>JANRMT010062807.1:31417267-31429893 GCA_026402145.1 Polypterus bichir lapradei
AAAGAGAATTACTGCAATAATTGCCTGTTCCTGCTGATGGAAATTTTCTGCTGCCTTTCCTCACTCTCACTTTTTGGAAATCTTCCTTTTTTATTTGACATGTTTGTGAGTGTGTGTGTTTGTGTGTGTGTGTGTGTACTTATTTAGAGGGCTTATTTAAAAAGCAATATCCGGGGACAAATAAAGTGCTATTTATCTGTTTTTCTATCTAATAAACTGGAGCTGCAAAACTGTATGAAAGGTACTATAATTAAAATAATTACAATAATTCAGTAATAAGAGCATGTGGACAGTTTATTTCTTCATGACTACACAAATTTAAGAACAACCCTCTGCTGGTGAGATAACCCTGGCCACTGGTTTAGGTGTGTAGTAGCAACTGGTTACAGGAACCCTGCAGATCAGCTTGATTGTCACCAGGTGGCAGCAGATCCCACTTATTTAAGAGGCCAGATGAATCAATGGCCGCCAGCACTGCCACCCCAGTGAGAACAGACTGTCATGCTTTCCATCCTAACTTAATCTCTATTATATGTACAGTCTCTCTGTATTTTAAAAGTTTGTCTATTCCTGTAGTTCACATTGAAGCTGACATTAATCTTCACATTCAAAGCAAATAATCAATTATTTTCCATTTGGGTTCATGCTGTCAATTTGGAGATTTTAGGCTGAAGTTAAACCACTCTTTAGCTCAATGTCAGGAAGACCGCAGTAAGACCTGCTGGCTTTACACTTTTAATTTATGTCTGAGAATGTGAGTAAGCGTGTCACCATCAATAAGGGCACAGAAGTGAACACAAAATGTAAGAAAAGTTAAATGAGAATATCAGTAAATGATAAAAAGAGTTATATATTAATTTTGTGTTAGGGTGGAGAATATTTATCCTGTTTTCCCTGTGATGTCTGACAATGACTGTTAAATCAGAAATATGTGAAGTTTTCCTATAAATAACTGGCGCACTACTCTCAATCAGGCAAGTTGGATATTGAGAGACAAACCTGCCTTCAGAGTCTTCTACGGTTCAAATATCAGAAGAGGCCGACGTACATCAGGGTTATCAAACCTGGCTTTATAGGGTGTACGTATTGTGACAGTGAAAATGTCAAATTTCTCAATCTGTTTTTGAATACAAACCCCTTGTCAGTCACCATAATCCTTCCTGGTCCCATTTTACATTATCAGTTTATAAATGAAAAGCGGAATGTGATGAGCAGGAGGAATTTCTAGTGAATTCAGTGCCCTGCTTTGATGCTGATGAACATTCGGGAGTTCATTTTTATCTGCCAGATTTCATTGTTGCCAGTGACATTGCATTGCCGCCAATCCCTGTGACCCTCAGTGAAGCTGTGCCTTTATCTGAATTCCTTATGTCTACTCATTTATATCTAAAAGGTCTAATTTCTGTTTCTTGTCTCACCTGTTATTAACATCCAGGGTTCTGTCGTCCACCCAAACAAAGTGACCTTCTTTTCCCTGGTCAGTCAGTCCAATCCAGTATATTTTCTCTGCAGTTTCTCCTTTGGTTTTTATTGTGTTTATTAAGAAAGTCTGAAGGAAAAAAGAAACGTATGTCAGTTATGCTGGGTTATTTGGTAATAAACTCTGAAAAAATAGAAACTTGCAGCAGTTAAACTGGGACATTTAATAATTAACTAATCTCCCTGTCCCATTTTACCATCTCGGATGTTGTCTGTCTGTTCAATTGCATATGAATGTCTCCTGTGTGACCCTCAGCACAATAAAAGGTGTACCTGCTCCTCTGCACTCTCTATGATCACCAAGTGTCCATCCATTGATCTGCAGTTACTGCGACTGTCATTCCAGTTCAGTTTATCTGTCGAGAAGTAATAGCAATTTCTCTTGAACTGTAGCCATTCATTTCGGCAGACAGTGCACTTCCTTTCTATGGAACCAGAGAAGAAAAAGAACAATATGAAGAAGAAGACTACTGAGTTCAGATTCTGACCAAAAAGCTAAAAAGAAATCCACAAGAAAAAGAATGAAGTGATTCAGGCCCTTGGACATCAGCTGGATACTGGCCATCACAGCCATGTGTTCAGAGTACAGCGAGCTTCTTACTTACATCAACGTGTTAGACGTCATCACTCTCTAGTGCCGTGATTAGGTAGTAGAACTACGTTACTTCAGAACTTCTTACTTATTTGAAAAATATCAGAACATGTTCCTCAAAACTGCATTCTATTTAATTGGAATGCAAAGAAAAATACTGCTTCTATATTTATCAAATACAGTAAATCAGAAATATGTGGAGAGACAAGGATTCAAAATTCAAGGGCATTAATGACAAAACAGCATTTATTTCTAATATAACTAATCTACTGAATATCAGAGTATTCTTCAGGTGTGAAGATTATTGGCAAGACAGCTTGTGCAAGTGAAGGAAGCTCACAAAATAATTTAAACAGTGGACTCAGAAAGGCAAATAATGTCCACAAGTTACATGCTGAACCTTACAGAGTCACAATAGTCCATCAACACAAGATTTTCATGTTGGGATAGCAATTAAAATGGGGTCTTCTATGAAAGACCTTTGATGTTATATAAAGTTAAAATGGTAAACCATGAAGGGGTCCAAAAGTCTGTCACCAGACACAGGAAAAGAGTAAAATGTGCATTGAAAATAAAAAGTTCACAGGATTCTGTTCACAGCCTTTTTCTTTTGGTATCCAGAATGAAATAGCCTGTGTGTGCTTACGTTAAGAAAGAAAAAATAAAAATAGAAAACATCAAATTTTTAGCTCAACATTAGTTCAGAAAATTCAACAAAGAAAGTAGGGACTCAAGTGGACATCACTTACCCTGAGTCAGCTGGTTTGTAACAGGACAGCATTCATCCAAATCTCTGAATCTCAAAGTCAGCTCAGTGTGACTCTTATTAAGTGAGGAAATTGTAGAATGAAGTTGAACTTGATTAGATTGTAACTCACTGTTTTTCTTTTCCAGCTCTGTATTATTTGATAGCAGCTCCTTGTAGTTCTCATTCAGTGCTGAGCTCTCATTTTTCAGTTGTGTCACATTTTGCTGCAGCACAGTGAAGTTTTCTTGTAGAATTTTAAGTTCTTCTTGTATTCTAATAAGATTGAGCTGCAGGGCATCTTCATTTTCTTTAAATTTACTGACAGTGACATCTAAAGGACCAAACACATTAAACTTAGACTGGTAGCTTACTTTATAGTTTATAGATCTTTGCTTTTCTATAATAAAGTCACACCAGCCTGGGTTCAGATTCTTGTCAAGTCACTGCCTGTACATGCCAGTTTTCTTCCATCACATAAAGATGTGCATATTAGATTAATTTGTGACACACGTTTGACTCATTATGTGTTAGTGAATAAGCCCTGTGATGATGATGTACTGTCTGCATATTTCTGTGTTATATTTAATTTGTTGTTTTGCAGTCTTCTCTAAATGTGTAAATGATGTTTGTTTCTGATGTCTGTAAGGGTTTTGTGAACGTTTCTTTTTACTGTGGAAGTGCTGTTACATACACGATATTCCTAAATGTTTGTGGACACCTGACTACAACACCTGCATGAGCTTATTGGACATCCTTTTCCAAAACCATGGGCATCAATATGGAGCTGCCCTCTGGCTTTGCTGCTATAAGAATCTCTATTGTTTCTGTGGGAGTTTGTATTGATTCATCCATAGGAGCTTCTCTGAGTTCAGGTACTGATTTTGGACTAGAAGGCCTGGCTTGCTAGCACCATTTCAAGTCATCTCAAAGATGTCCACAAGGATTAAGGTGAGGAATCTTTGCAGGCCACTCAAGTTCCTCCATGTTTGTAAGGAGCTGCTTTTTGCATAGGGGCACAGTCATGAAGGAACAGGAAAGGGCCTTCATCAAACTGTTGCCAAAGGAGGAAGCACGCTATTATCTAAAGTCTCTTGTTTAATGTTGCATTAACAGTAGTCTTCACTGCAGAGAACACTTTTCCATTAAATCAGATTCCAATGGCAGTGTTCTGTACATCACCCCAGCCAACACTTGACATTTTATAAACTGATCACAGGTGTATGTGCATTCCTCAGCCATGAAAACCCATTTCATAAAGCTCCCAACTCACAGTTCTTGTGCAGATGTTGCTTCACACAGCAGTTTGGAAGTCCATTGTGAGTGATGGAACAGAGGATATGTGATCCGCATGTGTTTTATGCCTTAGGACTTGACGGCCCTGCTCTGTGAGTTTGTGTGGTCTACCATTTTATGACTGTTACTGGTCAGAGATACTTTTACTTTACAATAGCAGCACTTACTGTGGACCTGAGTAGACCTATCAAAGCAGATTATTTATTCGCTGACTTGTGGCAAAGGTGACATCCCCTGACAGTGTCACGTTTATTGTCATTGAACCCTTCAGTATGACACATTCTACCATTAATGTTTGTCAATGGAGATTGCATGACCATGTGCTTGATTTGATGCATATGTTAACAATGAAACACCTGAACTCAATCATGTCTAGTGGGTAGGGGACCCCACATACATTTGACCAAATAATGTAGATAGAATTAGAAGGTGATGCAAGGAGAATGTGATGTCATCTGTTAGTTTACAACACTGCAAAACAAGATCTAAGGAGGAATGGCAGCAGCAGAATTTGAATTGCTGTTTATATGTCAAAATAGAACAACAGACTCAAACAAAGCAGGAAAGTGAAAGATGTGGGGAGTATTTGCCTGTCTGAAGAGAAGTCAGCGTTCAAATTTTATGAAGGACTATCCTCTCTTTGCTACCTACTGAAGAGTCTTGGGAAACACTGAGTTATTAACTTTATTTGGGAAAATCACTCAATAGCTGTACATTGTCTGTTCTGTATTCAGGACAGTTAGTCGACATTTAGACTTCGTAATATTTTTAGGACAAAGTAGGCAATGTGAAGTGTGTATATGATTGTAAGCATTTAATGTTTAATCTCATTAGGCATTTATATTCTGATTTATGTAATGATGAGTGGTTTTCAGATTTGGCCTTGACCCTCATTTATCAAATTAAGGTATAGCTACTCAGGAGAAAGCTATTCATACAATGCCTATAAAACGTTTCCACATTTTATTAGTTTACAGCTTTGAAACAAACAAAATAGATTTAATTTGCCCTTTTTGACAAAAGAAAAAGATGCTTTAATTAAAGTGAAAAGAGATTTTTGCAATGTGGTCTAAATTAATTATTTTAGAAAGATAAACTATGAATGCAGTATAAAATACTTTTTATAAGTTGTATATCATAGTGCAGCCCTTTAGTTCTGCACTGCTCTGTAATGGCTTTGGAGAACATTGCAGCATAGATCTGATTTTTAAAATGGATGAAAGAATAGGTTTTGCAAAAGTAAAACTTGTTTTTTTCTCACTCCCATTTCTACCTTGTCTTTTCACATTTCTATTGCTCCTTATTAACGGTGCACATCTCAGTAGCTGATAGATACTGATGTGATTTAGTCCACAAGTGCCCCACACGTATTGCTGGTGGGACCTCACAATTCCTCCACAATACCACCAAGGAGAATATACCACACATGGATGTGGGACTTCTAAGACCTCTCCTCAGCCTTGACCTATGAGACTGAGTTTGTAATATATGAGCAAAAAGAATGCTAGCCAGGACCAGGGCTAGGCCGCGACGAGTAGGATGGCCACCGTGGTACGCGTTGAACCCTAGGGCAAGGGCCCAGGTGGAGCCGCCTCAGTTGCAGATCTTGGTGGTAGTAGAAAATATTCAAACAAGCGCTTTGAAGGCTACTGTGGAGCAGGGTTCCATGTAAACAGCAGTTGAACATGGGTCAGTCAGTTCTAAGGGATGTGCAAGCGCCTTTCCGATTTGTGGGGCAATGGCCTCCATCACCCCCAAGCCCATGGAAAGGTAGATGGGTTCAGATCTCCGAATCTGGAGTGGCAGAGACAGGCATGGGGGGGGGGGGGGGGGGTCATCCAGTGCGTTGACGCAAGCGATCTGGGAGAAGCTCGCAGGGACGAACTGGGGGAGATGGTGTAAATCTCATGCCGGGCTATACCCATATCCGCAGCATGTCTGCAAGCTGAACAGCCTCTGGCATGTTAGAACAATGTAGGTAAGGGAAGTCGGCAAGCTGGATCCATAACTTTGGGATAAGGATTGGCTCTAAGGGCTGAGTCAGTCGGGCTGGGGTGCGAAGTGTTGCTGGGCGCGTGCTGTGACTGGATGAGGCGCTAGCACCCCCATCCCGTTCCCGGGGAGGGGGCCTGGGCTGGTGCCTAGCAGCTGGCTTAGAACTGCTGCTGACAAGAGAAATCTGACTGTTCAATTAAGGCAAAGCATCGCGAGGGCCGGAGAGTGGTGTTGACGCAATGTGATTTCTGCCCAGTGCTCTGAATGTCAAAGTGAAGAAATTCAATGAAGCGCGGGTAAACAGTGGGAATAACTATCGTTAACAGTCGGGTCCTTGTTCTACCATCCTACTGTCTAGCGAAACCCTAGCCAAGATCTGAGTGTGGCAGGGTAACACAGGTGGCTCCTGTGTATAAATGGGATGAAACTTATGGAATTGACAGAAATATATATTGTCACGCACGCGCGAGTAGGAGACCGCGGACGGATCCGAACACACCTGGAAAAACATTCGCCGGCAGGGAATGGCGGGGTACTAACTTTCTCCCTTTACTTTCTTGCAGGAAAAGAGACGCTCCGCCACCATAAGCCGGGTTTTGCCCTCACTGCGTTACTTCCGCCCTTCCTCCGCCATCTTGTCCTGGCGTCATCAATCCCATCCTCCCTCACGGCTCCTTCCCAGCATTCCTCCATTTCCGGCTCCTCCCTCATAAAATGGCCACGGACGCCATGTTTGGCGTCGCGCATATGAACTGTTATGGTTTATGTTTATGACCAGTTTTTTTCTTTTCTATTGTGGAGCGTCTACAATATACGGGGCCGGAAAACCCCAAACCTTTTTGTTGTCTCTTGTTACATCTGTTACAGTGGCGTAGTCGGCAGGATACAAGTCTTGAAATAACAGAAAGACAGGACCTAAACACTGTGCTACAGGGCATGAACGCCCAACTCCTCGCCCTGCAGCAAGCGCAAGAAGCCACCAACCAGGAGCTGGAGGCCACGAAGCTCAAGTTGGCAGAAGCCGAAAGAGCAAGAACAAATCCACCCAAACCGAAACCACCCCCTTTGGTGCCTATGACCGAGGCTGACGACGTTGAGTCGTACCTCGGGATTTTTGAACGGACGGCCACCCGGAACGAGTGGCAGCGGTCCGAGTGGGCGTCCATCTTGGCACCCTACCTGAAGGGACCCGCGCAGCGGGCTTATTATGACCTCCCCGAGGAAGAGGCCGCGGACTACGACCTCCTCAAGGCAGAGATCCTGGCCCGCTACGGCATTACGCCGGGCCAGCAGGGAACAGAATGGCGGAGTTGGCAGTTCGATCCGGAAAAGCCTGCTCATGCCCAGGCCTTTGACTTCTGGGGCAAGATTGGGTGCTGGCTGCGGCCAGAAGGACCCCAGGCCAGGAAAGTAGTCGAGCAGGTGGCCTGTGAAGGTATGGTGAACGCCATGCCTAGTTCCCTCGCCCAGCAGGTTCGGGTGGCCATCCCCGAGCCCCCTCGACGTGCTGCGGAAGCGCCGTCTAGGCCTAAAGAAAAGCCGCTCTCGCCACGCTGTTACAAGTGCGGCGAGGTCGGCCATCTGCTGCCAACTTGTCCCCTGAACGTGGCTGCCGAGCCAATGGATTGCACCTGGGCGACTACGGAGAGGTACTGTACCCTGTCACATGCCTTGGCGAGTCCAAACACGGGAGTGGTGTTGTTAAATGGGCATGCGGTGGTGGCTTTGTTTGATTCCGGCAGCAACATAACCATTGTAGCTCGCCGTTATGTGTTACCGCAACAATGGCTGAAGCGACACTTACAAGTCACTTGTGTGCATGGGGGGACCAAGTCGTATCGTTCCGCACAATGTTATATTACCTGGAAGGGGGACCTAACTAAATTGATGGTCACTGTGTTGCCCGAACCCCCCTATCCGGTAATTTTGGGACAGGACTGGTCGAAAACAAATTGTGGTAAGACACACACCACTCCCGGGGCCTCGTTGGATCTGGTTATGAGGGGGCAAGGCGCCCCTCCTGTGGTCTCCACGCCGTACACTAGGGCAGACCGGTCTGGCGCTGGCTCCTTGGGAAATATTTCCTCGGCGACGGACCCTGACCCAGAAGAATCCGCCGGGGAAGGAACAAGCCAGGGAACTATCCCGGGATCCAGGCCACAAGACCCTCTCGATAGCCTGGATCACCAATTTAGATCCACACCGGCCTCCTTTAAAAGGGAGCAGTGGAACGATGATTCCCTGCGGTTTGCCCAGAATGCGGTGGTTTGGCCTAACAGCTCACAAGTCGACGGTTCCACACCACGCGAGCCCTTCTTTGTTTTGGAAAATGATCTGTTGTATCGGGTGGCGACCCATGAGGGCGAGGTGCGGAAGTTGCTACTAGTTCCGTGTACCTTCCGGCAGGAGGTATGCGAATTGGCTCACGCTCACCTCCTTGGTGCCCATCTCGGGGCCGAAAAGACCTTGGAGAGGATCAAGCTCCGTTTTTGGCCTGGGATTAACGAGGAGGTCCGGCGCTTCTGTCAGTCCTGCGCTCCGCTAATACGAAAAACATCGCACGGGAACTAGTACATTTATTTTCCAGAGTGGGTATACCCAAAGAAGTCCTCACGGACCAGGGAATGCCCTTTACGTTCAGGGAGGTAGCCAAGTTACTCCGAATAAATCACCGGAAAGCGTCGGTCTATCACCCTCAGACAGACGGGTTGGTAGAAAGGTTTAACCAGACGCTCAAACAGATGCTCTGCAAAGTAGTCAGCGCGGACGGTAGGGATTGGGATCAGCTCCTTCCGCTTGTGCTTTTTGTTTACCAGGAGGTACCTCAGGCCTCTACGGGCTTCTCCCCTTTCGAATTGTTGTATGGACGACAACCCCGAGGCATTTTGGATATATTAAAAGAGGGCTGGGAGGCTGAGGCCCTTCCCTCCTCTAACGTATTGGAGTATGTCGCGCAAATGCGTGACCGACTCACAAAGATCAGGCCCCTCCTAAAAGACCACGTGACTCGTGCGCAGGCAGCGCAGGCCCGGTGCTACAACCGCAACTCTGTCCTTCGGGAGTTCCGCCCGGGGGACCGAGTTATGGTACTCATTCCTACCTCCCACTCTAAGTTGCTCGCTCACTGGCAAGGGCCATACGAGGTTAAGGAGAGAAAGGGACTGGTGGACTATTTGGTGAAACAGCCCAATCTTCGACCAACTGAGAGGATCTAACACGTAAACCGATTGAAACCATGGAAAGACCGGGAGGAGCTTCCTGACTCCCACAGGTCCCTCTCCCTCTTTTCATGCACGACTGCCCTTAACCTCGGTAATGAGCTAAACCCCAAACAGCGGCAAGAGTTAACGCATGTGATCCGAGCCATCCCCGAAGTAGTGAGCGAGTCACCCGGCCGGACCTCGCTGATTGCCCATGATATAGTCACAAACCCCGGAGTAATCGTCTGGGAGAGACCCTATAGACTCCCGGAGGCAAAACGCGCCGAAGTGGAATTAGAGGTGCAACGAATGTTGGATATGGGCATTATTGAGGAAAGCCATAGCCCCTGGTCCAGCCCTATCGTCCTTGTTTCCAAGCCAGACGGCTCCTGGAGGTTTTGTAGCGATTTCAGACGTCTGAACCAGGTGTCTAAGTTCGATGCCTACCCGATGCCTCTCATTGATGACCTCCTTGAGCGGCTGGGTACGGCCCAATACTTGACTACTCTGGATATGACAAAAGGGTATTGGCAAATTCCCTTAACGGAATCCGCAAAAGAGAAAACCGCCTTTAGCACCCCTAGTGGACACTGGCAATATAAGGTCCTTCCATTCGGGCTGCACGGGGCACCCGCAACCTTTCAACGTCTGGTGGATAGAGTGCGGAAACCCCACCAGTCCTATAGTGCCGCCTACCTGGATGACGTTGTCATCTATTCCGGCACCTGGGAGGAACATCTATTGCAGGTCTCTGCTGTCCTCACGACACTAGCTAAAGCCGACCTCCGCATAAACCCTCGAAAGTGTTTTTTTGGCTTAAGGGAGGCCAAGTATTTAGGCTACCTTGTGGGACGGGGACAGGTGAGACCACAGTGTTCAAAAATAAAAGACATCTTGGAATGGCCCCGTCCGAATACCAAGAGGCAGGTGCAAGCTTTCTTGGGGTTAGCGGGGTATTACCGCCGGTTCGTGCCCCGTTTCTCCGAAAGGGCCGCACCCTTGACTAATCTGACAAAGAAGGGTGCTCCCTTGTACGTGGTGTGGAATGACAAGGCGGAGCATGCATTCAGTGACCTAAAGAAGGCCCTTACAACGGCACCTATATTGAGGACGCCCGATTTTGGGCTCCCGTTTATTCTCCAGACCGACGCTTCGGACACAGGCCTGGGAGCCGTGTTGAGCCAAATCGTCGATGGTGTCGAACACCCCGTGATGTACCTAAGCCGGAAACTGAT
Source organism: Polypterus bichir lapradei (assembly GCA_026402145.1). Lineage (NCBI taxonomy): Eukaryota > Metazoa > Chordata > Cladistia > Polypteriformes > Polypteridae > Polypterus > Polypterus bichir. The sequence continues at coordinate 31,427,810 of JANRMT010062807.1, forward strand.
GGACCGGGAGACCCGGTACGCGGCAGTGGAGAGGGAGGCTTTGGCCATTAAGTGGGCGGTGACCCACCTACGTTACTACCTGTTGGGTCGCGAATTCACTCTGGTGACTGATCACGCTGCTCTTCAGTGGATGTTCCTACATAAAGAGTCGAATCTGCGAGTCACCAGGTGGTTTCTGGATTTGCAACCTTATAAGTTCACTTATAAGCACTTATCGCCGGGGCACCCTTCAGGCCTATGCCAATGCCCTCTCTCGTATCCATGACCTCTCGGTTAGGTCTGCCCGACCTGACGGTCTTGGGCTAAGGGGGGGGTATTGTCACGCACGCGCGAGTAGGAGACCGCGGACGGATCCGAACACACCTGGAAAAACATTCGCCGGCAGGGAATGGCGGGGTACTAACTTTCTCCCTTTACTTTCTTGCAGGAAAAGAAACGCTCTGCCACCATAAGCCGGGTTTTGCCCTCACTGCGTTACTTCCGCCCCTCCTCCGCCATCTTGTCCTGACGTCATCAATCCCATCCTCCCTCACGGCTCCTTCCCAGCATTCCTCCATTTCCGGCTCCTCCCTCATAAAATGGCCGCGGACGCCATGTTTGGCGTCGCGCATATGAACTGTTATGGTTTATGTTTATGACCAGTTTTTTTCTTTTCTATTGTGGAGCGTCTACAATATACGGGGCCAGAAAACCCCAAACCTTTTTGTTGCCTCTTGTTACATCTGTTACAATATGTATATATATATATATATATATATATATTATATGATACCAATGAGAGCCGCTTGCTCACAACCTTACTCTCTAAGAGTAATATAATGTATGTATAATACAACTTGTAAAGTTAAGACTTAATTAAATACTATCACACCGTCTCAAGAGAGGGGGCATACTGGCCACCAATCCCTCTTGTTAAAAATATAATGTACAAGTCATTACTGTTCCATGTACGACCTAATTTATTGTAAAATTGATGTGTTATGATATATTGAAGCAGAGTCAAAACCTCACAGTTGGACAAGTTGAGAGAAGTGCGGCCCGAGATGAATACCAGACAAACTCATAACAAACCCTTAGAGCCAATCCTTATCCCAAACTCATAACAGTGAGCAATGTTGCGACTGATGGACAGAGTCGACTCTGCCCACAACCCATGGTTGTTAATATAGGGCTAACTTAATAAAACTCCTAGTCAACACTAGTGTCTCAGTGTTGTGACTTATTCTACGAGCGTCCCATACGTATTGCTGGTGGGGCCTCACTAATCCTCTGTGAGTCTTGTCCCGGGACCACAGTTGTAAGGACCGGCCCAGTGGGGTTAATCACTAAAATGTACCACACATGGATGTGGAACTTCTAAGACCCCTCCTCAGCCTCAGCCCACAAGATTGAGGTTGTAATTTATGGGCAAAAGAGTGCCAGCCAGGGACCTTGTTTCTCTGGCACTCAAGACAACAAATCTAGGCAAGGTATTTACCGCTGCCATCGGATAGACCACTTAACCATCCATTGCTGTTACATACATGCTGGTCAAACCCAATCCTATAATTATACAATTACGCCCAGTTGAAAATAATCTGGGCAGCACAGTGGCGCAGTGGTATCGCTGCTGCCTCGCAGTAAGGAGACCTGGGTTTGTTTCCCAAGTCCTCCCTGTGTGGAGTTTGCATGTTTTCCCCGTGTCTGTGTGGGTTTCCTCCCACAGTCCAAAGGTTTGTTCCTGCCTTGTGCCCTGTGTTGGCTGGGATTGGCTCCAGCAGACCCCCGTGACCCTGTGTTAGGATATATTGGGTTGGACGATGACTGAGTGACTGAAAATCATCCTTATCGACAACTTGGGTAACTTTGGGTACTGCACAGATTGACAGACATTTCTTTTCATATAAGTGCAGACATTTGCTTTGATCCTTATGTTATGACATTTGCCTCAGACATATGCATCTGCTTAAAATGCCCAAAGAGGATGTAGTAGAAACACTACAGCTTCCATTGAGTTATTCTATTATATATAACATATAGAGGATTGGGCCAGGAATCATAGATAGATAGATAGATAGATAGATAGATAGATAGATAGATAGATA
>JANRMT010062807.1:31435148-31446851 GCA_026402145.1 Polypterus bichir lapradei
TATTATTATTATTATTATTATTATTATTATTATTATTATTATTATTAAAGCAGGTATAACATTGTACAGTAGGGGGCCAGTAAACCTTTTCATGGAACCATCCCACCATTTGAAATTCACAGTCAAATTCATTAAAGCTGTACTTTATCTTCCCTATTGTTTGTGCTCAAAACCAGTTCATAGGGTATTATGTTCAATGAACAAGCAATACAAACCTCACAACTAGCAGACAGCAACTTCATTTTTCTGCAAGTGGTAGTGAAGTGCATAAAGCAACGGACCTAATTAAAAATTTCATATATAGCATCAAGGATGAATTTAAATAAAAGAAAATAATTAAAAATCTTTGAAAACTCTAATAAAAACTGAATAAAAAAAATAAACAATGTTTGGTTTTTAAAATAAAGTAAAAATCAGATGGAAGCAGTGCTGCAAACCTTAATGAAACTGCTAAACTCTATTATGAAAAAGTTTGATTCAGGGTTGGCTTAAAACTTCAGAATTCAAGGGAGAGTTTTACGCCCAGAGGGCCTGTCCTGTGTTTCCTACATACTCATTCTTAGAAATTCCAATCCTACTTGTACCTTTCTAAACAAATCTTGTTTAAGTTAAATAGAAAATTAGACAACACAAGATTAAAAGTGAAGGAAATTAAAGGCAAATATCATGGTGATGGACTTAAAAAGCCTAGATTATGCAAACATTGAATTATATCCCTAAATAATTCACAGTAAAGATATTAAAAATGTCTTTTGAGCAAAATTTTCATTTTTTTTTATTTGAAAACATTGATGGTCTTAAGTTTGTTTCACTGTGTTGTTATGCAGTAGGAAAAGTTTAGTGAAATTAGCTAAGTTCTTCCAACAAGTGTAGATCAGAATGAAGTGTTTTTGGTCCAGTTGCTCCAAGCACAAGTTTTCCCCTCACCACTCCCTAATTTGAAAAAAATAAAAGCATGAACTTCAGAAGGAAATGTTAATGTTTGAAAAACTGGAATGACATAACGTTTTGTTGGCATGTCAGCTTTTAAGTTAAAATGATTCTTCTTCAAGCATAAATGACATTTTGTAAAGGGGACTTTACCACAATGATAGGAGTAATTCCTGATGTAATATGTTGTGTACCCTCATGAAAAATAAATATTTCAAAAATGCTTATTTAATATTGAAAACTTTGGAACAATTCTTATCAATGGGATCAGCATAACAAAAAAATGAACTCCAGCTTTATTAATGATCTCTCTTTCCATGAACCTCTTGTGCAATTTAAAATTGGACATCAAAATGAATGGCTGACTACTTTTTCAAGATAAAATTAAAAACTAATCTTAAGAAATGTCATATGAAATCATATTATCCATGCAACAATCTGTTATCTAAATGTATTATCTAAATCCATGCCAAATATACTGTATATTATTGAACATATTTTTTCTAACTGCATACATTCAAAATATATTTGGCTAAATATTTATTATTTACTAATTGCACTTCTAGTCCAAAAACAGCCAGCACTTCAGTCAGAGATTTGGCAGCTAACTAAAAATATAAAAGCTCTGAAGTGCATAGTGAAGAACATAATATGGGGATATCTGTCTTGTATTTATGTAAAACAATCTCATTTGTGTCACATGCGGCACCTGGCATTATAAACTGCTTTAAGTTACACCGTTTGGTGTTATCGCTCTGTTTGTGTATGGTGTTTCTCTTCATGTTATCGGTTGTATTTGGTAAGTTTGTTTGTAGCACTATAAATTGCACAGTACAGTGACCCTTCACTAGCTGTGAACATTTGTCATGGTGCTTTTTTGTTGCCCAGCTTTTGTCATAAACTGACATTATTATGTTGTTTGTGTGGGTTACCATGGCATACATAATAGCACAGCTTTACTTATGCATGAAACAGAAGCTCCCCTTTATTTTTTATTATGCATTTCAGAACTTTTGTACAAAGAAACTTGATGAAATAAATGATTTTATAAGCATAATATTTTTAAGTGAAAGTTACCCTTAATTTTAACGTTGTTCAAAGATACTGTAAATGACTACAGAAAGCACAGCTTCACCTTCCGTCAATATACATTTAGGTTCTTGAAGTATACTCACAGTAAACACCCAGGGAAGAGAAAAAACTCAGTAGCACAGAACACAGCAATAGAAGCAGCAGCTTTAAACGCCCGCATTTTTGATTCTCAGGAGCTGGAAGTATTAATAAGAGAGAAAATAAATGGATACTATTGCACAAAGAGCGCTGAAGAGAAAAACACTAATGGAAATGCTTTAAGCCATGGGAGACAGTATTGTGGTCTCACCTTTACTTTTCTTTCCATTGGACTGCTTTTTTTGTTCATCCTTTTTCCAGCTATCATTGCTGCAGGCTTCATATATGTCATTGTCTTTGGGAAATTCATAGGCATCTGAAAAACAAAAACTGGATTCAGGGACACAGCACTGCACAGAAGTTGTAAGCGGGTGTTCATAGTTATGGCACAGACGCCAACCTGATACATGCTGCTGATGATATAATCTGTAAAATTCTGTAAATAGTCTAAGCATCTGGCCTTCATCAATGTGTACTCTGCTAAAGTCACTTACATTGCACCAGAACAATGCTAACATTTATATATAGCTGAAAATGTTAATGCAGAACAAAGAGGATCATCAGGCATGAAGTGAGAAGTATGATAAAATTAATTAATTAAACCTGCCTGAGGACATTAAAAATCAGAGAGGAAAGATTTGCAGTTGGTTGCACAGATTATTGTAGAAATGGAACACACATGAAATGCATGTGTTCCAAATAATGATCTATTATTTCCAATCGAAAACTCCAGCACTTCACTCCCAGATAATCAATCAAGGCAGGAACTAGGAGAACTTTGTGCCCATTCTGTGGCGGTGGGGGTATGGAATAGTAGGCTGCTTGCTGCTTGTCTTGATCAGCACATTTAGAGGACAAAAGACGCTGACGGAGAAGTGGAAAGGGATTTAAGGTGGGCCAGATTTACGGGTTTTTTCGTAGGCTTTGTGTAAATCTAGTGTTAAGCATGTTGATTTTCAACAGTCTGCATTTTGTCCATATTTACGAATAACACTATTTGTGTTGTTGTGTCTACACACAGCAAAATCTTCAGTGTTGTTTAGTGTTGTTTTTTCAGAGTTATTTTTTTCCGAGTTAACAAGTGTTGATTCTGGTGTTGATTTGAGAATATCAACACTTGGAGTGTTACACAGTGTTTGCACTCAGTGTTATTTCGGGGAGTAGGTATACATTACACCACCAAAGAGTGGATTTGATTTCCGGCAGTGCAGCAGCACTTCCCTTTTCTTTAATTGTGGTCATTACTGAACACACTGCGAGAATGGCCAATAAATTAATGTGAGAATAATACTTATTTTTAACAAACTAATTACTGAAAAAAGATTGATTGTCAATCGTTAAATTGTTACAATAACAAGCATATTGCAATTGTATGCTTATATTTGAGATTTTTATATATATATATGTGTGTATATATATATATATATATAATTTTTATATATATATGGCTGATCTTTTCTTTTCTCTCAGAGATGAATATTTTTCCAAAAAGCTGAATTTTCTAAAAGCACACAAATCAATGATTCTGACCTAAATTAACATAAAATGTCTGTGGCTGTATGCAGTGTGCTGTCACCGCGTGTTAGCTGTCTCCAACTACGGCGACTAACATGTATTTTCTGAAAGGCACTAAAAACAATGGTTTCACACATAGATCAACATAAAACATCTGTTGCATGTTTGCTTCCCAGGTCCTCCCTTAGTGGAGAGCAGTTTGAGTAGTGAGAAAAGCGCTGTATAAATGTAAAATAATTAATTCAAATAATTAAGTCACCGTGAGACGCAGTCTGGATTGTACTGAGCCCCTCGTGTGCCTCATGTGGACAAAGTCGACATCTGCCTTTAACACTCCCCTTCCTCACCATCTTCCACTTAACGACATTAACTCTTCTCTGTACAGGTAAAGTGAAGTTACATTTTCGTCTATATTTTATGTATTTATTTTTTTGTGCAAGATTGTATGCATTTTCATTGTTCTAGTATACGATTTTATGCATGAAGTGTGGTTATAAAGGTTTAAATAAGCAGTCATGGGGTTCGGGAGCGGATGAATCAATTTTACATGATTTGGTATGATGGGGAAAATGGTTTCAGTTTTTAAACAAATCGGTTTCTAAACAGCCTTTAGGAACGAATTTATAATCGACATCCGAGGTTCCACTGTATTTCCTTATTTATTTCTTCGTGTGTTAAATTAATTATGTACCCATTTACTTATTTCAATGCCGCCGACAAGATACAAAATACACCTTGAAATGTAATTATTCTTAGATTTATTTATCTGCGTATTTATTTAATTTTGACCAAAATATGCCTCCATATTAGATATATTTATGTTCTGAAATATATATTGTATGTAGCAACAACAAAGTTGAAAAATTTAATGACAGTTTAAGTTGCTTTAGCCAATATATTAAACTGTTCTACCGTGATTGTTAAACAACTGCTCTCTCAAAGTTAAGATTGAAGTTCTTTCATGAGATCTCATCATGCTAGTGAAGGTGAATTACCTTCAGGTGAAGAAATACATCAAATTGCAAGATGGGTTCACATTTGAGGAGTTTCTAAACGAAGGTAAATTTGAATTTAATTATGTGTTGAATAATGTTTGAGCTGATTTGAAAAGTTAATTTTGACATTCATAACCAAATTTATCTTGTTTTAGTAAAAAAAAATTTGGGCTTATAGCAAACGATGCACTTCAAGTCTTTGATAAGACAGATACTAATGTGGAGGAAGATATTTTTCAAGAGTTGGTGAATTTTCACAGTACCTGAAATACCTGAATTTTCACAGTAAAATGTCCTCCACAAGGACTTTTTGCTGACCTGGATGTTTCTGGTGGAATTAAATTTTTTCTGAAATGACTAAATAACTTTATAAAATATTTGATAATTAATCAATATTGATCTCCCCTTTTTTTGAAAAAAGAATTTTCACCCACAGCTACCTCAACACCAAGTACATGCACTGATCCACTTTCAAACTCCAGTGATGTAGAAGGGTTGGAGAGAACCCAACTGAACCTGTCTGCAAGCTCAAACTTTAATAATGGCAGAGAAATCACAAGTGCTGAAAAGGCAAAACAGGTAAATGTGGATATATCTGCATTCATGGATAACTTTTGTGTGTGATGTCATCATACCATTCCTTCATTTTTTAATAACTAGATTGTTCAAAATGCCCTGAAAGAGAAACCTGGTGGTTTGGATGTTCTCGAAGAATATGAGCTAACTAAAACACTGAAGCACAGCACGAGATGACAGCTTGTTAATGTTCTTGTTAGCCATATGACAGAGGCTCATGGGTAAGCTATCGAAGAAATAATAAATCAACACAATATCAAGCTTGCTTTGTGTCTATTCATACATATAAGGAGGTTTAAGTTTTGGATAAATGACTAAGTTCTACTTAATCTTATACAATTTTTAGGAGGATTCCCACACTTAAACAGAGAGAGACATATGCCTTGGGCATTGTTTCTCTTTTCCCTGCTCTAAGAGACCCATATTCATCGAAGGGCTATGTAAGCACACCTTATTCACTTTCACGTACTTTTATGTAGTTGAATACTGCAATTATTTAAAAGAAATACCTGAATTTTATTTAACACTTTTGTTTTGCAAGTATTTGACATTTTTCATTTGGTGTGATTTTTAATGTCAGTGTTTATGTAGTTCTAATTTACTATTGAGATTTAATACATGTGCTTTATTGCTTCCTTGTTTGTTCTTTCATTTTAGGAACATTTTTATGATCCAGAGAAGGGAACAGGATTTATTGCTTGGCGGCTTAAAACTCTGTCAAGGAAGAATCCAAAACGTGTTTACTTGATGTCTCATGAGACTGGTGGACCAAGTTGTCGAAGACAAATAGAGGACATTGAACTACTTGATGGAGATGCATGCAGAGAAGCCATTTCACTCCTTCTCCACACAGCTGATGAGACTGAAGTTAGGCAAAAGATGAAGCAAACCTTTAAGCATCGGCAAGAGCTCGTTCATAACCCAAAACGGTCAACTTACATCTTAAAAATCTTTCCAAGATTTTTAGAAGTAAAAGTGTTGGTAAGTATAAAAATCCTTTCCTGTTTATTTCTTGGTTTAAGGAATTAAGTGTGATTTAGACATGATGCCTTTATGTTTTGTTGTATGCAATATCATTTGGTAAATCAAGACTTTATTTTGCTTTTCAATGCTGAAACATCTGCAAAATTGCTTGAGCAGTGGGAGATGGCATTCAAGCCAAAAGTCACTGAAGAAGCAAAGTCTCTCACTTTGACAGCAGAACTTCAAAGTCACATCAGTAAAGCAGAGAAACAACAGTCTGAAAATGGTAAGTGGTATTTTGAGGTTTTAAATGGCAGGCAAGGCTATCTATTCTACATACTAATTAATATTTCTGAACATTGACCCCTTCTAATTTTCCATCAGAATGGGACAGTGACATTTCCTCTTTCTTGTTGCTGTTGCATTTGCTACCACCGTCTGCAGGGAGAAGTAAAGTTAAAATCAGTCCCACTGATGCTGTTGACAGGCTTGTACATTTTCATAAGGTAAATTATAATGTGGGATCAATGTCTTTGCAATGTGTTGTACAGTCATAGATGCATTTATTTGGTTGATACTGAAGGAAGTTGTTCTTGTGCTTTTCACCCATGGCAAATATATAGTGTTCATTTTTTTAGACTTATTGATGGCATACAAACTTGATATCAATTTTAACCATGTCACAGTGGCCTGCACTTGTCTGTCTTTTCTAGTAGATTTTCTCCCTTTTGGACATGACATGAATTACAAACAGCTATGTATCTTGTAGTTGCAGATAACCTCCAAACTTACTTTCTGTTAAATTTTAGCTGTAGCACTTTTCAGATTTTCACCCTGATAAATTCTTAGTCATGGTTTGAACTGTTTAATGTATTAAAGAATTCTGTTCTTTTTTCTTTTTTAAGTGCTGTGCATTCATCAACTGTAAAATATAACTTGTCATTCTTTTATAGTCCTGTACCAGCATTGAAGAACATTTCATGGGAAGAGAAGGCCACCAACCATACCTACTTGCAGTAGGACGAACCAGGAAGAGGATTGAGCATTTTTATGTCATTGTTGACAAGCAGCTCATCCCCTGTGCAGGAGCCATCTCCCTGAGTGCCATAGATGAACTTTTCAAAGTTCATTACGTCTTTAACCTAACCTATGAGGAATCCCTGGCAAATGTCTACACCTTTCTACAGACAACAGTCTACAACATTGACATAGGTCTAACAAACGAGTCGCCAAGAGTAAGAGAACTACGTGTGAAATTGTTAAACAATGTTTAAATGTTTTTGCTGTGAGAGTTTGTATGCAAATAGCCAGCAACTGATATCTCACTTGCGAGTTACACACAGTTTCTATCCTTCATTGATGTTCAGGTTGATTTGTATGGAAGGCGATTGTAGGCGCCAGTTTTGTACTTTTTCAGGGTTTAGGAAACATTTAAACAGTGTTCATTTTGAGGATAATGGTTTGCATTATGTAGAACCACAGTCATCCGAAGATGTTGATAGTAATCAGTTAGGTTCTATACAGACAGGCGTTGGTGATTCCCGAGGTGCCTCTTATTTTGAGAACAATGGTGACAGTGATACCCCAGCTTTTCCCACAGATTGTCTGGACAACAATGATGACTGCCTTTCTGAAAGAGATATAAAGGGTATGTGTGCTTCAATTTTGGCCAAATTACAATGCAGCGGTGTGGCAAACAGTTTAATTTCAACACTTGTCTCAGACCTTGAAGAGCTTACTTCTGAAGTTCACACACAAACTCAACACAAACTACAGTATTGTTATCTATTCCTCTTGATAATCCAGTCAGGTTGGCAGTCGAGAGTAGTTTTACACATTTTGAAAACCCATTTGTTTGTTTTAACACAGAAAGCAAAAGAACCAATTATTTAATTGATAAATGGAGTGTAGTTGGGCCAATTGAAATTGGACTTGGCATGAGGTATGATGTGAGACGCAATAAAAAAACAGGCTGTTATGATCAGGTCCCAGTAAAAGATACCTTTGTTTAGTACCAATATTAGAAACTATATACAATTTATGTGTCAAGATTCAGATGTATGTAGATTGATTAGGGAATCTTCAGAAAGGCAGAGATCAAATGATTATAAGGACTTTTGTGATGGAAGTTACTTCAAGGCTCATCCATTATTTTCCAGACATTCCACTGCATTGCAGATCCAATTATATTATGATAATTTTGAAACAGCGAATCCCCTTGGATCCAAACACAGGATACACAAAGTTGGGGCATTTTATTTTGTACTAAGAAATCTTCCACCCAAATTTAATTCAGCACTGATGAATATCCATTTAGTTCCACCTTTTCATGCTCACAATTTGAAAAAATATGGGTTCCAGCCCATATTGGAGCCTTTGATCCATGACATCAGTATTCTAGAAACAGATGGCATTGAACTGCCAATTTCCACAGGGACAATTTATGGCACTCTGTGTCAAGTGAATGGAGACAACTTGGGAATGCACTCAGTCCTTGGCTTCTCTGAATCTTTTAGTGGTCAGTATTTTTGTCGTTTATGTTTGACTGAAAAGGCAAATGCTCAGGTTATTTACAATGAGGATGACCCAAGGGTTGTTTTACGTGATTGTGTAGTCTATGAGCGCCACTGCCTTGAATTGGAATCAGACCCACAAATCTCATCACTATATAGCCTCAAAAGAAAATAATCACTCAACAGTCTAAAATTTTTTCATGTATGCCACAATTTCTCTTTCGATGTAATGCATGACATCCTAGAAGGAGTTGCTCAATATGAAATGAAATTACTCTTTGAATATCTTGACAGTAACTTTATGTCATGGAGTGAATTGGTTTCCAGAATATATACCTATGATTATGGCTATTTGGAACGAAAGAATCGTCCTACACGAGTGAATCTAGACCACAAAAGAAATGGCTTAGGGCTTAACTCAATCCAGGCACTTTGTCTTTTAAAAAACATGTTGTTATTGTTTGGTGATATTGTGCCCAGTGGAGATGAACACTGGCATTTGCTTCTTCTCTTACTTCAAATAGTCAACCTTGTATTTTCCCCATGTCTCTCTGAAGGCATGACTATTCTTATGAAGTATTTAATAATTGAACACCATGAATTATTCACAAAATTGTATCCACTCAAGAATTTATTGCCAAAGCATCATTTTATGATTCATTATCCTTCCACTATATGTAAGATAGGTCCTTTAGTACATATGTGGAGCATGCGATTCGAAGCTAAACATAAAGTGTTCAAAAATACACTCATCAGATGTCCATAAGCTATCTTTGGGAAACCTCACCTTTGAAATATGTTGAGTATGGACCAATGAAAACATTTTGCTGGGAGAGTGTTGATGGCAAGCATTTAGTAGGAATGCAACCGAATCCCATGCATAAAACCATGTACTCCATGAACTGGGTGAAAATTGATGGGACCGAATACAAAGTAGGCCTCGTTGTTTGCAATAAAATTGAAGATCAACTTCCAGTTTTCAGTCAGATTCGAAAAATACTTAGTATTTTTCGACAACAAGATATTCTTTTTGGTGGATGAACTTTTCACCGAGCATTTCTCAGACCATCTCCATGCATTTAAAGTACTGGGTGAATGTGGCAAAGCTGAACTCATCAAAGCCAAAATAGTATGAGGTTTCACAGGCCATTTGACTTGCAAAGTGTATATGGGTCTGATGAGAGTCAATATATCATACCTCCATTTGTGCTGGTTTAATTGGCATGTAAAAATATTTTCTTTAGATGGTTATTGTTAAATGTATTCACAATTGACACATGCTGGCCTAACAATTTATTTCATACTCTTTATGGAGGATGTATTTTTTCCAAATGTGGACTGTAGGTATGATGAGGTAATAGATTATACCAGAATTTGTGGTGAGTTATTTATTTAATGTTATCCCTTTTAAATGGTCACCACTAGCACTTATTATATGTTTGTATTTATTTATTTATTTTTACTTAGTCCTGTATTTAGAATAGTTTGCTGTGCTCAATGTTACAGACCAGTGTTTACAGCAAAGGATTAACAGCAGCTGTAACCTACATGTACAAAAATGTAAATTAACACTTGGATCCCCTCTAAATTGCTACTGAGACCACACTTTTTTATATATTTAAATAATTTTGGATGGGAAACCTGCTTTTTTGTTGTATAGGTTTTGAAATATTGTGTAAACTATTTTGTTTAATAAAACAAGCATTTTGAAAAGTCTTGATTCCTTTTTTTTTTTTTAATCTTGTGTATAAGATGTGTACATTAAACTTTCCATTAATAAGACATTAGCTTCTAAATAAAATGAGGGGCCCCAACTTAATATTGCATCTAAAATAATAGGATATACTAACACTCATTGAGTGTAAACATATTGCCACTCCACACTTGTCATGTGTTGAAATCAACACCTTAAGAGTTACTTTTTTAACACCAGCAGAGTGTCTTGGGAATTTAGTTTACACCAAGTGTATGTTCAACACACTTCTGGTGTTAAAAAATGAACTCTTACAGTGATGATTTCAACACATGACAAGTGTCAAAAAATATAACACTACACAAAGTGTAAATTTAACTTGATTTGGAGGTGGACCTATATAAACTCTGAAGAAGTGTTAAAATTAACTCTGTAGGAGTGAGTTTAACACTTTGGATTTTGCTGTGCACAGCATACATATAAACGTGACAAAGAATATAAGATCATAAGGTTTATAAAGCTTTTGTTAGCTAAATCTCAAAGAATGATGTATGACAATATTTCATTGAGATGCTTTTTAAAGTGATCAGAGTTTATGCTTCACGACTTGGTAGTTTGATTATGATATCCTCCGATCCTTTGTGTCAACAAGTGTGTCCTGAATCTGTTCATTATGAATGCACTTCCTTTTCTGCTGTTGTCAAGTACAGTATGTGGTTTACAATTTAAGTGAAAGATGTCTGGCAATATTTGTCAGTCTCAGACATCATTTCAAAAATATATAGAAATATTTCAAACTATCTACTCTTACGTGATCTTGCTAACAGGGAGAAAGGGACCTTTCAATTGGCATCTTAGAAGACTGGAAATCAGCCATACATAGAATATAATCTACAGTAGCTGAACTGTAGAAAACTTGCTATATATACAGTGGCGTGTAGAAGTATTCAATTCCCTTGAAAGTCTTTGTCCGTATATTTATCTATTCGATATTTTGATGCAAACTCTTATGCTGTAACAATACATTTCCAAAGTCAAAATAAACCATTTTCTGTAGACGTTTAACTGAAGAAGAAAAACTCAAAAGTTAATGTTTGCCTAAATATTCAACCCTACACATTCATACTTTGTTGAGAACCCTTATGCTGCAATAACAGCCTTTATTCTTTTGTGGGTAATTATGTACCATATTCAATTTGAACTTTAAAAGCCTGTTTCCCATTTTTGGGGAATTTGGGAGATCAGGCTGTCTTGGTTGTAGTCGTTTCTGGGAAGGCCAGTAAAGATTCTGGCCCATGTTTGATAGATAGATAGATAGATAGATAGATAGATAGATAGATAGATAGAT
>JANRMT010062807.1:31448276-31467911 GCA_026402145.1 Polypterus bichir lapradei
CACATTGTTTGTATCACCTGTGCGCAGTTTATGTTTGTCTGTGTTGTTTAATTTGATTATGTTATGTTTTATTTATAATAACATAGTCGTAAGCGGTGTTTTGTCGGTGATCTCACACTCCAAGACATGAAATTCATTAAAAACACTGTTTGGAGTTTTTAAAGGACTTTTGCTCCCCAAAGCCTCATTCACACTTCCATGTTAACCTGTGTTCTTTTCTGAAGCTGTGTAAATCAGGTTATCCATAGCACAATAATAAAACCATTTTTATTTTTTCCTGTTGTTCACATCACTGTGGATGTCCATTTTTTCAATGTGACATTCTGCATACTTTCCACATGAGAACACACTAAAACCCACCATTGTGCACATCACTATATTTTTCCTCCTCAGAAAGTCTAACTAGACAGGAAGCCACAACCTTGGCCATGACCTATGATTTCCTGTTTCTTGACTACGGCAGAAAAGATTAACGATGGTCCATTCAAGCAAATGAGGAAAGTGTGCTGTGGTTGGAAGCCAATGTTGCACATTTGTACCCAACACTTCCTCTGATATCACATACTGTAAAAATCGTTTTGCTCTTCTGCGGACACAAATGACCTTTGGCTAACAAACTGGATGACTTTAGTCTTTATTACAGGAATTATTGATATTCTCAAAGAACTGTTTTTCCATTTGCAGTTTCTCTGAGTTTTTGCTGCACTGTTCCAGTTACATTTGAGTCACATGTTGCAGGCCCCACTGACTCTGATCTTTCATTTCCCTTTTAAAATATGAAATTATAGTTCATCTGAAATGGATGAAAACGGGATAGTGTTTGAGAGTATGATCCATATAACATAAAATCATAAATTGTTCATTCTCATATCTCATATCTCTGTAGTTTTCTGTTAAAATTATTTTCTCTGTTAAAGAAAACTGAACAGGAGGCAGCACAGGGTGGAAGTGACCAGTGAAACAGCAGTTAATAACACATATGAAGCTGCAGACAACCATTGAAAACAAAATTGTTGTTGTTTAATGAGTTCTACATTTAATTCAAAACAATGCTATTTATATTTCAAAAATGATTACATTATTAAATAATAACTAAAATATAATTCTCCTCCAGGTCACTCATTCACGATATTTCACATAAATTAAATGCATCGAGCACTTACCTACTTGAGAGTCACCATCTTCCTGCTGCGGATTAAATATTTTTCCAACGTTTCCATATGTGACGTCCTCCACTGGGACTGCTTGAAAAAGATTGCATGCAATAATAAGAAGCATCATTTAAGACATTGACATCTATAGTATGTAGAAATAATTTTGATCCAAATAGAAGTGTTTCTTTATATAATGTTACATTAATTTCTGAGAGGTTAAATGATAAATGATTGTTATTAAAGATACTCCATAGCTGGTTTCCTACATTGCCACAAACCGAGATTCCAAAGTCAAATCTCAGCATTTTAATTCAGACAGAAAATAATTATAAAACAAAAAGTACTGGAACAGAAATACAGGATGCTCACAAAGTCAATCAAATTATTTAGCTTTAAGGATTTATATTCCAAACACACAAACCCTCCTAAAATGGTAACCAAGTACATCCCAGAACTAAAGTGCATATGCTTTCCAAACAGGTGTAAGAAATTAAGCCTCCTTAGTTTTGAGCAGAGAAAGCTGTGCAAGGATTGAATTCAGGTCTTCAAAATTTCCTACGGAATCAGTAAAATGGATCTAGCAGAATTTATTTGAATAACTGGTGGATCATGACATGAAGGAAATCTAGGAAGTACATTTATCACAGAAATTCTTGTGGCAACCGGAAAAAAAACTACTGAGCCATGTCATTGAAGTAGAAACTCTCGTAAAGCATCTTAATGAACAATTTGGACAGCATAGATATTAGATAACCAAAGGAGAACAATGGACTGAACGGTCTAATGTCAGAATTCCTATGTTCTTATGTTCTTCTTTAAATTGTTTCTTTTTTGCTTATTAACCTTATTATTCACCATTACATTAGAGGTCTAGTGATCAATGACAAAATGTTTTAATTTTACC
This sequence comes from Polypterus bichir lapradei, assembly GCA_026402145.1. Lineage (NCBI taxonomy): Eukaryota > Metazoa > Chordata > Cladistia > Polypteriformes > Polypteridae > Polypterus > Polypterus bichir. The sequence goes on from JANRMT010062807.1 coordinate 31,450,335, forward strand.
TTTATGCTGATCGGCACACAGTTATGATGAACATCAATGCTTATGAGGAGGAGTTGAATGTCAGTGGACCGGACTCATCAAAACTGAGACTTTGGCATGAACTATTATCACCCTTATCCCAAGAATTTATTTTGAGCAGCACTGATCTTGTCTACACGTTTTGTTTAATGTGTTGTTGGTGGTTAATTAGTAATAAAGATGAACTATAGAGGAGAGGCTATGCTCCTTTAATATGGGTGATGACATCCTTTATGAGTTCCAAAACTATGTGGCCGGTGTGGTATGCTGGGTGTGTTAGATCACCTCAACAGAGAATTAACAAGCTCATCAAGAAGGCAGGCTCAGTTATGGTGTGAAGTAGTACAGGGGAGAACGAAAACAGAGCTGACATCCATGATGAACAAAGCATGTCAAGAAATGCTGCTGTACCTTTGTACCTATCATTTATAATGAATTTTATATTTTTATGATTTGTTTATATTAAACAAACTGAAATGGGTTTTTTAGTGTTCATGTGTGCAAATGTCCATACATTTTGGTTGTAAGTTTATTGGCGTTTTCTGAGTTGGTCTCGGTAAAGAGCTCCGTTCAAAAATAATTTGAACTAATTTGAATTTGTGGTGGTGTTGCATATAATTTGAAAAATATTTTGCATATCTTTCTTTGTAAGCTAGACATAGCAAGTGTAATATTATAGGCATGTTTTCAGAAGCAGCTTGGCAAGGGTGACTGTGTGTAGACTTAGAGCCTAAAAGCCATCACCCGCAGGAAGGCCACTTGACTAAACAAAGCAACTCGGAGATGAGGTGTACTCTAATTCTGCTGCTCTGTACTGGGACTGTTTATGATTAGTTTTGAATCGAAGGCTATTCTGTACTACAATGACCCGTTGGTTTGTGACTGGTGGTAAGAATGGTATAAAGTTGGTCACCTGGCTTTTACCTCTCTCTGCCTCTCACCATCTGGCCATGAAGAGAACACCATGATGAAGACAAATCTATGTCAGCAGCCACATTGAGACAGACATGTGACTTGTTTCAATACTCCATTCAAAGGCTAAATTGTAGCAAAGCAAACAAGACTGAAGATAAGCTGAGAGCTGCTTATTCTACTTCCCTAATATGTACACAATTAAATGTGTAACTTAGTTCTTGCCAGTTTCTTTACTTTGTCTAAATACCTGAGCTTGCAGATGTAGAAGGTAAGGGGGAGGGAGTGCTAAAGTACATTTTATTAAAGTTTACACGATAAAGAATATTAAAGGGAAAACAGGGTCACCATGGGACCTTACACAATAAAACTGAATAGAACTTAATATTAATTCACTTACTTGATAAACAATTATTGTGGGCAGCAGCTTTGACTCACATTGCCCATGTTAATAGAATTTTCAGAATTATTTTCCTCACTTCATTCCTCTATTATCCAGTAGAAGGTATCTGCATTATGGACAATCACTGGCAAAATTGTCCTTGCCTCTAGCTGGAAATCTCTTGATTCTTTTTCTTTTTCTCTCTGGAAGTCTTCCTTTTTAATCAGATTCTTTTAGAGTTGTCAGCAGTGAGGATCAATGGGGCATCTGACTGTCAATAAATGGATGGATATGGTCCATCTGGACTGAGCATGGATGCACTCAGGTCCTGGCCACAATGCTAATCTTCAGTTCTTCTTCTCTTTAATGGGGTCAGTTCTCTTCTCTGCCCTCACTTGCTGTCATCATGGGATCCTTTATTCTTTTTTTGCTGCTATTACTTTTATTGTATGTGGGTTATGTTGGGCTATGTTTGTGTTATGGGGTATTAGGGTGGATGCCAAGCATGAGGTTTTATTTTATTGGTAATTCCCATCAGAATAGCTTATGTTTCCCTTTAAGGTGCTTGTTTTGTATTTCAATAAAATTTGATCACACAAAAACAAGAATATGTTAATAAAAATGTTAACTGTAAGAAATTAAAAAAATGTGAAATACATGACAAAATAATGCAGATGGATGAAAATGAAGAAAACAGAAAAAGTATATATTATGTGTGAATGAAACAGTGTATAGAAAAACAAAACTTTTTTTAAAATGAAAGTATAAAATTGCAGCTAAATGAAAAATTGGCACCGTGAATTTCTCTATATTTTACAAATAAATAACTATACGATTATTACTTGTTTGTCCTTGATTTAGTTGATATATGGATAATGTCTCCTTGAGCATTGGTGCTTGCAGTAGAAACAAATCTTGAACCACAGCTGACACCAATTGCCGTTGTGTTTTTAAATTGTTTAACTATTGCATGATTGTGCAAGTTATGCTCATGTCCCTTCTTTTCATTTCCTAAATTGCTGAACTTTAAGGGCCTAAAATATGTTCAGAAAACTTGATTGATGATATGTTTCTTTGTTTTTTAACATGAAAGACCCTTTATTACCACATCAACAAATGCTATTGAATGTTAGTACCCAGGTGTCAAATGCTGGATCTCTTCTCCAGCATGCACTTGGCAGCTTTTGCATTCTAACCGCCTTTATTGAGTTTATTGTATGTTGATCCCCAAATGTGGATTGCTGTTGCTCTCTCTTCAAGGCATCTATATAATAATCACCAAAAAAATGTCACCTGTATTCCAGACCCTGACTTTAACAATGTGACGCTGGACAAAACATTACCTGCCTTCTCCCAGTATGTGGATTGTAACACCTGGAGAAATAGAACTCTTGACCTACTGTATGCAAACGTTAAAGACACATATATTGCCACCGCCCTGCCTGCACTTGGGAAAGCAGATTTTAACCTGGTTCTGCTTCAGCCTCACTATAAACCAAGAGTGAGAAAAAAGAATACTTGGTGCTATTACCCTACGTCGGCGTCTGTCTGTTGGGTTTAACGGGGCGACAGCAACCCCTAGCATTCTTGCAATAGATAGATAAATAAAAAGAAATAAATAAATATACACACACACTTTGGTCTTAATACACACTAGAATTACTATAAAACAAGGATATTAAAAAAAAAAGAGAAAAGAAAACTTCCAACTTGGCTGTCACAGTCTCAGTGAGGCATTATATTCAGGCGTATTGCTGTTGATTTTATGGAGCTCAACTAATCTTTTGTGACACACTTCTGCTGAATAATTTGTCGGCTGAAAGTCCTCAGTGTTAGTGTGTCAGAAAGAGGATGTACAGTATTGATCATAATGGCACTCAGTTTTGTTTTAATTCCCTCTTTTGTTACTACCTATGCACTCTATGTCAATACAAGATGGTGTAACTCTGGTCATGTAAACGTTAAAATCTCCACTTGCTGCAGGGACATCGAACTGTTGGCTGTAAGTTTGCGTCCCTATTACTTGCCCAGAGAGTTTGGACACATCATTGTTGTTATTGTTTGCAACCCTCCTCGAGTGCACACGGAGATAGCGAGTGACGTTATCCATTCCGCAGTTGCTAAATTACAAACGCAGCACCCTGAGGCGCTTGTGCTAATCTCTGGAGACTTTAACCATGTAACGCTGGACAAAACACCTGCCTTCTCCCAGTATGTGGATTGTAACAACCGGGGAAATAGGATTATTGACCTACTGTATGCAAACATTAAAGATGCATACAGCGCCACCCCGCTGCCTGCGCTTGGGAAAGCAGATCATAACCTGGTTCTGCTTCAGCCTCACTACAAACCAAGAGTGAAGGCGCTACCTACAACCACATGCTTATTCAGGAAGTGGTCCCCTGAGGCAGAGCAGGCTCTGAGAAACTGCTTTCGAACTACGGACTGGGATATCCTGCAGGGTTCACATAGTGAGAACATTGAGGAGGTTGTTGACAACATTACTGATTACATCAACTTCTTTATAGACATTGTAGTTCCAGTAAAAACAGTACGCTGCTATGCTAACAACATGCCATGGATTACAAGTGATATCAAGGGCCTTTTGAACCAGAAGAAAAGGGCTTTTAAAGGCTGTGATCAGCATGAGCTCAAGCGCGTGCAGAAGGAACTCTGAGTCCAGCTCAGGGCGGCGAAGGAGCAGTACAGGAGAAAGCTGGAGCAGAAGTTGCAGAATAACAGCATGTGTGGGATGGGATGAAGATCATCACTGGCTGCAGCTCGAAGTGGGATGTCACCATCGAGAGAGACATGGAGAGAGCAAACCAAATGAACAACTTCTTTAACAGGTTTGACCACCCTTACCCACTCTCACCTCTGAGTACTGCATCCTCCACACATCCTTCTGCTGATACCAGCATAGGAGAGAGTTTCCCCCCACCCACAATTACAGCAGCCCAGGTAAGCAGAGAGCTGAAGAGACTTTGTGCCAGCAAAGCAGTGGGTCCAGATGGAGTATCGCCACAGCTGCTGAAGGCCTGTGTGCTGGAGCTGGGGAGTCCTCTACAGTGCATCTTCAACCTGAGCCTGGGACAGGGGAGAGTCCCGAGGCTTTGGAAAACATTTTGCATCATTCCAGTCCCAAAGGTATCACATCCTAGTGAGCTGAATGGCTTCCAACCTGTCCCTTTGACGTCACATGTGATGAAAACCATGGAGTGGCTGCTGCTTCACCACCTGAGGCCACAGGTCCGCCATGCTCTCGACCCTCTGCAGTTCGCATACCAGGAGAAGGTGGGAGAGGAGGATGCCATAATCTATATGCTACAACGATCCCTCTCCCATTTGGACAGAGGGAGTGGTGCTGTACGAATTATGTTTCTGGACTTCTCTAGCGTCTTCAACACCATCCAACCTCTGCTCCTTAGGGACAAGCTGACAGAGGTGGGAGTAGATTCATACCTGTTGGCATGGATCGTGGACTATCTTACAGACAGACCTCAGTATGTATGTCTCGGGAACTGCAGGTCTGACATTGTGGTCAGCAACAGAGGAGCTTTGCAGGGAACTGTACTTTCTCCGGTCCTGTTCAGCCTTTATACATCGGACTTCCAATACAAATTGGAGTCCTGCCACTTGCAAAAGTTCACTAATGACACTGCTATCGTGGGCTGCATCAGGAGAGGGCAGAAGGAGGAGTATAGGAACCTAATCAAGGACTTTGTTAGATGGTTTGACTCAAACCACCTACAACTGAACACCAGCAAAACCAAGGAGCTCGTGGTGGATTTTAGAAGGATCAGGTCCCTCCTGGACCCTGTGATCATCAGAGATGACTGTGTGCAGAGGGTGCAGACCTATAAATACCAGGGAGTGCAGATGGATGATACATTGGACTGGACTGCCAATACTGATGCTCTGTGCAAGAAGGGACAGAGCCGACTATACTTCCTTAGAAAGCTGGCATCCTTCAATATCTGCAATAAGATTCTGCAGATGTTCTATCAGACGGTTGTGGCGAGCGCCCTCTTCTACGCATTGGTGTCATGGGGAGGCAGCATAAAGAAGAGGGACGCTTCATGCCTGGACAATCTGGTGAGGAAGGCAGGCTCAATTGTAGGCACGGAGTTGGACAGTATGACATCTGTGGCAGAGCGATGGGCACTGAGCAGGCTCCTGTCAATCACGGAGAATCAACTGCATCCACTAAACAGGATCATCTCCAGACAGACATCTATCTAAAACAAATAATTTTTTACTGAGTGATGAAAATTTCTCAGAATGAATCTAGTTGGCAGTACTTTTGTAAGTCAGTAAGTTACCATTATATTAAGATATAATGAAGAACTCAAATGTTATGGTGAGTGAGATAGCAGATGTTGTACAGATTATATGTGACCAAATTCATTTTGCTCTGCTTGAGAAATTAAACCTGTACAGATTGACTGCCCAGAATGCTGACTCCTGAAAAAAAAAATTAACCACGTCCACAGAGAAACTCACAAGATCCTCCTCATTTCTTCCAGGTAATTGATGTCCAGAGAGCTGAAACATTTTCTTGACCCAATCCAAAATATTAACTTATGCTTGAAAAGTTCAACTTTGATAACATTGTCCAAAGATTTTCAGTAATCTGTTTCCTTTTTTGCCTTTTTGAAGGCACAGATTGTGTTTTGGCTGGAATCAGATGTAGATGGGAATAAAATACTTAATTAACAAAATTACAAATGAATAAAAGGAAATTTTCAAGGTCAATAAGTTACTGTGTGAGCTTCAACAAACACATTTATCTACATTTCTTTAATTGGGAAAATGTAAGAGAGGTTTTCAAATAAGCGCACTGCAGTTGGCCCTAAAAGATCTTGTAGTCTGGCTTTTTATTTCTTGTACATCTCAGGATCCCTTATTGTTAGAAGTTCACTCAGAATTGGCACATTTAATAATTAACAACATTAACTGAATAAAACACCCATTTGCAACCTTTTACTATTTTGTGTGTTTTTCTTTTGCTTCTGATTGAGAAAAGAGAACAATAAATATGAATTTAAATGTAATGTATTATTAATTCTGTCAATAGACAGTATGGCCCCATCAGGCCCTCGGGTACTTAAACAGTAAATCTGGCAGATCCTAATTCCTTGATAGATGGGCCAAGTCCAGTGGAACAATAAGAGAGGAACACACAAAAAAGTGCAATTTATTATGCTATAAATACTTCAATAAATAGATAATAACAGTTTAAAAAGAGCACTTTCCAAAAGTATGAATAAAATAGTTGGTAAAATATGCTATATGAACGCACAGTAAGTAACTAAAAAAATTATGAGAATTGCACCCTCACTCAAATGTACTTCCTTTCTGGGCACTGCACATCCAAGCACATTCAGTCCCAACAAGGTTTCTCTTAATTCTGCCTAGTTTTGTTTTGCCATCCCTCTTACAACAGAATCCCAGCTCATCCCATCCAGTAAAACAAGCCTACATTCATAAGTAACAAACTGAATATCCTCGGATTCTTTCAGCCTCAACCTCTCTACTACATTTTTGCCTTGCTTTATAAGTTCCTTCCTCTTTCAGCTCACAACAGACCTGTTCACCCATTCCCCTGTCACGTGTAAATAAGTTTGCAAACCTTGCGTATGCCGTTCAACTGCTCATGAGATTACGCTGGTAGACTCCTGACTGCTGCGCTCTGCTTCCTTTGTCTGATGATATTCACCTTTTTAATCCCTAGCAGGCAACAAAAGCCACAAAAACAAAACTGAACTTTTTAAAACTTTGCCTTACCTTCGCTTTTTGTCATTTTTAAACTAGCAACAGCAAGTAAGTAACTCAAAAAGAAATGAACAGACTGGGGATGAAACAACTCCCAGGGGCCCTTAAAGGAGAGAAGCCCAAAACATCATCTAAAATCCTCCAAAGACGCATCATCCCTTTGCTGCTGACATCGTGCTACTCCTACTCATGTGCATCTGAAAGGACGCAGGTACAGGCCTTTACTTTGTTCTTTAATTCAAATGCTGAAGACTTAAAGGGCACCGTTAATTATATTTAGCACTACCCTACACTGGCTTGTAGAAAGCTGGTGAGGGCACAAATACAAATAAACTGTGGTGAAGGAAGCTGAATCCTCACAAGCCCTTAATGTTTTTTATAATGAACTCATCAGTTTTAAACAATACTGTAACTAAGAATGTAGCCACAGCAGATATGCTAAAAAAAAGTTGGAAAACTTCTCCAAGGTTTACTTTCTCATTGATTGTGTGTTTCATGAATTCTTAATCCACAATGCTACACTAAACTTTATCTTTACCCTGGTACGGAGCAGCCTAAAAATGACTCATAGCTTTCTCAGTTACCAAAGGTGACTTGCCCTAATTGTCTGTGGTGGGAAAGAAAATGACTGGAATTAACAGGGCTTATCAAAATAAGAAGCACTTGTACATTTAGCTCATGTAATGGAATATCACTCATGACATGGCCTTTATTTGTGGGGTGCACTTGGTGTTTCCTCTCCACTCAGATTTACATTGACAATATCTTTTGTATTCATAAGAAATAAATATACTATTTGCAGTAATGTTAGAAAATAAATAAAAAGATATCTGCCTATGTATTATTTATTTAGATTGTTTTATTTGGTTATGTACAAGAATCAACATCAGTATGTTCCTGTGTTGTATGGTTTTGGAGATGGTTGCACTGACAAAAAGACAGGAGGCAGAACTGGAAATGTCAGAGTTGAAGATGCTACAATTTTCATGTGGACTAACGAAGGTAGGCAGGATTAGGAAAGAGTATATTAGAGGGTCAACACAGGTACAAATCTTTGGTGACCAAGTGACAGAGGTTAGATTGAGATGGTTTGGCCACATGAAGAGAAGAGATGAGGGGTACATCAGTAAAACAATGTTGAGGATGGAACCGCCAGAGAAGAGAAAAAGAGGAAGGCCAAAGAGGAGGTTTATGGATGCAGTGAGGGAGGGCATGAAGGCAATTGGTGTGGCAGAAAATGATGTAGAAACAGGGACAGATGGAGATGGATGATCCACTGTGGTGACCGTTAAAAGGGGGCAGCCGAAAGAAGAAGAAAAAAATCAAAATCACCCTTTTGACTTACATTATAAATGAAGTAGCTATTGGTGTTTCAGGTAGTCTCTGGTACCCATTTTAAGGATTATTAACAATCCTTCTTCTTGTCATGCTTACAAAAAGTGTAACTGAGGAGATCCATCCTGATAAATTCAGGTACAAGGCAGGAAATTTCCAGAAATTTACAGTCAGTCCTTCAAAAACTAGAACGAATCACCATGGTGCAATTCCAAGATGTAAACTAATCTAACAGGAACAACAGAGCAACAGAATAATACTAAAATACCAAGAAGCATTCCTAATATTCTCAACATAAGCACACAAATCCCAAATTTAGAGTAAAGGCACAAGGTCATAGTATCATCTTTAACAGACATTAAGAAACTAGCAGGCTCTTTTTTATTAAACATAATGTGCAAATTACTTTATTCAGTTTTGAAAGTAATTTAATAATGCTTTATATGAATAGGTTACTCAAAATGTCTTCTTCCAATAGATGACTTACCTCTTTGAGGCTCTTTCTGCTGCTTCTTTTTTTCAGTTTTTACCACTGCATAAGTGATGTCATCATTTGGTTCTATTTAAAAGAAAAGAACAAGACACAATAGAAGTCTATGTTTTAAAGTGAATTGAACTCTTTCGTCACTTTAGGTAAAACTATACACACCAAAAAACAAAAAAAAAACAACAAAACATGAACAAGACAAAGAATCACATTTAAACCACTAACTTAAAAAGTCATGAAAATAGTTAAAAAATGAAAGCTGTTAGTCTTTTTAGTTCGTCTTTACTGGAATGATGTTTGTGACTCTGTTAGATACTTTAAATATAAAAACACCAGTATTTCATGTGAATTGACAGTAATTTACGTCTCCATCATCTCCTTAATAGACTTTCTTAATCTGGCACTCTGTCTAGTGAATTTACTTTATGTAGGCCATATACTAAGTCATATCATTGAACATACAAAGGGGTATCCAAAAATAACTGCAATCGATCAAAAATTGTTTTAATAATTTTTACTTACTGAAACTTTAGTCTTCTTCAAAGTACTCTCCATGTGAATGAATGCCCTTGTCCAAACACTTTTCCCACTGGTGATTACATTTTTGGAATTGTCTGAAGAGGAACGTAGTCCAATACCTGCAAAGATTTTTCTTTGACTTCCCTCCACGATACAAAAACACTTTCCTTTGAGGTCTTTTTTCATATGCGGGAACAAGAAAGAGTCGCACGGAGTAAAGATCAAGTGACATTTCACCTCATTTGAAATGAAAACCACTTGTAGACCTATGTTTTACTTAAAACTTCCTCTTTAAAAGCAGTTTCAAGCATCTCTACAGTTTACAGTTTATGGTCTACTAACACAAACTCGCTCGCTTTGTGGTAAATTTTGTGTTCTCTTAGGGAAAACAGCTGCTGAAACTGTAGTGATGTTTGAATGGTGGAACTTGTATCAGATCTGAAGTATTAGCACTTGATTTCATCAACTATTTTGACAAGAGGGTACTTTCGCTTCTTTTGTTTCTACCTCATTATGAATGTGGAATATTTGTCAGTTCCAAGATTTATGTATCCACTCAGGTCAAATATTATGCTCTTTAGATCAATGAGTTCATGGCCATCTCCTTCACTTGGGGATGTACATTGGGTCTATGTCAGCTACATGTCTCAAAATATTAATATAACAAACTCTGTAAATTAGAAAAAAAAAGTGTTGAACAATAACAACATTTTCGAGATTTACATATGATATCTGCTGCATTACTGCCTTTAACAAAAAAATGTTGTTATGCCAATATATTTAGCTCTCACATGTTTAAGAATGGCCATGGTGACACATCAGGATGTTCACAGATTGCTGGCTGCATATGGCATGTCATTGTCATTATTCTTTAATACTTGGTTAGTATGGAGAAGTTGCAATGTTTCTAATTGTGGTGCTCCACTCACGTCAGAAAACTGTATTCTGGGAGTTTAAATGTTTTGATTTCTGTCTGACAAGAAAAAAATAAGTGCCTTTAGTTGCCTTATTTCTAAACCTGCAGCACAACTGCATAAAGCAACTGCTCAAACGTACAGCTGCCTTAAAGTTGTCCATCTGTTAGGCTGCACTGCCTGAGCAACTTCTCAAATTTCTGACTTCCTCTGACTTCCTCTTTAATAGCTGGTCAGTATCACAAATTAAAATGTAAAAGAAAAAAAACAGTGTAAAGTTGTTTTTACACTACTAACTCTTTCATGCTCACCACAAGCCAAAAGTTCTAACTTTACAGTTCAGTGGTTATTTTATATTCATGATCATCACTCCTCCTTCTTTAAGCCTTCCCACACTCAGACAGTGTTTGTTTGTCTCTATTATCTGAATACAATGACAATAAAGGATAAAGGAAAGAATTTATTTAGCCAATGCATTTCATGTATTTTTACTGTACGTCTATACACTTTCTGAGTCCTCTTTCTCCGTTAAATGGCTGTGTAGTTCCTGTCCTTGGACACAGTCCTAGTCTATGACCCTGCATGCTCAAGTAAATTTCACACTTAATGAATACAGTCATCAGTCACACTGTGAGTATTTCACATTTGGAAGGAAATAAGAATAGAACAATGCAGACACAATGCACAGAGAAATGCTTGACTTTTAAAACAGCCTACAGAGAAATAAAAATATAAAATTCTGAAGCTCGCTTGATTGAATAGAGTAGCAGCATCAGTTTCAAGGCGGGTATCAGCACTAGGCAGGGTGCCCTTCCATCGCAGGGTCTGCTCATACACACTGTCACATCCACATTCACATGGAGCCAGTTTGGAAAGGAAGATAAAGCTGCAAATCTTTGAGGATGTGGCAGAAGAACAAAACAGTACCTGGAAGAGAACTTATGCAGACAATAGGGGATCACGCAGAGACCACCGGATCAACGACTGGATGCAGGATTGGAACCCAAGATACTGAACAACCTCAGGCAGCCCAAAATAAAATTATGTCTAATTAAATCAAAACATTGTATTTTAAAATTAACAGTAAAAAGTGGTGTTTTTTATTACATAAACTATGCTTTAAAGAGGATTATTTGGTATTTGAAGGGGCAAAGGTGCCACTTATATGACACAAGATAGGACTCATAGATTTATTTTAAATAGGTTCTTAGGCAATATACAGTACATTAATAATACAGTACATAAATATATACCATAAAACACAACCATAAATGTATACTTACACGTGTAAACACAATGAACAAGTCAGGGACAAACAATTAAGATGCATGATGAAATAATTAAGTCTTATTTGAATTTAAATATGTCAAGTGATCAGACAAAGTTGAGATACTCAAAATATGGGTATCAGTGAAGTGAAACATTTACCTTGGTACATAAAGACTAATTAAATAGACTGAATATGGTGGTGAACCATGTAAAGATTTAAATGTTGATATTAAAATTTTAATTATTTGCAGTGATCAATAGAAATCCAATACATGTGTGTCAGTAATGGAGTCAAACTCTGTTCTAATTGTGTATGTCAATAAGCCAGCTGCTTAATTTTGAAGATTTCTGAAGACTGGGTAACACATGTTTAGAAAGAGTATCGTAAATGGCATTGCAGTTGTCCAAGTGTGAGAAAACAAACGCATTCAGGAATCTAAATATGGTTAAATACGTAAAATGTTCCTAAGATGAAAATCAGCAGATTTGCAAACAGCTTTGCTTCTGATGACAATTCAGAATCAATCACAACAGGTCAAAGTACAAACAGAAATCTAAGAAGGATCCATTCTGACACTAAGTGTATACGTAAGCATGGCAGGGGCCGTATGCCATTTGTTTGGGAGTGGGTGCTCCAGACATAAAACTTCCAAGAGTTCAATGACAGAGAATGATGCAGAAGTTTCGGAGGACCGGTAGGAAGGCAGCTGATAGTGGCAAAAACTTCTCTCTCTTGACACGGCCAGGGGTCTTCTTTAAAGAGTGCTAAGGCCTGTGGGGTGCAGGGACAGCCTGAGGGTGTTGTGTCTTGAGGATAGTCTAGGTTAAGAGGGCTGCCCAGAACGGACTTTAAAGCCTATCGGAACAGACAATGGTAGTGCGCATAGACACTGCGGCTTTGTGCTCCCCGAATAGGTGCTCTTTTCTGCTATTATTGTTCTTAATATTGACTTTCATCATTTTACACACGAAAACGAGCATTAACTACAGTCGTCAAAAGCTTCTACAGATCTGCTCTAATAGTAAAGATAATTATTATAACACAGAAGCAATACCACAGGAGATTCTCAGATCACCGGGACTTACGCTGACTCCTACACTTGGTAGATGACGATGCAAACGGCACAGGGAGAGGAAGCAAAAAAGAGGTAAGCAAGCAGGATTACTAACTAGACTGCTCCTTATAAAACCCCTCTTCCTAGCGTTCTTCTTGCGATTACTAGATCACTTGCAAAAAAAATAGATGAGCTCCAATTGGATACAGCAGTTGAACTTGCAGGTTGCACGCTCCATCGAGCCGATCGAGCCCCCGATTCCAGTAAGAAAACAGGTGGAGGACTGTGCGTCTATGCTAGTAATGTTTGGTGCACTAATATAACTACAATCAACAAGTTTTGTTGTCCCAACGTGGAATATCTGATGTTAAGATGCCGACCATTTTAGCTGCTGATAGAACTTACCGTTGTTATTGTTACGGCAGTATACATACCTCCTCAGGTTAATGTTAAGTCAACGCTTGAAAAATTTTTGACATTATCGGTAAACAACAGAACTCGCACCCTGATGCAGTTTTTATCATTGCTGGGGATTTTAATCAAGCGAATCTTCAGGATGTATTCCCCAGATTTTATCAGCATGTACATTCTAAAACCAGAGGGGAAAACACCTTAGACCACGTCTATACAAACATAAAAGACGCCTATAAGGTCATTCCACACCCACACCTTGGCAAGTCTGGTCATCTCTCTTTGTTTCTTGTTCCAGCACACAAAGCCCTTATCAACAGTACTAATCCAATTAGCAAGACTGCTAAAGTTTGGCCTGAAGCTGCCATTTGCCAACTCCAGGACTGCTTTGAACAAACATACTGGAATATATTTTTTCATCAGACAGACTTAGAGACATACAGTATACTTCATCTGTGCTGTCATATATTAATTACTGTGTGGACAATGTCACTGTCAACAAAAGGATTAAGGTCTACCAAATGAGAAACCATGCATGGATAGTGAAGTGAAACAGCTGCTCAGGGAAAGGGACAAAGCCTTTAAATTAGGAGACACCTCAGCCTATAAAGCTGCCAGAGCTAACCTCAAGAAGGGCATCAAGTCTGCTAAACTAATGTACAAACAACGGATTGAGGAGGACTTTGACAGTAACTCAGACTCACAGCGGATGTGGCAAGGCACCCGATTAGTCACGGATTACAAAAAGAAAAATGACATACAAGACACACTGGCCAATAACAATGCCAACCTAACAGAGGAACTTAACAGTTTTTTTGCACGTTTTGACAAGGACAATAACCAGCCTCCAGTCAGCTTCGAGATGACCGGAGACTCACAGCCTTCGGTCATACACATACATGATGTGTGGCAGGCACTCGAAAACATCAATACAAGGAAGGCAGCAGGTCCTGATAATGTGCAAGTATGTGTGCTCCAGGCCTGCGCTGACCAATTAGCAGAGGTATTTACACACATATTCAACCTGTTTCTCTCCTCAGGTATAGTCTCCTTGTGCCTGAAATCCACAACCATTGTACCTGTTCCCAAAAAACCGAGGACAACCTGTCTTAATGACTATCGACCAGTCGCTCTCACCACTGTCATCACAAAGTGCTTTGAACGACTGGTAATCACCCACATCAAAGCCTCCATCCCAGCTGATCTAGACCAACACCAGTTTGCCTATCGGTCAAGTAGATCAACTGAGGAAGCCATCTGTGTGGCTCTACATGCTGCCCTCTCGCACCTGGAAAAGCCCAACACCTATGTTAGGATGCTCTTCATTGACCACAGCTCTGCGTTTAATATCATCATACCTAACCAGCTGATCAAAAAACTCTACGCACTAGGACTTGCTCCGTCCATATGCAACTGGTTACTGAATTTTCTCACCAACAGCCCCCAGTCTGTCAGGATGGGCAAACACAAATCCTCCACTCTTACCCTGAGCACTGATGTGTCACAAGGATGTGCACTAAGTCCCCTTCTCTATGCACTCTTCACCCATGACTGTCAACCCATCCACCAATCAAACATTATTGTTAAATCTGCGGATGATACAACTGTCATTGGGCTTATAACAGAGAACAATGAAGCTGGATATAGGGAAGAGGTTCAGAATCTGACAGCATGGTGCAACACCAACTACCTGGTCTTAAATACCAAAAAGACCAAAGAAGTTATTCTGGACTTTAGGACCACTAAAAAGACCAATCACAGTCCGGTAACAATCAATGCAGATGCTATGGAGAGAGTTTCCAGCTTTAAGTTTCTAGGAGTCATCATCTCAGAGGACCTGTCCTGGGCTGACAACAACTTGGCTATAATAAGCAAAGCACAACAACACCTCTATTTTCTCAGGAAGCTAAGGAGAGCTGACCTCCCCGAGAAGCTGCTAGTTAATTTCTATAGATACACTATAGAGAGCATCTTAACTAACTGCATGATGGCCTACAGTTACAACAGCTGCACCAAGGCTGCTAAAGAAGCCCTGCAGCGGGTCAAAAAATATCAGAGACCATTATTGGAACTGAACTGCCATCACTCGAACTTTCATATAAGACTCGCTGTGTGAAAAGGGCCAAAAACATTCACAAGGACAAAATTCATCCTGGAAATTCTTTGTTTGAGCTCCACCCGTCAGGAAGATGCTTTAGGTCAATCCGTGTACGCGCAACCATTTTTTTCATAAATGTAAATTATTCCTGAAATGCCTAATTCAATTAGCACAAACATAGTCATACTTTTGTACTAAGAACATGTTTGAAAGAAGCCGCTGTCTCTGAGGCAGGCATCTTGACCTCACACTTACACACTTACACAGTTCTCACTTCGCTTCATAAATACAGAATATCTGATGAGTGTGACACTGCCTATTTTGAATCAAGCTAATATCCATCCGTTTTTCATCCCGCTATATCCTAACTACAGGGTCACGAGGGTCTGCTGGAGCCAATCCCAGCCAACACAGGGCACAAGGCAGGAAACAAACCCCAGGCAGGGCGCAAGCTCACCGCATGGCACACACACACACCCACAAACCAAGCACACACTAGGGACAATTTAGGATTGCCAATGCACCTAACCTGCATGTCTTTGGACTGTGGGAGGAAACCCACGCAGACACGGGGATAACATGCAAACTCCATGCAGGGAGGACCCAGGAAGCAAACCCAGGTCTCCTTACTGCTAGGCAGCAGCACTACCACTGTGCCACCGCGCCGCCCACTGAGGAATCAGTCATTTTTAATAACAGACAAATGAGGACTTTTTAAAGAATAAGTCAGGTCTCCAAAACTGGGCAAGAAATACATGACGTCTGGTCATCCTGTTATAAGGAGTTGTCCTGTTACATCTTTCAAAGTCATGTTGTACACATAGGTGAGGCCAGTTTATCTTAAATATAAAAAAATGTTGATTGTCACCTAAGCTTCCCATTCTATGTTAGATATTTACACTCACCTAAAGGATTATTAGAAACACGTGTTCAATTTCTCATTAATGCAATTATCTAATCAACCAATCACATGGCAGTTGCTTCAATGCATTTAGGGGTGTGGTCCTGGTCAAGACAATCTCCTGAACTCCAAACTGAATGTCAGAATGGGAAAGAAAGGTGATTTAAGCAATTTTGAGCGTGGCATGGTTGTTGGTGCCAGACGGGCCGGTCTGAGTATTTCACAATCTGCTCAGTTACTGGGATTTTCACGCACAACCATTTCTAGGGTTTACAAAGAATGGTGTGAAAAGGGAAAAACATGCAGTATGCAGCAGTCCTGTGGGCGAAAATGCCTTGTTGATGCTAGAGGTCAGAGGAGAATGGGCCGACTGATTCAAGCTGATAGAAGAGCAACTTTGACTGAAATCACCACTCGTTACAACCGAGGTATGCAGCAAAGCATTTGTGAAGCCACAACACGCACAACCTTGAGGCGGATGGGCTACAACAGCAGAAGACCCCACCGGGTACCACTCATCTCCACTACAAATAGGAAAAAGAGGCTACAATTTGCACGAGCTCACCAAAATTGGACAGTTGAAGACTGGAAAAATGTTGCCTGGTCTGATGAGTCTCGATTTCTGTTGAGACATTCAAATGGTAGAGTCAGAATTTGGCGTAAACAGAATGAGAACATGGATCCATCATGCCTTGTTACCACTGTGCAGGCTGGTGGTGGTGGTGTAATGGTGTGGGGGATGTTTTCTTGGCACACTATAGGCCCCTTAGTGCCAATTGGGCATCGTTTAAATGCCACGGGCTACCTGAGCATTGTTTCTGACCACCATGTACCCATCCTCTGATGGGCTACTTCCAGCAGGATAATGCACCATGTCACAAAGCTCGAATCATTTCAAATTGGTTTCTTGAACATGACAATGAGTTCACTGTACTAAAATGGCCCCCACAGTCACCAGATCTCAACCCAATAGAGCATCTTTGGGATGTGGTGGAACGGGAGTTTCATGCCCTGGATGTGCATCCCACAAATCTCCATCAACTGCAAGATGCTATCCTATCAATATGGGCCAACATTTCTAAAGAATGCTTTCAGCACCTTGTTGAATCAATGCCACGTAGAATTAAGGCAGTTCTGAAGGCGAAAGGGGGTCAAACACCGTATTAGTATGGTGTTCCTAATAATACTTTAGGTGAGTGTAGTTAAAAATTAAATTATGTGGTATTGAAAACAAGTGGAAACAAGCCTATGCAAAGTGTGAAAATAAAAAAATGCAGACGTAAACATTAGTCGACGTATCTCACAAAATTAACTATATTTATACAGCACTGCAAAAAAAAAATAAAGCAAATGAGATCTTAGCTTTTTATAATATGAAAATATGAAAAATGTTCCATAATGGTTAGCCATTACCAGTTTTCGGAAAGTTGAATTCTTTATTGTAGGCAGTATAGATAGATAGATAGATAGATAGATAGATAGATAGATAGATAGATAGATA
>JANRMT010062807.1:31508073-31522992 GCA_026402145.1 Polypterus bichir lapradei
CACTTTTCGCAACTATGCCTTTATGTTTTATTGTGTGATACTTTTACCTCGGCAGCAACATTCATGTCTCTGGTGAATGAAGTCAGTAGATGGATTGGGAGAGCATGGGGGGTCATGAGGTTGCTGGATAGGGGTATGCGGCACTCCTGATATCCCTGAAAAAGGACGAAGGTCCAAGTCTTTAGAGTCCTGGTGCTTCCTGTCTTGCTCTATGGTTACGAGACATAAACACTATCCAGTGACCTTAGACAAAGACTGGACTCTTTCAATACTGTGTCTCTTCAGAAAATTATTGGGTACTGTTGGCTTAACTTTGTGTCGAGTGAGCAGTTGCTCATGGAGTCCCGAATGAGGCACATTACCTGCATTGTGAGGGAGGAGCATTTACAGCACTATGGCCATGTGCAGCGATTCCCCAAGGATGATCTGTCTTACATAATCCTCATTGTTGAAGACCCAAGTGGCTGGACCAGGCCAAGGGGATGCCCACATAACACCTGGCTGTGGCAGATAGATGATCATTTCTGGAAGGTGGGACTGGACTGGTTGCCTGGAAGGTTGCCAATCAGGATCCCAAGCTGTTTCATTGTGTGGTGGGTGCGGAATGGTGCATGCTCCCCAACCTGTCCTGACCCAACTTTTATTAAGTATGACTATTGGGACTTGAATTTCAGCACAAAATTCATGGAATCTTGTCAACTATTTAAAATCTTGCATTGCTACGGACTATTGTTATTGCCATTTCATTCAATTATCCTTAAATCATTGTAGTATAGCTCATAACTGTCACAGATTTGGATCTAAATATGTCTTTCTGTGTATTTTGCTATAATGCATTTTTGCCAGGATATCAGTAACTGAACCAACAGGTGCTTTTACTAAGCTTTTTCTTAAAATATTTTTATGACTTGATCACATTGATTCCACAAACATTCATTAAATTAGCTGAATTTAAATTAAATTATTTTATTTTGAAAAAAGTAGTATCACTATTTAAGAAAAATGTCAAATGAAATAAGTTCTCAAAGGAAGACTGCATGTATTAGTCCTTAAAAATCAACTGGATAAAAATAACTTATGAAATTAAAACAACATATCTAATACAATTGTTAATATTACTTTCAAATTAATATCTATAGATTTTTTATTAAAGTCTAATTTTGATGTTGACAAGATATCATTTAAACTGTTTGCCTTTCATAAACAAATCCTACGCTGAATGATTGTCTCATCTCATCATCTTAGGTGTCTTTTCCAGCCAAGCAGGTCAGCCCAGACGTCTCTGTCCCCTTGAGCTGCAGATTTCTAATCCAGTTGAGAAATATAATCCAGCATATCATGTGTCTGCAGCAGTGTCTCCATCCAGTGGGATGTGCCCAGAACAGCTCACATAATATTCTCAAACCAGCTTAATTCAATTTTGGGTCACAAGGTCTTGGATCATTGTCTCTAAACATACGTTTTCATGGGCAGTGAAGTGTGAAACTCACAGTATCCTTGGTACCAACCCTGTGATGCTGTATGGTGTCTGCATGGTTTTTCTCTGGGTGTTACAGTTTTCCTCCCAAGTCAACAAAGACATGCAAGTTATGTTAACTGGTGAATCCAAACTGGCCTAGTATGAGTGTGAGTGTGTACATAACTCAGCCTTGCAATAGATGTCTTATCCCAGTGCTCTGGCCATTTACATCATTGAAATGGATTAAGCAGTGCTTCATCATGGAATCACACCACAGTCCACCCCAGGTCACACCTTTTGCATTGTGGTAACTGCAACAACCCAACAACACTGGAATCACAGAAGCAACTCCCTAAGCTAAAGGAAGAACTATCTTTGTTGTCTTCAAAGAAACAGGCTGTGAGTGATGCCAAGCAGAGTGCTTCCAGGTGACATTAGCCAAGCTCTGATTGTCATTAAGCCCCTATCTTACTGCACACCTAAGCCTTCACAAGAAGGTATACCTAAAACCTCCACATACTTGGAGGGTTAATGCAGCCCCGGACACCTAATACTTTGTTGCTGCACTTGTTAAGGAAATGTCACAATTCACCAATAAAAAGTTACATTTTAATGGAAAACTTATTTTTTTCATGCAAAGAGCATCACAATTACTGAAACACTGATCATTTTACACACTGCCAATGAACTGTAAAAATATTTTTAAAAAACTACTGTAACAATCTATTATTATAAGTACAATATTTCAGTCGATCAATTCTTGACTGTAGAAAAGATTATAAATGAACTGAAATTTTTGAAAACAAAAGAGAAGAAAGCACAAAATCATGAAAAAAGCACAAAAAAAATAGCAATTATTTCACCATAATGCAAGTGAGTTTGCAATTTGCTAGAAAACTACAGTTCAGTTCACCAACCTTCAGTTCAGAAGTCTCTGAGTGTGTGATATTGTCCAAAACACGGTGATATGTGTCTTGTTTCCACGTGCTTGCACGACTCTCCTTTTACCCATCGCTTGCCTGGTCCTCGATGATATTTACAGACAACGCATTCTCATGTTAGGTGCCTCTTACGCTCAGTTGGTGGTATGGAGATTGGCCTGGGCTATGAAGCACTGAACTCCAGGTGAAGCAAATTGGAGCAATCTGAGCTGAAACGTCCTGGTCGAGCTGGTCTTGTGACGTCACCTTCTTCAATGCTGCTGGACACCAGGTGTTTGATAACCTGCTTCAGAAACTCTGTATGTTTTATTTTCTTCACATGCTTGCAATACAGTAAACATGCATTTGTTGCAGACAGATTCAGTAAATGAAAGAATAGTTTTTTTGTCCATTTGAGAGTTTTTTAGACAGAACTATTGACAAGAACCGTCTAATCTGAGTTGTCCACAGAGCCCATGTGCTTATTGTAGTCCAGAACTGCTGTTGGTTTCTGATTGGCTGCCCAGTTTCACAGTTTGTTTTGACTGGCACCACTTCTGTTGATGTGTCATTGTTGTGATGTGAGATTTTGCATATAACGCATGAATATTTTGTATGTCTTTATTTGTAATTTAGGCAAAGCAATGTAATTTAGTGTTTACCCCCCCAACCACTCCCCCTTAGGAATGGGTCTCTTTGAATTTTATGACAGATATGGGGGGGATATGTCTTAAACCAGTTTGGCGAGTATTTCTCTGCTAATGTCTTTCAACCCCTGCAAGGAAGCCAGGTTACCTTAACATATGGTCTTGGGGGGTGGCAGGTGTTAAGATATTCTATTCCCCCATTGGTCTGAGGTATTGCTGTTTGGAATTGACTTGTCTCAGAGGCCTTTAAGTACCATGATGTCCTATTGGCTCTAGGGGTTAGACAGAGAATCTATAAATCTACTTGCTCAACCACATTCTCTCTTTTGCTAACCTGTGATGATGAAGAAGTATCTCTCTCTTACTAACATCTGAAAGAAGCATCTCTTACTAACCTCTGATGATGACGGAAAATCTTTTACTGATCTGATGAAGAAGACCATCACACGATGAACTGAGAGGACAACATAATGGAGAGCACAGCTTGGCTTCAGCCATATTGAACAGACATGTGGCTGAAAGCTAAGCACCAATGATGCCTTAACTAGAGACATTTTAAAAAACTACAAGTCTGTGTGCCACCTGAAACTACACATCACCCCAGGTTGTATGGTTGCCAATATTCAAAAATACTTTGCATATTTTTATTATTTATGAATATTACCGATAATACAGTGTTTAAATTGTAACTTAACTCCTGCTTGTTTCTTTTACTACATCTAATTGCCTGAGGTTATAGATATAGAATGAAAGGTGGGGATAAGTTATATACAATAATACCTTATAAACAGTGGTAAGTCTTTGAGATTAGGAATTCTGACAGAGGCTACATTTTAATAATACAAAGGGGAAAGTAGAGCAATATTTTACTCTACAAAGATAAAACAGTCATGTAATGTTATTATAATGTTTACAGATAAATATTGTTATGGAATAGCACGTATGGTACTTTACTTCATAGCATTTATGTCAGTTTAAACAAGGAGGTAGAGTGCTGGGCTCAAGTGAAGTGCTGCAAGCTAGACAGCACCCAAATGCTGATGACAAAAAGAGGAAGCTCAAAGCAGCTAATTTGTGCAAGCAGGGTGGGTGACACTCATGGGAGCCACAAGCCTCCAATTAGGGCGTGGAGTCTCTGAGGTCTACATGAGGAGGCACAAAATGAAAATGTTTAATCCAAGTTTATCATCTTTTTTCCCTCCTGTAACTTCTTAATGCATTTCCTAAATGTACTGATAAAAGATTTAAAGGATCTTTGCACTGCTCTGTTAGGCAAAAGGTTTAATGTAATTATAAGGACATCAAGATAACATAACCCCTGTACCAGTCCATGATGGAGCCCACTCTCTCACACACACAGGGCTTGTTCCTGCCTTGCACCCTTTATTTGCCAAATCTCCTCAGTCCTTCCACAACCCTCAGCTGGGTTAAACTAGCCTAAGAAATGTTATATTATGGTATGTGTTCCTTGAAACAGTCAATTAACCTAGCATGCATGCCGTTGAGAATTTGAGGCGCCCCCTAGTACAATCTGCAAACTACAGAAAATAACAAACAGAGGAATTAAATAAAACATGTTTTTAAATATCTAGTTACAAAGTACCTTGTGATGCTTCTTACGTTCCTTGTTATTGTGCTCTCTGTGAAGAGTTTTTCATCCAACTACTTTGATATTGCCTATCCCAGTAACAACAGGTATACAGTAAATAATTAGCCACTACAGATGAAGTGCTAGTTCTTTCAAGGACTCACCTCACACACACTTACTTTACTTTATTTGTTTTGGTCAAGTCCATTCTGAGTGTACTAACAACGTGAGTTTTCTGCTCATACAAGATTTGCGCCAGTTTTGGACTGTTGTAGTAATTGTCCATATACAGAATGCATTCTTCATTGAGCAAGCCATCCGTTAGGTCTAGGACAATATACTCCAATGTGCTGAGATTTCTGTACATTCATATGATGTTGTGTGTGACTTTCCGGTATATAACTGGAATTGATGTGTATAACCAGTCTTTCATGCCATACTTTGCATGTTTACTGGGGAGGTAAGTGTGAAAACCAAACCAAACCAGCGAATCATGCCCTCATCAATGCACACTTCTTTTCCTGGGAAGTATGCACTGGAAAATGCAGATGTCATCAAGTCATAAAACTTCTCAAATTTCGTACAGACAATTGAAGTCTGCACTATCCTTGTCTGGCAAAAGCTGGAGTAACAGCATTGACTTTGACTAATACATCTGAAGAGTCTGTTTGTGTATGACACCCATTAGCATTGCCATTCCAAGGAAAATTCTCATTTGAGAAGCAGTTGTTGGTTTCCACTTAAGTACACATGATTCTGGACCAAGTGTGACACTTGCAATACACTGCTTGCATAATGGTTTGTTTCACGCACAAGTATTTGGATAAGTTCATCAAAAAATGAAAAGAAATCAGCTGGCTTTGGTTCTTCTTAGAACATTAGAACATTAGAACATTCTAGACGAGAACAGGCCATTCAGCCCAACAAAGCTCGCCAGTCCTATCCACTTGTTTCCTCCAAGAAAACATCAAGTCGAGTTTTGAAAGTCCCTAACGTCTTACTGTCTACCACACTACTTGGTAGCTTATTCCAAGTGTCTATCGTTCTTTGTGTAAAGAAAAACTTCCTAATGTTTGTGCGAAATTTACCCTTAACAAGTTTTCAACTGTGTCCCCGTGTTTTTGATGAACTCATTTTAAAATACAAGTCTTGATCCACTGTACTAATTCCGTTCATAATTTTAAACACTTCAATCATGTCACCTCTTAATCTTCTTTTGCTTAAACTGTAAAGGCTCAGCTCTTTTAATCTTTCCTCATAATTCAACCCCTGTAGTCCTGGAATCAGCCTAGTCGCTCTTCTCTGGACCTTTTCTAGTGCTGCTATGTCCTTTTTGTAGCCTGGAGACCAAAACTGCACACAGTACTCAAGATGAGGCCTAACCAGTGCATTATAAAGGTTGAGCATAACCTCCTTGGACTTGTACTCCACACATCGTGCTATATAACCTAACATTCTGTTAGCCTTCTTAATGGCTTCTGAACACTGTCGGGAAGTTGATAGCTTAGAATCCACTATGACTCCTAAATCCTTCTCATAAGGTGTACTCTCGATTTTCCGACCGCCCATTGAGTATTCAAACCCAATATTTTTACTCTCTATGTGTAATACTTTACATTTACTGACATTAAATTTCATCTGCCACAAATCTGCCCAAGCCTATATGCTATCCAAGTCCTTCTGTAATGATATAACGGATTCCAAATTATCTGCTAATCCACCTATCTTGGTATCATCTGCAAACTTAACCAGCTTGTTACTTATATTCCTATCAAAATCATTTATATATATTAAAAATAGCAGCGGCCCTAGCACTGACCCCTGTGGAACACCACTCTTAACATCGGCCAGTTCTGATGAGGTTCCTCGCACCATCACCCTCTGCTTCCTGTGTCTGAGCCAATTCTGCACCCATCTAAAAACATCACCCTGAACTCCCACTTCTTTTAACTTGATGCCCAACCACTCATGTGGCACCTTATCAAATGCTTTCTGAAAGTCCAGATAAATAATATCATAAGCTCCACTTTGATCGTATGCTTTTGTTGCCTCCTCATAGAATTCTAGCATGTTAGTAAAGCACGACCTCCCTCTTCTGAACCCATGCTGACTGGTCAGAATAACTCCTGTCCTTGCCATGTGTTGCTCAATCTTATCCTTAATAATTCCTTCCATTAATTTTCCTGTGATGCATGTTAAGCTTACTGGCCTATAGTTGCTTGGATCTGCTCTGTCACCCTTTTTATATAATTGAATGATATTTGCCATTTTCCAGTCCTTCGGAATCTCTCCAGTGCTCGGTGACTTCCTAAAAATATGTGTCAAGGGTTTATATATGTACTCACTAGCCTCCTTAAGAACACGAGGATAAATATTATCTGGGCCTGGTGATTTGTTTGATTTCAGCCTATTTAATCTGAGCAGCACTTCTCCCTCTTCAATTTCCAAATCCCTCAGTACCTCCTTAGTAGTTGCGTTAACCTCTGGGAGGTTATCTACTTGCTCACTTGTAAACACCTCAGACAAATGTAAGTTTAGGGCATCTGCTATTTCATTGTCTGTATCTTTTAATTCCCCTTTACTATTCCTGATGAACTTGACCTCCTCCTTGACTGTTCTTTTGCTACTAAAATACTGAAAGATTCTCTTGGGGTCTTCTTTTGCCTTATCTGCTATATTCCTCTCCACCTGTCTTTTAGCCTCCCTGATATCCTTCTTAATGGTTGCTCTCATATTCTCATACGCTCTACGATTCACTTTGCAGTCATTTGTCTTATATGCCTTATACAGCAGTTTTTTCCTTTGCAGCTTCTTTTTTAAATCTTTATTATATTTTTTTTAGTTTCCTATTAATTCCAAATTTAGGTATGTATCTGTCCTGCATTACATGTAAAACAGTTTTAAACCTGTTCCACTGCTCCTCGACTGTCTCCACATTTAAAAGCTTATCCCAGTCTATCCTACTTAGACTTTGTCACATCTTCTCAAAATTAGCCCTACCAAAGTTCAACTTAACAATTTTAGTCTTTGCATCCGTACTATTACAAAATACTGAGAACTGTATTACATTATGGTCACTTGACCCTAGTGGTTCAATTACCTCTACACCCTCAATTCTATCCTGATTATTACAGGATACTAAATCCAGACAGGCTTCACCCCGTGTTGGTACTTTAACATGCTGTGTTAAAAAACAGTCGCTGATTACTTCTAAAAACTCCTGCTCTTGTGCTCCTCCATCTACAAGGTTATCCCAGTTAATATTTGGATAATTAAAGTCCCCCATGACTATAATATCCCCCTGTAAACTTGCCTTTTTGATATTACTAAAAAGATGTGTGTTGAAATTATTGTCTGAATTGGGTGGTCTATAACACACTCCTAAAATAAGACCACTTTCCCTAATATTTTCCAGGTGAAGCCACATGTCCTCGCTAAGATGGGACTCATCATCCAACTGAAGAGTTCTTACATTTAAACCCTGTTTGGCATAAACAGCAACCCCACCTCTTTTTCTGCTCTGTCTATCCTTCCTAAAAAATGTGAATCCCTCTATGTTACACTCATCTCCATCTTTGTTATTTAGCCAGGTTTCCGTTATTGCTATAATATCATAATTATGCTCTGCTACATACAACTCCAACTCACTTACCTTATTTTTGATACTTCTAGCATTAAGGTAAGCTATTTTTAATGTGTTAATCCTTCTACATTTACGTGTTTGCTTTCTTGCAGCGCTTCAAACAAATCAGGATTTATTTCAGAACGTCCAGTAAATTGGTGTATAGCTGGTTGAATTTGATCAAATCACCAAGAAATCTCTGCTCTCTGCTTTGCTGCTTTTCCTTTTGCCCTTTTTACGGCTGGTGGTTGCCATCCCTGTTCAATGGATTCCTCTGTTTCATCACCTTGACTTTGTATCTCAACTTCACTCACGTCACTGTCACTCTCACTGCCACTGTCAGGATCATGAAGAATTTCTTACAAAACCTGTTTACCCATAAGGCATCTCTTACGCCTACTGGTAGCCTTACTACTACAAGGTGCAACTGACGCCATTGATGACATTCAGCAAAAAAGTTCAATACAACAGATAAAGTTCAATGGAACAACATGGTGTGTCAAACTACTACAAGCTACAAATTCAAAGTATGCAAGTAAATCAACGAGCCAACCTATGTATGAAGTGGCTGCATGCAAGCACACAGAGGCCAATGCTGATACTTGTAGACTAGTCTAGTCCAGCGGCTGAGGCCTAGGGACAGTGATGTTGATTCGCTAGGGTGCGGCAGTGATAATGAGCTGGCTGGTGCCAGTGTTGGCACTCACTGCAAGTTGATTACCGACTATAGCCCGTTCTGTTCTTCAACAAATGTACGGCACCGACTATACTCGGTTCCGGTGTGCTGGCAGATTTCACTGGGAACCGACTATAGCCGGTTCCAGCGTTCAACGAATGTATCTCACCAAATATACTCAGTTCTGGTGTGCTGGCAAGTTTCACTGGGTACCGAGTATAGCCGGTTCTGGCAGTTTAAAGGGTATTATTATTATTATTATTATTATTATTATTATTATTATTATTATTATTATTATTATTAACTGAGAAATCTGGCTAATGGCATTTATCTCAAAAAGCTTTGTTCTGCTTTCCATATCTTCTTTTTGGAGAGCAGTCTGTCTATGGTGTAATATCACTCAATATTTTGTTGGTTGAACTATATGACAAAATAATATTTTCACTTTGTGCGATTTTCTTATGGCTAATGCACTGATGCTGGTAGTCTAATACATTGTAAAAAGCAGTACCTTTGCCTTTCTCTAGGTTTATGAGAGTCCATCTCATTGACTAGTTACCCTCAAACACCATTCTAATTTTCCATGGCTCCTTCCATTTTGCTCCAATGATCTTTTCTCTACTTTGTCCATTGCCTGTACATTCATGTCACTGGATCGGCCCACACCACTCACTTGGGATCAGAGGTAATGCCAACTTTGTGAATCAGTCCAAGCCAGGATGTTCCTCAAAACGTGCCAGTGGCTATGAACCCATACCAATGGATTTAAGCAGAGGTATGGATCTTATAAGAGTCAAAAATATTTCTCTTTAAGTGCTTGATCCCATCTCTCATTTATGCTTCCCCTCTTTCTCTCTCTTGTTCTCTCTCTCTACAGTGTATATACAAACTAACACACACACACATGTCAGTGGACAATTTAGTCTTTGAACTGTGGGAGGAAAATGGAACAACCCTACAGGGACCAGTGTTCAAACTCCATGCAGGGAGAACCTGAGGCATGACTCCCAGATTCCTTACTATGAAACAAAAGCAGCACCACTGCAACACCATGCACCCAAATCATTGATTAACACATTTACATTAACTATGGCCTTAAGACCTAAGGAAAAAATACTCTTTCTTAAGACTTATTTTAGCAATATAGTGCATCCATTTTGGAGCAGCCCTCTAGCTACTCTTTAAACTCTACCAAATGTAAATAATACTTAAAGTTTACATTCAGTTTTATGTGTTCTTCCATGGTTTGAAAGTAAAGATGTCACTCAGGAACATGGCCAAATGTATGTGGTGATTAGGTCAAGAATATTCAAAAAAGATGTTTGTTGGGCCACACAGGTTTACTTGTGGGGGCTGATGAGGAGTCACTAGAAGTGCTTATACAAGCTCATAGTTTTAAGTTTATTCGAGATAAATAAAGAAACTCAATGTTGGACCTAGCATTCTTAAAATTTTATGTATTATTTTTGCATGCATGCCATTTTTGCCTTTCGAGCATAAGCATTTATTGTAAAATATAAGGAAGAATTTATACTTATACCCCAGTAGTATTAGGGTGTTATACATTGTTAGCCATTATGAATGTAGTGAAAACCCAAGCAAAATAACACCTTTTATTGCCTAACTAAAAACATTACAATATGCAATCTTTTGAGGCAACTCAGGCCCCTTCTTCTTTGACTACATGTTGCCTGAAGAATGGGTCTGAGTTGCCTCGAAAGATTGCATATTGTAATGTTTTTAGTTAGCCAATAAAAGGTTTCATTTTGCTTGACTTCTCACTACTTATATCCCAGAAGAACTTCATTTTTCTACTTCTTCTTATTTCCTGAATTCATTCTGTCTTTGGAGAATTACAGTTACAAAATTGTAGCACAGCTGCTTACACCTTTACACAACAGAAGCAACTCCCTCAGGCCAGAGGGAGGGTCAGTGATGGTGATGGAGCCAGTAATCTCAACACAATGTTAACATCCATCATAGTAGACACCATCTTGGTGTACTGTATATATCTAACGTGTTTTTCATTTTACTTTTCAGAGCAAGAATTCTCAGGGTACAAAGCAGACAGATGAATATAAAGCCATTTTCCTAAAAGAGCTTGGTGCCATGATTACCTAGAATGTGGTTTGTGAAAGGAGCATTTGAAATATTATGTTGAGATGTGCGTGTCACAAAATAACCTGGAGGATGGGATCCAAATGTCAAGTCCCCACAAGGTGGGCAGGATAAAGTGTCTGTCCTATATAAGTGATGTTGTGTTTTAAAATGATCATATTATAAGTAATCACATCATGAAGCAGACACATCTTTACATGTACTTATTTGGCTGACATCTTTATCCACATTGACTTGCAACATTTGTTATACTATTGGTTATATTTCTTTTGATTTTGCAAACACATGCAGGTGAAGTGACTTGCTCATGGTCACACAGTATCAGTAGCAAGTTATACCATAAAAAATGGTTGAATTTAAGTCAAGGGACATTATGCTCAAACTATGTGTTTTGTCTTGGTAGATTAATATATTACTCTACTTTTCCCCTTTCGTATTATTAATAAGTACCCTTTGTTAGAATGCCACAAATCTCACAGGTTTACCACTGTTTATAAGGTATTGTACCATATAACATCTCTCGACTTTCCTTTCTACATTTTAACAGGCAATTTTAGGCGTAGTAAAAGACAAACAGGAGTTAAGTTACAATTTAAATAATGTATTATTGATAATATTCATAAATAATAACAATAAGCAAAGTACATTTGAATACTGGCAACCACACAACCTGATAAATGCTGATGTGCAGTTTCAGGCGGCACACAGACATGTTTGTTACTTAAAATGTCTCTACTTAAGTCCTCATTTTTGGTCAGATTTCTTCAGAACAGGCCACATACAAGTCACAATATGGCTGCCGAGTTGTGCTCCTCATGGCAATGGTGTGACAGAGAGAGGCTTCTTCATTGTGATGTTTGTAAGAGAGAGAGGAGGAGTAAAGCAAGCAAAAGTATTGGTTCTCTGTCCAAACCCTACAGCCAATAGGGTGTCATGGTACTGAATGTCCTCTGACTCAAGTCAATCTCAAACAGCCATACTTCAGACCAATAGGGCACAGAATAACTTCACACCTGCCCCCAAAACCATTTGTTAAAGTAAAGCTTGCCAGCTAGATAGTTGTCCTCCATGCGGGGGTTGACTGAGAGACTCCAGCAGAGAAACATTTGCCAAACTTGTTTGAGGCACTTCCCCCAACCCTGTCGTAAAACTACATAGGGATTTAGTCCTACTGTGGTGGGCTGGCTCCCTGCCCGGGGTTTGTTTTCTGCCTTGCACCCTATATTGGCTGGGATTGATTCCAGCAGACCCCTGTGACCCTGTAGTTAGGATATGGCTGGTTGGATAATGGATGGAAGGATGGACTTCCTAAAAGGGGGAAGGGGTTCTTAACCAACTAACCATTGCTGTTTTTATCAATGATAGACATTAGTGTTATAATTTACAAATAAGGACATACAAAATATTTATCAACTTATATATAAAATTTCACACCACAACACTATGTAATTCATTAATGAGACTGCATCTGGAGTACTGTGTGCAGTTCTTCTCACCACCGTACAAGAAAGACATAGCAGCACTTGAAGCTCTGCAGAGGAGAGCAAACAAGTGCATCCCAAAACTTAAGGACACTGTGACAGACTCAGAGAATTAAACCTGTTTAGTCTGAGCAAAGGAGACTGCATGGGGACCAAATCCAGATATTTAAAATCCCCAAAGACAAATTAGATCCAGCAACATTCTTTCAGCTTAAGGATGAATCACATATTTGAGGACAGCAGTGGAAATTAAGGACTAAAACTGAAGCCAAGAAGCACTTCTTTACGTAAAGAACTGTGGGACTCTGGAACAAACTAACGAGACATGGAGTTGAAGCAGAAACCTTGACAAGTGTTAAGGTGTTTCAGGATGAGATATTGGGGAAGTTTAGCTATTAGCTAATCAAACAGTTTGATGTACTGAATGGTCTCCTCTCATTTGTCAAATTTCTTACATTTTTATGACTTCCAAACTTGACACCAGATAGGTTAAAGGTTGCCTATCATGCAGATGGAGTAGCCAGCCAGCTCTAGGGGTCACAGAAGTTACAGTTTTAAAATTTTACTGAACTCACATTGCTTTTTGTAGTGAGGACCAACAAAAATATTTAATAACCTGTTTGCGTGGAGAATGGAGACAAAGTTTAGGCTACAACCAAATTTAATGTGAGCCTACAGGGAGCCAATACTGAGCATCAAGTTGCTGTTGTTGGTTTTATTTTTTATACAGAGTATAGCTTTACTTACAAATTGCAGCAGAGCAGAGCACATAAAATGTGCACAGATGCTGTAGGAGTAGACATTAAGTGCATGCAAGCAGCTCATAATGAGACAATAGAGCACAGGTCAAGGGAAAGGCTGAAAAGCTGGTGACATATAGTGGTGTGCCTGGAGTCTTAATGGAGGGTCTTTAGAGATAGAATGTGGGAGTGACCTCCAGAGACAAGACACCTTGGGGTTACTAGGGAAAAAAACACAAGTGTCCCATCGCTTCTTTTTTCATGTTCTCTAGTACCATTCTCTTCTCACAGAGTATAAATGTTAATGTCCATGTAACTTGTGTCTGCCTCTGGACACAACTCATTATTTTATTTATACAGAATATCAGGTGAAAGAGCAGAATTAATTGAATATTCTAAAAACAGCACCTTTGGAGAGCATTACAGTGTATCTACACATCAGCTTTTAAATTTGGATGGAAGAAACAGAGTGACCCTCCAACAGACATAGCAGCAAATGTGAGTTATTGTTTATTTATAGAGATTGAAAGTATGGAAGTAAACAACAGGCTTAATAATTTCACTCACAGAATTAGACATTTACTTATAATACTGCATGCAAGATTGAGACACCAGGCAGAATTCTGACGTAATGCTGAAGTGCCAAGCTTCTCATTAGAGCATCTTCCCTTTTATATGTTTTACCATTATGTGATGCCACAGTGGCACAATTCTATCCGTTACACATTGACCAAGCAGGTAAATTCCCCTTTCTCATATTACTTGTCGGTGTCCTTCTTTACCAACTTCAGTCTCAAAAGTTAAATGTGCCTGTGCTGAGCTGTGCTGTGCCTGCTTTAACAGAGCCAGCTGATAACAAGTACAGTTTATACTGGATTAACAGTTTTAAGATTTATACTGATCTATACTAAAATTAAGGTTAATACTTCAATGCTTTATTAAAGACAGCCCTAATATTTAAAAGCTGCTGGGACATTACCTGAAGACAAGCTGGCATTTATCAAGGCAAGAATACTCGCACCAACAGTATCAAAAACCCCTTAAGTAAACAGAGGGGTGGGAGGATAATATCAAATTGATCGTATTGATGCCGAAAAAGGACATAAACTACAAAACATGCCTTGCTTATTAGGAGGAGCCATGCAATTAAAAGCAGAAGTTGGTTGGAATGAAAACCAGCAGCCACAAGCATCCCCAGGACAGAACACAAGTGCCTCTTAAATTGTTGTTTTTTGGAAACTGAGGGGATTTTTTTTGGATATAATTATTGCATTTTTCTTGCTTGCTTATGGGATCACACCATCCATAAGCCACAAGTAGCATGTAGTTGTACATTGTGTTCTGTGCTGTTAAGTTGCAGTGATGGTGGTTAAAGACCAATCTCGACACAGTTCCCTGTATTTTTTTTGTTTGTTGTCACACCAGCTTTTTCAATATTTAGATCTGTTATTGGTGAGTTCTTCCAATTTGCACCACATCTACCCACCATACCGTTCTAGTTTTGACGTTAATCTGCACCCAGCCCTGCATGTAGGCCTTCCAACCTGCAGGGAAAAACCTGGGGGTTGGTGGCAAAATTGGCACAGGCATCATTAAAAACCTCACACTGGCTCCATTCCAGCTGAACTGGTGTGGTGCTGAGGTATCACCCATTGCATGGCTGCACTC
>JANRMT010062807.1:31526307-31552713 GCA_026402145.1 Polypterus bichir lapradei
CACTTTTCGCAACTATGCCTTTATGTTTTATTGTGTGATACTTTTACTTCAGCAGCAACATTCATGTCTCTGGTGACTCTTCCTATGAAGTCAGTAGATGGATTGGGAGAGCGTGGGGGGTCATGAGGTAGCTGGATAGGGGTATGCGGCACTCCTGATATCTCTGAAAAAGGACGAAGGTCCTAGTCTTTAGAGTCCTGGTGCTTCCTGTCTTGCTCTATGGTTACGAGACATAAACACTATCCAGTGACCTTAGACAAAGACTGGACTCTTTCAATACTGTGTCTCTTCAGAAAATCCATGGTACTGTTGGCTTAACTTTGTGTCGAGTGAGCGGTTGCTCATGGAGTCTCGAATGAGGCACATTACCTGCATTGTGAGGGAGCGGCAGTTACAGCACTATGGCCATGTGCCACGATTCCCCAAGGGTGATCTGTCTTACATAATCCTCAGTGTTGAAGACCCGAGTGGCTGGACCAGGCCAAGGGAATGCCCACATAACACCTGGCTGTGGCAGATAGATGGTCATTTCCAGAAGCTGGGGCTGGACTGGTCGCCTGGAGGGTTTCCAATTGGGATCCCATGCTGTTTCGGTGTGTGGTGGGTGCGGCAAGGGGCATGATCCCCAACCTGTCCTGACCCAGCTTTTATTAAGTATGACTATTGGGACTTGAATTTCAGCACAAAACTCATGGAATCTTGTCAACTATTTAAAAATCTTGCATTGCTATGGACTATTCATTCATTTCCGGCGCCGCATCCGAGTGGCAGCCTTTTCCAGCAGCTCCGTATATGACTTTATCTTTTTACCTTTTTATCTCTATTTTTATCTCTATTTTTATCTATTTCACTGATCACTTCTACCACTTTCTTTTATGTGGAATTGCTCCCTGGACACTTTTTACTATTTTTACTACTTGACATGGATTTTTACACTCCGAGAATCGCCTATTCAAGTAGTCAGCTTAAATCTCTGAGAAGAAATGCACATGCCGGTGTGGTTGCTTATTTACCTGACGAGGTAAGAAGACGATATCGGGGCAGCCGAGCCGGCGCAAAGATAAAAGATAAGATTAAATCGAGACAACTTGAGAGAAAATGGCGTTATAAACCGTCGGTGCCTTCTGTGATCCTGGGAAATGTGAACTCACTACCAAATAAGATTGACGAACTGGCTGTGCTGGTGAAAACTGTCAGAACCTACAGAGAATGCAGCTTGCTGTGTTTTAGTGAAACGTGGCTAACAACTACCATCCCAGATGCTAACGTGGAGCTACCCGGGTTTAGCACAGTTAGAGCGGACAGAGACGCAAGTACCTGCGGGAAGAAGAAAGGAGGAGGACTCGCTCTCTATGTCAATACAAAGTGGTGCAACTCAGGACATGTAAACGTTAAAATCTCCAATTGCTGCAGGGACATCGAACTGTTGGCCGTAAGTCTGCGTCCATATTACTTGCCCAGAGAGTTTGGACACGTGATTGTTGTTATTGTTTACATCCCCCCTCAAGCGAACGCGGAGATAGCGAGTGACATCATCCATCCCGCAGTTGCTAAGTTACAAACGCAGCACCCTGAGGCACTTGTGCTAATCGCTGGAGACTATAACCATGTAACGCTGGACAAAACATTACCTGCCTTCTCCCAGTATGTGGACTGTAACACCCGGGGAAACAGGACTATCGACCTACTGTATGCAAATGTTAAAGACGCATACAGCGCCACCCCGCTGCCTGCGCTTGGGAAAGCAGATCATAACCTGGTTCTGCTACAGCCTCAATACAAACCAAGAGTGAGGGCGCTACCTACAACCACACGCTCATTCAGGAAGTGGTCCCCTGAGGCAGAGCAGGCTCTGAGAGACTGCTTTGGAACTACAGACTGGGATATATTCCTGGGGTCACATAGTGAGAACATTGAAGAGGCTGTTGAATGCACAACTGATTACATCAACTTCTGTATGGACATTGTAGTTCCAGTAAGAACAGTACGCTGCTATGCTAACAACAAGCCATGGGTTACAAGTGACATCAAGGGCCTTTTGAACCAGAAGAAAAGGGCTTTTAAAGGTGGTGATCAGCATGAGCTCAAGCGCGTGCAGAAGGAACTCCGAGTCCAACTCAGGGCGGCGAAAGAGCAGTACAGGAGAAAGCTGGAGCAGAAGTTGCAGAACAACAGCATGAAGGAAGTGTGGGATGGGATGAAGATTATCACTGGCTGCAGCTCGAAGCGGGGTGCCGCCATCGAGACAGACGTGGAGAGAGCAAACCAAATGAACAACTTCTTTAATAGGTTTGATCACCCTAACCCACTATCACCTCGAAGTACTGCATCCTCCAACCATCCTTCTGCTGGTACCAGCATAGGTGAGACATCCCCACCCACAATTACAGAAGCCCATGTGAGCAGAGAGTTGAAAAGACTTCGTGCCAGCAAAGCAGCGGGTCCAGATGGTGTATCGCCACGACTGCTGAAGGCCTGTGCGTTGGAACTGGGGAGTCCTCTACAGCGCATCTTCAACCTGAGCCTGGATCAGGGGAGAGTCCCAAGGCTTTGGAAAACATCTTGTATCACCCCTGTCCCAAAGGTATCACGACCTAGTGAGCTGAATGACTACCGGCCTGTTGCTCTGACGTCACATCTGATGAAGACCATGGAGCGGCTGCTGCTTCACCACCTGAGGCCACAGGTCCGCCACGCCCTCGACCCTCTGCAGTTCGCATACCATGAGAAGGTGGGAGCGGAGGATGCCATCATCTATATGCTACACCGATCTCTCTCCCACCTAGACAGAGGCAGTGGTGCTGTAAGAATTATGTTTTTGGACTTCTCTAGCGCCTTCAACACCATCCAACCTCTGCTCCTTAGAGACAAGCTGACTGAGATGGGAGTAGACTCACACCTGGTGGCATGGATTGTGGACTATCTTACAGACAGACCTCAATATGTGCGTCTTGGGAACTGCAGGTCTGACATTGTGTTCAGCAATACAGGGGCACTGCAGGGGACTGTACTTTCTCCGGTCCTGTTCAATCTATATACATCAGACTTCCAATATGACTCAGAGTCCTGTCATGTGCAAAAGTTCGCTGATGACACTGCTATTGTGGGCTGCATCAGGAGTGGGCAGGAGGAGGAGTACAGGAAGCTAATCAAAGACTTTGTTAAATGGTGCGACTCAAACCACTTACATCTTAACACCAGCAAAACCAAGGAACTAGTGGTGGATTTTAGGAGGCCCAGGCCCCTCATGGACCCTGTGATCATCAGAGGTGACTGTGTGCAGAGGGTGCAGACCTATAAATACCTGGGAGTGCAGCTGGATGACAAATTGGACTGGACTGCCAATACTGATGCTCTATGTAAGAAAGGTCAGAGCAGACTATACTTTCTGAGAAGGTTGGCATCGTTCAACATCTGCAGTAAGATGCTGCAGATGTTCTACCAGACGGTTGTGGCGAGTGCCCTCTTCTACGCGGTGGTGTGCTGGGGTGGCAGCATAAAGATGAAAGACGCCTCACGCCTGGACAAACTTGTTAAGAAGGCAGGCTCTATTGTAGGAGTAAAGTTGGACAGTTTAACATCTGTGGCAGAGCAACGGGCACTAAGCAAACTCCTGTCAATCATGAATAATCCACTGCATCCACTGAACAGTGTCATCTCCAGGCAGAGGAGTAGCTTCAGTGACAGACTTTTGTCACTGTCCTGCTCCACTGACAGACTGAGGAGATCGTTCCTCCCCCACACTATGCGACTCTTCAATTCCACCCGGGGGAGTAAATGCTAACTTTTTTTTTTTTTTTTTTCATTTTTATTACTATTTAATTTAATATTGTTTCTTTGTATCAGTATACTGCTGCTGGATTATGTGAATTTCCCCTTGGGATTAATAAAGTATCTATCTATCTATCTATCTATCTATTGATATTGCCATTTCATTCAATTATCCTTAAATCATTGTAGTATAGCTCATATCTGTCACAGATTTTGATCTAAATATGTCTTTCTGTGTATTTTGCTATAATGCATTTTTGCAGGGATATCAGTAACTGAATTTGTCTTATCCAACAGGTGTTTTTGCTAAGCTTTTTCTTAAAATATTTTTATGAGTTGATCACATTGATTCCACAAACATTCATTAAATTAGCTGAATTTAAACTAAATTATTTTATTTTGAAAAAGAAGTATCACTATATAA
Source organism: Polypterus bichir lapradei (assembly GCA_026402145.1). NCBI lineage: Eukaryota > Metazoa > Chordata > Cladistia > Polypteriformes > Polypteridae > Polypterus > Polypterus bichir. The sequence continues at coordinate 31,530,503 of JANRMT010062807.1, forward strand.
GCGCGTACGCGTCTGCATCATGGCTGCCACGCGTTCCCAGCGTTCATTTCACGCATCCTCTGAGCAAGTCCTCAGAAAATTAATGCAACGCGTGTGCGCGACTTGCAGTACCAGCAAAAAGTCGGGGGGGCGCAGTATGCTAAAAGTCGGAATGTGACGTCAGAGTCTCTGTTTACTATCTACATGTGACAGCAAGCCTCTATGCAGATCCTATGGGGATCGATGTGCGTGCTTCGCTGTTTGATGAATGGTTCAATGTGGTGAAGCAAAATGCCGATATACAGATGCATTCGTGGTGCTTTTATATTCAAGTGTCGCATATTCCCAATCGTAATGACACGATACATTTTAAAAGTCTCAGATACCATCTTTTGTGCCGTCTTTTTTTTCTGCAACTTCACAACAACAACATAATGTATAGCGCTATATTTGAGCCACTGAGAAAAAAATAAAGGACACGGTGAAAACGTGTATTTTGTGATTAAAGTGGAAATTTCGGCTTTAATCTCGAAATGTTCACTTTAACCTCGTAGTTTACTTTATCATTAAAGCACACCATCGTAAACGTCATCCCAGTTTTTAATCGCTGCGAGCTTTTTGGACCTGACAGCAGCGGCAAGCAGCAATAGCTCACCACACAGACCAAATTAAATGTATGATTTTCCAACTCTCTGCACATTGAGAATCCTTCGATTTATAATTTATATCACTTTCATGATGAAATGCATTAAAGTGTGTATGTTACATTTTACATATAATTTCTAATTATAATACATAAAATAAGTAATATTGTATCACCAATTACTATCAATTTGTCCTTCTCCACATTAAGCTCAGTTAGGAGTATACCAAACACAGCTGTTAATGTCTTAGGAATGATTGTGACACCAAGGCTGTCTGATAAACAAGATTTTGGTCAAAAATGATGTTAATTTGGTGTATGTCCAAAACTCGTGGCCCAGTCAGGCTGGAGCTAGAGTGCAATGTTCACAGGTTGAATCTTGCCCTTGATACATTTTGGACAATTTTGAATGAGGTAAGTGTGATTGATTAAAGATTTTAAGTTAATTTATTAAATGCTTTGCAAATTTAAAGCAAGAGTGTATTATTAGCTTGGCTGTCTTCCACTCATTTTCTGAGATGTTAATTGATAGGTCCTTTTCCCACCGTACCCTACAGTCATTAAAGGAAAGATTCTTTGAGATGTTTTTATATATTGTTAAGATGCTATTCTTGAAGACTGATCAGTTTTCCTTCTGGAATAGAAATGGATGGGAGGTGTCGAAAATTGGGTAGGTTTCTTTTAGCAAATTTTCTGATTTGTTTGTAGTGGAAAAATGTGTTGGTAGGAAATTAAATAATTGTTCATAAGAAGCAAAAACATTATATATAATTCTCTAAATGTTTTAGAAGGTTGATAAAGGTGATTATGGTATAGAGGATCAACAGATAAATGTTTCCCTGCCTTGAAGTGCATCCTGCATTAGTTCCACATTCTGAGTGATTGATGGGCAATTGAATTATTGGTATTTTGATAAAACAATCTTTTATGTATAATAATTTCTAATTATATAATTACATACATATAATTTCGTTTAAATAATGAATACAGTAATCCCTCCTCGATCGCGTGGGTTGCGTTCCAGACCCCCCCGCGATAGGTGAAAATCCGCGAAGTAGAAACCATATGTTTGTATGGTTATTTTTATATATTTTAAGCCCTTATAAACTCTCCCACACTGTTTATAAATATTCCCCGCAGAGTTATACAGCATAATCCCTTTGTATTCTCTTAGATATTAGGTAAGATTCATTGAAATTATGTATATAAACACACTGTGTTTATACAGTACACAGTAAAACCTAAATATTATTTTAAAGATATTGAGTGTCTCCGATATCACATATGTTACAGCCATTACGATAGACAGGCCACCAGCAATAAATACATACAATGCAAGAAAAATAGTATACAGTAAATGTGTGTACAGCGATACTAAACGTACGTACATGTACTAAACACTGTAAGAAGAAAATTAATTATGGTTACTCACCAACAATGACACGATGACTTGTCCTATAACAATGAGTTTAATTTTACTGCACAACAAAGGAGAGCGTTACAGCCCTTGTAAAGGAGCCACTTCAGGCGATTGTGTAGCACTGCTGTTGTTCTTCTTCTGGAAGTCTTCAATCCAAATCCCTAAAGCAGATTCCATCCAGACTACTGCCTTATTACATCCACTTACAACTCGTTTTGCACCCTGGTTAAAAGGACACTGCGGCCGTAGATCTTATATTCCTTTCCTACTTTTTAAATAAAAAGAATCGTAGCCTTCAACAAATCCAAAACGTTTACCTGTTCGGCAATCGTTAACATCTTCGTTGGCGCTTGGGCACGGCCCCTGAAGCAGTAGCAGATCGTTTTGGAGCCATAATGAAGGGCTTGACTATGCACAAAGATAAACACAAAAGAGCACAACTCTTTACACAGCGAAACACGTTGATGCTGAATGAGCGAGACAAGACTTCCTGGTTAACGCTGCATTCAGCACGCAGGAACTCAACTGCATGCTCTGATTGGTTAGCTTCTCAGTCATCCGCCAATAGCGTCCCTTGTATGAAATCAACTGGGCAAACCAACTGAGGAAGCATGTACAGGAAGTAAAAAGACACATTGTCCGCAGAACCCGCGAAGTAGCGAAAAATCCACGTTATATATTTAGTTATGCTTTCATATAAGATCTGCGATAGAGTGAAGCCGTGAAAGTCGAAGCGCGATATAGCAAGGAATTACTGTACTGTTAATTACACACATGGGGGGAATAATTACACACATAGGGGTGGCACGGTGGCGGAGCGGTAGCACTGCTGTCTCGCAGGGAGTTATGTTGCTGGTATTTCCTGCTTGTATTCCACACTGTGCTCTGTGCACTGTGATTTCTTCCAAAGATATGCAGATTTGGGGATTTGGTGCCGCTAAAATGACGCTTGTGTATGTGTGTGCTTGTATTCACCTTGCGATGAACTGAGGCCTCGCTCGTGTCCAATGCTTGCTGAAATGGGCACATCCCTGGATTGATGGATTTAATCAATAAACATCCTTTTCAGAGATATTGCGGTAAGGTGTCATTGGAATTTAATGAGTGTTCCAGGCAATTCACAACACAGAGAAGCCGAACATGTTCTCACCGTGATAATATCTCGCACTGCCACCTGGTGGATTCCTCCAGATTTATGTAAAGTACGCGTGAAAGTATGAACACTACAACGCTTGTGGAGCAGGAGCGTCCGCTGCAGCATGCGTCGCGTCGCGTGAAGTATAATTCCGGCCTTAGTCCTTAAAAATCAACTGGATAAAAATAACTTATGAAATTAAAACAACATATCTAATACAACTGCTAATATTACTTTCAAATTAATATCTATAGATTTTTTATAAAGTCTAATTTTGATGTTGACATGATATCATTTAAACTGTTTGTCTTTCATAAACAAATCCTATTACGCTGAATAATTGTCTCGTCTCATCATCTTAGGTGTCTTTTCTGGCCAAGCAGGTCAGCCCAGACGTCTCTGTCCCCTTGAGCTGCAGATTGAGGGCTACTGGTAGCCTTACTACTACAAGGTAAAACTGACGCCATTGATGAAATTCAATAAAAAAGTTCAATACAACAGATAAAGTTCAATGATACAACATGGTGTGTCAAACTACTTACAAGCTACAAATTCAAAGTATGCAAGTGAATCAACGAGCCAACCCATGTGTGAAGTGGCTGCATGCAAGCACACAGAGGCCAATGCTGATGCTTGTAGGCTAGTCTAGTCCAGTGGCTAAAGCCCAGGGACAGTGATGCTGATTCGCTAGGGGGCGGCAGTGGTAATGAGCTGGCTGCTCAGTGCAAGTTGGTTACCGACTATAGCCAGTTCTGTCGTTCAACAAATGTACGGCACCGACTATAATCGGCTCTGGTGTACTGGCAGATTGCAATGGGAACCAACTATAGCCAGTTCCAGCATTCAATGAATGTATGTCACCGAATATACTCAGTTCTGGTGTGCTGGCAAGTGTACTGGGTATCGAGTATAGACGGTTCCAGTGGTTTAAGGGGTATTATTATTATTATTATTAACTGAGAAATCTGGCTAATGGCATTTATCTCAAAAAAGCCTTGTTCTGCTTTCCATGTCTTCTTTTTGGAGAGCAGTCTGTCGATGTTGTAATATCACTCAATACTTTGTTGGTTGAACTATATGACAAAAGAATATGTTCAATTGGTGTGATTTTTTTATGGCTAATGTACTGATGCTGGTAGTCTAATAAATTTTGAAAGGCAGTACCTCTCCCTTTCTCTAGGTTTATGGGAGTCCATCTCATTGACTGGCTGCACTCAAACACCATTCTAATTTTCCATGGCTCCTTCAATTTGGCTCCAATGATCTTTTCTCTACTTTGTCCATTGCCTGTACATTCATGTCACTGGATCAGCCCACACCACTCACTTGGGGTCAGAGGTAATGACAACTTTGTGAATCAGTCCAAGAAAGGTTGTTCCTCAAAATATGCAAGTCGCTATGAACCCAGACCAATGGATTTAAGCAGAGTTATGGATCTTATAAGAGTCATAAATACTTATCTTTAAGTGCTTGATCCTATCTTTCATTTATGATTCCTCTCTTTCTCTCTCTTGTTCTCTCTCTCTATACAAACAAACACACATACACATATCAGGGGACAATTTAGTCTTTGAACTGTGGGAGGAAAATGGAACAAACCTACAGGCATCCATGTTCAAACTCCATGCAGGGAGAACATGAGGCATGACTCCCAGATTCCTTACTATGAAACAAAAGCAGCACCACTGCATCACCATGCACCCAAATCATTGATTAACACATTTACATTAACTGTGGCCTTAAGAACTAAGGAAAAAATACTCTTTCTTAAGACTTATTTTAGCAATATAGTGCATCCATTTTGGAGCAGCCCTCTAGCTACACTTTAAACTCTACCAAATGTAAATAATACTTCAAGTTCACATTCAGTTTTATGTGTTCTTCCATGGTTTGAAAGTAAAGATGTCACTCAGGAACATAGCCAAATGTATGTGGTGATTAGGTCATGAATATTCAAAAAAGATGTTTGTTGGGCCACACAAGTTTATTTGTGGGGGCTGATGAGGAGTCACTAGAAGTGCTTACACAAGCTCATAGTTTTAAGTTTATTTGAGATAAATAAAAAAACTTGATGTTGGACCTGGCATACTTAAAATTTTATGTATCATTTTTGCACGCATGCCATTTTTGCCTTTCTAGCATAAGCATTTATTATAAAATATAAGGAAGAATTTAAACTTATACCCCAGTAGTAGTAGGGTGTTATACATTGTTAGCCATTATGAATGAAGCGAAAAGTCAAGCAAAATGACACCTTTATTGGCTATCTAAAAAGATTACAATATGCAATCTTTCGAGGCAACTCAGGCTCCTTCTTCTTTAATTACATCTTGCCTGAAGAAAGGGTCTGAGTTGCCTCGAAAGCTTGCGTATTGTAATGTTATTAGTTAGCCAATAAAGGTGTCATTTTGCTTGACTTTTCGCTACTTAAATCCCAGGAGAACTTCATTTTTCTACTTCTTCTTGTTTCCTGAATTCATTCTGTCTTTGGAGTAGTGCTGGGCAGTATACCGGTTCATACCAAAAACCGTTTTTTATTTTTGTTATGATATGGATTTGTCTTATACCGGAACACCGGTTTACAGTGCATCCGGAAAGTATTCACAGCGCATCACTTTTTCCACATTTTGTTATGTTACAGCTTTATTCCAAAATGGATTAAATTCATTTTTTCCTCAGAATTCTGCACACAACACCCCATAATGACAATGTGAAAAAAGTTTACTTGAGATTTTTGCAAATTTATTAAAAATAAAAAAATCGAGAAAGCACATGAACATAAGTATTCACAGCCTTTGCCATGAAGATCAAAATTGAGCTCAGGTGCATCCTGTTTCCCCTGATCCTCCTTGAGATGTTTCTGCAGCTTCATTGGAGTCCACCTGTGGTAAATTCAGTTGATTGGACATGATTTGGAAAGGCACACACCTGTCTATAGAAGGTCCCACAGTTGACAGTTCATGTCAGAGCACAAACCAAGCATGAAGTCAAAGGAATTGTCTGTAGACCTCCGAGACAGGATTGTCTCCAGGCACAAATCTGGGGAAGGTTACAGATAAATTTCTGCTGCTTTGAAGGTCCCAATGAGCACAGTGGCCTCCATCATCCGAAAGTGGAAGAAGTTTGAAACCACCAGGACTATTCCTAGAGCTGTCCGGCCATCTAAATTGAGTGATCGGGGGGGAAGGGCCTTAGTCAGGGAGGTGACCAAGAACCCGATGGTCACTCTGTCAGAGCTCCAGAAGTCATCTGTGGAGAGAGGAGAACCTTCCAGAAGGACAACCATCTCTGCAGCAATCCACCAATCAGGCCTGCATGGTAGAGTGGCCAGACAGAAGCCACTCCTTAGTAAAAGGCACATGGCAGCTCGCCTGGAGTTCGACCAAAGGCACCTGAAGGACTCTCAGACCATGAGAAACAAAATTCTCTGGTCTGATGAGATAAAGATTGAACTCTTTGGTGTGAATGCCAGGTGTCACGTTTGGAGGAAACGAGGCACCGCTCATCACCAGGCCAATACCATCCCTACAGTGAAGCATGGTGGTGGCAGCATCATGCTGTGGGGATGTTTTTCAGTGGCAGGAACTTGGAGACTAGTCAGGATAAAGGGAAAGATGGCTGCAGCAATGTACAGAGACATCCTGGATGAAAACCTGCTCCAGAGCGCTCTTGACCTCAGACTGGGGTGACGGTTCATCTTTCAGCAGGACAAAGACCCTAAGCACACAGCCAAGATATCAAAGGAGTGGCTTCAGGACAACTCTGTGAATGTCCTTGATTGGCCCAGCCAGAGCCCAGACTTGAATCCGATTGAACATCTCTGGAGAGATCTTAAAATGGCTGTGCACCGACGCTTCCCATTCAACCTGATGGAGCTTGAGAGGTGCTGCAAAGTGGAATGGGTGAAACTGGCCAAGAATAGGTGTGCCAAGCTTGTGGCATCATATTCAGAAAGACTTGAGGCTGTAATTGATGCCAAAGGTGCATCAACAAAGTATTGAGCAAAGGTTGTGAATACTAATAAATTTGCAAAAACCTCAAGTAAACTTTTTTCACATTGTCATTATGGGGTGTTGTGTGTAGAATTCTGAGGAAAAAAATGAATTTAATCCATTTTGGAATAAGGCTGTAACATAACAAAATGTGGAAAAAGTGATGCACTGTGAATACTTTCCGGATGTACTGTAAATAGCCTAAACAACGTTCGGAACATGGCGCAACGGGAAACTGTTTAAGGGGAGACCATTTTCACTACTGCACTGCAAAACTAGAATGCCGCAGAGTACATGCGTTAGTGGAGGTATTGAGCACTGAAAATGGAGAGAGAACATTCCTAAACGGAAGCTGTGGCAGACAATAAAGTTGAACATGACACAGAAGAACTTTTTAAGGAAAAAAGGTGCCGTGTCTGTTGTCTGAAGATACTTTGGTTTTAAAAGTTCAGATACGGACCATTATGTTCCAATGTGTGAATACTGTTTCTATAGTACTGGACTACTGGATAATACTGCAAGCCAAGTTGTACTTGTTTTATTTTTTTTTTCAATACTGTGTAATGTACCTGGTTACTGTGTAATAGTGTAAAGATGCCAGTTCCCTACAGACTCCCTCTTCCCACATGGGAATCTGTTGAACCAACACCATTGATAGTTATGACCAAGATGAGCTGAGAAAGCTCATTGAAGTCAGGGGGTGGTGGAAAGTTCTCAAATGCTTTTGTTAAAAACAGTCAAAAGTAAAACTGAAAGTGTCCATTGTGCAGTGTTCAGAAAAATACAGTACCCAAATAAATAGCAAATCCATAAAACCAGTGAAACGTGGGGATAAAATCCATAATAAATAAATCCGTTAAAATAGAGGTTAAAATGCAGTCTCTCTGATCGCAACACACAACCTTCTGTCTCCAAGTGCTCACCCTTTACGGGTATTGCTGGTGGAGCATTTGCAGCACAAACTGCTTTCTGCCAACTCCTGTGTTGGCTGCCGCCACAATGCGCAGTCAGACCGTCCGAGATTGGCACACCTCCCGTGTTCCTTCGCGCTCACTCAGACACTGCTCGGATCCATTGGGTGGTCTTACATTTCGTTCGCCCCACTCTACACGCTTAGTTAGTGGGATGAACCAGCCCCTAGATCGCCTAAGCCTGCGCTCTCTCACGGAGCCCCAGCTTGTGCTGCCTTCACCTTCCTGGTGTCTGGATCATCTCCCATGACTGCCTTTTCCCTTCTTTAACCTCCTTGTGTTCTATCTTTTCTTTTTTGCTTTCCCCTATCCTGCCGGCTCATAAATATACATCTCCGTCGGCGCAGCGCCTTATTCACATGCCGCAGTAAGCCGAAGAATCAACAGAGAACGATCGGGTGCGACTCGCCCCAGTCACCTCATCAGCTCCCAGCAGTCGTGCAATCGCGCCCACGGAGACGGACATGGCGAACTGGATTTAAAAACAGACCTTTTTTTTTTTTTTAAGCCGCAGCCCACTATGCCACAAATAGCATTATAACTGCAAGTTGCAGTTTTATTATTTATGTACTGTATGTAGCTTAGCTTGAAGCAAGGTCCATATTAATGCAATTTGCCTTAATGACGGTTCAGTTGGCAAAGATGCCATCACCAAGTTGCACTTGTTTTATTTTATTTTGGTGAATACTGTTTAAGGTACCTGGGCGTGAAGTTTTGAAGTAATAGTATTATAACTGGAAGTTGCACTATTATTTTTTTATTGTTAATATTTATTAGTTTAAATATTATGCAGTTTAATGATGGTAAAGTTGTTAAAAAATGTCACTTTAACATGTCAGTGGACAGAGATTGTTAACATTAACAGAAAGTGTAGTTGGTTTACAAAAAATATTTACTATTTATTCCTTTTCTAAGACATGTTCAGTGCAATACAACTTTTGACAAGCACCTCTGGATATTTTACTACAGTAAGTCTAAATGCCTCTTTGGATGGTTGACAATATGTTGTCAAAATTATAGTTTAAGTTTTTGCAAAATTTGTTCAATAAAAAGGTTCTATATTTTGACTGCATCTGTCATGCAATGTGATTCCTTGGAGCCAGTAATCTCAACACAATGTTAACATCCATCATGGTAGACGCCATCTTGGTGTATATATCTAACTTGTGTTTTTCATTTTGCTTTTCAGAGGAAGAATTCTCAGGATACAAAGCAGACAGATGAATATAAAGCCATTTTCCTAAAAGAGCTTGGTGTCATGATTACCTAGAATGTGGTTTGTGAAAGGAGCATTTGAAATATTATGTTGAGATGTGCGTGTCACAAAATAACCTGGAGGATGGAATCTAAATGTCAAGTCCCCACAAGGTGGGCAGGATAAAGTGTCTGTCTTATATAAGTGATGTTGTGTTTTAAAATGATCATATTATAAGTAATCACATCATGAAGCAGACACATCTTTACATGTACTTATTTGGCCAGCATCTTTATCCACATTGACTTGCAACATTTATTATACTATTGGTCATATTTCTTTTGATTTTGCAAGCACATGCAGGTGAAGTGACTTGCTCATGGTCACACAGTGTCAGTAGCAAGTTATACCATAAAAAATGGTTAAATTTAAGTCAAGGGACATTATGCTCAAACTATGTGTTTTGTCTTGGTAGATTAATATATTACTCTACGTTTCCCCTTTCGTATTATTAATATGTAGCCTTTGTCAGAATGCCTCAAATCTCACAGACCTACCACTGTTTATAAGGTATTGTACCTTATAACATCTCTCCACTTTCCCTTCTACATTTATAACCACAGGCAAATTTAGGCGTAGTAAAAGATAAACAGGAGTTAAGTTACAATTTAAATAATGTATTATTGATAATATTCATAAATAATAACAATAAGCAAAGTACATTTGAATACTGGCAACCATACAACCTGATAAATGCTGATGTGCAGTTTCAGGCAGCACACAGACTTGTTAGTTACTTAACTCTTTCAGGGCTGATGTCGACTTTTGTTAAAATTCAGGGGTAGAGGACGGTAATCAGCTGTATACTGTAACAAAACTCATCCTTACATTTTAGTTTGACTCTCTTTGCTAGAAGGAATGTTACATATCTTTGTTGATTTGACCTCGATTCCCTACGCATGCATGCAAACCACCTCTAAAATGGCATTGACATCTGGCGAGAGACCAAAGCGAATGTGTAAAGCAAAATACTCCATGGACGTTTTCCGTAAATTCGTTGAATAGGACTCTGACTTACCAGACTCCGAGTTTGATGCAAGTGATCTGGAAATGGACGAAAGTGAGGTACCAGGTACCATCTGATCGGTCCCCAGCTGATTGTGGTGCTGAACACTTTCATGTAGCTGATGCGCCAACAGCAGCGTTCGAATGGGAGGACCACCACATACTGTGTTACACTGCGACCACCACCAGCCACCCACCTGCTGTACGAAGACAACCAGGCATCAGGCCCACCGTGCATTCCTGCTGTCCATTGAGGTGCCCCCATGCAGCCATTGCTGCCAGAGATGCTGAACATGCGCCAACAGCAGCCACGACACGTAGCAACAGATGTTGTATGTTGATTTATGAGTGAAACAATTGTTTTGCATGCTTCTCAGAAAACTGAGCTTTTTAGAAAAAATATTCAGCCCTCAAAGAGTTAAAATGTCTCTAGTTAAGGCAGTTGTGGTCAGCTTTCTTCAGAACATGCCGCATACAAGTCTCAATATGGCTGCCGTATTGTGCTCCTCATGGCAATAGTGTGACAGAGAGAGGCTTCTTCATTGTGATGTTTGTAAGAGAGAGAGGAGGAGTAAAGCAAGCAAAAGAATAGATTCTCTGTCCAAACCCTACAGCCAATAGGGCGTCGTGGTACTGAATGTCCTCTGACTCAAGTCAATCCCAATCAGCCATACTTCAGACCAATGGGGCACAGAATACCTTCACACCTGCCCCCAAAACCATTTGTTAAAGTAAAGCTTGCCAGCTAGATAGTTGGCCTCCATGCGGGGGTTGACTGAGAGACTCCAGCAGAGAAACATTTGCCAAACTTGTTTGAAGCACTTCCCCGAACCCTGTCGGAAAATTAACATAGGGACTTAGTCCTACGGTGGTGGGCTGGTGCCCTACCCAGGGTTTGTTTCCTGCCTTGTGCCCTGTGTTGGCTGGGATTGGCTCCAGCAGACCCCCGTGACCCTATAGTTAGGATATGGCGAGTTGGATAATGGATGGAAGGATGGACTTAGTCCTAAAAGGGGGAAGGGGTTCTTAACCACTAACCATTGCTGTTCTTATCAATGATATACATTAGTGCTATAAGTTACAGATAAGAACACACAAAATATCTATCAACTTATATATAAAACTTCTCACCACAACACTATGTAATTCATTAATGAGACTGCATCTGGAGTATTGTGTGCAGTTCTTTTCACCACCGTACAAGAAAGACATAGCAGCACTTGAAGCTCTGCAGAGGAGAGCAAACAAGTGCATCCCAAAACTTAAGGACACTGTGACAGACTCAGAGAATTAAACCTGTTTAGTCTGAGCAAAGGAGACTGCATGGGGACCAAATCCAGATATTTAAAATCCCCAAAGACAAATTAGATCCAGCAACATTCTTTCAGCTTAAGGATGAATCACATATTTGAGGACAGCAGTGGAAATTAAGGACTAAAACTGAAGCCAGGAAGCACTTCTTTACGCAAAGAACTGTGGGACTCTGGAACAAACTAACGAGACATGGAGTTGAAGCAGAAACCTTGACAAGTGTTAAGGTGTTTCAGGATGAGATATTGGGGAAGTTTAGCTATTAGCTAATCAAACAGTTTGATGTACTGAATGGTCTCCTCTCATTTGTCAAATTTCTTACATTTTTATGACTTTCAAACATGCACTTCCAAACTTGACACCAGATAGGTTAAAGGTTGCCTATCATGCAGATGGAGTAGCCAGCCAGCTCTAGGGGTCACAGAGAGGCCATTACAGTGTTTAACTTTTACTGAACTCACGTTGCTTTTTGTAGTGATGACCGCAGATGATGGCAGAATTCTGACGTAATGCTGAAATGCCAAGCTTCTCATTAGAGCATCTTCCCATTTATATGTATTACCATTATGTGATGCCACAGTGGCACGATTCTATCCATTACACATTGACCATGCCGGTAAATTCCCCTTTCTCATATTACTTGTCTGTGTCCTTCTTTACCAACTTCAGTCTCAAAAGTTAAATGTGCCTGTGCTGAGCTTTGCTGTGCCGGCTTTAACAGAGCCAGCTGATAACAAGTACAGTTTATACTGGATTAACAGTTTTAAGATTTATACTGATCTATACTAAAATTAAAGTTAATACTTCAATGCTTTCTTAAAGACAGCCCTAATATTTATTTTGAAGCATTTTTATCTCTTTCCATTTTCTACTTATTTTTGCTTTGTTTATATTGTTTCTTGCATTTTTTATTTTATTTATGGACCAACGCAGGATGGCCGATCTTTCTGGTTAGAATGTTGACAGATACATTGAATGCCATGTTGCTACAAGTGCTTGATGCCATAATTTCCAAGGATGGTCTACAAGTGATGACTTTTTGAGAGGTCACAGGTGGTCACAGAGGATAAGGTGAACACTTAAGCCCCATGGAGGGTCCTTTTGTGTGTGTTGTTCCTGTGACAATAAGGCCAAGCCGTCCTCAGTTTCAGTCACAGACGTGAATGATTGTCCTCCAGGAACCTTGGATTGCTTTCCATTAAATTTGTCCAGGGGCCATTTGCTTTAGCCCCTGTCACATAAACTAAATTTACTTTTTGTATAAAGACTACTGGATAGTCATTTCTTGGTTTTAAAAGATTGCGTTAGATTAGTTTAGCCTTGAAGCTGACAGCCATTTCTAAGCCCTCTCCTTCCCACTTGTTTTGCAAAAGAGTGAATGCACTTTCCACCCAATGTTTAATTTTTCTTATTATTCACCTCCTCCTTCTCTCCCTTTCATTAATTAATTTAAAATGTGCAACTATTTTTTCAATTACTCTTTGCATTTTTTGTTTAAATATCATCGTTACTATTAGTTTTAATGTTCAATTTGCTTCAGCGTCCTAACTGCATTGCTTCAGCTGACAGAGTGGTGTCTTCCTTCTTATTTTTATACTTCTGAGTGGAGGTTTTGGTTTCTTTCTGGACCATTTGAGTTTGTTTATTTCTTTAAAAAATGTTTCCTTTTATTTTATTGAGTTAAGTTTCCTATTTTTCTAAATACAGTTTTCAATATTGCATAATTTAGAATCCTTCATATCTTTGTAACTTTTACCATTTTTTAAATTAATTTATAATTGTTTGTTAACGTATATGGCTTAGTGCTTGTAACAAACTTTCTTGTATGTCTTTTATACATTTTTATACTGTTTGTTATGGTGTTTTTATATTTTTAATATTATTTTTCTTCAAAGCATTTATTTTATCTTGTGTGGTGATTATTCTTGCCAAAATAATACGTCACAAAAACAAAGTTTTGGGGACCGTCCCCGTATACTGTCGTCCAGACAATAAAGAAATAAAGCGATTCAAAGTCTTAATTCAAACAATGAGCATTTTACTGGAGAAAAATGGTGGATTTATAACAAAAAGGATTATGGGACAGGAAATGGTTGGCAGGAAGTGACGTTGCAGCAGGAACCGGAACCAATGTCATCATGATGCAGCGGAAGTGAGATGATTTGATGGAGCCGAAAGTGATGTCATCATGGTTGGCCGGAAGTGACGTCATCGTGGCCATTTTGGAACCCGGAAGTTGAGGGAATTATTTTTCTTCAGGTTTTCTGTTGACGAAAAGAGGTTTAGGTAGGTATCACGTGATGACCATTTATCTCACGATATTTCACTCACCTTTTGGCTCTTTGACTGCCTCCTAATCGCACATGTGTGACACTTGTCATATAATTTTAATTGCTGTAATTAAATTAAATGCTGTATCTGTTTGCTAATCTTTGTAAACACTTTACTATATTTCAATTGTTAGTAAATGTATTTAGAAATGTATACATTTTCATTTTAAATGAATACATTTTATCATGGAGAAGTATATTATCTTATTTATTTTGTGTTACTTGTTCATTGTCTAAATATCCTGTTTTTGTTTTCTTATTTTATAAAATGATTTTTCTTTTAATACTTTATGTATTCAAACTTAATTCTTGATTTTATGGTTTTATAAATAAATTTTAATGTATTTCACATTTTTTCTAAAATCTCCTTCTTGTTTTATATTTTTAATGCAATACGTATTTGTCCAACTTATTACAATAATTCTTAAAAATAAAATAAATACTTGGTTTAAATCTTCTATTGTTTCATTGTATTTTTTCAATTTAAACACAGAGTTTTCATGCTCAGTTGTATCAACTGAATTAGCAATAAGCAGTGCAGACACAAGTACATGAATTGTTAAAGAGTAGCCGCTACTTGAGTGTCATATATTCCGCTGTGTGCTCAGTAGTTGGAAAGAACTGAAATAACAAAGATGTTAAAAAACACCAAACTCTTTAAAAGCAAGATTAAAGAAAATCAATAAAAGCAAATTCATCTCCATGTAACTCATATAAATACTTGCTCCTTTAGTATAAATTGTTCAAGTTTATTTATAAAGCACATTTAAAAAACAGCAATGCTGACCACAGTGCTGTATAATCAAAAATAAATAAATAAGATTTTATTACATAAATATCAATCACATAATATTAAAATAATACTAAAATAAAAGTAAAATAAAAAACATTAAAATAATAGCAGCAAGATGACAATAAGAAAAGGACACAGATGTCTCAGTCACCCCATTGATTCAATAGCCAACGTGAAGAAGTAAGTCTTCAGTAACGACTGAAATGTGACTAAAAAGGAGACTGTTCTGATGTACCCAGTAAACTGTTTCACTGAGAGGGAGCAACTACCGAAAAAGCCCGGTCACCTCTTCATTTATACCTTGATCTAGGCAACACTACGAGCAACTGGCTAGACGACCTAAGTGCCCTCTTTAGGGTGTAAATTTTTAAAATATCCGAGTCATAAAAAGGTGCCAGTTCATTTAGGCATTTAAAAACCAATAACAAAATTTTGAAATCAATTCGAAAATGAACTAAGAGGTAAGTACAGGAGAAATATGGTCATGTGTGCAAGTACGAGTTGAAAAACCACCTGCAGCATTCTGCACTGTCTGTAGGCAATGTAAAGATACCTGGTACAGGCACCTCTAGGTACAGACTTTTACAGTAATCCAACCTAGTGCTTATAAACGCGTGAACTGATTTTTAAAGATCATTTTGAGATAAAAAGTTCATGACCTTTGATAAGAGTACCAAATGATAAAAACAGAATCCATCCATAGTATTGATCTGTTTGTTGAATTAAAAAGTCTATCAAAAATAGCCCCCAAATTCTTAGTATAAGGCCTTTCGTGTGATTCCAGAGAACTGATAGCATTGTCTGGAGAGGTTGAAATTTCAGGATTTCTGAAAACCAACATTTCTGTTTTCTTTTCATTGAATGAAGAATTTTATTTCATTTAAACATTCAGATAACAGATGCACTGAACGGCCCTTTAGTGTTTTACAGTAAGTGGCAAGTAAAGCTGTGCATCATCAGCATAACAGTGAAAAGAAAAGCCATATTTCCTAATAATGGAATCTAGAGGCAGCATATCAGCATGTAAAGAGTAAAAAGTACAGGACCAAGAATGGAGGCTTGTGGAACACCAGAGCTGAGATGGGATGAGGAGGATGAAGTATCAGCAAGGCATACAAAAAAACTACAATTTGTCAAGCAGGACTTAATCCATTCAAGGGCAATACCCTGAACCCCCACACACTGTTCCAGACGTGATAACAGGATTATGTGATCCACTGTTTCAAATGCTGCAGTAAGATCCAACAGAATCAAGACTGCAACATCATCCGTGTCAGTTATTAAAAGAAGATCACTATAAACCCTTAAAAGTGCAGTTTCTGTGCTATAATGAGCTCTAAAGCCAGACTGAAAACCATCCAAAATACCAGTTTCTTTGAAAAAGATCTTCAAGCTGGATAAGAACAACCTTTCCAAGAATCTTAGCAAGAAAACGCAATTTAGAAACAGGTCTATAAATAGACAGAGTAAAGCAATCCAAATTCTGCTTTGTTATCAGAGGCTGCACCACAGCATATTTAAAAGGTGCTAGGACATTACCTGAAGACAAGCTGGCATTTATCAAGGCAAGAATACTCGCACCAACAGTATCAAAAAAACCCTTAAGTAAACAGAGGGGTGGGAGGATAATATCAAATTGATCGTATTGATGCCGAAAAAGGACATAAACTACAAAACATGCCTTACTTATTAGGAGGAGCCATGCAATTAAAAGCAGAAGTTGGTTGGAATGAAAACCAGCCGCCACAAGAATCCCCAGGACTATGAGGGGGCCAAACAAGCCATAAATCATATATTTCTGTGTGTAATCTATTGGTTTACGTGTGAACACTATTGGTTTATGAATATTTACTATCGGTTTGCGTGCATGCGTAATTGGTTTGCCTGCGTACAATACTGGTTTCATTCATATGAACTATATTGGTTCGTGTCCGTATATTATCGGTTTGTGCGTGAACTATATCCATTTGTACGTGCATACCACTGGTTTGCATATGAACTATATTGATTTGCGTGTGTATATCACTGGTTCCAGTACGTTTGGTATTGGTTTGTGAGTGAACTGCATTGATTTTCGGTTGAATGTTATCGGTTTGCGTATGAACTATATTGGCTTGCGTTCTGTGACGGTCTAACAATGGATTTGCGTATGCACTATATTGGTTTCATGCAGGTCTTATACTGGTTTCATGTGAGTAACCTGTCGATTTTGCGCTTGAACTCTATTGGTTGTATGTGTGCACTATGTCGGTTCCGCGTACGAAACATATTGGTTATGCGTGCGCACCCTATCGCAACTCTGTGTATGAACTATATCGCTTCTGCGTGTGAACTATATTGGTTGTTCACGTGATCGTCAGAGGAAATGGGCGGGGCAAGAAACAGGAACTCAAGGGCCGGTAGAGTCATGGAGTGTAAAGAGGAGACGCATCTGCGTTTAAACGGCACTATATATTTTTTCCGCACCATACGTTTGCGAAAGGACTTGGTGGTAATTATTACTATTTAACAGAATCTACCCTTGAGTCTGTAATGAACGCAAGGCTGAAGTTAGGTATGTATTCGGCCGTCTTCTTATTCGGTCCCATCTACATGCTTGCTTGCAACCCGCAGCTGTACTTGTTCACACAGTATTTGCAAAACTGTTATTTATTCTAAAGGCAAAATATTCAACATTTACGATTGACGTCTTTATGCAACATAACATTTAGTTACTACTAGTTAGATTTATTATGCCTGGCGACCCCGCACCGCGCAGCACAGACAGGTGAAGTGACTTGCTCAGGGTCACACAGTGTCAGTCCCAGGACTTGAACCCACGAACAAAGGGTTGAAAGTGCAAAGCCCTAACCGCAATTCTTGTACATCTATAACGTGTATATTAATTGACTAAACGTGTCAATTCTTTGAAAAGCTAAACATTTAACATTTAGGACCTGCATGGGTCAGTTACATCATATTCGGCCACCTTACCTTTCACAGTTTTGTGAAAAGACAGATATGTTTTTTAAAATGCAGCGGAGTTTTGCTCTACCCAGTGCGAGTATCAGGGTGAAACTGACAAAGTATTCCCACTTCAATATCAGATAAATGGGATTTACTGTGACGTTAAATGACGTTGGGACACCTTAATTTTCATAGTTTTGTGACATTGACATATATAAACTTGTCCAGGACAGATTCATTTGTTAAATTCGAGTTTAACAATTGTGATCCGAACAGGAACAAAATGTGGAATATTTATTTTTTCAAATAATGGATCAGTCTGTAATGATGCCGATTAATGTACACACTAGAATATTTTGCCTTGCTGTTATAATAGAATAAGAAGCTGCTTTGCAAAAGCTGTGTGAATAAGTAGCTGACTGCAAGCTTAAACTGAGAGTAGCTGGGAGTGAATAAAATGCCAGCCGAATGCGTACCTAACTTCAGTCCTGTGATCATTTCAGAATTAAGGGAAAGTACTGGTAAAAAGAATTACCACCAAGCCCTTTCACAAACATACAGTGACGTGTAAAAGTATTCAATCCCTTTAAAAGTCATCCTAATTTTCTGCATGACAAAAGATTTGTCCACATATTTATCCTTTTGGTATTTTTAATGCAAAACTCTTGTGCTGTAACAAAACATGATCAAACTCCAAATAACTTAACTAAAGGAAAACTCCAAAATGATTGTTTACCTAAGCATTCAAGCCCAACATATTCATACTTTGTCAAGAACCTTTTTGCTGCAGTAGCAGCCTTCATTCTTGTGGGGTATGTATATATGCCCCAGTTCTGCACATTGCTCAGGTGTGATTCTTCCCTATTCTTCTTGGCATGATTTCTAGGTAACCCTCTATGTTGGTGGGATGGTATATCTGAACAGCAATTTTCAAACAATGCCCCAGATTCTCAACAGGGTTAAGATCAGGGCTTTGACTTGGCCATTCCGAAACATTCACCTGTCTGTTTTTGAGCCATCCCAGTGACACTTTGGTCTAATGCTTAGGGTCATTGTCATCTTGAAAGATGAATCTTCTCCCGAGCTTTAAATTCATAGCAGACTGGAACGAGTTCTCCTGCAATATTGTGTGGTATTTGGGCCCATCAATTGTCCCTTCAACTCTGACAAGATTCTCAGTCCCAGCACATGAAAAACATCCCCATAGCAAGATGTTGCTACCACCATATTCCACTGTAGGTCTGGTGTTTCTTGTGGCATGGCCAGTGTTTGTTTTACGCCACACATTCTGTACCTCTTTGAAGTCTGAGAAAAAAGTTCTATTTTGGTTTCATTTGACCATAAACCCTTCTCCCCACATTTAACTGGAAAAATGCCACATGTGCTTTTATGTGGACCATCTTAAGGAATGGCTTCTTTCTTGCCACCCTCCTGTAGAGGCCTGTTTAATAGAGAGCTCTTGAAATTGTGGACCCCTGCACCTTCACTCCAGTTTCAGCCAAAAAGCATTGCAAACATCTGAGAGTGACGATTGTATTTCTAGTCACCTCTTTCTCCAGTTGATGTCTAACTCTGATGTTCAGTTTTGAGGGACGGCCTGTTCTAGTAAGAGTCAGGGTGCTGTGATGAACCTTCCACTTTCTGATGATCGATCCAGCAGTGCGCAATGGGACATTCAAACTCGATATTTTTATAGTTATTTCCTGCTAAATTGTGCATTTCAATAACTTTGTTTCTCACATTAGCAGAATGCTCCTCTGTCTTCATTTTTTCAGTGACTGTCCACCAAAGACTACGGCCCCTACAAAGAAGGCTTTTTATATCCAGAGAGAAAGAAAGAACTCACCAAGTAGCACCTCATTATGTTTAATATGACTGTCAAATGTCTGCCACCTTTGTAATTAATTTGTCATTTGTGTAAACCTGGAGCTTCCAAAGCACAACTGCAGAGGTTTAAACACTTATGTAAACACTAACTTTGGAGGTGTTCTTCTTCAATTAAATGATTACATAGAATAGTTTATTTTGATTTTGGAAATGTTTTGTTACAGCATAAGAAAAAATACTGAATAAATGAATATGTGTACAAATATTTTGTTTTGCATAAAATTATGACAACTTTCAAGGGGATTGAATACTTTTGCACGTCACAGTATGTTTGTTAAAGGGTTTGGTGGTAATTATTTTTAAGTTTGGTGCACATTCAGCTGCCTTTTTATTCACTTCTAGCTACATCCAGTATAAGCTTACAGTCAGCTACTTATTCACAAACCAGCTTCTTCTTCTATATTAACAGCAAGGCAAAATATTCTACAGTGTGTACATTAATCCGCAAACTGATCCATTATTTGAAAAAATAAATATTCCAGATTTTCAACCAAAACTTGAACGGGTTGAAAATGTTAAACTCAACTTTAACAATGGAATCTGTCCTGGACAAGTTTATATTATGCCAATTAATATACACATTGTAGATGTGCAAGCATTGTGGCGTAGTGTTTAAGACTGCACTTTTAAACTGAGTTCGTGGGTTCAAGTCCTGATAATGTCACTATGTGACCATAAACAAGTCACTTCACCTGTCTGTGCAGCGCGGGGGGCACTGGGAAAATCTAACCAGTAGCATCTAAATAAGGTGACCAGAATTTTTTGGGCCAATCCGGGGACATGAGGGGTGCTAGAGGAGCGTAGAATCTGCAGATCACGAGTAGGGACTTTTAATACTACAGAGTACAAAGCGAAAGCTTATCACGTGATTTCTCACCAAAGTTGCAGGATGTGGTAAAGCATGACCTCCGTCAAAACACTGTGCATGCGCGCCGAGCTCAAATTATCGTGGTGATGAGATACATTCAAAAAATGGAACCAGCAGAAACCAGGGACGAAATCTTAAACCGGGGACAAAACGGGGACATGTTTCTGAGTGGAGACAGTTGTCCGAAAAAGGGGACTGTCCCCGGAAAACGGGGACGGATGGTCACCTTAATCTAAATATTGTATGTTGGATAAAGCCGTTAGTAAATGTAGAATATTTTGCCTTCAGAATGAATAACTTTCAAATAATAATAACAACTTTCAAAAGTTGTGTGAAAAAGTACTGAGGCTGGGTGCAAGCAAACATGATCCTCAAAACAAATAAGACGGCCCAATACGTGCCTAACTTCAGCCTTGTGTTCATTACAGACTCAAGGGTAGATTCTGTTAAATAGTAATAATTACCACCAAGTCCTTTTGCAAACGTATTGTGCAGAAAAAATATATAGTGCCGTTTAAACGCAGCTGTGTCTCCTGGACACATCTCTTTACACTCCATGACTCTACCGGCCCTTGAGTTCCTGTTTCTTGCCCCGCCCATTTCCTCTGAAGATCACGTGAACAACCAATATAGTTCACCCGCAGAACCGGTATAGTTCATACACAGAGTTGCGATAGGGTGCACACGCATAACCAATATGTTTCGTACGCGGAACCGACATAGTGCACACATACAACCAATAGAGTTCAAGCGCAAAATCGACAGGTTACCCACATGAAACCAGTATAAGACCTGCAAGAAACCAATATAATGCATACGCAAATCCATTGTTAGACACAGAACACAAGCCAATATAGTTCATATGCAAACCGATAACATGCAAGCGTAAACCAATGCAGTTCACTCACAAACCAATAACAAATCGTACTGGAACCAGTGATATACACAAGCAAATCAATATAGTTCATATGCAAACCAGTGGTATGCACATACAAACGGATCTAGTTCACGCACAAACTGATAATTTACGGACACGAACCAATATAGTTCATATGAATAAAACCAGTATTGTACGCAGGCAAACCAATTAAGTATGCATGCAAAACGATAGTAAATATTCATAAACCAATAGTGTTAACATGTAAACCAATAGATTACACACAGAAATATATGATTTATGGCCTGTTTGGCCCCTCATACAGGACAAAACACGAGTGCCTCTTAAATTGTTGTTTTTTGGAAACTGAGAGGATTTTTTTTGGATATAATTATTGCATTTTTCTTGCTTGTTTATGGGACCACACCATCAATAAGACACAAGTAGCATGTAGTTGGACATTGTGTTATGTGCTGTTAAGTTGCAGTGATGGTGGTTAAAGACCAATCTCGACACAGTTCCCTGTATTTTTTTTGTTTGTTGTCACACCAGCTTTTTCAATATTTAGATCTGTTATTGGTGAGTTCTTCCAATTTGCACCACATCTACCCACCATAACCGTCCTGGTTTTGACGTTAATCTGAATCCAGCCCTGCATGTAGGCCTTCCAACCTGCAGGGAAAAACCTGGGGGTTGGTGGCAGAATTGGCATTCCAGCCACCATAAAAAATCTCACACTGGCTCCATTCCATCTGAACTGGTGTGGTGCTGAGGTATCACCCATTGCATGGCTGCACTC
>JANRMT010062807.1:31562048-31612297 GCA_026402145.1 Polypterus bichir lapradei
AGGCTTGTGTCAAGAGAACACATTTTTGCTTTTTAGTATTGAGATAGCGTGAATAATTATGTTTTGGGTGTGTGCCACATTGTAAAACATCAAATTCTCACTTAGAAGATCTGTTCAGAAGAAGCTTTTATTAAAACCTGGCAGGACCTAATCAATAACATTTTAGAATAAGCATTTTAATTGGGGAGAAAAACAGTTTTGCTCTAGTTGTTGGCCTTCCTCTCTTTCTCATGGGTGTGAGTTGATTTGCTTTTAGTTTTGTTAAGTTTGACTTGATTGTATGGAATGTTATATGTTTTTAATAAATTCAATAAAAGATAAAAAAATCAGACTAACCCTAGCCCTTAAAACTTAATAAAAAACACAACTTTAGCAACCCACCGAGTGAAAGAAAACAGAAAGTCTGAGATATATCATTGGCTGCTGCTTACCAAGTGCAAAGTGAACCTTAACAGACCATTAACTCAAAAACAACAACAAAAACATAAAACACTTTTGTGGAACAGAATAATAGTGCTGCGAAATTCAGATCCAGTGGGATTTTAAGAGAGCAAAAGGCATGGCTTTATGATAATTTTATCATAACTACACTTGGATAGGCAATACAGACTTCATGTTCCGATAACGAAAAAAAAATAAATAAATACTCAGTTTAAAATACACACACAACATCCTTTCACTAAATGCATTAGAGATCTAAATGGAATCAAAGAAATCTTGAAACATTCCTCAGGTAGATGATGTGATTTATTTTTTCACATTAAGGTAATTTGAGACACTCTCCCTTTGAGTTGAGAGAGGTGGATTTGGAACTCTTTCTATAAAGCAACAATACATCTGCGTTGTATGTAAAACAGTTACACAGTGTTTTTTTTTTCATTAAAGACTAAGGGGCTCCACCCCCTGTTCACTTTGCTTGTCAACCCCTTTCACCCCCTGCCAGCGGCCGCCTCCCCAAAACCCCACTTAAGCGGTGATACAATGGGAAACAAATACATTTTTTAACTCCTCTTTGCTCAAGCAACTGCTGCCCTCATGCATGATCTGCAATTCTCTTGCCTACCCTTCTCAAAACCCCCCAGCGGTAAGCACTGTTGTGAAGTGGGGGGCTGAGCGCACCCCAAGGAGATGCATCTGCTCCTCCGAAACCCCAAGTAAATGGTGATACAATTGGAAACAAATAATAGTTGTTTTTTTCACCTCCTCTTTGCTCGATCAGCTTTTGGCTTGCTGCTGCTACCTTGCTGCGTGATCTGCATTTGGTGCGGAGCTTTGAATGTTTAAAAGCCTGTACAGCACCTGAATATTCAATCTCTCTTTGCTGTTCCATTATTTCCCTGAGTAATGTTTTCAGATTGCTTGTGCTAGTTTGATCTTTACTCTCATTTTTGGAGACTTTCGAATTTCCTTAATTCCATTATCTCTAACTTGCTCTGCATGTGTATCACGGGACTTGCCTCTAAAGGTTGTAAGTATGACGTGACTTCTCCATCTCTCAGGAAGTGAAAGTTCAGGTCTCTTGGTTGTTACCTTACATTTTTGAAGAGATGTTGCTGTTAACGCAGACCCGTGCCTTGGCTCCCGCCTCAACTGCCTCTCAGACAAGCTGCAACCTTGAGAAATATCTGACATACTGTGATTGCTGCCACCTAAAAGACCCCCATTATGCCCTGTCAGAAGAGCTGTTCATCTGTGAATGAACCTGGCCGAAGGGGCGAATGTCCAGAGCAAGAATGGAGGTTGCAGGCTCATCTGGACATGGAAGAGGCAAAGATCTGGGAAGAAGACTAAAGTAAGGTGGAAGGATTCAGACACGGGCTGACTTTATTTGAACTGTTATATCACATAGAGAGTAATAGTGAGCTCAGGTACGCAGTGATATTTGGGTAATGCAGAGAACTGGTTTACATATCTTATTTCAGATGCCATTTTAATGTTGGACAGGTTTCATCAGACTGAGTGGATAAAGCAGGTGGAGGACTGGAGATTTTTGTGCAGTGATAAAAAAGGTATAATAAAAACTAAATGTGTGATCCAGACATTGAATTGCGACTGAATTTGCCCACGTCACTGCACAAGAAAAGTAAGTTACATCATCCTGGCTGACTCAGCAACAGGAAGGATTCACTCTGTACTATCATCTTTTTCATGGACCATTATTAATGCAAGTGACTCCAAAGAAGGAATGAAGGCCTATTACGCCTGTCCCTTCCATGAACACTGCTCTATCCAATTATTAATAACTTTAAATATAAACCTGTGAAACAATCTAAGCTAGTCTGACCTCATCTTACTGCCACCTACAAGCCTGTATTGACAGTAGTTGCTCTCTGTTATCCAAGCCAGAAGTTTTTATTTGTGTTGCGGGGAAAATTGTTATTTATTTTTATCAATTTTTTTTGGAGTTTCTGTAAAATGTAAGTTTCCGTTTAGGGGACAAATAAAGCATAATCTAATCTAATCTAATAAAAACTAGCCAGTATTCCTTCTGAAACAGAAAAAATAATGTACTGCTGGGAGATTACATTTGTTGCATTGTATATACTGTATAGAATATTGCAAAGGAATTGATACCAAGTGACTTCCTCAGGGTGAATATCAAATAGGTCAAGGAAAGTTGGAATTCATAGAAATTAATCATGGATACAGCTAGGAAGAGTGTCCCTATCTTAAAATGCATGCACTGGTGTAGCTCAAGTATCAATGCTAGGTTTACTGTGTACCATCTTGCCTGGCTTCATCATCCAATCAATTGGGTTCTCTTATCAGTGCTATGATGACAACACACAGCTCTACCTGTTATTCTCTCCAGGGGACAATACAGTATCAGCTAAAGACTCTACATCTTTTACTGATATCTCAACCTGGATGAAGAATCACCATCTACAGCTCAACATGGCAAAAACAGAGCTTCTTGTGATCCTGGCCAGCCAGTCTGTTCATCTCCAAGTCTTTGTACAGCTGGGCTCATTGTTGCTAACACCTGCCAAGTCATTACGCAACCTTGGGGTGGTAATTGATGAGCAGCTATCTTTTTTGATTACATTTCTACAGTTTCCCTTGAATGCAGGTTCACACTGTACAACATCCGCAAGATCAGACCTTATCTGACAGAGTATGCGGCACAACTTGTGGTCCAAGCTTTGGTCTCGTCAAGTCTGGACTACTGCAACTCACTTCTAGCAAGAGTACCCACATGTGCTTTCAAGTTGCTGCAGAATGCAGTGGCCGATCTTGTATTTAACCAGACGAGATGGGCACATGTCAGTCCTCTCTTCAGGTCACTACAATATAGTAGCACGCATTAGGTTCAAATCCCTGATGCTTGCCTACAGAGTAGTCAATGGGAAAGCACTTGTGTATATGGAGGCACTGGTGAAGTCCTATACTCTTTCTCACCCACTCAGGTCTGCCAGGTAATGGCTTATGGTGATGCCACTTCTACTTGGCATCAAGTCTCAATCCAGACTCTTTTCCTGTGGAGTTCCTAGTTGGTGGAATGAGCTGCCCACCTCCATCCATACTTATGACTCCCTGAATGGAATTTAAGAAGTGATTGAAGACTCATTTGTTCTGTCAATATCTGTCTAATTGATGAAGAAAAAAAACTTTCCTCTGCAATACTATATATTCTTGGTTAATATAAGTTTAATTGCTTTATTGATTGTAATTGTATTATTTGTTACATCTTTTCACTTGTGGCAATCAACATCTGTTACCTGTCCTATTACACTTGCTGAACAAACAGGCCCTAGCCTAATGTTACACGATGTGAGTTTAAGTCCCCCCATTGTGTATTCAAACCTAACATTTTTACATCCTTTTTGAAATTGTTACCCTCCCTGGCCAGGTGGGTGTCAGGGAGAAGTGTATTCCTAAACCCTGTAGTTACAAACAAAGAGGTACAAACTTTAGCTTGCGTTCCGCTTGGCTGCAGGATTTAATCTTATTTTTCATAACCACAAACACAAAATAAATATTCCAGATTTAATACAATATGTCCATAGTTTATGTGACACTAACTGTAACAACTCATGTTACAGTCTTTATAACATATTTTCAAGTACTGTATTATCAATAATACAGAACACATTTAACTCCATAGAAATTAACACTTATAAAATTATCCAGCTAACATCTTTGTTTTTTTCTTTAAAACCCTATCATTGAAAACTTATCAATTATCAAACTGCTCATATTCAACAACCACATAAACATACCGCAATACATTGACATCCAAGACAAGATGTGTTTCAGCCCTTTAACGCGTCTGGCGCTTAATGTGAAAACAACCCTTGTGGCTTTCGCTCTTCCGGGTATAGGCTAAACATCTTATTTTCATCGGATTACACAAAAAATACTTAACTCCCAGTTTCGCACGTTACATACACAGCTTCACAACACTCTTATGTCTTACTTGGGAGTATTACATCTTGTTTGGAGGAATATTAACCCACCTGTAGTTACAAACAAAGAGGCACAAACTTTAGCTTGCGTTCCATTTGGCTGCAGGATTTAATCTGCCGCGCTTGCCTCTGTGGTGTTTTAGGGTTCCTCCCTAGCGATAGTGCCATCTAGTGAACTGTTTGGGTATTTTACTTGACACAGTGATCAACAGCGCACCAAGCACTTTGAATTTGACCTTCAAAACACTAGAAAATATTAGCAAAAAAAATATATATATATTGGGGTGTCTTATTTTATGCACATACATTTTTAACCTTTTACATAATACTTTACATTTATTGACATTAAATTTCATCTGCCACAAATCTGCCCAAGCCTGTATGCTTTCCAAGTCCTTATGTAATGATATAACGGATTCCTAATTATCTGCTAATCCACCTATCGTGGTATCATCTGCAAACCTAACCAGTTTGTTACTTATATTCCTATCCAAATCATTTATATATATTAAAAATAGCAGCAGCCCTAGCACTGACCCCTGTGGAACCCCACTCTTAACTTCAGCCAGTTCTGATGTGGTTTCTCGCACCAACACCCTCTACTTCCTGTGTCTGAGCCAATTCTGTACCCATCTAAAAACATCACCCTGAACTGCCACTTCTTTTAGTTTGATGCCCAACCTCTCATGTGGCACCTTATTAAATGCTTCCTTTAAAGTCAAGATAAATAATATATCCTCCACTTTGATCATATCTTTATTGTTGCGTCATCATAGAATTTAAGCATGTTAGTAAAACATGACCTTCCTCTTCTGAACCCATGCTGACTGTTCAGAAAAACTCTTGTTCTTGACATGTGCTGCTTAATCTTATTCATAATAATTCCTTCCATTAATTTCCCTGTGATGCATGTTAAGCTTACTGGCCTATAGTTACATGGATCTACCCTGTCACCCATTTTATATAATGGGATGATATTTAAAGATTTCCAGTCCTTCAGAATCTCTCCAGTGTGCAGTGACTTCCTAAAAATTTGTGTCAAGGGATTATATATGTACTCACTAGCCTCCTTAAGAACTCGAGGGTAAATATGATCTGTTCCTGGTGATTATTTTGATTTCAGCCTATTTAATCTGAGCAGTACTTCTCTCTCTATATCTTCTAAGTCACTCAGTACCTCTCTCAAAAATGCAAGTTTAAAACGTCCGCTATTTCACTGTCTGTATCTTTCATTCCCCTTTGCTATTTCTGATGCACTTCACCTCCTCTTTGACTGTTCTTTTACTACTAAAATACTGAATGAATCTCTTAGGGTCGTCTTTCGCCTTATCTGCTATATTCCTCTACAACTGTCTTTTACCCTCTCTCATATCCTTCTTAATGGTTGCCCTCATGTTTTCATGCACCCTACGATTCACTTCGGAGTTTTTAGTCTGATATGCCTTATAAAGCTTTTTTTTTTTCCTTTGCAGCGTCTTTTTTAACTCTTTATTAACACACTGTTTTTTTTTATTTCCTATTAATCTCAAATTTAGGTATGTACCTGTCCTGCATTACATGTAAAACATTTTTAAATCTGTTCAACTGCTCCTCAACTGTCTCCACACTTAAAGGCTTATCCCAGTTCATCCTCCTTAGACTTTACTGCATCTGCTCAAAATTTGCCCTACCATAGTTCAACTTAATAGTTTTAGTCTTTGCATCTGCACTCTTACAACATACTGAGAACTGTATTATATTATGGTCACTTGACTCTAGTGATTCAATCACCTCTACACCCTCAATTCTATCCTGATTATTAAAATACTAAATCCAGAGAGGCTTCATACCATGTTTGTGCTTTAACATGCTGTGTTAAAAACAGTCTCTGATTACTTCTAAAAACTGCTTGTGTGCTCATCCATTTGCAAGGTTATTCCAGTTGATATTTGGAAAACTAAAGTCCCCAATGACTATAATAGCCCCCTGTCAACTTGCCTTTTTAATATTACTAAAAAGATGTGTGTTGAAATTACTGTCTGCATTGGGTAGTCGATAACACACTCCTGAAATAAGGCCTCTTTCCGTAATGCTTTCCAGGTGAAGCCACATGTCCCCACTAAGATAGGAGTCATTATCCAACTGAAGAGGATTCTCTTTGATATAAACAGCAAGTCCACCTCCTTTCCTGTTCTGTCTGTCCTTCTTAAAAAATGTGTCCCTCTATGTTATACTCATTGGTTTCCATTATTGCTATAATATCATAATTATTCTCTGCTACATACAGCTCCAACTCACTTGTCTTATTTTTGATACTTCTAGCATTAAGGCAAGCTATTTTTAATGTGTTACTGCTTCTAAATTTAAATGTTGGGTTAGAATTTACATTACTACGCATTTCTAGACCATTGTTTGCTCCTCCATGTATAGTTCTAAACCTGGCCTGCCCTAAACTCCCTACCCCCCATTTCCTAGTTTAACACTAGAATTACCTTATGAGAAAACTCGTAAATCTGGCCCACCTTAAATCTACTTGCATGTCTCCATTCAGCGTCTTTTGTCTTGTAAATGTGTCAATAATCCCAAGCAGCCTGCTATACCACCTCCCACACCGCTGGAGAAACTGCAAAAACCTCTCCCAAATGAAGCCTTGTTTATCAGTGAGTCAGGTATCTAGGCTAAAAAAATATTTCGTTATTCGGAACACATGCATTTCATGTGTGTTCCGTGTCCACAAAGATCTGTGTAAGTGTAGGATGACAGAAATGTTGAACACATACCTAAAAGACAAACTTTTTCCATGTTTTAGTACTAACGACAAAATGTAGACATGAAGTGTATTATGTGTGAAGACTGAAGTCCAAATATCAAATACGCACTTTCACAAAAGATACAAGTATAACAGAACAAATGCGTTTTTTTTCCACCCCGAGACTATAACCAAAGAAAACAAAATCAGGTTAGTGTTTTAGTCACCCTGACTTCTTTGGTAGTACAGCGGTTAGAGCTGCTAACTCCAATTCAGAAGGTCAATGGTTCAAGTCTTAACGTCTCCCAAAATAAATGTTTGAATAGTGAGCTGTTTTAATTACTATTATACAATAAAAGCATACATTTGATTTGAGTCTGTAACAGACGGTGTAATTGTATGGTGCTTGTAAAGGTTAGTGGGTTTTTTTATTCAGTTTTATTCTCTCAGTCGCGTTCACGCTCTCCCCGATCTGACACTGCTGTTTTCAAATAAAGACGCACTATAACAGAGGTGAACTCAGATCGGAGAAAGACAACAGAAGTCCTACCCTCAAGAAACGTCCACTGACATATAAGAACAACGCAGCTGCACCAGGCAGGATGACACCGGACTTCGTCCTGTATCCAAATGGTGCCAATCTTTCGCCTTTATGGTTAAGCATTCTAATCTCCTCAGTCTCACATGGATTTGCGCGTGGCAGAACTTCAGAGAAGACTACCTTGCCAGTTCTGCTCTTCAGGCTGGCACCTAACTCTTTAAATTTGGATCACAGTACTGACAGACTACCCTTCTGTATGTCATTTGGTCCAACATGGACAATGACAACTGAATCTGCTCTGGCCAAGAACCTATCCACCTTTCCAGGGAGGTCCTCCACCTGTGCACCTGGAAGGCAACACACTATCTACCTCTGGACCAAACCTGCACTTCAATCCACCTAATGATTTAGTCCCCAAATATCACTGCCTCTATCTTTCTGGGAACTGGTATTGAGGTGGCCTTTTGGGGCTCCTCATCCCTGCCTACCATCTCAGAATTATCAGAAACACTGTCCAGCTCCACAAGGACCTGAAAACAGTTTGACACTTCCAATTCTGGGGTTGATGCCCCCAGACAGTGTGCACACTATATCTTATGCCTTGTGACTGTGACCCACTTATCTAGCCCATTTGCACGTCTTTCCTATAGCTTATTCATGGTTTAAAAGTAGAAGGGATTCATCCTGAAAGATCAATATCTTGCCTTGAGGGGTTATTATAACCTGAGTCACTGGCCGTAGGTTTTCTTCTTTATAAATTCATTTTTACGTTTATCTGAATTGCTTACATTAAGTGCTCTCATACTGATAAGATGCCCCAATTCAGGGTCTTCATTAAAAATCTAATAATTTACTTTGTGATGTAGAAGTACATAGTAAATAAGAATACTGTGTCAGATATGAACATATTAAAAAGTGTGCTTCAATTTACATTAAATATTAGTCTAAATATTCTTGATTGTAACAGAAATTTGTCATGTTTGACCATCTCATAGAGAGCCATCAAGAGCTAGATCCCTAGTAAAGGATCAATAATCACATCACATTTGTAATCACTTGCCTTTGAAATAGCCTAAATGATACCGCACATGCTTATCTTTGAAATTTGTCATTTTTAACCTTCTGTGAGTGGTTCTTGAAAGGCTAGGACCACCAGTGAAGAATAAAATATCAGAACTATTTTCATATTCATGATCAGCAACCTTGAAATAGCCTACCATGACACTGCACATGCCTACATTACTAATTCCCATTTGAGAACTGTAGTAACATGAACCCTTTTGTATCCAATTGGGGGTTAATTCCTGGGTTTGGTTAATATGGCATGTATAACTTCAAATACGTCTGATCATGTTTGCTGAAGAAAGCTATTAGTTTATTCTTTTTCATAAGGGTGTTTTTTCCATCACACCATAATGTCCAAAAATTACCTAAAAATGAGGGTGTTTGGGCTTATTGGGCCAAAAATAAGGGGGACCACCAAAAAATTTGAAGTCTTTTGCATAACTAGACATTAAGATGAGTCAAACGGTGTACCATATGTGGAGAGTTTCTTGTATTTGAGATTCAGGGGGTACCAAAAAACAAACAAAAGTGATTTCAAAGCATTTATATGGAATTCTTACCAACATGATAAAATAATTTTCTTACGTTTTACTTTCATTCAGACTTTCATTGTTCACCCAGAAGAACTTGTTTTCTATCTTTTGATCAGTCAGTCCAATCCAGTACGAGTTGTCCGTTGTTTTTGCTGTCTTATTCAATAAGAAGTTCTAAGGAGAAAACAAACTTGTGTCTGTAAAGAAGTGACCCTGTTACAAGTTAGCAACACCACTTTGCTTGACTACCTCAACACCATTATTATCCATTCAGCTCCATCCATCAGCATATCCCATTCCTGCATAAACCTCAAAAGTATGAATGGCTTACCTGCTCCTCTTCACTCTCTATGATGACCAGGTGACCCCCCATTGATGTGCAGAAATCACGACTGTCATTCCAAGTCAGTCTATTAGTGGAGAAGTAGTAACATTTTGTGTTGAATAGGAACCAGCTCTTTGGGCAGAAGGCACATTGCCATTCTGTGGGATGAGAGAACAGAGAGCTGCATGACTGAGACCACCAGAGCTCTGATATCAGTGCAAAACTGAACTCCTCAAGGAAATGGCAGGTCATGACTTAGGCACTGTTGATCAGCAGCACATTTGACAGCACCTATTGTAGACATCAGGATAAAGCTCTGGGAGACACAAAAGACACTTAGATAGGGCCAGGGGTTAATGAGTCTGGAGTAAGAGCTGCTTGTGATTGGTGTGGGATTGGAATAGCAACTCAAGGCTGCAAGAGATACCACTTATACCACTTATGCATTAAGCTTTACAGTAGGTAAAGACAACTTACCTTGTGCTGAGGTACTTCTTACAGAACAGTATGTAGCAAAAACTGCAGTCAGATTTGACAGATGACTCTTAAGGAGTGTTAAATTGTGTTGTAACAGCCTTAGCTCTTCTGTGGTGACAGAAAGTTTGCTTTGCAGTTTGTCTTCATTATTTTTGTATTTAGTTTCAATGACATCTAAATAAAAAACAACAAATATTTATGTCAGACCAATTGTGAGTTGAATAACTGTCTTTGAGAAATTAAGATTCAAGGAGAAGTCTGACATTCTTCAGGATCTCATACTCCCCATGCACCAATTCTTCTGCCACTCTGTGTCTTCTGCTGTTGTTTGTATATTGGCCCAGAAGAGCAAAACAAAAGCAAAAATGAAAAAGCAAGCGAAGAGTAAGTGAAGTTTAAGCAAAAATCAAAAACAAAATGACATCACTGGAAAAAAGGGAAAGTGGATGGATCCGTAGCTAGAAAAAGGAAAATCCTAAGACGGCATTTCATTGATTTTGGGAATTCCAAGCATTTTTATGCATTTTTCAAAGCTGTAGTTGAAACTTTAGGCAGAAGCGCTCCTTGCTCAGAGACACATTCATGCAACCTGGTCTGAAGGCCTTGTAGGATATGAAAAAGAAATTTTAACTTTAACTATAGGAAGTGAGTGAATTTGAAGTTGGTTAACTAATTAACGGTTTTACAAGTGAAATATCAAGTAATTTGGCTAGGCTCCTATTTTATTACCTTACCTTTCTTTTTTGCAGGAGGTGGGTCTCTACCCTTTAGACTTATATCAAGGTAACTGAAGCACACTCATTTTAAGGAACAGAATAATACAATATATTGATAAGCACAAGGATTATAGAAATATCATAACTTCATATATTTCTTGACGTATAAGACTGGAGGCAGACACACTAGACAGACAAACCTGTAACATATAGACTGGCTGTTTACTAGTATTTATTTTCTACTTTATCCTGGCACAGATATATAGTTTTACGATACGAAATCTTTATGGATGATATCCGATGTTGTGTGGAGTTGTTGCTGTGTTGTTTTTGAGGAGGAGGAAGAATCTTAATGCAGTGGAAAGCACTCTTTCTGTTTGCTACATGATCCTAAACTTTGGAATTCATTGTCCCTTGATGATAGCAAACAGTCTAGGCATCAAGGAAGTAAAGCAGCCCTAAACAATGTTGCTGTGCTGTGCACATTTAACTCTAAAGGTACTGCTTATTCTTATTCTTCCTAAATAATTTAACCCTAGTTTCATTGGCCCACAAAACATTTTCTCAATAGCATTGTGAAGTGTCAAGGTGGTCTTTGGCAAAGTTCAGGCATTGAGCAATTTTTTTTTTTGTAGAGCAGTGGGTTCCTCCTTGGTATGCTGCTATGGACAAACAGGCCTGTTCAATGTTTTGTTTGCGGTAGACTCATGAACAGAGATGCTATGCGCCCACTTCTAAGCAGGATAGCCACACAGCACTAGATCATCTCAGTTTATATACTGTGGGCTGAAAAATACCTAAACTCTTTGAAATGACTTTGTAACCCTTTCCAGCATTCTACAAATCAACAATTCTTGATCGTAAATGTTCAGCGATCTTCCTTGAAAGGCACGCTTCACTTTGGCAGATTCTTCTTGTGAATAGCAAATTCAAAATGTCTGAGTCTTTTTTTATAGGTCAAACCACACCTTCAAACTTGTTTTATTGACTGGACTCCAGGTAACTAACTCTCCTGAGGCCTCATGTTTGAACAGTGCGTACACACAAAAATGTTGCATACGACCATTTCCACGCTCACATCGCAATGTATAAAACTAAACTTGGTGTAAAGCCACACACATTCTCACTTTTGTCAGTACGCCATATTTTAGTTTGAATTCTACACACAGCGTTATGCATGAGGCCCCTGGACTCCAGGTTGCTAACTTTTGACTCCAATTAGCTTTTGTTGGTCATCATACTCTCTCTAATCTACACTGTGAACATTTTAATGATGTACTCAATAAAAGAATAGCACAATAATCTGAAATGTTATTAGTTAAACTAGATTTTGTAACTTAGATTGAAATCAGACCATGTTTTAAGACAGATTTATACATAAATATGATGATTTCCAAAGGGTTTACATATTTTTTCTTGACACTGCATGTGCAAAGGCAGATGAAACACAAGATGTGGTAGGTCAGTAACACGGTTTAATAAGTATAGCCAGATATTAAAATAATTGGTTAGCAAGTCAACCAACCAAAGAGGTTGGACCAGGTTTGAGATTCCGTCTGCTATATAAACCTGCTCAATGAGATCTTTTTTGTACAGTAAATGTAATTATAATGCATCGTGTCACAATCTAAAGAGACATTAGGTGACCTTTCAGAACAGTCTTTAAGTGCTTGTCAATCTAGTTAAAACAAAATAAAAAAAGTAAATTGATTTTAGCCAAGTCAAAACCGAATGATGAGTTAAAAATAATAACATTATTCTTCATAGTACCAATCCTCAAATGACAAACATGTTATTAAAATACAAAATTAACCATGAAATAAAATCAAAACTCTCCTCAATCAAAACAGATTCTGAATATTCCAGGAATAATATGTAACAGGATGACACTTTAGTTTTGGAATGGCAAGGTTAGCGTCCACTACCCAGTCTAAGGAATATGGCGAGGGCTGAAGTGATTAATAAATGTGAGACTGATGACAAATTTGGAGACTCTGAACTTGATTCAGATAGAAAAATGTGCGGAAAAGCTGATTGGTAATTAAATTAAATATTTGGTTTCTTTTACATTTACTGTACTAGATTATTTCTACATGGGCTGTTGAGTTTCCAGTAATATTAAAGTTTTGTTAAATAAGACTATTATGAAAAAAAAAATATGAGGAAATTGTGCAGTTGCCATTCTTTCATACCTTAATTATTATAGTACATTAAAACACTCATCACTTTTCATTAATGAATTATTTTTCCATTCTGCTAAATGTAACACATGAACACAATTAAAACTTCCTCTTCCAAAGCCATCATTTCCCTTTGCTGAATGTTAAACTCTTTGAATATGACACCTAATTCTTTCTTTACATTAGTTCACTTTTAACCATTTTCTTTTTACTGCCAGTTTAAATTTTTAATTTTCGTTCACATTATTTTTGGGATTAGAAAAAAAATTATACAATAAAAGAAAAGAGATTCCTTATCATAACACATAACCCTATCTGAAAAATACTTACAATGCACAAAGACATTTATGACAGCCACAAACACAGCACACAGGAACATCGAACACCATAATAAACATTTCTTCCTTTTCTTAACAGTACGATATACTAACACATCTGTAAGAAAAAAATAAAAAAGATTATTAGCTAGGGCAGAGAAATATCACTTACTTCTGCGTGCAGAACATGATCTCACCAGTACTTTTGTCTCTTTTTGATGGCTTGTCAGTTTCGGACACCTTCTTGTCTATAGTGCTGTAGGTATCACTCTCTGCATAACTTTTCTGTAAATCATGGATACCTGTAAAGCCAAAATTAAACATACTACTTCACAGTGTCAAAAGACTGAGCACAGTGAGATGATGCATAACTAAACTTTGCATATAACCGTCTTTTTTTAAAGAAATGGACATGGCCACGTTGACAGCCTGAGTACAGTTTAAGTAACACATCATTTACACCTTAAATAAAATTATTTTTTTTTAACTCCATGAATTCCTCAAAGATTCTTAAGGTATGATGTAAGGGAGCACAGCTTTAAAAACATATAAAAAATTAGAATTTTTGAGAAAATTTCCTTGTGTCTAGCACTGCTAACCTATTTCCAAGTTCCCTGGTAATGCTTTTAACACTAGAAGTACCAGAGCCTACGAAAAAACTCGTAAATCCGTCCCACCTTAAATCGCTTCTTAAAATCGTTCACAGCTCTCCACCAGCGTCTTTTGTCATCTAAATGTGCTGATAAAATCAGGCAGCAAGCAGCCAGCTATTCCATCCCCCCACCGACTTAGAACGTGCACAAACTTCTCCCAGCTCATGCCTTGATTGATTTTCTAGGAGTGAAGTGGAGTTTTAGAGTGGAAATAATAGATTGTTGTTTGAAACACACGCATTTCATGTCTGTTACGTTTCTACAATGATCTGTGTAAACACATTGTTAAAACAGAAACGTTTTTTATATTCTACTAGTAGATGACAAAATTTAGGCATAAACTATATAACGTATGAAGCCTGAAGTATCACACAAATACTTTCACAAAAGCTACAAATCTAGCACAGCAATTGCGCTTTTATTCAAAAATATAACTGCAATAACAAAAAGCCGCCTTAACATGCAACATCGACACCCATGTGTTATGACTGCCTCTGTAGTGCAATAGAATCAGCCGCTGACTGGGAATCGAAAGGTCGTGTGTTCGATTCTGCACGACTCCATTTTGAGAAGTAAACTGCTCTTAATTTTACTATTTTAGAATAAAAACATACATTTGATTTCAGTCTGTAACAGCTGGTGTGATTTATGATACTTGTAAAGGTTAGCTTTGTTTTTTTTTTTTTTTAGTCAGTTTTATTATCTCAGCCGCATTCACGAGCCCTGACGAGCATGGACATGCTCAAAAAATACATGTGTAATGCCACAAAAAGTGCATGCAGACATGTCCGTGCCAAATAAATAACATTCGACGTTTTAAAGAAATCATTTTATGACACGATTTACCTTTATTTATTTACTTACTTCCTAAAGTCACAAGTAGTGTGCAGAGGGCATGCTCAAAAATGTGTGTAATACCACGAAAAGTGCCTGCTGACACTTTAGTATGCAAGCAATGGTATGTGCATTCTTGCTCCGATGTAGAAGGGAGCTGAGTTTACCTCTGTTATAGCGCGTCTATGTGAAAACAGCAGTGTCAGATGCGGGGGTGGGGTGTGTTTGGGCTCGTGAACGCGGCTGAGATAATAAAACTGACTAAAAAAAAAAAAAAAACCAAAGCTAACCTTTACAAGTATCATAAATTACACCGGCTGTTACAGACTGAAATCAAATGTATGTTTTTATTCTAAAATAGTAAGACTAAGAGTAGTTTACTTCTCAAAATGGAGTGGTGCAGGGTTGAACTTGTGACCTTTTGATTCCCAGTCGGCAGCTGACTCTATTGCACCACAGAGGCAGTCATGGTAAATGTGTGTCAATGTTGCATGTTAAGGCGGCTTTTTGTTTCTGCAGTTATATTTTTGAATAAAAGCGCAATTGCTGTGTTAGATTTGTAGCTTTTGTGAAAGTATTTGTGTGATACTTCAGACTTCATACATTATATAGTTTATGCCTACATTTTGTCATCTACTAGTAGAATATAAAAAACGTTTCTGTTTTAACAATGTGTTTACACAGATTACTGTAGAATCGGAACAGACATAAAATGCGTATGTTCAAACAACGATCTATTATTTCCACTCTAAAACTCCACTTCACTCCCAGAAAGTCAATCAAGGCATGAGCTGGGAGAAGTTTGTACACGTTCTAAGTCGGTGGGGGGATGGAATAGCCGGCTGCTTGCAGCCTGATTTTTATCAGGACATTTAGATGACAAAAGACACTAGTGGAGAGCTGTGAACGATTTTAAGAAGCGATTTAAGGTGGGACGGATTTACGAGTTTTTTCGTAGGCTCTGGTAATTCTAGTGTTAAGTTTATTCGAGATAAATAAAGAAACTTGATGTTGGACCTGGCATACTTAAAATTTTATGTATTATTTTTGCATGCATGCCATTTTTGCCATTCTAACAATAGCATTTATCTATACTAATAAAAGGCAAAGCCCTCACTGACTGACTGACTCACTCACTGACTCACTCATCACTAATTCTCCAACTTCCCGTGTAGGTAGAAGACTGAAATTTGGCAGGCTTATTTCTTACAGCTTACTTACAAAAGTTAAGCAGGTTTCATTTCGAAATTCTACACGTAACGGTCATAACGGTCGACAACGTCCGCCATGTTGAACTTTCTTATTTATGGCCCCATCTTCACGAAATTTGGTAGGCGGCTTCCCTGCGCCAACCAAAACCGATGTACATACTTATTTCGATGGTATGACGCCACTGTCGGCCGCCATATTGAACTTTCCAACGTCACTAATTTTCCAACTTCCCGTGTAGGTAGAAGGCTGACCCCATCTTCACGAAATTTGGTAGGTGGCTTCCCTGCGCTAACCAAAACCGATGTACGTACTTATTTCGGTGGTATGACGCCACTGTCGGCCGCCATATTGAATTTTCCAAACGTCACCAATTCTCCAACTTCCCGTGTAGGTAGAAGGCTGAAATTTGGCAGGCTCATTCCTTACAGCTTACTTACAAAAGTTAAGCAGGTTTCATTTCGAAATTCTACGTGTAACGGTCATAACGGTCACCAATGTTCGCCATGTTGAACTTTCTTATTCATGGCCCCATCTTCACGAAATTTGGTAGGCGGCTTCCCTGCGCTAACCAAAACCGATGAACGTACTTATTTCGATGGTATGACGCCTCTGTCGGCTGCCATATTGAACTTTCCAATGTCACCAATTTTTACCAACTTCCCGTGTAGGTAGAAGGCTGACCCCATCTTCACGAAATTTGGTAGGTGGCTTCCCTGCGCTAACCAAAACCGATGTACGCACTTATTTCGGTGGTATGACACCACTGTCGGCCGCCATATTGAATTTTCCAAAAGTCAATAATTCTCCAACTTCCCGTGTAAGTAGAAGGCTGAAATTTGGTACTTATTTCGGTGGTATGATGCCACTTTCGGCCGCCATATTGAACTTTTCAACAGTCTTTGTTACTTATGGGCCCATCTTCAAGAAATTTGATACGCGGGTTCCCAACGCTAACTGAATCCTACTTACGTACATATATACGTCCATAGCCTGCAGCTCGGTCACCGTGTGAGGCGGTGTTGGGTCCCCCATCCAAACGCCTCCCACGTTGTTGGCGGCCTGCCTATATAAGGCCGTCCGTCGCTCCAGTCTCTACATTCCCTTCCTTGTTTCGCCACGGGATTCATGTCTCCCTGCTGATAACTACAGCCTTTTTATTTAATCCACGGCTTCTCCTCTGTTTTATTGTTCACTAGCAAAATACCCGCGCTTCGCAGCGGCGAAGTACTGCATTAAAATTTTTATTAAGAAGAAAATTTAACCTTTTTAAACTGAGGGAAAATATGCCAATAATTATTTGTTAAGGATCTCTTTGTATACCACATTGTCAGTTCGGCCCTCCGGTTGTAATATGACCAAGCTGTGCGCTGAGCTTACTCTTGAGCATGTAACTTACAGTTGGCCATGTGAACAGTAATCTTGTCTCAAATCTCACAGCTTGGATTGCTGCTGTCATAATCAGTTTGAGGTTCATGGTTTGTTTCAATTACGTCAGTATTTGCAGGACTTGTGTTGAAGTGACATTCGGCATCTGTCAAGCATTTTAAGCTTACAACCGGTTTCATCGATAACTTCACATCCAGTTTTTGAGAGTTTAAACATTCATAAACATCAAAGTGTCCACTACTGAAATCGTCACCTGTGGATATCAAGAGTGAGCCTGATATGGCCGTGCAATATGTAACAAAGAGAATGGAAAAGGTAGGCGCCATCTCCGGGCATGGAAACCACTCGGTAAGTGACAGTTCTTTGATCGATGGTGATTACCTCGATAGACATGGTAATGGGGGTTGGAATGATGAAGGAAATGGGTACCTGAGTAATGTAAAGTAAGTGTAAAATACCTATACAATAACTATAATTGTAATAAACAAACAATAAAACAGCAGAGAAGCCGTGGATTAAACAAAAAGGCTGTAGTTATCAGTAGGGAGAAGTGAATCCCGTGGCGAAGCAAGGAAGGGAATGTAGAGACTGGAGCGACGGACGGCCTTATATAGGCAGGCAGCCAACAACGTGGGAGGCGTTGGGATGGGGGACCCAACGCCGCCTCACATGGTGACCAAGCTGCAGGCTATGGACGTATATATGTATGTAAGTAGGATTCAGTTAGCGTTGGGAACCCGTGTACCAAATTTCTTGAAGATGGGCCCATAAGTAACAAAAACTGTTGAAAAGTTCAATATGGCGGCCGACAGTGGCATCATTCCACCGAAATAAGTACGTACATTGGTTTTGGTTAGTGCAGGGAAGCCGCCTACCAAATTTCGAGAAGATGGGGCCATAAATAAGAAAGTTCAACATGGCGGGCGTTGTTGACCGTTATGACCGTTACGCATAGAATTTCGAAATGAAACCTGCTTAACTTTTGTAAGTAAGCTGTAAGGAATGAGCCTGCCAAATTTCAGCCTTCTACCTATACGGGAAGTTGGAGAATTAGTGATGTTGGAAAATTCAATATGGCATCTGACAGTGGCGTCATACCACCGAAATAAGTACGTACATTGGTTTTGGTTAGCTCAGGGAAGCCACCTACCAAATTTCGTGAAGATGGGGCCGTAAATAAGAAAGTTCAACATGGCGGACGTTGTTGACCGTTATGACCATTACACGTAGAATTTCAAAATGAAACCTGCTTAACTTTTGTAACTAAGCTGTAAGGAATGGGCCTGCCAAATTTCAGCCTTCTACCTACACGGGAAGTTTGAGAATTAGTGACGTTGGAAAGTTCAATATGGCGGCTGATAGTGGCGTCATACCACCGAAATAAGTATGTACATTGGTTTCGGTTAGCGCAGGGAAGCTGCCTACCAAATTTCGTGAAGATGGGGCCATGAATAAGAAAGTTCAATATGGCGGACGTTGTTGATCGTTCTGACCGTTACACGTAGAATTTCGAAATGAAACCTGCTTAACTTTTGTAAGTAAGCTGTAAGGAATGGGCCTGCCAAATTTCAGCCTTCTACCTACACGGGAAGTTGGAGAATTAGTGACGTTTGGAAAATTCAATATGGCGGCCGACAGTGGCGTCATACCATCGAAATAAGTACGTACATCGGTTTCGGTTAGTGCAGGGAAGTCACCTACCAAATTTCGTGAAGATGGGGTCAGCCTTCTACCTACACGGGAAGTTTGAAAATTGGTGACGTTGGAAAGTTCAATATGGCGGCCGACAGTGGCGTCATACCATCGAAATAATTACATACATCGGTTTCGGTTAGCGCAGGGAAGCCGCCTACCCAATTTCGTGAAGATGGGGCCATAAATAAGAAAGTTCAACATGGCGGACGTTGTCGACCGTTATCGACCGTTATGACCGTTACGTGTAGAATTTCGAAATGAAACCTGCTTAACTTTTGTAAGTAAGCTGTAAGGAATGAGCCTGCCAAATTTCAGCTTTCTACCTACATGGGAAGTTGGAGAATTAGTGATGAGTGAGTGAGTGAGTGAGTGAGTGAGTGAGTGAGTGAGGGCTTTGCCTTTTATTAGTATAGATCTATTACAATTATAGTTATTGTGTACGTATTTTAGACTTACTTTACATTGTTCATGTACCCGTTTCTTTTATCATTCCAACCGTACCTGCATTAACATGTCTATCGAGATGATCACCATCGATCAAAGAACTGTCACTAACCGAGTGGTTTCCATGCCCAGAGATGGCACCTGCCTTTTCCATTCTCTTTGTTACATATTGCACGCCCATATCAGGCTCACTCTTGATATCC
The DNA here is from genome assembly GCA_026402145.1 of Polypterus bichir lapradei. NCBI lineage: Eukaryota > Metazoa > Chordata > Cladistia > Polypteriformes > Polypteridae > Polypterus > Polypterus bichir. Next base: position 31,581,764 of record JANRMT010062807.1, read on the forward strand.
GGAGGAACACTGTGTCTTATGTATTGAATTACTGGGACAGGTTCAAGGTGTGGACTGATGACGGTACAGGAGATAATTATACTACACAGGAGCACTATAAGAATGAAATGCTTAAGCCCTTCACCTATGCATCTGCATGTGAGTTGATGGCTGCCACTGAATTTTTCGGTTGTCGCTTTCAAGTGTACCGAAATGGGCAAATATTTTACACCTTTGGACAACCGCCAATGCCTCTTCAACATCTTAGATTCACAGGTGACAATTTCAGTAGTGGACACTTTGATGTTTATGAATGTTTAAACTCTCAAAAGCTGGATGTGAAGTTATCGATGAAACTGGTTGTATACTTACAGCGCTTGACAGATGCCGAATGTCTCTTCAACACAAGTCCTACAAATACTGTCGTAATTGAAACAAACCATGAAACTCAAACCGATTATGACAGCAGCAATCCAAGCTGTGAGATTTGAAGCAAGATTACTGTTCACATGGCCAACTGTACGTTACATGCTCAAGAGTAAGCTCAGCACACAGCTTGGTCATATTACAACCAGAGGGCCGAACTCACAATGTGGTATACAAAGAGATCCTTAACAAATAATTATTGGTATATTTTCCCTCAGTTTAAAAAGAATTAAATTTCTTCTTAATAAAACTTTTAAGGCAGTACTTCGCCGCTGCGAAGCACAGGTATTTTGCTAGTTGTAAAATATAAGGAAGAATTTATACTTATACCCCAGTAGTACTAGGGTGTTGTACATTGTTAGCCATTATCAATGTAGTGAAAAGCCAAGCAAAATGACACCTTTTATTGGCTAACTAAAAACATTACAATATGCAATCTTTTGAGGCAACTCAGGGCCCTTCTTCTTTGACTACATGTTGCCTTAAGAAGGGGTCTGAGTTGCCTTGAAAGATTGCATATTGTAATGTTTTTAGTTAGCCAATAAAAGGTGTCATTTTGCTTGACTTCTCACTACTTATATCCCAGAAGAACTTCATTTTTCTACTTCTTCTTATTTCCTGAATTCATTCTGTCTTTGGGGACTTACAGTTACAAAATTGTAGCACAGCTGCTTCCACCTTTACACAACAGGAGCAGCAGCAGATGAAGCAACTCCCTCAGGCCAGAGGGAGGGTCAGTGATGGAGATGGAGCCAGTAATCTCAACACAATGTTAACATCCATCATAGTAGACGCCATCTTGGTGTATATGTCTAACGTGTTTTTCATTTTACTTTTCAGAGCAAGAATTCTCAGGGTACAAAGCAGACAGATGAATATAAAGCCATTTTCCTAAAAGAGCTTGGTGCCATGATTACCTAGAATGTGGTTTGTGAAAGGAGCATTTGAAATATTATGTTGAGATGTGTGGAAGACGAATGTTCTTTTCGTTCCCTTGTATTAATTCATGTCTGAGAAGTAAGCTTTACCAAACCATGAAAAAGCATGCTTTGTTTTAGCAAACAGAAATATATTTGTGCAAAGGACTCAAGGTCTAAGCATTCCACACATGAGTCTGCCTTATCACGTTTTCCCTTAGCTTACATCTGAACGCCATAACAAAAGGGGCCAAGAAATCAAGTTGCACAAGGGGCGTTGAAGGGGCTCAAGGATTGTGTATAATAAAGTGTTGACTGTTGCATTTCATAATGATATTAAATCACGCATTCTAGGGGTATAAAACGGGACTCCACCCAACAGACGGGGTTCAGAAGAGCCCTGACGCTGTCATGTATATTTGATTGTCTGCTTTTCTGAAACTCTTCTCACCGTGACTCTGAAAAATAAAGCTGCTTTATAACCGCACCTGCTGTCTGGTCTGAGTTTTCGTCCACAGTTTTGGCGCCCAAACGTGGGGCAGGAGACGGCAGACGGCTCCTCGTGCAGGATCGTCCAGAGGACCGTGGTGGAGCCGATTCCGGCCGGATTGGGTCCAGCTTCGGTAAATGTAGGATTGGCCTGCCTTGGGCGTTTCCTGCGTGGGGAGTCCCTGACCTCCTCCTAGCCGATACGAGGCACGACTTGACGGGCATTTCCAGGCAGGTGGATGGAGTCACGGTGAGTAGATCGGGGGATTCCTGTTAGTTTGACTGGTGTGGTGGAAGTAATACGAATATAGAAGGAAAAGGAATAAAAAGCATATGCAAAATAAAGAATATGAAAGCATACTGTATGGGAAACACATAGGAGGGTTCTAGGGGCTCACGGAAAGTGGCTTTGGGACCCTACGGAAAACGGCACAGTGTGAATGTTAGCTAGTCAACCCTGTGGAAAGGATTAGAAAGGGGTGAGTGGCACGCTCCTATAAATATTTGAGGAATGGGGGTGTAAGGGCATATTTAGAGAATGTTTGTCTAAATAAACGGGAGGTCGAGTTTTTCATCCACTGTCTGGTCATACTCTTGTTTCAACGGGTTGCTAAGGTGACGGGGACAATACCCTGGCAGATTGACGCATACAAACCGTCTGATGAAGGGATCGGGGTTAAAACCTCCATATCCCGGACTCCACGGGGCGTATTGATGTAGGATTCTGCTGATGCGAATAAACGGACACGAAGTCACCTGAAGCTGTAATCCGGGAATAGGAGCGGATGGAGGGTGGAATGGGGTTTATCGAGGGCTGAGTCACTTTCTGCTGAGATCCTGCCACTCACTATGGGAAAAACATTCAGCAAGCCAGTCAAACAGTCCCCCCTGAGACCTAAAAACCTAACGTTAGAAGGATTATTTTCGGGGGATCGCCAGGCTACTAGTGCGCTGTCGGAATCGAAAGGCGGGTCCCCTAGAAAGCTCATTGAAAAGAAGACAGGATTAGATTTAAAAAAAAAAAAATAATAAAAATGAATGTAGAAAGTAGAATAAGGACAGTGCAGGTAGATGGCGTAGTGGAAGGAACCGGAGATATGAATGAGATACAGGACATTAGAAAAATACTGTGCAGAAATACACAGGGTTGTTGTAATGGAGGTCCTTATCGGATGGATATGTATGACAGATGGGAATTGGTTATTAAAGACCGTATGTTGGAAGCGGCACAGAAACGGAATGAGCTTTTAGTTGCCGAACTTAAGACTAGAAAGGAAAAGGAAGAGATGCTTATAGCTTTACAGAAAGTGCAGGCTGATACGGGACCCCAGTCTGAAGGAAGGAGGAAAAGGAGTGATTAAAAAAAGACCCTTTATATCCTGTGCTTTCTTCCCCAACACTTTACCCACAACTCCATCCACCGCCTCTTTCACCCCTTGCCCCAATGGCTCCTGTGGTAACCGATGCCCCAGTTACTGATGATTTCTTTGATGAACAATATCAGTACGACCCCTCCTCACTTACGGATCCGGATGATGAGACTGATGGCCACTTGTTAGGGGCTATGGGAGGCTCTTCTAACTCACACAAAAAGCCCTCCATTTCACAACGTAATAGAAGCAAGACCCTCCAAGATAAATCCCCTGAAAACCTTACCCCGTTTAAATCCCCAAAACCTTTAGCACCCACATTTTCATGCCCTTTAATTGAGGTCCCTAACCCCCAACACGATCCCACACAACCCCCAGGAAACGATAACCCCACTACAGTAATGATACATCGTAACTGAGATATTCAAGAGCTGAGAGACGTAGTGTCCGAATTGCCTGATCTTAAGGTAATCGGTGGGTTGAAGTTTGTGGAACAGGTGCAGCAACTAGACAACATATATAAACCCAGTGCGGCTGAGTGGACCCAAGTGCTACGCAGAAAGTTGGGCACTACTTGGGCTACTGTCAATCATGGGCAGCATAATGGAGTACAGTGGCAGTGGAATAAGGCATTGCCTCGTGGACAAAATAATGAGGGTCCTTTCCTTGCCCAATGGGAACCCGTGAAAACTGCAAAATAAAAAAAGGGGACCGACTGGTCCCTTAGTTCAGCTACCAAACAAAAGAAAGATGAGACGGTAGATGAATGGGCACACCGCATTCAGGACTTGATGACAAACCATTCTGGCTTAGACAGCCCAGACGACCGTGCCAAGGCAGCAGTTCCTCCTTTTGTGTCAGGACTCAGAAGTGATATTCAAAATAAGGTACGCACGTCCTGTATTTGGATGGGAAAGTGCCACTTTTGATGAATTTAAAAGACATGCGGAGCATGCTGAACGACAGACTAAACAAAACGAGTCAGACACTCAGACCAAGTTAATCGCGGCACAAATTAATTATTATGCAGGTGGAGCCGCCTCAGGGGGGGTCGAGGACATGAAGGACGTGGATTTTTCCGAGGACAGGGGCGAGGCCGGGGGAGAGGTCGCGGATTTTTACTTCCTAATCCGAATTCTTCGTCTGCTCAGCTGCTTCTCCCCTCAGATCAAGCACCTACACATCTTGCCTGTTACGATGGGACACTTCTGCCGCAATTGCCCACATCAGCTTCCTCCCCCGCCATCCTTACCTGAACCTGAGGATATTCCTTTCACAGGAACCCCCAGCCATTCTCTTCAATTGCCTTTGCTCACTCGCCATGCGGACACAGATCCTTTATTGACTTTGCTGGTGAATGGCACTGAAACTGCTTTTCTAGTCTGCCTCGAACGATACAGTGACTGTACTTACTGCTTCTGGACAACCTCATGTTTTGCTGGTGTCTGAACCTCTTCGGGTTCAGCTTCATTTCCAGTGGTTCCATTTTGATGCACCGGTTTTTGTCATATCAGCTCTGCCCTGTTAATCTGTTAGGAAGGGATCTGATGACTAAGCTCTCCCTCTCTATTTCTCTAACTGAACGAGGGTTTTACTATTCTATTCCTAAACTCCTGTGCCAAACCACCCCCCACACTAAGCCCTCTTTTGCAGCCTGGACCCTGAACATCTCCTCACACACCATTCTCCTTAAGGCCCTACACTCTTTTCCTTCATGTCTTTTTTCCCCACTTGCAAGTCCCCAACACCCTCCACTGCACTGCCCAGTACTTCCCTGCTGAAGAGGACACACCTTGGTTAGAATCTTTTCTCTCTTCAGGTACTAGCCCAGAGACCTTTCATATCCCTTGCATTTTTTTTTCTCATCCACCAAAGCCGCTGTCAGTGAACCTCACATATTCACAAAGCGTTTTCTATTTAGGAGATTCAGTTCCCCATGTTTTCTTTAGCCAATTCTAGCACCGTTCACTGAGTTGAAATTGGGGAATGGGTGGGACAATGTCTCAATAGGACAGACTGGCTGCATGTTGCTCCGGGTATCTTTGATACCTCAGATCATTTGATAACTAAAGTTGTGCTTCAAAATGATTTTTTTTTAGTACATCGTGCATTGTGCCGTCCTTCCCTTTCTGCTTTTTCATTGCAAACCACCTCTCCCTCTTGGCTTTCCTCACTTTCCGATGCACTTTCGTCCCAGGGGAAAAATGATTATGGAAGGATAGCGCACTGTGAGCCACTGGTGATTTACCCAAAATCATCCTTCCGCCCGCATCTCGCCCAATATCCTCTGTCTCCAGCAGCAGAGGCTGGCATCTCCGCCGTACATTCCGATTTCGTGAAACGTGAAGCAATCATTCAAATTAAATACTCTCCAGTCAACTCCCCCGTTTTACCTGTTTAAAAGGCTGACGGTTCATGGCGTTTTGTTCAAGATCTTCGACAAGTTAATTCTGCAGTTTTTCCTAGGGCACCCATTGTTCCTAATCCTTCCACTATTCTTTCTACGATACCCCCGTCCGCCCTTTATTTCTCTGTTATTGACCTTGCTAACGCTTATATTTCTATTCCTGTGCACCCCGACTCTCAATTCTGGTTTGCCTTTACTTTCCAAAACCGCCGTTGGACATGGACTGTTATGCCTCAGGGATATACTGTAGCCCTTGTGTATTGGATAAGCTCTTGCTCAAAATTTAGAAGGCCAGATAAAGACAGTGTATTGATACAGTATGTAGATGATATAATGTGTAGTACTACAGAAGAAGATTGTGCACGTGATACTCAGAAATTGTTATTATTTTTAGCAGAAAATGGCCATAAAGTTTCTAAAACAAAACTGCAGTTAATTCAAGCAACTATGAAATATTCAGGTCATGACATTTCTTGTGAAACAAGAGCTCTCTCTCTCTAGCGATCGTATAAACACCATTCAAAATCTTACTAGACCTGTTACAAGCAACAGGATATGTCTGTATTAGGCATTCTAGGATACTGCCGGCAATGGATTTTAAACTTCACTGAAAGAGCACAGCTTTTGCAAACTTTAGCGATCACCCCTGATCTCTCCCTTTCTGGTCAGATGGCGTGGAATGATCAAGCTCAGAAGGCTCTATGTGACTTAAAAAAAAAAAAATGCCCTACTGTTTGTGCACGCGTTGGGACTGTTGACTATCTCGTTCATTCACTCTGTTCGTGGACGAAAAGGGGGGATATATGAATGCAGTTCTTACACAACTCCATGGAGAAAAAACAAAGGCTTAGCCTATTTTTCGAAAAAAAATTGGATCCAGTGGCTGCGGGACTTCCAATTTGTCTCAGAGCTGTAGCAGCCACAACAGAGGCCGTGCTAGCCAGTACAGATATAGTGCTCATGAGCCCCCTAGTGGTAAAAGTGCCTCACGCCGTACACTCAATTTTAGTACAGGCTAAAACCTCACATCTCACTACTGCTAGGGCAATACACTATCAAAATGTTGTTATCAAACGTTACCATAGAAAGGTGCTCCACCTTAAATCCAGCTACTCATCTACCAACTGTCATGATGAAATAACTAAGGTTATAAAACCTAGACCAGACCTACAGGAAACACCCTTAGAATCAGGAGAGATAAATTTTTGTGGATGGATGTTCTTTACAATTGGAGAATGGAACACCTTCAACCAGCTATGCAGTGGTCAAAGGTGACCACCTGCTGGAAGCAAACCGAATTTCTTAAAGTTTAAGCGCGCAGGCAGCTGAGTTGATAGCTCTCACCCGAGCTTGTCAGTTGTCAGAGGGAAAAATTGTAACTATCTATACTGATTCTAGATATGCTTTTGGAGTCTGTCATGATCATGGGGTAATATGGAAACTCAGGGGATTCAAGACCAGTACTGGCAAACCCATTCAGCATAAAAAACTAATAGAATCCCTCTTAGAGGCCATAACGAAACCATCAAAGCTAGTGATCGTTAAATGTCAAGCTCACACAGGAAAACAGGATCCTGTCAGCAAAGGAAACAAATTAACTGAACATTTTGCTAAACGGGCTGCGTATAATAACACACCAATCTCTTTATTCCAACAGAGAAATGACCAGGACACTGATAATCAAATTGTTTCTTTACAGAATGCAGCCACGGACACAGAGAAGAGAAAATGGTCCAAAGAAGGGTCCCTCTCTGATGGACTCTGGACCCATAAGCAAACTAACAAACCTTTTTTCCCAAAGGCTTCTTTCCCAGGTATGGCAAAAATCGCCCATGGCCTGGATCACGCTGGAAAAGACGCCATGGTTCAAGATGTTGAAAAACATTGGGAAGCTGTAGGTGAATCAGGCCTGGAGAACTAGTCCTCCATCAAAGGACTCCCCAATTCTGTTAGGAACCTGGATTCTGGTTAGAGATACTCGAAGGAAACATTGGCATCACCCTCAGTGGAGAGGACCGTTCCAAGTTCTGCTGTCGACACCACACACTGTTAAAGTTGAGGGACTGCCTGCTTGGATTCACATCTCACATTGCAAAAGATGGCACCCTTGATTGTGGTATCCTTGTTTGCTGCCATATCCTGAAGATGTAAAAACTGGGTTAACTGTATAATTTACTTTTGCCTGGTGTTTCTTATGGATATGTGAATGAGTGTGCCCTGTGATAGGATGGCATCCAGTTCAAGGGTTCCAGTGCCCACAACTTTGATAGGTGCCAGATGACCATGACCCTGAACTGAAGTGGGTTAGAAAATGGATGGACTGATAAATGTATGAAAGACGCTATATAAAGCACAGCTTGAAAGAAAGCTGGATTTTTGTTCTTCATACAGATTAATTTCTAGAACATAATAGTAAAAATTGTATGCACTTTCAGCTATAAGAATAGCAATATTTGGACATTTTAGGGTGATTTATTTTCAAGTCGCCGGGGACTTCTTGTGCTTTGTTCCTGTTTGCAGGTTTCTGGTGTCTCATTTAGCTGAGCTGTAGCCACTGTTGTGGGTCCTGAGTCAGAACACACCTCCACTCAACCTGGTTAAATGGCTTAAGTCAGTTTTCATCTCTCTTACAGTTGCTTTTATCATTCTCCTGCTTGTAGCTTGCTGTATTGTTCCCTTGATAAGATACATTGTATCCAAGTATTTTATCACGTTTTCCCTTAGCTTACATCTGAACGCCATAACAAAAGGGGCCAAGAAATCAAGTTGCATAAGGGGCGTTGAAGGGGCTCAAGGATTGTGTATAATAAAGTGTAGACTGTTAAATTTCATAATGATATTAAATCATTCTAGGGGTATAAAAACTTGCCCCACCCAACAGACAGGGTTCAGAAGAGCTCTGACGCTGTCATGTATATTGATTGTCTGCTTTTCTGAAACTCTTCTCACCGTGACTCTGAAAAATAAAGCTGCTTTATAACCGCACCTGCTGTCTGGTCTGAGTTTTCGTCCACAGATGTGCGTGTCACAAAATAACCTGGAGGATAGGATCCAAATGTCAAGTCTCAACAAGGTGGGCAGGATAAAGTGTCTGTCCTATATAAGTGATGTTGTGTTTTAAAATGATCATATTATACTGTAAGTAATCACATCATGAAGCAGACACAACTTTACATGTACTTGTTTGGCTGACATCTTTATCCACATTGACTTGCAACATTTGTTATACTATTGGTTATATTTCTTTTGATTTTGCAAGCACATGCAGGTGAAGTGACTTGCACATGGTCATACAGTGTCAGTAGCAAGTTATACCGTAAAAAATGGTTGAATTTAAGTCAAGGGACATTATGCTCAAACTATGTGTTTTGTCTTGGTAGTTTAATATATTACTCTACTTTTCCCCTTTCGTATTATTAATATGTAGCCTTTGTCAGAATGCCTCGAATCTCACAGGTTTACCACTGTTTATAAGGTATTGTACCATATAACATCTCTCCACTTTCCTTTCTACATTTTAACAGGCAATTTTAGGCGTAGTAAAAGACAAACAGGAGTTAAGTTACAATTTAAATAATGTATTATTGATAATATTCATAAAAAATAACAATAAGCAAAGTACATTTGAATACTGGCAACCACACAACCTGATAAATGCTGATGTGCAGTTTCAGGCGGCACACAGACATGTTTGTTACTTAAAATGTCTCTACTTAAGTCCTCATTTTTGGTCAGATTTCTTCAGAACAGGCCACATACAAGTCACAATATGGCTGCCGAGTTGTGCTCCTCATGGCAATGGTGTGACAGAGAGAGGCTTCTTCATTGTGATGTTTGTAAGAGAGAGAGGAGGAGTAAAGCAAGCAAAAGTATTGGTTCTCTGTCCAAACCCTACAGCCAATAGGGTGTCATGGTACTGAATGTCCTCTGACTCAAGTCAATCTCAAACAGCCATACTTCAGACCAATGGGGCACAGAATAACTTCACACCTGCCCCCAAAATCATTTGTTAAAGTAAAGCTTGCCAGCTAGATAGTTGTCCTCCATGCGGGGGTTGACTGAGAGACTCCAGCAGAGAAACATTTGCCAAACTTGTTTGAGGCACTTCCCCCAACCCTGTCGTAAAACTACATAGGGACTTAGTCCTACTGTGGTGGGCTGGCTCCCTGCCCGGGGTTTGTTTTCTGCCTTGCACCCTATATTGGCTGGGATTGATTCCAGCAGACCCCTGTGACCCTGTAGTTAGGATATGGCTGGTTGGATAATGGATTGAAGGATGGACTTCCTAAAAGGGGGAAGGGGTTCTTAACCAACTAACCATTGCTGTTTTTATCAATGATAGACATTAGTGTTATAATTTACAAATAAGGACATACAAAATATTTATCAACTTATATATAAAATTTCACACCACAACACTATGTAATTCATTAATGAGACTGCATCTGGAGTACTGTGTGCAGTTCTTCTCAGCACCATACAAGAAAGACATAGCAGCACTTGAAGCTCTGCAGAGGAGAGCAAACAAGTGCATCCCAAAACTTAAGGACACTGTGACAGACTCAGAGAATTAAACCTGTTTAGTCTGAGCAAAGGAGACTGCATGGGGACCAAATCCAGATATTTAAAATCCTCAAAAACAAATTAGATCCAGCAACATTCTTCCAGCTTAAGGATGAATCACATATTTGAGGACAGCAGTGGAAATTAAGGACTAAAACTGAAGCCAGGAAGCACTTCTTTATGTAAAGAACTGTGGGACTCTGGAACAAACTAACGAGACATGGAGTTGAAGCAGAAACCTTGACAAGTGTTAAGGTGTTTCAGGATGAGATATTGGGGAAGTTTAGCTATTAGCTAATCAAACAGTTTGATGTACTGAATGGTCTCCTCTCATTTGTCAAATTTCTTACATTTTTATGACTTCCAAACTTGACACCAGATAGGTTAAAGGTTGCCTATCATGCAGATGGAGTAGCCAGCCAGCTCTAGGGGTCACAGAAGTTACAATTTAAAAATTTTACTGAACTCACATTGCTTTTTGTAGTGAGGACCAACAAAAATATTTAATAACCTGTTTGCGTGGAGAATGGAGACAAAGTTTAGGCTACAACCAAATTTAATGTGAGCCTACAGGGAGCCAATACTGAACATCAAGTTGCTGTTGATGGTTTTATTTTTTATACAGAGTATAGCTTTACTTACAAATTGCAGCAGAGCAGAGCACATACAATGTGCACAGATGCTGTAGGAGTAGACATTAAATGCATGCAAGCAGCTCATAATGAGACAATAGAGCACAGGTCAAGGGAAAGGCTGAAAAGCTGGTGACATATAGTGGTGTGCCTGGAGTCTTAATGGAGGGTCTTTAGAGATAGAATGTGGGAGTGACCTCCAGAGACAAGACACCTTGGGGTTACTAGGGAAAAAAACACAACTGTCCCATCGCTTCTTTGGTCATGTTCTCTAGTACCATTCTCTTCTCACAGAGTATAAATGTTAATGTCCGTGTAACTTGTGTCTGCCTCTGGACACAACTCATTATTTTATTTATACAGAATATCAGGTGAAAGAGCAGAATTAATTGAATATTCTAAAAACAGCACCTTTGGAGAGCATTACAGTGTATCTACACATCAGCTTTTAAATTTGGATGGAAGAAACAGAGTGACCCTCCAACAGACATAGCAGCAAATGTGAGTTATTGTTTATTTATAGAGATTGAAAGTATGGAAGTAAACAACAGGCTTAATAATTTCACTCACAGAATTAGACATTTACTTATAATACTGCATGCAAGATTGAGACACCAGGCAGAATTCTGACGTAATGCTGAAGTGCCAAGCTTCTCATTAGAGCATCTTCCCTTTTATATGTATTACCATTATGTGATGCCACAGTGGCACAATTCTATCTGTTACACATTGACCAAGCAGGTAAATTCCCCTTTCTCATATTACTTGTCGGTGTCCTTCTTTACCAACTTCAGTCTCAAAAGTTAAATGTGCCTGTGCTGAGCTGTGCTGTGCCTGCTTTAACAGAGCCAGCTGATAACAAGTACAGTTTATACTGGATTAACAGTTTTAAGATTTATACTGATCTATACTAAAATTAAGGTTAATACTTCAATGCTTTATTAAAGACAGCCCTAATATTTATTTTGAAGCATTTTTATCTCTTTCCATTTTCTACTTATTTTTGTTTTGTTTATATTGTTTCTTGCATTTTTTATTTTATGTATGGACCGACACAGGATGGTCAATCTTTCTGGTTAGAATGTTGACAGATACACTGAACATATTTCCTAATAATGGAATGTAGAGGCAGCATATCAGCATGTAAAGAGTAAAAAGTACAGGACCAAGAATGGAGGCTCGTGGAACACCAGAGTTGAGATGGGCTGAGGAGGATGCTTAATCCATTCAAGAGCAATACCCTGAACCCCAACATAAAGTTCCAGACGTGATAACAGAATTGTGTGATCCATTGTTTCAAATGCTGCAGTAAGATCCAACAGAAGCAAGACAACAGACTCATCCATGTCAGTTATTAAAAGAAGATCATTATAAACCCTTAAAAGTGCAGTTTCTGTGCTATGATGAGCTCTATAACCAGACTGAAAATCATCCAAAATACCAATTTCATTGAAAAAGATCTTCAAGCTGGATAAGAACATCCTTTCCAAGAATCTTAGCAAGAAAACGCAATTCAGAAACAGGTCTATAATTAGACAGAGTAAAGCAATCCAAATTCTGTTTTTTTATCAGAGGCTGCACCACAGCATATTTAAAAGCTGCTGGGACATTACCTGAAGACAAGCTGGCATTTATCAAGGCAAGAATACTCGCACCAACAGTATCAAAAACCCCTTAAGTAAACAGAGGGATGGGAGGATAATATCAAATTGATCGTATTGATGCCGAAAAAGGACATAAACTACAAAACATGCCTTGCTTATTAGGAGGAGCCATGCAATTAAAAGCAGAAGTTGGTTGGAATGAAAACCAGCAGCCACAAGCATCCCTAGGACAGAACACGAGTGCCTCTTAAATTGTTGTTTTTTGGAAACTGAGGGGATTTTTTTTGGATATAATTATTGCATTTTTCTTGCTTGCTTATGGGATCACACCATCCATAAGCCACAAGTAGCATGTAGTTGTACATTGTGTTCTGTGCTGTTAAGTTGCAGTGATGGTGGTTAAAGACCAATCTCGACACAGTTCCCTGTATTTTTAGATCTGTTATTGGTGAGTTCTTCCAATTTGCACCACATCTACCCACCATACCGTTCTAGTTTTGACGTTAATCTGCACCCAGCCCTGCATGTAGGCCTTCCAACCTGCAGGGAAAAACCTGGGGGTTGGTGGCAAATTGGCACAGGCATCATTAAAAACCTCACACTGGCTCCATTCCAGCTGAACTGGTGTGGTGCTGAGGTATCACCCATTGCATGGCTGCACTCGAGTCCTAATCTGAGATCCTAATCTGAGTTGGTTTGTCATGTGGTGCATGCAGCAATGTGCTTTATCAGTGTGTGCCCCTAACCTCTCTCGCTCTCTACCCACCAAAGTTGCATGCTGGTTTGAGGACTTAGTCCATCTTTACCCAATTTACAGACGCTGCCCTGCCCTGGTTTCAGCATAACATGTCCATCCCTTAAAAACAAGTTTCTTTTATAATTTCTCATTATACATGAAATCAATGAGCAGAGACATCAGACCTCCATTTGGAACTTCACAATCTACTTGACACCAGAGATATTAAAGATACAGTTGTAGAAGGAAAATTTTTTTATATTAGCATGAGAGGATAGCAAATTAACATGAAGAGCCATAAAAAGTAATTAAAAGCTTCTAAAACATTAGATTAAGCATAAATTAGAATGATTAAGCAAATAAGATGGGTCTAGCAAATGGTTTACTAAAAAATCAGTTATATTGCATTATTTTTTAGGCTTACATTAAAATTTCCAAAGTAAGAAAAGAACAGCAAAATTGATACACCAAGACTAGCTTTGGACAGGATAAGAGTTTGAGAACACCTGTGATTCAAGGCTAGGAAGCGATAGCACAGAGAAGATGCCTCTGAAAGCAGCTGGGCTGATGAATCAGCAGAAAGGCAACAAAAGGCTTTTGCTGTAAGCCGGGTCACGCTGACATAATGCATGAAGAGAAAATCTTAGTAAATTCAGGCATTAGCAAAAATACTATAAGAATATATTAGCAATTAACTTTAGTATAGAAATTAAGACAAATCAAGCATGCCAAGCAATGATCAAATGAAAGCACATACTATACTTCTTTTTAATTAAAGCTTAAGCTTCAGGTCACTATTGTAAAAGGTATGGAAGGCTTAAGAGAGAAAACGATGAGAGAAACCCATATATGGAATTGAAGCCTTGGCCAGTTAGAGAAAATGGGAACAGCATAGAAAAATAACACATTCCACAAGGGGGCCAGTAATAGGAATAGTAAGAAGATGATAAGGGTTCCCATGGAAACTCAAGGTACGGCGAACAGGAGTAGAAGGGAGTCAGAGAAGAGATTGGGAGGAAGCTATCCACCCAGTCTTAGACCAATCAAAATAAGCCGAACAGACACCAAGAGGAATAATGGACAGTAAAACCAGGTGCTGAATGAGCTAATCGAACGCAGCCAAAATGATAAGAAATTGTTATAAAAACTTCAATTGTTGTAATGATCAGGGCTCAATCTCATTCGGCCGAAATGGGTTGAGTCTGTGTGGTTGATTTATTGCAATAAAGCCTTAAAACTCTGTCTGTCTATCTCAAATCCTAATAGCCTTTATTTTTAGGTAAAAAGCCTTCTGATGATGAATTTTTCGCCACGACACAGTCTACATAATCATATAAGACAACAGACAGGTTCACCAACCATCTCCTATTTGCCTGCCTGTTTGGAACAAAGTAAGTTGATGAAAATGAAGTGGAGGCCAGGAGATGACATTATCAGAGGTCACCTCAACACTGGTGCAGTTGTGCTACTGCTGCTCTGTAACTTGCTGGTTTAAGTAGTAAAGGAGTAAAAGTTAGGAATACAATATAAAGAAACTAAAGGAATTTGTATTGGAGGTCTCCAGGACCTACCTGTGTAGTGTTCTTCCTTCTTCGTCTTAGTCAGTTCTGCTGTGGCATAAACATCTTCAGAGGGTCTCTCAAGTGAGCTGTAAATGCCTTCTGTCTCCATGTCTGCTGCAATCTGCAGAAGGACTGAAGAAAACAGGAAGATGGGGTCAAATATACTAAGATGGCCTAATATGGTCAGACTATCTGTGTTTGTGAAATTTTTCAGACTCATCTCTTTTATTTTTATACAAGCATACATTCTGTTTCATATTCAGTGCTTTGTAAGGATGTCAGTCATGTCTCCATCTAAAGGTATTTGGATGAATCAGACTTCGTTAGGTCCTGAGTCCTTTTGGACAATCAGGTATGTGGCCACTGGCATTATTTGTAATAATAATAATAATAATACATTTTATTTATATAGTGCCTTTCCTATGTGGCTCAAATCCAAGGAGGGCTTACCAAAAGAAGTGAAAACTCAGAGATTTTTGTAGTGTTTTCCAAAGGAGAGGGAGATGATAGAAATGTAAGACAGTGAGTTACCTAAAATAACACTGTAAACAGAATTTTAAAAGTTGTCAAGAGAAAAGCTAATGTGCAGTGACACACAGACCTAGACATGTAAACTTGAAAGACACAAGGAGAGACATTCAGAAGGTGAATACAACAAACCAAGAAGACAGTGTGCTGTAACTGAGTGTTCATTAGCACATTTCTCCACTGAATTAAGAAAGGAAAGAACATGTCTACTGTCTTTGGTAGGTGTTTATACAGTATATGAATGAGGAAGAAAAAAAAAAGCAGTAAAAATATAAAGTGAAGCCAAATGCGAAGTGAAAGGATAATGCTTTGTATGAACATTATTCAAGAAATACTAGGGAATTGTAATTTTGCTGTTGAAAATCTTCCTCTTCAAGTAAGTGTTTTAGCTAAACATTTATCATAACTGGACTTGTGTTGGTATTGTAGACATTTTAGGTGTTGCTCTAATCTACCTACTTCATTACAGCCTCATATCTCCTAACCAATGTCAACGTGGAAGAAGAAATAGGCTACAAACTTAATTAACAAAAAGAAAGTCTGTATTAAAACTATAAGGTGGTAGATTCTCTTAAAGACAGTTTTTAAAACAATGGATCACTGTTATTTGATTTTGGGTCATGCAAAGTTGAGATTCACAGTTGTATGGAATGGGAAAGTGTCGTGTATGGTTTGTGGAGTGTCTAGCGTAGTTTAAACAACCATAATTGTTCTGCTTTGACCTGAGGTAGCGATTCACAAACAGGAACATGGATAAGTTTTGATGGCAATTCTCCACTCGGAATTACAATTGGCAGCAATTTTGGGTCTTGAAGACAATAAGATGGCAAAATTAGGTAACAAGACAAAAAAGTTTAAGAAACACTGCTCTAACAGAATGAAGACAATTATTAAATATACATGACATTTTATAGAAGGTTTTTCAAGCCCCTTTACATCCAGAATGAGCAAGAATGCTGACTCCACATTTTCTGTTTTCCAGTTCTTCTAAACAATGAGTTTTATGTTAAACACAAGGAGGAAATCCAGTAGTTTTCCTGTTTTTCATAGTTTTTTTCTGGGCTAGGTTAAAAAAAAAAAGGAAATCTTACAAGTTTTACATTTAAGAAAATGAAGTTTGTTTAATTATTTTTGCATTTTTTGGAGGGATTTTAGAGAGTATTGCAACAGTAGCATAACCTGCTGAAAATAACCTCAAAAAGATTCACCGTAACATTAACATCAGTTCAGCCTCCAAGATTATCACCAAGTTTAATAAAGTTTCTGCAATGAATAAGGCTGTCAACTTTAAGGGAGGCCACACAGTGCTATTCAGTTTCCCTTATTTTTTAAAATGCTTTGGCAAGTTTGGATTGAAAAATATTTGAGTTGCAGCTAGAGACAGCACATGTGATTGTTCCTACAGTATGGAGTTTGATATTTATTCTAGCTGCTAAGAGCTCAGTTATCATCAAATGATCAGATCTCAGTATTTACTCTTTTAACATACTTTCTCTGATCATAATCTGATTTTTGGGATTGAGAGAGTAGCATCTTAAAATAATGATTAGTCAAATATCCTGTCTCTATTGCAAAAATGTATGTATTTTTACTTTATTAATATGTCTCCTTTTCTGCTTTTCACTGCACTAATGAAACAAAATTTACATGAGCTTCCATCCCAGTTGACATAACAAAGCTAACCTCTGAAATGTTTTGTAAGGTGGATCCACACTGTGCTTTTTACTTGGTTAAATTTATGGGCCTGCATTATTTTCAAGCATGTGTCGTGTTTTGTGTTGCCACTGCCATACCCAAGTATTCTTTATATATTTATTTATTTAATTTGAAGAAAATAACATGACATACAATCAAGTGAAATTTATACAAGAAATGACTTTATAGTCAATCTAGAAATAAGAAAAACAATCATCAGAAAGTTAAACAAGAAAGCAAGAACAAAAAAAAACAAAGACAAAACCCAACAAAACAGAAATTAACTTCCACCCAAGAGTAAGAGAGGAGAGCCAAGAGCATGGGAAAAAATAGTTAGGAAAAAAAAGGGAAAAATGTCCTTTTACAGTGATAGGAATGGTTATTCTAAAATTTTATCAA
This sequence comes from Polypterus bichir lapradei, assembly GCA_026402145.1. Lineage (NCBI taxonomy): Eukaryota > Metazoa > Chordata > Cladistia > Polypteriformes > Polypteridae > Polypterus > Polypterus bichir. Next base: position 31,599,071 of record JANRMT010062807.1, read on the forward strand.
TTAAGTCTTGTAATATTTAAAAAAAAATTGAGCAGATCCACCCAGTCAAATGTTTTTTTCCAATTTCAAACAGTATAGTACATTAGTTACCCACTGACTTATTAAAGGTGGATTGGAATTCTTCTAAGCAAGAAAAGTCTATGTACTAGTAATATTGTATCGCCAATTACTATCAATTTGTCCTTCTCCACATTAAGCTCAGCTAGGAGTATACCAAACACAGCTGTTAATGTCTTAGGAATGATTGTGACACCAAGGCTGTCTGATAAACAAGATTTTGGTCGAAAATGATGTTCATTTGCTGTACGTCCAAAACTCGTGGCCCAGTCAGGCTGGAGCTAGAGTGCAATGTTCACAGGTTGAATCTTGCCCTTGATACATTTTGGACAATTTTGAATGAGGTAAGTGTGATTGATTAAAGATTTTAAGTTAATTTATTAAATGCTTTGCAAATTTAAAGCAAGAGTGTATTATTAGCTTGGCTGTCTTCCACTCATTTTCTGAGATGTTAATTGATAGGTCCTTTTCCTACCGTACCCTAAAGTCATTGAAGGAAAGATTCTTTGAGATGTTTTTATATATTGTTAAGATGCTATTCTTGAAGACTGATCAGTTTTCCTTCTGGAATAAAAATGGATGGGAGGTGTCGAAAATTGGGTAGGTTTCTTTTAGCAAATTTTCTGATTTGTTTGTAGTGAAAAAATGTGTTGGTAGGAAATTAAATAATTGTTCATAAGAAGCAAAAACATTATATATAATTCTCTAAATGTTTTAGAGGGTTGATAAAGGTGATTATGGTATAGAGGATCAACAGATAAAAGTTTCCCTGCCTTGAAGTGCATCCTGCATTAGTTCCACATTCTGAGTGATTGATGGGCAATTGAATTATTGGTATTTTGATAAAACTTAGTATTTCCTGGGGCATCTAGCAGGGCATGTAAAGCAAGATTACTTTTTCTATTTTAAGTGATTTAGATTTTTGTAGTGTTGGCTTTAGAATCTCAAATTCTAGAATAAAGGATGTTCATTGGACAGTATTGATTCTCCCTGCAAAAAGGAGATGGAGGGTAGACCATCTGTTGACATCTTGTTTGATTTGTTCTATGTTGATAGCAGAATTGTGTTGAAAATGATACCCCCTAGATATGTAAACTGTTCTGATAAAATGAACAGGTAGATGACCAGTCTAGTATAGGTTGCTACAGAGTTCACTGGAAAAAAACACACTTTTACTCAAACTGATTTTGCATCCAGATGTCTTTTGAAATTCTGCTGAGAGGCAGAGAATTGAAGTTCTTTAATCAGCCTGGAAGTACTTTGGGCTCCCGTCTTCGTGACTTCCTAGTACTTCTGGGCTATAAGGGAAGCACAACTCCCCGAGTCCTTCCAGAGCACCCCCAGATGGCACCCAACAGGGCTGAGACAATGAACTCCAAGTCCCAGGATGCCCAGGGCACTGCTATACTCCAGGGGATTTGCCATCTAGCATCTTGGAAGAGACCGTTTCCTACAAAAGATGCCTTCCCCCGTCCTTTCATTTCAGGGGCATCCCGTCTGGGTCGAATGCTGGCCGTCTTTTACAAAGCAGAATCATGTTATCATCAGCTTCCACAAATGTTGTTAATAATAGGGAGCCGCATTGGTTGAACATTTTTTTAAATAAAAGTTCACTGGGTAATCATCAGGGCCTGCAGCCTTCCCACTTTGGAGTGAGTATATAGCATCCAGTAGTTCTGAAAGTATCAGAGGTTTGTTCACTTCTGCACCAAGAATATCTAGCTGTTATATAATGTCCAGAACTTCTTAGATTGTGTCTTGTCTTCTTTAAACTGAGCAGAGGTTAAGGACTTATAGTACTCCTTAAAAGTTTAAGTTTTATTTATATGGTCAATGATTTTATCTTCAGGTATATAGTGAAGATCCTGCTTGTGGAAGACTTATTACTCTTCTCTCCATGTTCATAATAATGATGTCTAAAGTTAAAGATGAGTTGTTCGGTTTCTTTTGTTGTCAAGAGATTAAGTCCTAATTATAGAGCCTGCCTTTTCCTTTAAAGTACCTCATTTGGAGACCTGGGCCTCAGGTATAACCGATGAGTACACACAAAAATGTTGCGTACTCTTGTTTCCACGCTCACATCTGGATGTATAAAACCTAAACTTGGCGTAAAGCTCTGCACATTTTCACACCAGCTAAATGCTTGGTGTACGCAAGTTCACTGGCGGCACCTAGTGTCAAAGCAGTGCTACAGTTCCTGTGTGGTTTCCCTTTCTTTTTCAGATCCACATCCCTGACGCGACTTTATCATATACACTGAAATTAACTGCATATCATTTATAAGTTTAAGGCATTAATTGTAATTAAACTGTAACAATATAATGGTCCACTGAATAGCCGAACTATTCCAAATACCATAGCTGCTTTAGTGTTGTTACTCTAACTGCACCTTCTTCTTCTCCTTTTAGCTGCTCCCATTAGGGGTTGCCACAGTGGATCATCTTTTTTCCATATTACTCTCATTGCACCACTCAGAGTATTTATACCACTGTATCTGAGTGTGGAATCACAGCTCTACAGCAGCTGATCGGAAACATAATTATCGGTATACAGCATCTAGCACACGCTGCCTCAGCCATGCTGTCTATTGATCTGCTCTCATACGGTAAACGCTTCAGAGCCTTTCCTGTAGGGACATTGCAGTTCAGAAACAGTTTCATCCCAAGAACTATAAACACACTCAATCAGTCCATCAAGTGCTCCTTGTAGAACTGTTTGTACTTATAAGTACAATTACCTCACTGTAAACTTGTGATACAGTTATAATATTGCACAACCTGAGCCATTTTAGCGCATATTTACATATGATGATGATATAATTTTTAAGATGAAGTGCAGCCAAATCTGTTTATTACATTATACAGATAAAACGTTAACTTCATTTAAATAATCTATATTGTTAATAGTTAAACATGTTAGGACATGGTGTTGCAGAGCTAGCAAGGAGCTGGAGCCCGTTGATGGATTGTTCCTGCCTCGCGCTGTATTCTTGCTGGGGCTGGCGTGACAGTGGAAGGATAGATGAATAGAGTAATTAAACATGTGCTTCGAAGATATTTAAATGTTCCTTAAAAGTTTTGAAGAATCAGTGTTCTAAGCTTACAGATGGCTTAACATCTATTACTGAGCCAATTATGTGGTGATTGGTTACTTGGAGAAAGGAAAGGAAGGACAGGAGTTGGAGGTTAGTACGTTTGAAAGAGACAGTAATGCTGCAATAAATTATTTCATCGAAGGTCATGCACAGCACAGCAAGCATCTTTAATGAGGCAGGAACAATCTGTGGATGGAGTGCCAGCTTATCACTATCACTGCGCCACCGTGTTCCCATGTTTAATAACATGCTTTAATCTCTATCATCATGAAAATGATATTATGTATACATCTCAGTGTTTTAATTATTCAGAGAGCTGTAATATTACGAATGTAATGGATTCTGTGTCCTGTCGGAGGAAGAGAAAGCCTGTTTAAGAAGCACGTAGTGATACACACACATAGAGCACATAGAAAATCAAATACAAAACAAAGCATTTAACGTGCTACTTTAGTTTCGATGGTATTTGAGAAACTAGTAAATTAAACGATTTAAAGATGAAGTTTATGATGTTCTACTTTAATGGCAAAATAAACTACATGATTAAAGTGGAAATTTTGAGATTAAAGTTGACATTTCATGCTTTTTTCTCACTGTGTCCCTGTTTTTTTTTTCTTTTCTCTGTACATTAATAAGTTTTCATATGACACTCAGACAGTGGGCTATGACTCATCTTTTCATGGCGACTTTGATATGTGACAACTTCTTTTTTATTTCGGTCACTGTGCGACTTTGTGAACTTGAGCTTTCGAGTTTCTCCGAAACTCTATGTCACACAATATACAATACAATACAATACAGTTTATTTTTGTATAGCCCAAAATTACACAGGAAGTGCCACAATGGGCTTTAACAGGCCCTGCCTCTTGACAGCCCCCCAGCCTTGACTCTCTAAGAAGACAAGGAAAAACTCCCAAAAAAACCTTGTAGGGAAAAATGGAAGAAACCTCGGGAAAGGCAGTTCAAAGAGAGACCCCTTTCCAGGTAGGTTGGGCGTGCAGTGGGTGTCAAAAGAAGGGGTTCAATACAAGTATACAGAACAGAACAAATCCTTAATACAGCATAATAAAAATTTTAGAAGTACAGAGCAGAATTTAACAGTAGATGATATCACATAATAAGATTGATATTTTTAGAGTGCTGGAGACCTCATCCGTCAAGTTGCCTCCCCATTTGGCCATTCCACGGCTGAAACGTTGCTCGGCCAGCCAATCCGATGAAAGGGCCCCTCTTTCCCATGATTCCTGTGATCCTCCACCAGGGATGACTTTACCATAGGCAGGCAAACAACTTGGCAGGTGGGCTGTGGCACCAATTGCCACATTTGAGTACCGAGAACAGAAACAGAATAGGTGAGGGTTAGTAACAAATTATAATAATCATGTTACTTATGTTTTAGTGCTAATGACTAACAACAGAGATGCAGTATGTACAGTTAATCAGCTGCTCTAGTCAGGATATGCTAAACTGAAGTAGTGAGTCTTCAGCCGGGATTTAAAGGCTGGGACCGAAAAGGGCATCTCTTATAGAAGCAGGAAGACCATTCCACAGTTTAGGGGCCCTGTAACTAAAAGCTCGACCTCTCACTGTTATTTTATTAATCCTTGGAATCATAAGCAGACCGGCATCTTGAGATCTTAATGTGCGCTCAGGTTTGTAAGTCATGATAAGTTCAGACAAGTATATGTTAAAAGGAGGATTTTGAAATCTGCCCTAAACTTAACCAGGAGCCAGTGTAAGGATTTAAGAACTGGAGTTATGTGTTCATATTTTCTTGTTCTTGTAATAATTCTTGCAGCCGCATTTTGGATTAACTGGAGGCTGTATAAAGAACAGTTTGAACAGCCAGTGAACACCGCATTGCAGTAGTCAATCCTACTAGAGATAAATGCATGAATTAATTTCTCACAATCCTGTTTATTTAGAAAGCGCCTTAATTTCCTAACATTTTTAAGATGGAAGAAACATGTTTTGGACAACTTTGTAATATGTGCTTTAAATGACATGCTAGAATCAAAGATAACTCCTAGATTGCGGGCTGATTCAGTAAAATGAATTGGGATTCCAGCTGAGTTAAATATCGACAAAATATTGCTGTGATCAGCGTCATTTCCTCCAACAATTAACATCTCTGTTTTATCTGTATTTAAAGACAAGTAGTTCTCATTCATCCACTCCTTTAATTCACTAACACAACTAATTAAAGACAACATCGGACAAACTTCATTTGATTTAAATGAAAGGTATACCTGGGTGTCATCTGCATACGAGTGAAAATTAACATTATGTTTCCTAATTGGAGATCCCAGTGGAAGAATGTAAAGTGAAAACAGTAAAGGTCCCAGTACTGAGCCCTGTGGGACACCATATTGAACTTCTGTGTATAATGATGGAGTACTGTCAGCACATTTCTGTACATATTGGAATCGATTTAATAAATAAGAACTGAACCAAGTGAGCACGGGGCCTGTAAGACCAACATCATTTTCTAGCCTGTGCAGTAAAATAGAATGGTCAATGGTGTCAAATGCTGCACTTAAGTCTAATAACATAATTACAGTGGAGTTTCCTTCATCAGAGGATATCAGAATGTCATTTACAACCCGTGTTAGTGCAGTTTCTGTACTATGACCAGTGCGAGAACCAGACTGGAATTTCTCAAATAAATTGTAATGCTTGAGGTGTGACTGAAGCTGACTGGCGACTACTTTTTCTAGTATTTTAGAGAGAAATGGTAAATTTGAAATAGGCCTATAATTATTTAGTATGTGTGGGTCTAGGTCTGACTTTTTAAGTAAAGGTTTAATGACTGACACTTTTAGTGCATCAGGTACTGTGCCATGCAGTAATGAACTATTGATAATGGTTAAAATAGGCGCTGCAAGAACATCCATGGCACTTTTTACTAGTTTTGTTGGCACTGGATCTAGGGAACAAGTAGAGGGCTTCATTTTAGTAATTAAAGTTAAGACTTCCTGCTCAGTTACATGATTAAAATTACTAAAGTGCTGCATGCAATGTGCGGCAGGGTCTGCTAAGCTAGTATTTGGTTTGTACTGTGATGCTGAGATCTGGGATCTTATATTTTTAATTTTCTCATTGAAGAAGTTCATAAAGTCTGTACTGCTAATATCTGTTGGTATTTTGCATTGATGATCTGAATTCCCATTTGTTAATTTAGCCACTGTTCTAAACAGTACCCGAGGATTTTTAGTATTGCTATCTATTAATGTAGAATAGTATTCTGAGCGAGCTTTAAAGAGGGCTTTTTTATATTTATTAACACTCTCTGTCCATGCAATTTGAAAGACATGTAGCTTTGTTGTTCTCCATCTGCGCTCCAGTTTTCGACACTCTAATTTAAGAGCTCGAGTATTTTCATTAAACCAGGGAGAGTTTCTAAGTGCTTTGATCACTTTTGTTTTAAGGGGAGCCACTGTGTCCAGAGCATCTCTCAAGGTCACATTATAATGTGATATTAGCTGATCTAAATTGTTTTCCATGTTTACATTTGATGTTAACTGATCTAAATGGTTTTCCACAATTGCACTCGACTTACTCAAGGTATCTATACATTTTGAAGCAGAATTACAATCTAGATGTCGCACTGTCTTTGTTTTAATCTGTGAGTGCGTTGGCATGGGCAGAACTAAATCAAATGTAATTAAGAAGTGATCAGAAATAACTACATTTAATGGAGTAATATTTAAATTTTGAATTTCAACTTTGTAAGTTATAATTAAATCTAATGTGTGGTTATGATTATGAGATGGACCTTTGACAATCTGACAAAATCCTACTGAAGTTAACAAATAAGTAAAACATTTGCTAAAAGTGTCAGTTCCCACATCAATGTGTACATTAAAATCCCCCATCAGAACTACGTGATCATAATTTATAGCCAAATCAGACAGAAGGTTGCTAAATTCAGTCATGAACAATGAATATGGCCCTGGTGGTCTGTAGACTAGCACTATAATTGTGTTAGAATCTGTTTTAATATTTAAAATGAATACCTCAAAGGATGTAAAGTTGCCTAAATTTTTAGAAGTGATTTGCATTTTATTACAATGAATTATTCCAAGGCCTCCTCCTCGACCAGAATCTCCAGACTTATGAAGGAACGAGTATCCATCTGGTGACGCCTCTGCTAGGGGAACAGTGTCACATTTACTAAGCCAGGTTTCAGTAAGAAGACACAGATCAGATTTTGTACTTAATATAATATCATTTACCAAAACAGCTTTAGTGCCAAGAGAGCGAATGTTCAATAAACAGCATTTAAAACTGCATCGTTCTTTCTGAACTGGTGATATATATATATACTTCCTTTTGTTGTTTATACCACTGTTTATACCAATAAATAGTAAGTTTTTCCTTCCCTCAACTTTGTATTCACTGAAATTCTTCTAGTTTCCCCCATGCTTTTGGCCTTGCCTTTTAAATAGATAGATAGATAGATAGATAGATAGATAGATAGATAGATAGATAGATAGATAGATAGATAGATAGATAGATAGATACTTTATTAATCCCAAGGGGAAATTCAAAAAATTTCCTTTTAACAGAACGTTGAGCTTAAGGGCTATTTATATTAATTTGCATATTCAAGGAGGTGTAATTCTGGGAGGAGTGGGGGTGGGGTAGCAGGCGCGTGCACATGCGTTACTTTTCACGCTGACCGGGATTTATGGAGCGTAAGAACGTAGAAGTTGCCATTCGAACAGATTTATGTATCTGGATTTTTTTGTCCGTACGCACATTTACGCTTTTGTCTGTACACCATGTTTTAGTGTAAATTCTATGCATGGCGTTATGCATGAGGCTCCTGGTGGATACTTGATCTACTCGTATTCTGGAGATTCTACTGATTAACTCTGATGCTTTCTTGGTCTCCAGTTTATTTTTATCAGAAAGATATGAAATAATCTGTCCACTTAAAAATGCTTTCAGAGTTTCACAAAGTATTCCAGAGAAAACCTCAGAGGATGTGTTTGTATCTAAAATATAACCAATTTGTTTAAAGGTGAATACTGTAAAGTTCACATTTGCTAACAACAGGGGGATAAGATGCCAGCTACAAGATGAGTGTGTAGGGCATAATGATTGAAACTCCATGATCAGTGGAGCATTATTATCAATAACAAGAAAAAATGATCAATTCTTGAATATTCTATGATATACTGATAAGAAGAAGGAATATTCTCTTGAATTTTGATTTAATAATCCACATGGGTCTGATAAGTTATGATCCACTGCAAAACGTGTGACTGTCTTTGCGGTATTAGATGTTATTACCTCTGTAGTTGATGATCTATACAGGCCTGGATTTAAAGCAAAATTAAAATTTACAGCCATTATAATTTTATGAGTGCTCACATTGGATTTTGATGCAAATACATTATGGGTTAAATCTTTGCACCTTAGGATCAAACATACTTATCAAAATTACTTTAGATTTGAATAATTTACCCATCCCCATGACATAGCACCCTCCAGGATCAGACAGTACAAACAAGACTGCTTTTTGTATTAAGACTAGCAAAATACCCCCGCTTCGCAGCGGCGAAGTACTGCCTTAAAATTTTTATTAAGAAGAAAATTAAACCTTTTTAAACTGAGGGAAAATATAACAATAATTATTTGTTAAGGATCTCTTTGTATACCACATTGTTAGTTCGGCCCTCCGGTTGTAATGTGACCAAGCTGTGCGCTGAGCTTACTCTTGAGCATGCAACGTACAGTTGGCCATGTGAAAAGTAATCTTGTTTCAAATCTCACAGCTTGGATTGCTGCTGTCATAATCAGTTTGAGTTTCATGGTTTGTTTCAATTACGACAGTATTTGCAGGACTTGTGTTGAAGTGACATTTGGCATCTGTCAAGTGTTGTAAGCATACAACCGGTTTCATTGATAACTTCACACCCAGCTTTTGAGAGTTTAAACATGCAACTCACATGCAGAACCATAGGTGAAGGGTTTAAGCATTTTACTCTTATAGTGCTCCTGTGTAGTATAATTATCTCCTGTACCATCATCAGTCCACATCTTGAACCTGTCCCAATCATTCAATACATAAGACACCATGTTTCTCCGGATATCAAGAGTGAGCCGGATATGGTCGTGCAATATGTAACAAAGAGAATGGAAAAGGCAGGTGCCATCTCCGGGCATGGAAACAACTCGGTAAGTGACAGTTCTTTGATCGATGGTGATCACCTCGATAGACATGTTAATGGGGGACGGTTGGAACGATAAAGGAAATGGGTACCTGAACAATGTAAAGTAAGTCTAAAATACATACACAATAACTATAATTGTAATAAACGAACAATAAAACAGCGGAGAAGCCGTGTACTAAATAAAAAGGCTGCAGTTATCAGCTGGGAGAAGTGAATCCCATGGCGAAGCAAGGAAGGGAATGTAGAGACCGGAGCGACGGACAGCCTTATATAGGCAGGCAGCCAACAACATGGGAGGCGTTGAGATGGGGGACCCAATGCCGCCTCACACGGTGACCGAGCTGCAGGCTATGGACGTATATATGTACATAAGTAGGATTCAGTTAGCTTTGGGAACCCACGTACCAAATTTCTTGAAGATGGGCCCATAAGTAACAAAGTTGGAAAGTTCAATATGGCAGCCGACAGTGGCGTCATACCACTGAAATAGGTACGTACATCGGTTTCGGTTAGCGCAGGGAAGCCGTCTACCAAATTTCATGTAGATGGGGAAATAAATAATAAAGTTCAACATGGTGAACGTTGTCAACCGTTATGACCGTTACGCATAGAATTTCAAAATGAAACCTGCTTAACTTTTGTAAGTAAGCTGTAAGGAATGAGCCTGCCAAATTTCAGCTTTCTACCTACACGGGTAGTTGGAGAATTAGTGATGAGTGAGTCAGTGAGTGAGTGAGTGAGTCAGTCAGTGTAGGCTTTGCCGTTTATTAGTATAGTTTCCCACACCTCTGGTTTTCTTGGTATTGCTGGAGTGAAAAATGTGTCTGTTCCAAATTCTTTGCAATCAAAACTGGACCTTAACTGTGGGTCTCCTGTAAAATATGTCTTAGAATTTAGGTCTGATAGGTGGGAGAACACTTTTTTTACTCTTTAGATTGTGATTTAGACCTTTGACATTTCAGCTTAGGAAGTTCAATGTTTCATCAGAGAGACACTGTTTCTGAACATCTGAGGATGTTTTGTCATCGTAATTAAAAGTAATGTTTTGTTTTATAATTTAGTTTTAACCTTGAATTCATATTATTGCCAGATATTATGTCTAAGGATCTTACCAATATGTTGGCAGTTAAAAGGATAGATAAGAAGTAACTTGCTCTCTCCACCCCAACGTTGCCCATTTTGCCTCCCCAAGTGAAGCTATACCATAAATCATGGAGTCCAAGTCCTCCGATATGTCAAGAGTCGGGGCACATCCAAAACAAAACAAACCCCCAGCAGCAGTGTGGTAGGGATTACATTGAGAAATCTTATGATAGTACAGTCCAAATACAATAAACAAAGGGTATGATGTTAAATCACTCCAAAGAAAAAACATCTGAGATGGATAATGTTTGATGTAGTGAGAGACGGGGTGGAACAATAATGTGATGTAAGAAGTTTGTGTTGCAGACTGATACAAAATCATGACAAATTAATGAACACGCTGGTGATATATACCACATTTATTCATAGAAATAATTTTTATCTGATGAATCAAGTTGAGTTCCAAGATAAGATGTCTAAAGTATTCAATCAAGTGCCAGAAAACACAGGCATAATGAACGAGTGCCAGCTCTTTTATATGGTAGTCACACAATAAATAGCATGATCATCCTTGTTCTTGAACCACCCTGTTGAATTCTTAAGAGGCAAATTTTAAAAGAAAGATGAGGCTGATAGATGATAATTCCCTCTTAGAAGAATGGGCACATATGGTTGTTATATATAAATAAGTACAATGAGGAGCAGGATACATAGGAAATGTATGTGAAACCAATGATAGATTTTCAGATTCACATAAAATGTATATAAAATTACAACATCAAAACACATCTATATATAATTTTTATTTACAATAGATTATGATTATTATAAATTTTGTAAGTTGATTTCATTTAAAATTCACTACTGGAAAAATAATTATGCTGCATTTGTTATACTGCAGAGCTGGGAGGTCAAAAGTAATTTGTGATATCTTCATGTGTGCACTACCCTAGTGGGAAAGTAAACATTATGCCCCATTAAAAGCTGGTGTTTCAGAAACAAACGCTAACTAGTAGTTCTATACTCTGGATAGAAAACAAAAAAAGATTTCTATGCTCTTGGCCATGATAAAAAGTACTATTTCTGCTTGGAAACTAAGCTTAAAAAACTGCACAAAGGAACCATTGAGCTCAATATATATGGACAGTTTCATGTGTCAAGCTAACCTCAGTTAGTTTGTTAACATTCATTCTGGTAATGTTAACTTTTACCTTCTCAGTGTTTAGTATTATGGAATGAGGCGATTTATTTCAAGAATCTTTTTCTAATAATTTAGACTGATTTTGGACTGACATCATAACCTGAAGTTGGATGAACTCAGATTTGAGTGATTGTACAAGTAGGTATTCTAAGTTTGGGACACGTTTTCTTTCCCTTTTCCAAATTGAAGATTTGAAATTATGAGTTTTGAGTTTTAGCTGGGCATTAAGTTCTTTGGTTCTTTTTAAAAGTTACAAAAATGAGCATCAGACCAGTGGTTTGGTGTAGCAGCAGTTCAAGACACCCACTTAGCACTCTCTACCAGGGTTGTCCAAGGAATAAAAATATGGAAAGAGAGCCAGGAGTGTACTTCATATAAACCGGTGGAATGCTGTATCTCTAAGAAAGCTTCAGAACACTTCTAAAGGAGCAGAAGACTGAGACTGGGAAGACAGAAATCTTATCAATACAAAGTAATTTAAACAATTATATCACTCAGACTCTACAAATCCATTAAGCATTCAGGAATGTCATTTTTCATCAGAAAATGCATGGATTACAGGTATTTATAAGAAGTTAAAATATATAAGAAAGGGAGTGAGCGCTTTTATTTGATAGTCTAGCCTCCCTACTGATTAGAAAAGGATTTTAAGACCCATTTAAGCATGTACAGAGACGCTGAAGATTTTTGTTCTTACTCTTCTTTCAGGTTTCTTGTTTAATAAACGCTCCTTAGTCTTGCATCTTGGTGTTATTTATGGGTGTGGAAGGCTAACATAAGCTTCTCACCACAAAATACATCACTTTTAAGCTTAGTCCCCTGTATTAGAGGAACACTTGAGGAGGAGAGTTGGTGTTTTGTGCCTTCAGGAGTGCAACTTCTCTTTGGTGTGAGGGCGTCCATCTAAGCTGAATGTAACATGCAGGATTAGTAGCAGGTGAAACGGATGGCATTTGACTCACTTATATGTTAAAAATGGATAACAGTGGCATCTGCTTCACAGATCCTTTGTTTGGTATCAGTACACCATGCATCATACCACCCGTAGTTTTTTGTGGTATTGAACAGTTGCACACAGTCCTCTCCTTCTGGATGTTTTCCATTCTCTTTATAGTCATCTGGCTCAGTTCCACCTTTGTCCCTTTTCCCCCAAAATCTGCAAGAAAAGAAGAGCTATCAGTTATGCACTAATGCTTGCCTTATACAGCGGACTCTGCTTTTAACAAGCACACCAGGGATGTGTGGAGGTTTATAGACTAAATACATGAACCTATGAATGTATGGATTCCTTAGGTATAATAAATAAATAAAATAAGTAAGGCAATTGATGTAGCTTCAGCCATGTGGTGTTCTGCCAGACAGCAATACCTAATTTGCCTGTAATTCCTATTTTTAGAATGTGTGCATTTATGTAATTACTGTATCTTTTATGACGGCCTACAATTACAGCCTAAATGTTGCATTTTCTAGTGAAAAAAAAATGAAAATGAGCAAGAACTGTACATCTAGTAACATAAAGACAAAGAATACACTGATTGCCACCCACAAAATACTCTAACATCTGATATAAGTGTGTCAGCATAACTGTAATAATAAAACAATGCATGCAT
>JANRMT010062807.1:31612397-31624023 GCA_026402145.1 Polypterus bichir lapradei
GGTTTGTCCACTTCTGCACCAAGAATATCTAGCTGTTATATAATGTCTGGAACTTCTTAGATTGTGTCTTGTCTTCTTTAAACTGAGCAGAGGTTAAGGACTTATAGTACTCCTTAAAAGTTTAAGTCTTATTTATGGTCAAGGATTTTATCTCCAGGTATATAGTGAAGATCCTGCTTGTGGAAGACTTATTACTCTTCTCCACATGTTCATAATAATGATGTCTAAAGTTAAAGATGAGTTGTTCGGTTTCTTTTGTTGTCAAGAGATTAAGTCCTAATCCTTTTCCTTTAAAGTACCTCATTTGGAGACCTGGGGCCTCAGGTATAAATGGTGAGTACACACAAAAATGTTGCGTACTCTTGTTTCCACGCTCACATCTGGATGTATAAAACCTAAACTTGGCGTAAAGCTCTGCACGTTTTCACACCAGCTAAATGCTTGGTGTACGCAAGTTCACTGGCGGCACCCAGTGTCAAAGCATTGCTACAGTTCCTGTGTGGTTTCCCTTTCAGATCCACATCCCAGACGCGACTTTATCAAATACATTGAAATTAACTGCATATCATTTATAAGTTCATATTTATAAGTTATAAGGCATCTCATTGTAATTAACCTGTAACAATATAATGGTCCACAGAATAGCCAAACTATTACAAATACCATAGCTGCTTTATTGTTGTTACTCTAACTGCACCTTCTTCCTCTTCTTTCAGCTGCTCCCGTTAGGGGTTGCCACAGTGGATCATCTTTTTTCCATATTACTCTCATTGCACCACTCTGAGTATTTATATCACTGTATCTGAGTGTGGAATCACAGCTCTACAGCAGCTGATCGGAAAGATAATTATCGATATACAGCATCTAGCACACGCTGCCTCAGCCATGCTGTCTATTGATCTGCTCTCCTACAGTAAACACTTCAGAGACTTTCCTGTAGGGACATTGCGGTTCAGAAACAGTTTCATCCCAAGAACTATAAACGCACTCAATCAGTCCCTCAAGTGCTCCTTGTAGAACTGTTTGTACTTATAAGTACAATTACCTCACTGTAAACTTGCGATACAGTTATAATATTGCACAACCTGAGCCATTTTAGTGCATATTTACATATAATGATATCATTTTTAAGATGAAATGCAGCAAAATCTGTTTATTACATTATACAGATAAAACATTAACTTCATTTAAATAATCTATATTGTTAATAATTAAACATGCGAGGACACGGTGTCGCAGAGCTAGCAAGGAGCTGGAGCCCTGTTGATGGATTGTTCCTGCCTCACGCTGTATTCTTGCTGGGGATGGCGTGACACTGGAAGGATAGATGAATAGAATAATTAAACATATGCTATGAAGATATTTCAATGTTCCTTAAAAGTTTTGAAGAATCGGTGTTCTAAGCTTACAGATTGCTTAACATCTATTACTGAGCCAATTGTGTGGTGATTGGTTATTTGGAGAAAGGAAAGGAAGGACAGGAGTTGGAGGTTACTACGTTTGAAAGAGACAGTACTGCTGCAATAAATTATTTCATCGAAGGTCACGCACAGCGCAGAAAGCTTCTTGCAGGAGGCAGGAACAATCTCTGGAAAGGGCACCAGCTTGTCATTATCACTGCGCCACCGTGTTCCCATGTTTAATAACATACTTTAATCTCTGTCATCATGAAAATGATATTATGTATACATCTCAGTATTTTAATTATTCAGAGAGCTGTAATATTACGAATGTAATGGATTCTGTGTCCTGTCGGAGGAAGAGAAAGCCCGTTTAAGAAGCACGTAGTGATTCACACACATAGAGCACATAGAAGATCAAATACAAAACAAAGCATTTAACGTGCTACTTTAGTTTCGATGGTATTTGAGAAACTAATAAATTAAAAAATTTAAAGATGAAGTTTATGATGTTCTACTTTAATAGCAAAATAAACTATGTGATTAAAGTGGAAATTTTGAGATTAAAGTTGACATTTCGTGCTTTTTTCTCACTGTGTCCCTATTTTTTTTTTTCTTTTCTCTGTACACTAATACGCTTTCATATGACACTCAGACAGCGGGCTATGACTCACCTTTTCATGGTGACTTTGATATGTGACAACTTCTTTTTTATTTTGGGCACTGTGCGACTTGAGCTTTCGAGTTTCTCCGACACTCTATGTCACTCGATCAACTTCCTTTTGTTGTTTATACCACTGTTTAAACCAACAAATAGTAAGTTTTTCCTTCCCTCAACTTGGTATTCACTGAAATTCTTCTATTTTCCCCCATGCTTTTGCCATTGCCTTTTAACAGAACGCTGAGCTTAAGGGCTATTTATATTAATTTGCATATTCAAATCTGGGAGGAGTTGGGGTGGGGCAGCAGGCGCGTGCACATGCGTTACTTTTCACGCTGACCGGCATTTATGGAGCGTAAGAACATGAAGAAGTTGCCGTTCGCACAGATTTATGCATCTGGATTTTTTTGTGCGTACGCACATTTCCGCTTTTGTCTGTACGCCATGTTTTAGTGTAAATTCTATGCATGGCATTATGCATGAGGATCCTGGTGGATACTTGATCTACTCGTATTCTGGAGATTCCACTGATTAACTCTGATGCTTTCTTGGTCTCCAATTTATTTTTATCGGAAAGATATGAAATAATCTGTCCACTTAAAAATGCTTTCAGAGTTTCCCAAAGTATTCCGGAGAAAACCTCGGAGGATGTGTTAGTATCTAAAATATAATCAATCTGTTTAAAGGTGAATTCTGTAAAGTTCACATTTGCTAACAACAGGGGGATAAGATGCCAGCTACAAGATGAGTGTGTAGGGCATAATGATTGAAACTCCATGATCAGTGGAGCATTATCATCAATAACAATAGAGTTGTACTTACATTACTTGATAGTGGGAAATAAATTATTATCAATTAAAAAATGATCAATTCTTGAATATTCTATGATATACTGATAAGAAGAAGGAATATTCTCTTGAATTTTGATTTAATAATCCGCATGGGTCTGATAAGTTATGATCCACTGCAAAATGTGTGATTGTCTTTGTGGTATTAGATGTTATTACCTCTGTAGTTGATTATCTATGCAGGCCTGGATTTAAAACACAATTAAAATTTACAGCCATTATAATTTTATGAGTGCTCACATTGGATTTTGATGCAAATACATTATGGGTTAAATCTTTGCACCTTAGGATCAAACATACTTATCAAAATTACTTTAGATTTGAATAATTTACCCATCCCCGTGACATAGCACCCTCCAGGATCAGTTAGTACAAACAAGACTGCTTTTTGTATTAAGATTCCCTCACCGCTGGTTTTCTTGGTATTGCTGGAGTGAAAAATGTGTCTGTTCCAAATTCTTTGCAATCATAACTGGTCCTTAACTGTGGGTCTCCTGTAAAATCTGTCTTAGAATTTAGGTCTGTTAGGTGGGAGATCACTTTTTTTACTCTTTAGATTGTGATTTAGACCTTTGACATTTCAGCTTAGGAAGTTCAATGTTTCATCAGAGAGACACTGTTTCTGAACATCTGAGGATGTTTTGTCATCGTAATTAAAAGTAATGTTTTGTTTTATAATTTAGTTTTAACCTTGAATTCATATTATTGCCAGGTATTATGTCTAAGGATCTTATCAATATGTTGGCTCTCTAAAACAGAGGGCTGTTTTATTTATGTTAGGTAGAATGCCCAGAGGGGACTGGGCAGTCTAATGGTCTGGAATCCCTACAGATTTTATTTTTTTCTCCAGCCGTCTGGAGTTTTTTTTTGTTTTTTCTGTCCCCCCTGGCCATTGGACCTTACTCTTATTCTATGTTAATTAATGTTGACTTATTTTGTTTTCTTATTGTGTCTTTTATTTTTCTGTTCTTTATTATATAAAGCACTTTGAGCAACTGTTTGTATGAAAATGTGCTATATAAATAAATGTTGTTGTTGTTGGCACTTAAAAGGATAGATAAGAAGTAACTTGCTCTCTCCACCCCAACTCTGCCCATTTTGCCTCCCCAAGTGAAGCTATACCATAATTCATGGAGTCCCAGTCCTCCGATATGTCAAGAGACGGGGCACATCCAAAACAAAACAAACCCCCAGCAGCAGTGTGGTAAGGATTACATTGAGAAATCTTATGATAGTACAGTCCAAATACAATAAAGAAAGGGTATGATGTTAAATCACTCCAAAGAAAAAACATCTGAGATGGATAATGCTTGATGTAGTGAGAGACAGGGTGGAACAATAATGTGATGTAAGAAGTTTGTGTTGCAGACTGATACAAAATCATGACAAATTAATGAACAGGCTGGTGATATATACCACATTTATTCATAGAAATAATTTTTATCTGATGAATCAAGTTGAGTTCCAAGATAAGATGTCTAAAGTATTCAATCAAGTGCCAGAAAACACAGGCACAATGAACGAGTGCCAGCTCTTTTATATGGTAATCACACAATAAATAGCATGATCATCCTTGTTCTTGAACCACCCTGTTGAATTCTTAAGAGGCAAATTTTAAAAGAAAGATGAGGCTGATAGATGATAATTCCCTCTTAGAAGAATGGGCACATATGGTTGTTATATATAAATAAGTACAATGAGGAGCAGGATACATAGGAAATGTATGTGAAACCAATGATAGATTTTCAGATTCACATAAAATGTATATAAAATTATAACATCAAAACACATCTATATATAATTTTTATTTACAATAGATTATTATTATAAATTGTGTAAGTTGATTTCATTTAAAATTCACTACTGGAAAAAATAATTATGCTGCATTTGTTATACTGCAGAGCTGGGAGGTCAAAAGTCATTTGTGATATCTTCATGTGTGCACTACCATAGTGGGAAAGTAAACATAAAGCCTCATTAAAAGCTGGTGTTTCAGAAACAAACGCTAACTAGTAGTTCCATACTCTGGATAGAAAACAAAACCGAAAAGTAAGAAAGTTGCAAAAAGTATGTTATCTAAAAAAGATTTCTATGCTCTTGGCCATGATAAAAAGTACTATTTCTGCTTGGAAACTAAACTTAAAAAACTGCACAAAGGAACCATTGAGCTCAATATATACGGACAGTTTCATGTGTCAAGCTAACCTCAGTTAGTTAACATTCATTCTGGTAATGTTAACTTTTACCTTCTCAGTGTTTAGTATTATGGAATGAGGCGATTTTTTTAAAGTATCTTTTTCTAATAAACAAGTGAAACCTGTCAAGTGTTACTACTTGCTGATCACAGTGTAGATTGCCATTTTGGACTGACATCATAATCTGAAGTTGGATGAACTCAGATTTGAGTGAGTTTACAAGTAGGTATTCTGGGTTTGGGACACGTTTTCTTTCCCTTTTCCAAATTGAAGATTTGAAATTATGAGTTTTGAGTTTTAGCTGGGCATTAAGTTCTTTGGTTCTTTTTAAAAGTTACAAAAATGAGCATCAGACCAGTGGTTTGGTGTAGCAGCAGTTCAAGACACCCACTTAGCACTCTCTACCAGGGTTGTCCAAGGAATAAAAATATGGAAAGAGAGCCAGGAGTGCACTTCATATACACTGGTGGAATACTGTATCTCTAAGAAAGCTTCAGAACACTTCTAAAGGTGCAGAAGACTGAGACTGGGAAGACAGAACTCTTAGCAATACAAAGTAATTTAAACAATTATATCACTCAGACTCTGCAAATCCATTAAGCATTCAGGAATGTCATTTTTCATCAGAAAATGCATGGATTACAGGTATTTATAAGAAGTCAAAATATATAAAAAAGGGAGTGAGCACTTTTATTTGATAGTCTAGCCTCCCTATTGATTAGAAAAGGATTTTATGACCCATGTAAGCATGTACAGAGACGCTGAAGATTTTTGATGTTACTCTTCTTTCAGGTTTCTTGTTTAATAAACGCTCCTTAGTCTTGCATCTTGGTGTTATTTCTGGGTGTGGAAGGCTAACATAAGCTTCTCACCACAAAATACATCACTTTTAAGTTTAGTCCCCTGTATTAAAGGGACACTTGAGGAGTAGAGGTGGTGTTCTGTGCCTTCAGGAGTGCAACTTCTCTTTGGTTTGAGGGCGTCCATCTAAGCTGAATGTAACATGCAGGATTAGTAGCAGGTGAAACGGATGGCTTTTGGCTCACTTATATGTTAAAAATGATTAACAATGGCATCTGCTTCACAGATCCTTTGTTTGGTATCAGTACACCATGCATCATACCACCCGTAGTTTTTTGTGGTATTGAACAGTTGCACACAGTCCTCTCCTTCTGGATGTTTTCCATTCTCTTTATAGTCATCTGGCTCAGTTCCACCTTTGTCCCTTTTCCCCCAAAATCTGCAAGAAAAGAAGAGCTGTCAGTTATGCACTAATGCTTGCCTTATACAGTAGACTCTGCTTTTAACAAGCACACCAGGGATGTGTGGAGGTTTATAGACTAAATACATGAATCTATGAATGCATGGATTCCTTAGGTATAATAAATAAATAAAATAAGTAAGGCAATTGATGTAGCTTCAGTCATGTTGGGTTCTGCCAGACAGCAATACCTAATTTGCCTGTAATTCCTATTTTTAGAATGTGTGCATTTATGTAATTACTGTATCTTTTATGACGGCCTACAATTACAGCCTAAATGTTGCATTTTCTAGTGAAAAAGAAAATGAAAATGAGCAAGAGCTGTACATCCAGTAATATAAAGACAAAGAATACACTGATTGCCACCCACAAAATACTCTAACATCTGATATAAGTGTGTCAGCATAACTGTAATAATAAAACAATGCATGCATGTGATGTTAAAGTAGCCGTCTTCATAAAGTAAGTGGTATGCTCAGAAAGGATCTGCACTTTATTTCTAATTAAGAAAATACTCTAGAACAAGAAAATGACTTTCTTTAGCAGGTTCTTTTTGATATTTTTTGTTTTTGATTTAGTTTTGTCCTGCCTATCATCTAGAAGTGCTTTTTCTTGATCTTTAAGCCTGGGTCGCACTCTTTTCTGATTAAGCACAGTGGAGAGTGTATGGATGTATGTACACTTAGAGGTCTTGTATGGGTCAGAAAGCAAACGATAGGAAAGTGCCAGTCCATATGAATGAAGCAAGTTTGATTCCATAAAAGCAGTTACATAAGTGTCTATAAGTAATCAGACCAGTAAACTGTAAATCTGGGAGTATATCATCACGTAGGCTTGTGTCAAGAGAACACATTTTTGCATTTTAGTATTGAGATAGCGTGACTAATTATGTTTTGGGCGTGTGCCACATTGTAAAACATCAAATTCTCACTTAGAGGATCTGTTCAAAGCTTTTATTAAAACCTGACAGAACCTAATCAATAACATTTTAGAATAAACATTTTAATTGGGGAGAAAAACAGTTTTGCTCTAGTTGTTGGCCTTCCTCTCTTTCTCATGTGTGTGAGTTGATTTGATTTGAGTTTTGTTAAATTTGACTTGATTGTATGGAATGTAATGTTTTTAATAAATTCAATAAAAGATAAAAAAAAGAGTGTGACTAATTAGGAAAAATCAGACTAACCCTAGCCCTTAAAACTTAATAAAAAACACAAGTAAGAGGTTGCAACCCACTGAGTGAAAGAAAATAGGAAGTCTGAGACACATCGTTGGCTGCTGCTTACCAAGTGCAAAGTGAAGCTTAACAGACCATTAACTCAAAAACAACAACAAAAACATGAACACTTTTGTGGAACAGAAAAATAGTGCTGCGAAATTCAGATCCAGTAGGTTTTTAAGAGAGCAAAATACATGGCTTTATGATAATTTTATCATAACTACACTTGGATAGGCAATACAGACTTCATGTTCCGATAACCAAAAAAAAAACTCAATTTAAAATACACACACAACATCCTTTCACTAAACACATTAGAGATCTGAATGATATCAAAGAAATCTTGAAACATTCCTCAGGTAGATCATTTTATTTATTTTTTCACATTAAGGTGATATGAGACACTGTCCCATTGAGTTGAGAGAGGTGGATTTGGAACTCTTTCAATAAAGCAAGAATACATCTATCTTCAAGTTATAAGTGAAACAGTTCCACAATATTTTCTTTTTCCTTCAAGACTAAGGGACTTCACCCCCTGCTCACTTCGCTTGCCAAGGCTTTCCCCAAAACCCCCCACCAACCCAGAGGCTGCCTCTCCAAACCCCTCTTAAGCGGTGATACAATGGGAAATAAATACATTTTTTAACTCCTCTTTGCTCGAGCAGCTGCTGGCGTGTGGCTGCTGCCCTCACGCGTACTCTGCAATTCTCTCGCCTACCCTTCTCAAAACCCTCGCAGCCCCCCACTGCCAGCGATAGGCACTGTTGTGAAGAGGGGGGCTGAGCACACCCCAAGGAGATGCAGCTCTCCTCTGAAAACCCAAGTAAATGGTGATACAATGGAAAACAAATAATTAGTTGTTTTTTTCACCTCCTCTTTGCTCGATCAGTTGTTGGCTTGCTGCAGCTACCTTGCCGCGTGATCTACATTTGGTGCGGAGCTTTGAACGTTTAAAAACTGTAAAAAGCTGTACAGCACCTGAATATTCGAATATTTCCCTGAGTAATGTTTTCAGATTGTTTGTGCTAATTTGATCTTTACTTTCATTTTTGGAGACTTTTGAATTTTCCTAATTCCATTATCTCTAACCTGCCCTGCATGTGTATTACGGGACTTGTTTCTGAAGGTTGTAAGTATGATGTGACTTCTCCATCTCTCAGGAAGTGAAAGTGTCTCTTCAAAAGATCACATCTCGTCTCCAGGAAAAAGTCTTGTCTCGTCTCAAAGTTGTTTTGTTTTTTTTTTATAATAGGGAGATTGTTTTCCCTTGTTACTACAAATATACCATTATGGGTTTGGTAGTTTAAACCTGAGGCCATCTGAAAGATACAGTATGTAAAAGGATTAAAGCCAAAATACTTTGTGTGTAGAGCATTAATAAAACATTTAACCTGGAGAGGTGGACGTGGGTCTCAGATGACAGTGTACACAATTCAGGATTCATCATGGACAACCTTTAGATTGTTTTAAATGAGGTAGGTTACACATGATGTACAATTTAAATTTAGTCATTGCCAAACTTTAAAAAACTGAAGTGTATTTTATGAAGAGCTGTGATCTATTCCTTATCTGAAATTTCAATTGAATTTCCCACTGTCCTCTGAGATACTTGAAGGAGAAAGTTCCTTAAAATTTTTTAGTAAAAGCCTGAAATATTACAGTATCTTCCATTTTCACTTCCTGGCACCGTGCCATGCAGCAGCCTTGATAGAGGTTATCTTTCTCTTTTTAAAATGTATTTAGAATTATTAATGGTTTTAATGTAATTAAAGTTATTAATTAGTAATGTTAAGTTCAGGACTCTTGGTTGTTACCTTATATTCTTGAAGAGATGCTGCTGTCAATGCAGACCCATGCCCTGGCTCCCGCCTCAATACCAAGTGACTTCCTCAGGGTGAATATTGAACAGGTCAAAGAAAGTTGGAATTTATAGAAATTAATCATGGATACAGCTAAGAAGAGTGTCCCTATCTCAAAATGTATGCACTGGTGTACCTCAAGTATCAATGCTTGGTCTTCTACTGTGCACCATCTTGCTGGGCTCCATCATCCAATCAATTGGGTTCTCTTATCAGTGATATGATGACAACACAGAACTGTACCTATTGTTCCCTCGGGGGGACAATACGGTATCAGTTAAAGACTCTACATCTTTTACTGATATCTCAACCTGGATGAAAAACCACCAGGTTTATGCAGGTTCACACTGTACAACATCCGCAAGATCAGACCTTATCTGACAGAGTATGCAGCACAACTTCTGGACCAGGCTTTGGTCTTGTCACATCTGGACTACGGCAACTCACTTCTAGCAGGAGTACCCACATGTGCTATCAAGTTGCTGTAGAATGCAGTGGCCCATCTTGTATTTAAACAGCCGAGATGGGCACATGTCAGTCCTCTCTTCAGGTCACTACAATATAGTAGCACACATTATGCTCAAATCCCTGATGATTGCCTACAGAGTAGTCCATGGGGAAGCACTTGGTTATATGGAGGCACTGGTGAAGTCCTATACTCTTTCTCACCCACTCAGGTCTGCTAGGGAATGGCTTATGGTGATGCCACCTCTACGTGGCATCAAGTCTCAATCCAGACTCTTTTCCTGTGGAGTTCCTAGTTGGTGGAATGAGCTGCCCACCTCCATCCATACTTATGACTCCCTGAATGGATTTAAGAAGCAATTGAAGACTCATTTGTTCTGTGAATATCTGTCTAATTGATGAAGAAAAAAACTTTGCTCTGCAATACTTTATATTCTTGGTTAATATAAGTTTAATTGCTTTATTGATTGTAATTGTATTATTTGTTACATCTTTTCACTTGTGGCAATCAAAATCTGTTAGCTGTCGTATTACACTTGCTGAACAAACAGGCCCTAGCCTAATGTTACACAATGTGAATTTCAGTCCCCCCATTGTGTATTCAAACCTAACATTTTTACTTCCATTGTGTAATACTTTACATTTACTGACATTAAATTTCATCTGCCACAAATCTGCCGAATCCCGTATGCTCTCCAAGTCCTTATGTAATGATATAATGGATTCCCAATTATCTGCTAATCCACCTATCGTGGTATCATCTGCAAACTTAACCAACATGTTACTTATCTTCCTATTCAAATCATTTATATATATTAAAAATAGCAGCGGCCCCAGCATTGACCCCTGTGGAACACCACTCTTAACATCGGCCAGTTCTGATGAGTTACCTCACACCATCACCCTCTGCTTCCTGTGTCTGAGCCAATTCTGCACCCATCTAAAAACATCACCCTGAACTGCCACTTCTTTTAGTTTGATGTCCAACCTCTCATGTGGCATCTTATCAAATGCTTCCTGAAAGTCCAGATAAATAATATCATATCCTCTACTTTGATCATATCTTTTTGTTGTGTCCTTATAGAATTCCAGCATGTTAGTAAAACACGACCTCCCTCTTCTGAACCCATGCTGACTGTTCAGAAACAGTATATACAACACATGCATTTCACGTGACACAAAGATCTGTGTAAGTGTAGGATGACAGAAATGTTGAAAACATACCTAAAAGACAAACTTTTTCCATGTTTTAGTACTAACGACAAAATGTAGACATGAAGTGTATAATGTGTGAAGACTGAAGTCCAAATATCAAATACGCACTTTCACAAAAGATACAAGTATAACAGAACAAATGGGCTTTTTTTCCAAGACTATAACCGAAGAAAACAAAGTCAGGTTAGTGTTGCTTGTCACCCTGATTTCTTTGGTAGTACAGCGGTTAGAGCTGGTGATTCCAATTCAGAAG
Organism: Polypterus bichir lapradei; assembly: GCA_026402145.1. Classification (NCBI taxonomy): domain Eukaryota; kingdom Metazoa; phylum Chordata; class Cladistia; order Polypteriformes; family Polypteridae; genus Polypterus; species Polypterus bichir. Next base: position 31,623,771 of record JANRMT010062807.1, read on the forward strand.
TTTCCCAAAATCCCAAAACGTCTCCCAAAATAAACGTTTTGACTAGTGAGCTGTTCTTATTGTTACTATTATACAATAAAAGCATACATTTGATTTGAGTCTGTAACAGACTGTGTAAATGTATGGTACTTGTAAAGGTTAGCGTTTTTTTTTATTCAGTTTTATTCTCTCAGTCGCATTCACACTGCTGTTTTCAAATAAAGATGTTCTATAACAGAGGTGAACTCAGATCGGAGAAAGAGAACAGAAGCCC
>JANRMT010062807.1:31643234-31660471 GCA_026402145.1 Polypterus bichir lapradei
TTCCTTTTCTTTTTCATAACTTCTTTAACACACTACTTCTCCGCTGCAAAGCGCGGGTAGTCTGCTAGTACACACATATATACAGTATATATACATATACATTCACATATATATACATATCTTCCGACTCTTATATTTTTGTAGCTCTGATGTGTGCATCAATGTAATCGGTGTACCAGGAAATCATGCATTGAGAGAAGTTCCCCTTTGCTTGGAATGCAAAGTGTGATTAAATGCGTTATTTTTTAACACGTTATGGAGCACATGCATCGAAGCTTCTCAGCTGTGCTTGTGCTAAGAAAAGGAAACGTTTTAAAAATAACGTAACATGATTGTCAATGTAACCATTTGTAAGTAGTGCCTGGAGGATTCAGAGTCTGGAGAAACTCTAGAGACAGCGTGTGTATTAACTTGTGGATTTTTCTGTGAGTATTTGGTGGCAGCGTGACAAAGTTGCTTCCGCAAGACCGCGTTAGCTGCGGAGGTCAGCTCAGAGCGAAATGAGGTGAATGGGAGGGGAGAGGATGACGTCACTCCCCCACCCGCCTCAACTGTCAATCCCCCCACAAACACAGTCTCTCGGAATTTGCATAAGCACAGCCCTTCACCAGCAATTTTAACTTAGTTACAAAGTGATCAAAACTCTCGTTTATACCCTGCATCCTCTCGTTAAACTTGTATCCCGCATTAGTCGTGGGCATGACAAACGCCAGTGGCAGCCTGTCTATGAACTTAATTTAAACTTTAGGTTTACACCGTGCTCTGTTTCCGAAGTAGCTGCAGTCATGAATATGCTTGTATGCGTCACTGTGCATGACAAACGGCAGTGGGAGCGTGTCTATAAACTTAATTTAAACTTACGGTTTACACCGTGCTTTGTTTCTGCAGTAGCTGCACTTATGAATATGCTTGTATGTGTCACTCACTCGCTTATTGTTTCTAAATTGTATAACGCATGTTTTCTTCAGCGCTTTTTGGAGCTCTTCCTTGTTTTCTACGTACTGCACTCACAGTCAGTTCACATGATTACGTGGGAGGCGTCATGATGTCACACAAAACTCCGCCCCCCACGGCCATCGAGCTGAACTCCATTACAGTAAATGGAGAAAAATATATATATATATTCATCCAGTCAACAGCGGCTGGTGACAGAGGGTGGGTGTTCCACAGAATTTGCAGAGACAGAGCAAGCTGAGTGTGGGTGCATAAAACGTGTGAAATAAAAAGCGATTTACATGCCGCCTTTCTTTGCGCTTGTTGTACGTCAAGATGTATTTCAAACATATGGAATCGGAATGTGCTGGTCAACAAAACCTTTACCGTATGGATAGAAAAATCACAAGTGAGTAATGTTTCAGTTTATTTCTCAGGTGACTGTTTTTTGTTGACAGTAATTCATCTGCCACTTCGCATAAGGAGAAATCATTTTTACTTTCTTGTAAATGAAGTATAGAGAAAGTATAACAATCATGAAAAAATTTGACCTTGAGATTTTGATGAATCTTGACATTTAAGACCTCCAGGATTCCAAAAATACCATTTTTGAAATTCTGTGTGTGTGTATAAACATGATAACTGAAAAACGCAATGAGATAAATGGATGAAATTCAGCATGTGATTGTTACACCAAAATTGTAGATCTGTATTAACTTTTGGGCCAAACCCATCAGCCAGAAGTGGTACTTTACCTGAACACATGAACCTGCAGAGTCTGATTTATCCAATTTTACTTTCATAATAATTGTTCAATATATTATTAGTTTGATTTGACTTCTTGTTGATTGTACTTTAATGTACATAATATAAAAATATAATCATTGTCTTGTGGTTTACTTCTCATATATTCATCCCCATATCTGAGTACATAAGAAGATCTAGGTGAGACTACTCCCAATTTTTGAAAATAAAACAACATTGATTGAGAGATGACTAGGTCATCATACAAGATCAGCACATTATTACTGATCAATCAATTGGTTTAATAGCGTCGTTTAACAACAAAGTGATACAAACTTTGTAAAATTCCTGAGTTGGCAACGTCTCTACTGAACTATAGGTAGGTAGGCCAAGTCTGCCAAGTGATGAAAATATACATACTAATGTATTTTTGTATTTATTGTATATTTATTAATTTATCTTTTTCAGTTCATATTCACAGCTCAAAATACCTGGTATTGCGATAATAATCCAGTAACAGAATTATATTTTAAAATATTTGTCCCCCTTTTTTCATAGATAGAAATAAAATAGATAGTTGAAATATATTCTTTTTGTTCTTAACATCAGCCATATCATACCTATTGCATACCAGGGATTTTTTCTGCCTTTCATTCAAACCTGCTGGGGTAGACTCCAGGTTTCACTGCCATCCTACTCTGGATAAAAAGGTTTAGATAATGTATATATTGTTTTTAATCTCAGTTGCTGACTCTGTCGTTTTGTGCCCGTCCATAATCCTATTATCTGTTCTTACTTATACATTGGCTATTCAAATCTCACCACCACTAACCTTTACACTACATGCTTATTATTCTTTGTTTCCCTCATACAATGTCACAAAAAGAGACTCCAGACATCGTAAGAAGGTTTGGGACAGCCACCTGTATATTGTAATCCAGGCTGCAAAAGGGTAGTTTGTCAGAATAGCACAGGGTAGTTTATACTAATGACCAGAGGAAGTGGAGCAGCTTTTATGGAGAATTGACCGGAAGTGATGTCGCCCTTGGGGCGGGGACCATAAATGTTTTCCTCTGGGCTGCGGCACCTGGCGGGATTTCCCAGGAACAGTAGGTAGGGAACTGAGAAACAGAGTCAGTGCATCCTTCCACCCCCTAAGTTGTTATGATTATATAAGCCCTTCAGCTGCCTCCCACTAGCACGTGAGTGACAAGGACCCCCTTAGCCCAGACCCGTCGGGTCGGGCGGCCTACACCGAGAGGTCATGTGCCCAGCACAGGTACATGATGGGGTGTTCAGCATCGTTGACGTTTTGGCTCAACATGGCCTGAAGGCCAGTGTCTGAAGCATCTGTCTGGAGAACAAATGGAAGAGAGAAGTCGGGGGACATTAATACTGGTGCTGAAGTAAGGGCCTGTTTTAAGTCACCGAATCTAGCTCCTGTTTATTCGGACCATACCACGTTGTTGGGAGCCCTTTTCTTCTCTCTCTCAGAAAACCGAGGTAAGAACCGGCAGTAGTACCTGACCAACCCGCAAAAGGCTTGGAGCTGCGCTTTATTTGCGCACAGAGCCATTTCAAAATGGCGTCTATTTTGGACCACTGTGATCTTACAGTACCTCGACCCACCATGTAGCCCAAATACTTTGCTTCCCTCAGTCCAAAGAAACATTTCTTGGGATTGATTCGCAGCCCGGCTTCTCCTAGTGTCCACAATACTGTTTTGAACTGCTGTACGTGTTCCTTCCATGTGCTGGAATGGATGACGACGTAGCACTATGTCAACCAGATGCTGGAAAGTCACAGGAGCCGCATGTAACCCGAATGGAAGGACACAATACTGCCAGTGTCCGCTAGTGGTGCTAAATGCGGTCTTGACATTCACAGAATCTGTTAGAGGAATCTGCCAGTACCCCTTGGTCATGTCAAGTGTGGTCAGAAACTTTGCTTGGCCCAGCCTCTCGAGAAGGTCGTTCACGTGTGGCATGGGATAAGCATCGAACTGGGAAACTTGGTTGAGCCAACGGAAGTCATTACAAAACCTCCAGCTGCCGTCCAGCTTAGAGATCAAGAGGATGGGGCTGGACCAGGGACTAAAGCTGTCCTCGATCACTCCTAGTTCCAGCATTCACTTGATTTCCAGGTCAACTTCAGCTTTCTTTGCCTCCGGGAGTCTATAGGGGCACTCTCGGACTACAATCAATGGCCAGTATGTCGTGCGCAATCAGAGAGGTCCGACCTGGTTTTACGCTCACCACCTCTGAGATGGACCAGATAGCTGTTTTCAGCTCCTGTCTCTGTCCGACAGAAGGGTGTCTGTCTGAGCAAAGAATGAGCAAGGCTGAATGAAGGAGGGGTCGTGGTCCCTTTCCTTCCACGGTTTCAGCAAGTTCACATGATAGACTACTTGGTCGACGATTAGGTTGTTTCACCAAATCGTTAACCAATCATTTCCTCTCCTTAATTTCATAAGGGCCTAGTCAATGGGCAAGCAATTTAGAATGAGAGGTGGGGACCAATATCATGACACTCTCAGAGAGTCGTGCCACGGTCATAATAGTGGGCCTGTACTGCTTGCATTTCCTCCATATGACTTTTTAGAATGGGTCTGATCTTTCCAAATCTATCACGTAACTGTGGGATATACTCTGGTACATTTGTCGAGGGAAGGGAATCTCCTTCCCAGCATTCCTTTAAAATGTCCAAAATAGCCAGGGGTTTTTGTCCATACAACAATTGAAATCAAAACAATCCTGTAGAGGCTTATGGGACTTCCCGATAGGCAAAGAGAATGAGGGGGAGGAGTTGGTCCCAATTCCTCTGGTCCCCGCTGACCACCTTGCGGAGTATCTGTTTGAGAGTCTGATAAAACTTCTCCACTAACCCGTTGGTTTGAGGAAGGTACACTGTGGTGTTTAAATGCTTTATTTTAAGTTACTTCGCCACTTTCTTGAACGTTTCCGAGGTGAATGGCGTCCCTTGGTCCGTCAGGACTTCTTTAGGGATGCCAAAACATGCAAAGACCCCTACTAGTTCACGTACGACTGCTTTAGTTATAGCTGAGCGAAAAGGAACAGCTTCTGGATATTGAGTCACACATTTCACGAGGACTAATATATACTTGTGTCCTTGGGCGGACAGCTCGAAGGGTCCTACTATATCCACCCTGAATCTCTTAAAGGGCACGTCAATTAGGGGAAGGGGAACGAGAGGAGCATAGTCCCTCTTAGGAATTTGCCGCAGTTGGCACTCCAGGAAAGATATGCAAAAATGGTGAACCTCCCTGTTGATTCCTGGCCAGTAAAATCAGAGCTTGATACTTTTAAACTCATATCCTAACCTGTTAAGTGTACAGTTCTGTCTGATTGTGACACAAAGCTAAACTCCATAGTAGTTCTTTAACCATACCAAAATTACTAAAACTAAAACTGAAACTAACAGATATAAAAATAAAATAGAAATGTCTTTGTGAAATAAAAACTAAATTAAAATTAAAAACATACAACTAAGGAAAACTATAAAACTAAACTTTCCAAGTAAGGTAAGAAAAATATAGAAATAAAAACTAATATAAAAAGGAAATACTAAAAAAAACCTTGAAATGGTGATAATACAGGAAAATGGGTATTAATTTTTGAATTTGGCAATGTATATTTTGTCTTATTTAAATTTATGGTAATTATACTTTCAAATTAGTAGACTTGGCCTTATGAGTATGTTTCTCTGGAACACATTATGGTCATACTGTAAGTTAGACATTTAGTCTGATTGAAATTATTACTACACAGAACTCACACTCTTATTAATGATTGTTATCTTTCTCAAACAGCTCCAAAGAAAAATGTAGCCTATGAAGAGTTAAACATTGAGAAATGTTCTGATCTTCAGGAGGAAGGCACCAACTCTCCATCAGGTTAAGTACTTTTATCCAAAGAAAGTGTTACTTCATGTAAAATAATTTAAGTGGTTAATTTATTTTAAAAATTGCACCATATTCTGTATTATGTATAGTTTTTACCTTTTTTAGGTGTTTTCTTTAGGTCCCCTTCTGACCATTTCAGCACAGCAGACAGAACGCAAATACTTTAGTAGGACTTCACTTTTCTTGTCTGCTGTAAACCTAACAAAGTGTCTAAAAATGAAAATACATGTGCATTTGGAAACAGGAGAAGCTGGATGAGCTTTAAGAAATAATTGGATGTTCTGAGAAAAAAAAGTAAATTGCAAAAGTTTAATAGATCTTGGGATCACAAAGTCAAAAGAGCAAAGTGGAAACACAACATCCCATTGCTAGAAAGAACATATAGATACAGTATATAATACTGTAAAGAAATGAAAAATCTGAATAATGCTTTGAATCGAATGTTATTGAAACTGAAGAGAGACAGAAGACATACTTGTTGTTTCTTTCTAACTGCTAGTGTGCTTCTCCAGATGTGACCTCGCAGATGAGGACTCTGCCTTATGAGGACAACACAAAGTGACGCCACATCAAGCTCAGCAATCAGTGGCGTGCAGTTATTTGAGTGCAGGTCAGAAAGACACAACTTCAAAAGAGGCACAGGGAATAATATATCACATAATAAATTTTGCTATTTATAAATATATATAAATGAGTTGTAACTTTGAAGAGAAACAAAAATACAGTACTTTTATATCATTGTAAATTTGATGATCAAATCATAGAGGAAAGATGAGTTTTGTCAGCATAGATACAAAGCACCAGAGTGACCTTTTATTATTATTTACAACACTGTAAAAATGTCATTTTAAATGCAGATAAAAATATCTGTAACATCCACACAACAACAAAATGTATTATGTAGCGCATCTCCATAAGAAAAGTGTAACTCAAGCTGATTTTTCTAACTAAAAGAAATAATTACAATAAATAAAGAAATAAAATAAAAATAACCAAGTAATAGACAATACAGACCAATGTATCAACCACTGCCATATTCCGGTTGCTTTCAGGTGTCCTCCACGAGGTCTGAGGGGCTTTTTATCAAAATCAGGGTCATCTTCAGTGTTCTGCATTAACATTTTGACTCATATAAAAATTATTTTTATGTAGGATAAGTGACACTAGCAGGGTGCACACTGATGAAGACTGAAACCCCAGACGAATTACATAGTTTCATAAAAAATGCTGTAATATGATCAGATTACAGCAGCAGGATACATAAAATTGATATGGGGCATCATTACCTTGAGCACCATTTTTACAGTTATGCCAATGTCTGTGGTATAGTTTATGGCCGATTATAGTGTTTGTTTCCCAGATACAATTGAACGGAAGTCTGCTGTACATGAAAATCAATTTAGTGGAAGCAAAAGTAAAAATGAGACCACAATCCCCTCACCACCATGTGAGGTACTGTAGCTGTAGCTAGGCTTTCTCTTCAGTTCTGATTTTGTAATTGCACATTCTTCTTTCGTCTCTTATTATAACCTCCAGCTAATGACACACGAAGGCTGAGGTGTTCAAAGTTGCTGTTCATGTTGCTGTATTCCTTTGTACTGGTTGTCATCACCTCCCTGATTGTATGCTGTGAGTATATTTAATAAAACTTAATGTATATTCATGGAGAATTTGTGCTTACTGTAATTGTGGAACTTTGTACAGAACTAAAATAAAGGGAAACACTTTTTAAGTGGTGCTTTAGGAGTTAATAATATAAAACATTTAAATTATGGCATTCGTCTTCATCATTATACTGTTTGTCTATTTTTTGTATCACTGTGGTCTTATTTGTGTCTAAGAGAAGTAAAATAGAAATAAAAGAGATCTCAGGACTAATTTTTTATTCCTCTGGGCCAGCACTGACCCCTGTGGATCATCACTCTCAACAACTAGTGATTCCGATACGGTTCCTCGCACCATCACTCTCTGCTTCTTGTGTCTGAGCCAATTTAGTAGCCACCTACACACAACACCTGGAACTCCCACTTTTTTTAGTTTGAAGGTCAAACTCTAATGTGGTACCTCGCCAAACCATCAAATTAATTTGCTGTCTACTAGTTGTGAGGGTTTTATTGCTTTTTCATTGAGCATAATAAATTGTATTTGAAGAACTTGAACATTTACCAAACAAAATCTTGTCATATTGTCTCAAATGCTTTAAGGAAATCTAAAAATCAAATTGATTACGTGTCAGAAAGCAATTCAATTTATTTACTCAAATCCTTAAACACGTAGCTATTATCCTTTAAGTGCTTAATTTAATATTACAATTTATCAGCCAGTATAGAGACTATGGTGTTGTATTCATTGTTGAAAAGCACATTGAATGGCAGTTATACAAACACATGCTTAGGGATCAGAGCATGTATGCCTTGTTTAATTGAGATAGGGCACATAAGCTTCTCAAACATTTTTTTATATGAATTGCAAGTAAAACACTTCAACTGTAAAGGAGGTTAGGCCATTATTCCTAGGTGATGTATTATCTTAAAAATTGTTCATTAACTCTAAGAAATGTTGCTAAGGTCATCTGTACAATTTGCTTTTGTGCTTTGAAATTAACAAATTAATGGCAATGAATGGAGATATTTTTCTTGGACCAAGTAAACTGTGTATTTGGGTTTAGGATCTCTCCAGATATGTGCTAAATTAATAGATCAAGTATCTGAAGCCTATTAATGGTAACATTCAGTCCTGGTGTAAATTTATCTATAGTGTTATCCATATCGTTACTGAAATCGCCACAGATTAGTGATGTTTGCAGATTGATGTAAATTTATGAAATATTTTATGATATCTTCAGTCTCTGCAAACCGTAGATTATTTCAACAGTTTATGGAGCTTATGCACTAGGTTACCTATATGGCCATAGTCTTAGAACAAGAACAATGGTTTAAGTGTGTTGTTTTGGTTACATTTAAGGCAATCTATGTTGGAATGTGATCTAAATTTCTTAGTGTCTAAAGAGCATTTAATGTGCATCCAGAAAACATAACTCACGCTTGTGCATACATAAAGCAACAGGTCAGGTCAAGTCAGGTTGGGGAGCATGCACTGGTACAGTGTGTTGCTGCACTCACCACACGACGAAATAGCTTGGGATCCTGGTTGGCAACCTCCCAGGCAAACACGCGGTCCAGTCCCACCCTCCGGAAATGACCCTCTATCTGTCACAGCCAGGTGTTATGTGGGAGTCTCCTTGGCTGGTCCACCCACTCGGGTCCTCAACAATGAGGATCCTGTGAGCCAGATTACCCTTGGGGAATTGTATTACATGGCTGTATTACTGTAACTAACGCTCCTTCAAAATGCAGGTACTATAAATATGCCTCATTTGAGACTATGTGAACAACCGCTCATTCAACACAAAGTCAAACCAGCAGTACCAAAGGATTCTAACAGTATCAAAAGAGTGCAGTCTGCATCCATGTCTCGCAACCATATAGCAATATAGAAAACACCAGGACTCTAAAGACTCAGACCTTTGTCTTTTTGCATAGGTTTTGGGACACATTTATTATACAGTTTCAGACATGCACCATTACTAAATTTCTGTACTAGACAGAGGTTGTTCATATTTTATTTTCTACATAACTAAAAGATATTTTAAAACTAATGTAATGAACACCCTTCTGCAGTGATCACCTTCATAATTTTCACCATGATCCAATTGTCTTGCTTCTCTTCTAACAAATACTTTATTGTGCTCCTAACACCATCACATTTAAACATAACTTTTTTTCTCCTTTGGACATGGTGCTGCAGACAACCATTTCTACAATGCCGAACTCAACAATACTGAAAATGAAGCCGAAGCCCCCAAGGACTCCTTCATAACTATCAAAGTTGCCTCCAACATACCCCTTTAAGGTAGCCACCCAGTATAGTTATCAAGCACTCACCTTTCCATTTGTCAGTTATGCCAACCTGCAGAGCATATGTAAATTATAATTCCTCTGTCATTCACCAACAATTATCATAATAATGACAATAATGATAATGATAACAACAACAAGCTCACTCACACTCTTCATCTCCATCATGCCATTGTCTGCCCATTTTTCTGGCACAAGTAAACTAATCTCAGATATGCTTGACTGTCAGAAAAAAGTGTGGGCATTCCACTGCTCCCTGATGAGCATTTCAGTCATATACCCTTCTATCTTGTCTCCTGTACACACATCTACCTTGGTCCTGTTCATCAGAGTGAGATAAAGATGAATGCTTTTGTTAACAGAAAACATTTGGATTGGAGACAATATGTGCTGTGCTGAGGAGAAAGATATTAAGATGATTAAGGAATTTTGAACAAAAGATAGATGAGCACTGGATGAAGAGATGCACCAAAATGGAAGCACATGGGTTGAGGCCCTGAATGAAACCAAAGATGTGGTTGGAGGTGGTATCAGGTGACTTGAAAAGAATGTGCCTCATCTCAATTGACGCCTAGAGCTGGTAATAGTGTAGGAAAAGAAAATAGGGACAACTGTTTAACATTGGTAATTTTGGAAAAGGGCAGTTAAAATTGCAAAAATGATGACAATGATTAATAAACACCAAATTTGAAAGCAAGGTTCCAACATACCTTTGGTGAAAGTCTAATAGTTAACTATATAGTTGTTTTATCTGACCTGAGGTTATATGATGTAGACACTTGAGCAAAAAGAGGTCCTGAGCTGTGAGCTTAGAATAAATTGCTGAAGGCCTTGGTTGATGGAGTGCCCACTACATCCTACTAGAAGCCCCAAATGGGTTATGAGGGTAAATTGTAATACTTTGGTTTAGTCCAACCTCTACCTTTGATGGTCAGAAAAATGTAATCAGAATGAACACCTTGTTGGTTCTTTTCATAGTCACACCCTAGGACACTTTGGTGAACACCAGCAGTAAGGGAAGCTGAACAAAGTGGTCTTCGGTATAATCTCATCAGGAGGTTGTCTGGATTTGACTAAGAGGTACAAGCATTCAATAAAGGTGTCTGCTACTGTAGTGGCTGAAGTAAGAGCCTGTGTGGGGGTGGACTGTGGTAAGGCCATGGAGAATGAAGTTCACATGACTGCAGAAATATTATCAAAAATCATTAAATGACTTGAAAAGAACAGACAGAACATCAAACACTCTGTTCTCAGCAATGGAGGAGAAATGCTGACCAAAAATATATATCTAATCTAATCTGTTTAATTAGGGATTGCATTCAGAGGTGGAAGAAGCATTTTGAGGAACTCCTAAACCGAGTTGAAAACTCTTCTTAGAGTAGGCAGTACCAGAAGCATTTGATGGTGTTGGGTCCATCTCTGCAGATGGAGCTACCGTGGTGAACAAAAGTTCAGCACTGGCATGGCTGCAATGGTAGATGAGTTCCAAATGCTGAAAATACTGGACACTGTTAGGGGTATTTTGTCTAATACAACACCCCTTTAATGATGTATGGAATACATGGGCAATGCTTGTCAGATTGGGGTGGTGAGCCACGCTTATAAATAATAAATGTGAAGGTGTGTTCCAGTTAGCAAGGCATCATGCTCCTCAACCTTTCTGTAAACGTGTATTCAAGGTTACTGAAAGAGAAATTTAATTCAACCTTTCTTCATGTTCAGCATAAATAACATGGATTCACTTCTGGCCATGGAAAAAATGACTTACCCTTTACCATTGCAAAAGTACTTGATGGGTTAAGTATGTTTGCCAATCCTGTACAAACATGTACTTGTTTTGTTTAGTATTGTCATTAAATCTTAATCCATTATATAACAACTACAGAAACTGGAATCATTCCTGAGCAGCTGCCAACATTACCAACACATGTGGAGAAAGTGTCATAAAGGATGAATGACAAAAACAGGCACAAAACTGAAGCAGCTAAGATTTAACCTCCTTGGTGTTAACCCAGAGCATGACTCAGGCTTGGAATTCTATGCAATTATGGTTCTAGTTATTCCTGAGCGAGACATGGAGTAACATGTAATGATCCACTAATGTAGTTTGTCACTCTGAGGTAACTCATTAATATTTATGAATGGGGTGGGGCGTTCAACTAAAACACAATGATGTGTAAACAAGTAGCTACTGTGTAAAGTCCATTTTAGAACAAAGCAAACCTAAATCATTAGCTGAATCACGTGATAGTGGTAACAATGTGAATTTGTCAAGATGTTGACAAAGATAGTGAAACTGATGCATATGGCAATCTATGACTGAACAGTCATAAAATATCTGGTAAATTAAGTTGTGAAATGCTGCAGCAGGAAGCAGTATCTATGTGGAAAAACAGCAAAATGATTGTTATCAAGTAGAATGATAAGAAAGACATCTGCTGCCTAAGCACTGTTCACAATGCACAAATTGCCAATGTTTGTATTGGGGAAATATGGAGGTCACTAAGCCTTGTGCTATGTTAGCCTACAATAAGACACTGTGTCCATCTGAACTAGTGTGGTGCTGAGGTATCACCCGTTCAATGGCTGTACTCGGGTCCTAATCTGGATCCTGAGTTGGTTTGTCGTGTGGTGGGTGCGGCAATGCACTGTATCAGTGTGTGCTCCTAACCTCCTCCTCTTCCTCAATAGTGCCAATCAGGCACTGACATTCTTCCCTCTCCTGCCCATGCAACAGAAAAAATATTATAAGAAAGGTGTGCAAAGAATCATGCTTTCCACTTCCCCAATTGCAATACTGGGCTGTGTGTTGGTGACTGTTTTAAAACATCTCACATGAAGGATGTGCATTAAATTTGCATCAGTATAGCGGTAGGCACTAGACATACTGAACCTTTATGACTGTGCTTATGTTAACATTTTGGCATTTGCATGTTTCTGTTACATGTAATAACATTTTTCCAGGGGAAAACATGATGTTAAGGAGGCTATTTCCGACTGAAGTAGAGGTCAGAAAAACAAAGATTTGAGAAAACATCTTTTAAAAGTAAACGTCAATTCCAAATCAAACATGATGGTTAACTCAATACCTGAAATTATTTACTGGAAATATTTGCCACTTTGTAAACTGATTTCTTAAGTGCACTCTTTCATTTCTTTCTAATCAAAGTTCAGACATCCTTTAAAATCTCACAGCAGAACGTAGCATCAGAGCAACCAGTTTGCCAATAATGGCAATCATGATAGCAATATAAAAATAGCATAATAAGCACAAATATAAATAATACAAATTATTAAATATTTCTGGATCCCTGACATTTGAAGGTAGAGAAAATATGGTATCAGTAATAGAAGAAAGAAAAGAGGAATTAGAAATGCCAAAGTGAGTGGCCAGGGGTTAACTGTTGGGAAGGTTTTGGAAATTTCAGTTGTGAGACTCCATCAACATCAATATGGTTGGAGTGCTGGGCAGGTGACATCATATTAAGAGAGGCCCACTGAAACAACAAGCTAATTAAAAGGGCAGGCTCAGTTATAGGACACACTCTGGACCCCTTGGAGGTCGTAGTGAAGGAGAGAATTAATACAAAACTAAGATGACCAATTTTGTACATCCTCTCTCTGACACACTGACACTGAAGACTTTCAGTCAATGAACTTAGTGAGAAGTCAAGCAAAACAACACCTTTTGTTGGCTAACTAAAAGATTACAATATGCAAGCTTTCAAGGTAACTCAGGATCCTTCTTCAGGCAAAATGTAATCAACTATTATTCATCAGAAGTGTGTCAAGATATGCAATGGGGGCTTCTTTATACAAATAGCAATATATATTGGCGGAACGCCTCACTGGGACTGGGACTGCTCTTTTTATCTTTGGCGATGTTTTTTTTTTCTTTTTGTAATTCTTGTGTATGTTTGTGCATTTTTATTTCTTTATTCCTCGAGCTTCTGTAATTTGGAATACTATTGCTGCCAAAATTACATAAATAAAATGGCAATTATAAAATAAATAATTGCATGAAAAAGTACAGCAATTGTGATAAAAGGCATACTGTTTATACTGATGTATAAGTCAGGACTTGAAACCCAAAAAATTGATCATAAAATCAGACCCCAACTTATACGCCTGTTCAAAAATGCGACACTTAATTTTTTTTTTTACATCTTGCCTCCTCCAATCTCGTATCAATTTCTCAGACACATTTTGTTGCAGCAGTGTAGTTACCAATTAGAATGCAGTCAGACTTCTTTTTAGGGCAGTTTCATTCTCTCAGTCGCATTCAAGATTCTATCCTATGCCCCCCTACCCTCCCTATCTGACACTGCTGTTTTCACATAAAGACGCGCATTCTCGAACTGAAGTGTCCGTGTGCACTTTTCGTGGCATTACACGTGTATTTTTGAGCATGTCCATGTCGCTCAAACACAGGAAGCTCTGCAAGGTACTTCTGAGTTTCTTTTTCGTTCGGTTATAGTCTTGAATAAAAGTGCACTTGTTTTGTTATACTTGTACATCAACATTTATATGTTACTTACATAAAAGCCAGATCGAATGTTATTTACTTACTTTCTACAGAGTGCAGAGCTATAGCACGTCTTTATGTGAAAACAGCAGTATCAGATGGGGGGGGGTAGGGTAGGATCGTGAATGTGACTGAGAGAATGAAACTGAATAAAAAAAAAACAAACAAGCTAACCTTTACAAGTATCATACATTTACACTGGCTGTTACAGACTGAAATCAAATGTATGTTTTTATTCTAAAATACAGTAGTAAGAATAAAAGCAACTCATTTTTCAAAACAGAGTCGGGGATCAAACCTATGAAGTTTTGATTACCAGCCTACAGTTGATACCGTTGCACCACTGAAGCAGTCATAGTAAATGTGTGTCAATGTCGCACCCTAATGCGTGTTGTTTTTCTGCAGTTATATTTTTGAATATTTATGTTATATTTGTACCTTTTGTGAAAGTGTTTCTTTGATATTTGGACTTCAGGCTTCATGCATTATAAACTTCATGTCTATATTTTGTCAATTATTACTAAAACATGAAAAACGTTTCTTTTTTAACAATGTGTTTACTGTACATAGATTATTGTTGACACGGAACACACATGAAATGCATGTGTCCCAAATAACAATGTACTATTTATAAAAGGTGTGGTTTTGCTTGACTTCTCTCTCTATACAACTCAAAGAAACTGACACACAGGTAAAGAGACTTGAGCTGAGAAAACTGTGCGCAGCTCTTCTTTTCTCCACTCTAGCGACACGCTTCTTCTCTTCTTTCGTCAGGATCTTTTTGTGTTAAAACAGATTAAGTCAGTTTTTGTGTTGCAACTACATAGTACATTTTTCTTAATTTTTCACTTAAGCTGGCACTTGAGTGTTCAATCTGCCTCAAGAATGATTTATGAAGAGGTAGGCAAAGTGATGGTGAAGATGATAAGGATGAGAACGGCGCCCATACGCATGTGTGGCCCTGCTGGCCACTGCCGAGAGGTGATTCTACAATAAAATAAAACAAAAATAAAAAAAGTAATAAAAATTAATCCTATAGGACCTTTTTGTCCTGTGGGTCTCTGGAAGCAGCTGATAGGTACCGGCAGGCCAAGCAGAATGCAGCTTTGGTTGTTGCTGAGGCAAAAACTCGGGCATGGGAGGAGTTTGGAGAGGCCATGGAGAACGACTTTCGGACGGCTTCGAGGAGATTCTGGTCCACCGTCTGGCGTCTCAGGAGGGAGAAGCAGTGCAGTGTCAACACTGTATATGGTGGGGATGGTGCGCTGCTGACCTTGACTCGGGACGTTGTGGGTCGGTGGGGGGAGTACTTCGAAGACCTCCTCAATCCCACTAACATGCCTTCCAATGAGGAAGCAGAGCCTGGGGATTCTGAGGTGGGCTCTCCCATCTCTGGGACTGAAGTCACCGAAGTGGTCAAAAAACTCCTTGGTGGTAGGGCCCCGGGAGTGGATGAGATACTCCCGGAGTTCCTTAAGGCTCTGGATGTTGTAGGACTGTCTTGGTTGACACGTCTCTGCAACATCACATGGACATCGGGGACAGTGCCTCTGGATTGGCAGACTGGGGTGGTGGTCCCCCTCTATAAAAAAGGGGGACCGGAGGGTGTGTTCCAACTACAGAGGGATCACACTCCCCAGCCTCCCTGGAAAAGTCTATTCGGGGGTTCTGGAGAAGAGGGTCCGTCAGATAGTCGAACCTCGGATTCAGGAGGAACAGTGTGGTTTTTGTCCTGGTCGCGGAACAGTGGACCAGCTCTACACCCTTAGCAGAGTCCTGGAGGGTGCATGGGAGTTTGCCCAACCAGTCTACATGTGTTTTGTGGACTTGGAAAAGTCATTCGACCGTGTCCCTCGGGGAATCCTGTGGGGGGTGCTCCGGGAGTATGGGGTACCGGACCCTCTGATAAGGGCTGTTCGGTCCCTGTACAACCGGTGTCAGAGCTTGGTCCGCATTGCCGGCAGTAAGTCAAGCCCGTTTCCAGTGAGAGTTGCAGGGCAGGGCTGCCCTTTGTCACCGATTCTGTTCATAACTTTTATGGACAGAATTTCTAGGCGCAGCCAGGGTGTTGAAGGAGTCCGGTTTGGTGGACTCAGGATTGGGTCACTGCTTTTTGCAGATGATGTTGTCCTGTTTGCTTCATCAGGCCGTGATCTTCAGCTCTCTCTGGAGCGGTTTGCAGCTGAGTGTGAAGCGGCTGGGATGAGAATCAGCACCTCCAAATCTGAGACCATGGTCCTCAGCCGGAAAAGGATGGAATGCCCTCTCAGGGTTGGGGGTAAGATCCTGCCCCAAGTGGAGGAGTTCAAGTATCTCGGGGTCTTGTTCACGAGTGAGGGAAGAATGGACCGTGAGATTGACAGGCGGATCGGTGCGGCGTCCGCAGTGATGCGAGCTCTGCATCGGTCTGTCGTGGTGAAAAAAGAGCTGAGCCGTAAGGCAAAGCTCTCAATTTACCAGTCAATCTACGTTCCTACCCTCACCTATGGTCATGAGCTATGGGTAGTGACCAAAAGAACGAGATCGCGAATACAAGCGGCTGAAATGAGTTTCCTCTGCAGGGTGTCTGGGCTTTCCCTTAAAGATAGGGTGAGAAGCTCAGTCATCTGGAAGGGGCTCAGAGTAGAGCTGCTGCTCCTCCGCATCGAGAGGAGTCAGATGAGGTGGCTCGGACATCTGATCAGGATGCCTCCTGGACGCCTCCCTGGTGAGGTGTTCCGGGCACGTCTAACTGGGAGGAGACCCCGGGGAAGACCCAGGACACGCTGGAGGGACTATGTCTCCCGGCTGGCCTGGGAACGCCTTGGGATTCTCCCGGAAGAGCTGGAAGAAGTGGCTGGGGAGAGGGAAGTCTGGGCCTCTCTGCTTAAGCTGCTACCCCCGCGACCCGACCCCGGATAAGCGGAAGAGGATGGATGGATGAATGGATAAAAATCACCCCAAAGGAAGACAGTAGAGGTCAAGTAGTATATGTGTACCAAATTTCAGGTCAATAGGTGAAATGGTTTGCGAGCAACAGGTGATTTAACATCCTGGACAGACAAATGGACAGCCACGGTAGCATATTATATAAGAAGACTAGCAGAATACCCGCGCTTCGCAGCGGAGAAGTACTGTGTTAAAGAAGTTATGAAAAAGAAAAGGAAAAATTTAAAAAATAACGTAACTTGATTGTTAATGTAATTGTTTTGTCATT
>JANRMT010062807.1:31669902-31684963 GCA_026402145.1 Polypterus bichir lapradei
AAAATTAAGGATATTTTTAAATCTGTGGAGATGTTATTTTTCCCAGTGGGAAAGACGGGTAAGTCTCATGCAGGACCATCACTGCCAGACACATTTAATACAAAGTGGCAGTAGACTTCACACACGCCTGTTGAGGTGGCTCAAACAACCAGAAACAGCAAATAATTTGAATTTGGTAAATCAACTTTCAGTCATACTTTTTAAATTGGTGATAATCTCTTTCAGCCTCAACTGTCCACGAGACTGACTTCATCAAATCCTTTGGAAACAAAGAGGACCGTATTAAGAACATTTATGTTACATAGAATGCCCAGAGGGGGCCGAGCAGCCCTTGGCCTTGGCACCCCTGCAGATTTTGATTTTGCTCCAGCCTCCTGGCCATCTGGCCTTACCACCGAACTCATCTTTGGAGACTTAGATCATGACATTGTATATAAGGACATTACTCTTCTACTTGATATTTATCTATTTTTAAGATCATTTAAACACTTTTTTTTCTCTTTCTTTGTTGCTTGCTTTTTAATATTATTGCCTAATCTTCTTTTTTTTGTAACTTTCTCTCTAAAATCTTGTAAAGCAATTTCAGCTACATTTTTCTATGAAAATGTGTTATATAAATAAACTTTGTTGCTGTTATATTTCAGAAAAGCCATCAGGTGCTTTAAGATATTAAAATGTCATTCAACCAATTTCACATTTCACTAAAAATAGTATATTGATGATTTTGAAGGACATTCATGATATTGCTGTGGTGCCCTCATAAGTTGAGTTTTGGTGCTGTGGCTGTACTGTTAACAAGTTACGATGCAGTTTAATGCGACTCGAGTTGGCCTGTTACTTGCTACAAGCTAAATAAAAAAAACCAAGTTGGGCTCAAAATGTAAAGAAACAGAGAAGAAAGAAGAAGCTGTAATAATAAATGTCTGTCATTGATGGCTTGGGCTAATAGGGTTAGAGGCAGAGGGCATGGTGTCAGGTAGAATGTCTGCTTAATCAGTCAAATCAAATGAGACTGATGTTGGTGTAGCACTGATAAATGGAGAATGGATAATTCATCTCAGGTACATCATGGATGAATGAATAAATCAATTCCAATAAACAGGCACTGCTGGCCAGAGCTTATCTTGGCACCACTGGACACAAAGCAGGACCCAACTTGACACACTCACTCATACAGAGCCAGTCTGTATAATCCACTAATATCTGACATGTGAGAAGAAACTGGACTTCAAAAACATGGAAAAGAATGTGTGAAGTGCACAGGGGCAATGAAACAAATATATTGTGCTTTGAGTTTGGTCAAGTCCATTTTTTCCCCTTTTTTACATAATACTGCTTACTAAGTACAGGCTCAGAGCACTGTAACAGGCTCACCATGATAATACAAATGACATGATGAACATACATAAGTATACAAATTGAATTAAATATACCATTAAATTAAGAGATTACAAGTAGAATATTACAAAAAACAATTGTGAATATTACTCTTGAGATATGACCAGTTGGTAAGAGGTGAAAGGAAACCAAAAACTCTGTAGCCGCCGAAGTGTAAGACAAGATCAAGCACGGGTAAAACGCATGCCGAAAGAAATCTCTCAGTCCAAAAGTTTGTTTTAAAAATATTTAGTGAAATTTATAAGCAAATAATCCACACAAGAATGAAGGAAAAAATACTTACACACGTAGAATAAAAGGCAAAAAAAGGAAAAATGTATCTTCTATAAACTTAGCTTTTCTTGAGAAACTTTAGTTAATTCTGTTTTTAAAAGTTCTTTACTTCTTCATCCTATATTTGAAGGTTCTTAATTTCTTCTTCTGTACGCCTTAAGCATACGGTACAGTACTTGAATAAGCACTGTTTTCTTAGAGTTGTTTCACACACTCAAAAGGCCCGTAGGCCCGCAGGCACGGTTTAAAACCTTATGCCTTCCACACCTTACACATGGCAAGGCTGGTCACTAACTGAAGAATAATGTTTACTCAAAGCTATTAGAAATGGCAGGAATATACCAATACAATTCTACTTGTAGGGATTTCAGGAACATCCCATATATTATGCTTTGTCATCTAGTAAAATATTCATGAATCTTATACAACTAAGAAAATGGCTCTTACAAACTCCATCAGAAGAATTGCTTGAGAAAGTCTAACTAAATAAAAAAATCAAATAAAAAAGTTCCAGTAACCAACAGCAACTTGGCCACCACACCCTACTTCACATTTTACCATATTAGATAAGTTCATAGTGGGCAGTCTCATAAGATGACTAACTTATTTCATCCTTTTATTCCAGTATACCTGGTGTCTTTCCTACTGGGTATGGTTATAATCAATATTCCCTATAATTCCATGTACTGAGGAGCAGATATGAATAACATATGAGCTGGTACTTGCTGTTTAACAATTAGCCGTGCAGCCACCATTACAGATAGATGAACGGTTGGGGGTTTGGTTTGGGGGTGCTTTCTCTTGTGGACTATCAAGCGTCACAAATCACCAACAATACAATACAATACAAAAATAAATTGTATTGTATAGCCCAAAATCACACAAGAAGTGCTGCAATGGGCTTTAACAGGCCCTGACTCTTAACAGCCCCCCAGCCTTGAATCTCTAAGAAGACAAGGAAAAACTCCCAAAAAAACACTTGTGGAGAAAATATGGATGAAACCTTGGGAAAGGCAGTTCAAAGAGAGACCCCTTTCCAGGTAGATTGGATGTGCAGTGGGTGTCAAAAAGAAGGGGGTCAATACAATACACAGAACAGAACAAATCCTCAATACAGTATAAAAATAAAAATTTGACAAGTACGGACCAGAATTTAACAGTAGATTATATCACATAAAATGATTTAGATTTGTTTAGAGTCCTGGAGACCTCAGCCATCAAGCTGCCTCCCCCATTTGGCCATTCCACAGCTGAAACATTGCTTGGCCAGCCAATCCAATGAAAGAACCCCTCTACCCCATGATTCCTGCGATCCTCCATCAGGGATGACTTTACCTTAGGCAGGCGGGCCGTAGCACCAAGTGCCACATTTGAGTACCGAGAAGAGAAACAGAATAGGTGAGGGTTAGTATTCAATTATACTTATCATGTTACTTATGTTTTAGTGCTAATGACTAACAACAGAGATGCAGTCTGTACAGTTAATCAGCAGCTCTAGTCAGGATAAGCGAAATTGAAGTAGCGAGTCTTAAGCTGGGATTTAAAAGCTGAGTCCGAAGGGACATCTCTTATAGTAGCAAGCAGACCATTCCACAGTTTAGGGGCCCTGTAACTAAAAGCTCGACCTCCCACTTTTATTTTATTAATCCTTGGAATCATAAGCAGATGGACATCTTGAGATCTTAATGTGAGCTCTGGTTTGTAAGTCATGATAAGTTCAGACAAGTAAGCCGGACCTCGGCCATTTAATGCATTATATGTTAAAAGGAGGATTTTGAAATCTGCCCTAAACTTATTTTCTTGTTCTTGTAATAATTCTTGCAGCAGGAGGCTGTATAAAGAACAGTTTGAACATCCAGTGAACACCGCATTGCATTAGTCAATCCTACTAGAAATAAATGCATAAATTAGTTTCTCAGAATCCTGTTTATTTAGAAAGCGCCTTAATTTCCCAACATTTTTAAGACGGAAAAAACATGATTTGGACAACTTTGTAATAAGCACTTTAAATTACATACTAGAGTCAAAGATAACTCCTAGATTGTGGGCTGATTCAGTAAAATTAATGGTGATTCTAACTGAGTTAAATGATGACAAAATACTGTTGTGATCAGCGTCATTCCCTGCCAAGGGAGCGAATGTTCAATAAGCACCATTTAAAACTGCATGCTTCTTTCTGAACTGGTGATATATTTTTTGTTTTAAATTGAAGTAAATTTCTATTACAGGTGCCCCTCGTGGAGGGTCTGGTTTTATCCCTTGGTCTAATTATACACCTTATTTTTTGTTATCAAGTAATTTAAGGTTTGCATCAAGACTAAATTCACTGGATGCCCCACATCAGGGATTATGGGTAACAGCTTCAGGATAGTAACAGGTTGGACAAACAACAGCCTGTGATTTAAGATCACATGACTGCAGCCTGGATGGTGCTCTAATCAGTCAGTCAGGCAGTTTTAATGCCATATTTTGGGATAATACATAAGATCACCTCCAGTTAGGATGAAGACTATCTTTTTTGAAAAATCCAGGCCTTTCCCAAAAATCATCCCAATTGTTAACAAACACTATGCTTTTATTTGCACGCCAGGTTTCTAGCCAGCAGTGAAGGGAATGCAATCTGCTATAAATCACATCTTCTCTATATAATCTTGGTAAAGGGCCAGATACAACTAAATTCCGACATTTTCTTTTAGCTTTGGTGCATAGACAGATGAAGGTCATCTTTAATACCTTAGATTGCTGTAAATAAATATCATTAGTGCCGACATGCAGCAATAAGGTAGATACTTCATTGTCGGCAACACATTCCAATGCAGCCTCTATGTCAGAAATCTTGGCTCCTGCAAAGCATTTAACATTAACTGCTGGTTTAACATAGTTTGGAATTATAACATTCTGCACTATGGAATCGCCAATTAAGAGCATTTCTTTATTCCTAATTTCCACAGGCGTGCTGCGGAGTGCTGAGAATCTGTTCTGGGTCCGAACTGGTGACCTGGGTGCCGAGGGACTAAATTTTGGCTTCTTAGACCCCCGTCTTACTGTTACCCACTTGCCCAGTGGCTGAATTAGTGCTGTACTGACTACAGTGGTACCTGGAGAAACTGAAGCCAAATCAGAAGTATCCGAATTGTCTAAACAAACCGAATCGATCCAATTTTCGGTTTGCCTAATTGCTATCAGGTTCCTAATGTGGTCCTCCAGTTCGTGTATTTTCCCAACCAACTCTAAATTAACTAAACACTTTTGGCAGGTGAAGCTGACTACACTGTCGTTCGGAAAACCTGAACTGTACATGCTGCAGGACACACAACATGTAAACGTGCCCTCAACGGGAAGAGAGCAGATAGAACTTGTGTAGCACTGATATCATCTTCTCCGTTTTTGTAGTAACTTCGGTTTCTGTAGTAAATTCGGTGCTTCTGCGTTTTCCATGTTCAGCTGAATCACTTACTGAGCGATTGACTTTGAATTCTCACTGCCGGTTATTTCACCTGGTCAGCTGTTGGCTTTACTTCAGTTGAACTTCAGTTGAGCTTACTCAGGTGTTTGCGAAGGGCAACGTAGGAGACGCTGCTGCTCTGTGCTTCCACTCGCTGCTACTCCGAAGAGGTGTGACCTGAAAGAGAGAAGGAGAGACACACAAACAGAATATGCACAGAAATGTCAGTATATATTTTAATACTAATGTAGTTGTACAAATGACTAACAAACAGAGAAGTGGTATGTACAGGTAATCAGCAGCTCTAGTCAGGGTATGCTAGACTGAAGTTGTGAGTCTTCAGCCTGGATTTAAATGCTGAAACTGAAGAGACATCTCTTATATCAGCAGGGACACAATTCAACAGCTTCCAGTCCCTGTAACTAAAAGTTCCACCTCCAACTGTTAGTTTATTAATCTTGGAATCTTTAGTAGGCTGGCATCTTGAGATCACACTCTGTATGTAGGGATTAATATATATTAGTAAGTAGGGCCTGGGCCATTTATATTTTTATAACTAAGAACAATGATTTTGAAATCAGTCCTTAGCCCATGTAAACGTTTACAAACTGAAGATGCGTGTTCATACTTCTTATCTAGTAGTAGTTCTTGCAACAGCATTTTCAATTAAGTCAAGATGGAATATAGAATGATGTGAAACTACAGCAGTTGCTTCCACAGGAAATAAATGTGTGGATTACATTTTTGTATTTCCCATATTTACAAACTTAATTCATAGCTGGACAAAGCAGTTTTAGGGCCTGCTGTAATGTGTGTTTTAAAAAGATGACTGGTTTCTAAAAAAGCACCAAGTTGTGTGTTTATTCTCTAAAATTAGAGTTTGGATGAACTGAGTTAAATAGTGACAGAACCTTGTTACTTTATGTATCACCAATTTATACTTTATATTTTTTTTCAGAGTCTAGTAGTTATCATTAATTGACTATTTCATCTCATTGATACATTTGGCTATGGTAGCAGAAATGTAGTTTGATGTGAATGACAGATATAGTTGACTATCATCTGACATATTAGTGGAAGTAATTGTTATGTTTTCAGTGATATCTCCCTGCAGCAGCCTGTAAAGTGAAAATGGCAATATAATGTAAATAAATGACAATGTTCAGGACAGGACAGAAGACACAAGAACAAGAAATGACACTCAAAGAGGCACAGGAACAAGTGCATTATTTGGGGCTATTAACATCAGGTAAAAATCAGTAGTTAGTGAAAGGATCTGCTATGCACAGTGACATGACATCTTATGCAGTAGGTGCTGAATAGTCTCCTGTGCTGTAACCATATGACCATCACACAATCAGTCTGTACTTCTGCAGAGGGTCTGAAGACTTCAGCTGGCATTCCTGAAATGGCAGACAGCACAGATGTGACATAAAAAGGTAAAGCTTAGATGATCAGAATTTCACAATTCATTTCTTGGTTTTTGGTTTTTTATTTTGAACATTTTGAACATTTTTTGTTCAGGTGAGAATATGCAAAGTAACAAATCAACTTACAATGACGTAGCATAACGCTATGCTACTATATGAAGATCATTTGAATATTGTAGTTGCATTAGGCCAGTAATCCAGTGCTATCACTAAGGACTTTGTTGGCACTTTCTAAATGTATAACCCAGCTTTTTCTGTGGAAATGTTTGGTTTCAATTTGTTTACTAGGGATCTGAAATAAATAGATATAAATACAATTCTGAATTAAAATCAGAAGACTTTTTCAAGTCCAACTGTTTACATCTTTTCCCCAATGAATGCCTTGTCTGGCCGTGAGATCTTCATGACAAAATGCTAGATTACGCATCTGGAGAAGATATCTTCAATGCAGCAGACAAGATGTTTTTGTAACCTCCTGAAGATATTTTACTACTACTACCAATAGTTATGTCATCCAAAAAGAAGTCTCATGCTGCTCCAGTGGTCACCATGCTCTCCCATGCCCATCCTTTACCAGCTTTGATCAAGTGGTGTTCTTTAAATTATCTCAAGTTCATTCTTATTTGATATATTTGTTAAAAGGTCCATAAGTCTTCATTCAAGAACCTCTCTCCATACTTTAATAAATTCTATCCTGAAGTTTTGCTTGTAATAAAATATGTTGTAATTTGTTGTGGAGCCTTTAAAGCCTGTTTTTAAATTTAGTTTATAAACAGCAGGGTTTGGTGTCTTTATGGCAATATGGAGGTTGCTGGTGATTTCACTCTCTGTGATTTTTTCATCTTATGGCATTGTTTATTATTACTGACCATTGTCTTCTCAAACAACCTTGTTTTTGCAGATTGCTTAATATACCAGTGGTTTATGTATTTTAAAATATTGCAAATTTACAATGTGCTAAGTTCAGTTTTTGTGCTGCCCTTATAACTAAATCATTATTTTCTTTTATAGACATGTCTCTCATCTTCATGTTAATTTACATCTACAGCCTTCAAAGGTAGACAAGTCAGAAGAGATGTCAGCTCTAACATGACATCCACAGTTTGTATATGAGCACAGGCAAATAAACAGGAATCACTTAGCTCTGTTACTATGGGACAGGAACATAAAATATGTAATATGTGTTTGAAGGGCTGCCAACCTGGTTAAAAGTATAAGGCAAATACCAAGATTGAAAGAGTACATAATGTCATGCAGCAGACCTCAAAGCAAGACACAGAGCCACACTTCCAGGACAGAGCACCTCTGTATGCCATTGTGGCAGAGGACCGAAAGCCCTGACATGTAAGACACCTGGAAGGAAACATCCAAGGACTTCACTGTAGAAGGGAGAGATGAACACTGAGAATAAACTGGCAGTACTCCTCAGAGATACCAGCTTATTCTGGCAGTACTTCATTTATTCAGCCAGTATAGCTCCAGATCCATCCTTAAATCTGTTGATGACATCGCCATCATAGGCCTGATCACAAAAATAACAAGGTGGCTTACAGAGACGAACTTTGTTTTCTGGCATGGTGGTGTTAAGACAAAAATCTCTGTTTTAAATTTCAGCACAAAACTGAGCTGGCCATTGATCTCAGGGATCAAGTGGCATACTTCTCTCCCATCTGCTATAGAGAGGGTCAGTAACTTTGCATTTGTTGGAGTCACCAGTATCAATGACCTGAAGTGAATGCAACACATATCTGAATTGCTTTGTTAAAAAGAAGCCATCTAACTTTAGTAAAGTCCTAGTCAAAGGTTTGAAAAGGGCCAGTAGTACTTACTGTAGTGAGTGTGACGACATGAGAAAGAGAGAGGAGGTTCCTTACAGAGCGCCCAGCAGTGATTGCCTCAGTAAATGGGAGAGTTCCAGGAGGAAGGGGCAGCACAGCGTGAGCGCCATCATTACGTGCTCCCTGATTGGGGAACGAGAGTGTGTCAGCGGGGGACTGGGCACCACAATCCCCCATCGACATATAAAATGGAGGAATGGACAGTAGAGGTCGTTTTTTGAATGGGCTGAGTGGCTAACTATCCTTGAGAACAACAGCAGAGTGAAGGTGGAGTGGTGAGCGAGAGTTAAAGCTTGTGGGTACTGATAGAGAACTTTAATGTTTTTCTCTTTCCTTTAATGTAAATAGTTTATGATTTCTTTTTTCTGATCATTTAAAATAGAAGAAGGAAGGACATTTATTTTTGTACATATTTTTTTCTTTCCTTATTCTAGATTATTGCTTTAGAGGAGGGAGGAAGAAGATATACAGTATTTCTTTTTGGTGTAAACAGTATTTTTGAAGTAAGAGTTCATAATTGTTTTTTCTTTTTCCTTTTCTGATTTTGAGTGGAAGTGAATAAGGGGAGAGGACTGTATTTTTGTAAATGTTGATTTTTATATTTTTTGTTGTTTGTGTCATTAGGACTGGATTTTTACTTAATGCCACTGCATTACTTTGATTTGGAAATTTTGTTTTTTCACCTTTCTGTTTAAAGCACCTGTGAATGAAGAACATTTGTTTTCCTTCATTTTTGTAAAGTTGTGTCTGTGACTCTCTGCTGTCACCATTGACACGTTTGGTCCATGAACTACAAGAGGCCCAAAGTGTAGCCTGGTGCCAATTCCCACTACACTGGGCTCCACAGTGCTCTGGTACTTCTTTTACAGGATATGTTTTAGAAATTGGAATATGTTAAATAAGCAGATTACATATTTATATTTTAATTTTGAGAGACAAAATATCTCAAAACACAGAATATCACTAAATAAATCAATCACCTTAAAAACAAGCTCTGATCAGGAAGGAGCTCTGCACCTAATATTGTGGGACTTCATATTTCTTCTTTAAGACAAAAATGTACACCCTGATAATAACATGGCTATCATTTGCCAAGATTAGTTAAAATGCCACTTATATCCCTGGCATCCTCCATTACACATCTCCCTGCTGAGCCTGCTGTTTCTGAGCTGGTTGTAGTAATTCAACCAGCTGAATGGGGAATGGAAGCTCATGCCGCTCAGATCCTCTACATAGATCTCTTTCTAGAACAATGATTATATAACAATTTAACCTGATATTGAATAATTCACAAGTAATTGAGACTGTCACAGTGGCTCTCCAAGGATTATTAACTTAACAACAGCTCATATAAAACTAGATCTAAGATAGTTACGTCTACCGAACTCTTCAGCCATTTCAAGTAGATGAACGCAGAACAGTAAATGGACAAAAATGGTGACATGTGAAGTTAGTTACGAAGTAGTTTCCATGAATGTGTGTATTACCCAGCATTGGTCCATTCAACTCTTTTCCTGAAACAAATTAGAAACTACTGCTTTTAACCAGGCGTTAAGAGACGTTTATTTGGAAAATAACAACTATGACCATCCTGAATGAACTGCTTAGTAAAACGCCAGAAAATTTGGAGGATAGCACATTTATGAATCTTAATGTTAATGAAACAGGAGTAGAAACAAGCTAGACTCAAAGTGGCCCTGCATAATGTACCTGGTGGTACCCCAGCAACCTGGAATAAAATTCTGATGGTTAATCAGGGAAATGAACCACTTAAGCCTTTGACCGAATGTGTTTGGCTTACATGTAAAGAGTAGTCGGGAATGGTAGAGCCAGCTTAAGATAATGAATTCTGCAGCACTTACTTTTAAACAATGCAGGCCCACAAGATCAACAAATGTAAAACCGTAGTGTGGGTCCGCCTGATAACACGTTTCAGAAATTACTTTGCTGGGCTGAAAGCTCCTACAAAAAAATAAAAATTGTTGTTTCATCAGTGCAATGGAAAGCAGAAAGGGAGTTCTATTAATAAAATAAAACAAGGCAACACAGAAAAATGGCGCATGTTTTGCAATAGAGAGCGGAACTTGACTAATGATTAGGATGGTACCATCTTATTCCAGAAAGTCAGGATATGATCAGAGAAAACATATTAAAACAGCAAATACTGAGATCTGACCAGTTATATTAGGAAGATATTGGACAGAAGCTCAAGAAAATATCTATCTATCTATCTATCTATCTATCTATCTATCTATCTTAGATTACTGGTTTCTGTGTTAGTATTGTGGTTTTGCTTGTTTAATATGACAGAATCTGAGAAGACGATCTGTGCAGCTGATTGAGGAGAGACAGTTGGAACAATCACATCTGTTGCCTCCAAAGCTGCAACTGCAGACTTGCCAAAGTATTTGTGAAATAAGGGAAAATGGAGCCTTATCCATTGAAGAACTATACCAAATCTACACTAATCTTGGAGGCCGAATTGATGTTAATGTTACAGTGAATCTTATGGAGTTATTGTCAGTTGAGTATGCTACTGTTGCAATGCTCACTAAAATTCCCTTAAAAAATGTGTATGTTAATGAAGCAGACTTAATTTTCTTAAATGTAAAACTTTCTTTTCTCTTTTACCTTGCCTGGAAAAATGTTTTCTCCCACACTGCCATTGATTGGGAAACATAAGGGAGTAGTGATGGAGGCTGAGTAGAGCATCCTGACATCTGTGTAAACACCTAATAATCACCCTGAACCTCTATAATAGAAACACAAGTTCAGTTATGGTAATTATTTTAAAAATGCTTAATAAAAAGAGAAAGATTTTCAGCTGCAAAATTTCAGTTCACTGCTATTTCTTGAAAAACATTCATCCACAACATCATCCGTCATCCTGTTTGATTCTCTTTATATTTCTAATGCTGTATTTGTATCTTTTCCAGTCATGTACTGTATAATATAAAAACCAAAGATAGTAGAGATGGTTTTATCTTTCGTAATTCAGTGGCGAGATGTTGTAGTGGACACTCAGTTACAGCACACCAACTTCATGACCTCGTCGTATTCATCTTCTGCAGGCCTCTCCCTGTGTCTGTCTTTCTGTTTTATTTTATATTCACTTCATGTCTCCAGGCCTGTGTGTCACTGCCCTCTCAGCTTTTATCTTGTCAGTTTCTTTAAATTCTGGGTATTATTTTATGTAACCCAATGTCTTTTAGCCACTTTGAGCCAAGGCTTTCTTTGAGGTAAAGCAGAACTGTATGTAAAAAAAAAAGGTTTTGCTGCTTTTGGTAAGCCCTCCATGGATTGGAGCCACAAACAATGCCGGTGGTCTTGTACTTGAGTGTCCAACAGGAAACAGGACGTAATGAAGTCCAAATCAACTAAATCCCTTTGGATGGAGACATGACTGACATTTTTAAAAAGCACTGCATATCAAACAAACTGTCTTCTTCTTCTTTCGGCTGCTCCCATTAGGGGTCGCCACAGCGGATCATCTTCTTTCATATCTTTCTGTCCTTGTCATCTTGTTCTGTTACACCCATCACCTGCATGTCCTCTCTCATCACATCCATAAGCCTTCTCTTAGGCATTCCTATTTTCCTCTTCACTGGCAGCTCTATCCTTAGCATCCTTCCCCCAGTATACCCAGCAACTCTCCACTGCACATGTCCAAACCAATGCAATCTCGCCTCTCTGACTTTGTCTCTCAACTGTCCAACTTGAGCTGACCCTCTAATGTTCTCATTTCTAAATATCAAACAAACTGTATGTTAATAAAAAAATAAGAGAGATGAGTGTGAAATAATTGAGAAACACACAGACACTCTGACCATAACAAGCCATCTTAGGTTACATTTTTTAAACAGGACTTCATCTTCCTCTTTTCTTCAGTCGTTTTGCAGATTGCAGTAGACGTGGAAACAGATGACACTTGAGAAGCTCACTTTAAATGTTTATGCCACAGTAAAACTGACTAAGGACAAGAGAGGCAAACACCAGACAGGTATGTCCTGGTAGCATCCAACATAAATTCCTTTAGTTTCTTTATATTGTTAGCCACAACTTTCACTCCTTTACTACTTAAACCAGCAGCCTACATAGCAGCAGTAGCACAACTGCACCAGTGCTGAGGTGACTTCTGTTACTGTCCATCTCCCTGCCTCCAGCTCTTTTTCATTAAATTACTTTGTCAGGCAGAGTGGAGATGACTGGCGAACATCTCCATCATGTTTTATGATCAACTAGCTTGTATCTTTAACCTCTCTGGCATCAAGTTGATAGTCAGGATATAAATGGAGGTCTGATGTGTCTCTGTGGTGTTGTCACTAATGTATAATGAGAGATTATAAAAGAAGGTCACATTTGTAGGATGGACAACTTTATGCTGTCAACCAGGGAAGGGCAGCTTCTTTAAATTGGCTAAAGATGGGCTGAGTCCTCAAACTGGGTTGTGGCTTTTGTGGTTGGATGTGCAGCAATTAACCACCATCACTGCAGCTTAACAGCACAGAACACGATGTAAGACAACACCCTACTTGAGGCTTATGACTGGTGTGTTCCCAGAAACAAGCAGGAAACATTTAATAATCGTATGCAATTTATAAAAAAAGAAAAGAAACAGTTTCCAAAAACATCTGTTCAAGAGGCTCTCAAGTTCATTTCAGGGGGCCTCTGTGGCAGCAGGTCTTCATTACTACCAACTTCTGCTTTTAATCCCATGTCTCCTCTTAATAAGCAAGGCCATGACTGTAGTTTCTATTCTTTGTTGGTATCAATACATATATTACTGTATATATGTAATATTTATTCCAAAGCAGCAAGTATTTATATGTGTTACATGGAGATAAATTAGCTTTTATTGATTTTCTTTAACAGATTTTGTGCTTTTTTAATGTTCTTGTTATATCAGCTGTTTCTACTACTGAGTATACAACTGAATGTCAATATGACACTTAAGTAGACTCTCTTCTTTTACCATTCATGTTGTTTGCACTCGTGTCTGCACTTCTTATTGCTAATTAACTTGATACAACTAAGCATGCAAATTCTGCAGATGGTGAATTTTCAAGAAAAAGACAAAAAAGCTAAGCATTTAGTACACGCAGCAAAATTCATATATTTCTGAATTTCTCATGAATATAAATGCTGAATATGAGAAAACAAAGACAAGGTTACAAGGTTAGAGCATAAGCCTGTGGCCACAGGGGTCCAGCGAGACTGAACTTGATAATCACAGATCTAGTCTCTATGTGCAAAAACAAAACAAGTGTTCAAAAATGTCCACAGTTCACACTTGGGTCCTCTCGCCATCCAGATGAAAATCTAAAACCAAAAAAAAAAAACTACCCAAGAGTTTTTATTCAAAGATTAAAACCAAAAATAAATTAAGTTCAAAATATTTATGTGACACTGGTTAACAACAAATGGCCTATTGACAAAATGAATAAAAAGCAATCAAAGGTTCTGGAGGACACTCATTCACTTTTGTGACAGAGACTGAGGATGGCTTGGCATTAATGGCACAGAAAGAACAACACACAAACAAAAAGTTTCCTCCAAGGTGCTAAAGCATTCACCTTGCCCTCTGTGGCTGCCTGTCACCTCTGAATTTTATATTATTGTAGAGTCAGCACCAAACACCACAATGGATGGATTCTCTGCTCTTTACATGGCTGTTTGAGGTGGCTTACTATCCTTAAAAGGACTGCTCGCCTTTTGCTGCACTATTTGGAAAAGCATGCCTGAAAAGTTTTCAGGCATGCCATTTATATAGGCACCTTTGCCACTGGTGAATGTAATGCCAGCTCATACTTGGCTGTCTCTTCCCTGGCTGACATAACTTGTCAGCGCCATTACAATATCATCTCAATAGCTCACCTCTCGTAGGCCATCCTTGGAAATTATGGCATCCAGCCCATCTAGCAACATGGCATTCAATGTACAGTACTTATCAACTTTCTACCTAGAAAGTTTGGCCTTTCCGAATTGGTTCAGGAATAAAATTAAAAATACTAGAAAAAACATCCATAAAGAAAAGAAAAAATCTTTCAAAATAGGCATTATGGTTGCCTTAAATTCTCCTGTTGGAAGGACACTCAATCACTCTTTGTCTTTCATCCCAGTTTAAAAATGAATGTGTGGCGTTCTCTGATAACCTAGTATATATATACTGTATATATATTGTGGAGCCGACCCGGACACAGACAGGCAGACATGTTGTTTTCAAACCACCACACGTTTTATTTACAATTATTTACAATAATGTGTCACTCAGACACTAAATAAAGTCAGTGCACAAACCCCAACTCTCAGTCCTGGCTACTCAAATGCCTTTCTTCGGGCCGCCTCCACTCTCCTCTCTTGCCTCGTCCTCTTCCACCCGACTCTAGCCTCGAATGAAGGGAGACGGCCCCTTTTATACATGACCCGGATGAGCTCCAGGTGCTTCCGACACTCCCCCGTTGGCCACACGCCAGCGTGGCGGAAGTGCCGGCTGTTCCCCCGGCAGCTCTCCAGGTATCCTCCTTATTCTTCCCCCCAGCACTTCCTGGTGTGGCGGAAGTGCTGAAGTAACAGGTCCCTAAGGCATTGGGGCGCCTCCTGGCGGTGACCACGGGCCCCTACAGGGTGGGGCTTCCATGCCCTCAACCCGTGGCCCCCAGAGCAACCAGGAAGGTGGC
>JANRMT010062807.1:31711737-31726836 GCA_026402145.1 Polypterus bichir lapradei
TGTGACCTGAGGCAGACACAAGTTACATGGATATTAACAGTCATAATCTATAGGAGAAAGATGGTGCTAGAGAATATAATTAAAGAAGTGATGGGACACTTGTGTTTTTTTCTTAGCATCTCAAAAGTGTCTCACTCCCACCTTCTGTCTCTAATTCTGTCTTTAATCAGCTCTTCTGCAATTATTAAATAAAGTTATACAACAGAATAAAAAAGAAACTTAATGTTCAGTATTGGTTCCCTACAAGCTCATATTAAATTCTGTTGTAGCCTAAACTTTGTCACTCTGAGAATTTCTCGACAGCTAGCAGCATTTTTCTAGTATGAGATGTTTGATAAATATGGACACTGATATCTCTTCTCAGGAATGATTTTGACATGATATAAGTATCCCCTAGGTATGAGTTCAAGTTGTGTTCAGGTTATGAATTTTCACATCTGAGGGGTATCACCGGTAGTCACCGGTGTAATACTGTGTGGTGTTATTCTCTATTAGATGTAATGTCACACCATTGTTTTTTGGGCTTTTCTGTACAGTACAGGATCCTATTCTCCCCAAGATGAAGACACTTTACAGTGTATTCCCATTTGAGGAATGTAGCCAAGGTGGCAGAAAATATGGATGATCCTGAAATGGATTTCAAAGAAAGTGCAGTTTTTCTCTTTCTTTCTTCTATGTCCATTACCCTCTCACCTATAGTCGCAATCACCAACTTCCACTCAGCCATAAGTGCTTCCAATGGTCTATGTCCTGGCACCAGAAGTGCTCTTGGGTCATAGATAAAAGAAGCCGCTCAGCCTCATCCAGGCAAGCTGGAGTCAGGAGAGGAGCTGGATATTGTTAGCCAGGGACGATTAGAGGAAAAAAAGAGTGAGAAGATAGAAAAGGAACATTCATGATTATAAAAGGTTGGAGAAGTCTTTAACTAAGGTATTTTGGTTAATAAACCTTGTCATTGAACCAGAGACTTGTGTTGTTGTGGTTGTGTCTAGGGTTTGGGGTGCTGCAATGCCTCCTCCTGGTCACACAGGCATTATTTTGTGTTTTATATTTGGAATTAATTTAGAGCACTCTGTTTTCACTTTTACATTAAAGAGTCTTTTTATGTTGATTATTGTCAAAAAATCAAATTAAATCCACTGTGATTCAAAGTTATATACAATGAAATGTCAAAATTTACAAGGGGATCAAAACTTTTTGTAGGCACTGTATGCAAGGTTATCACTACAGAATTTAGTTTTTTGACTACAAGAGAAACAGAGCAACTCATCTATAAGTCATGCTATCAAAACTATCAAAAGTGAAATCTTCAGACTAAAGAGATAATAGGGGACACCAGCTTTCCGCCTCAAGGATCCTTTTACTTAGGGGATGGGTTTAAAGATATTGTATTTTGAGGTGGGTGGCTGGTGTTAGCTTTCCACACCCAGAAATAACCCCAAGATGCAAGATTAAGGAGCATTTATTAAATACAAACCCTGAAAGAGGAATGAAAAGAGCAAATAAACAAAAGGAAAATAACAATCAACCCTAACCCACCCCCTTCTGGGTAGGGTGGGGATGATCTTGCGATCTTGTATGCATATTATCATTCAGTGGACACTTGGACAACCACCAGAGGGCATAATGGAGGTGACTGCCAGCATTCTTTATGTTTCAGCACCAACGCGCCCCTTTTGCTTTTGAAATTAGATAGAGTTGGCCGGTAACAAGCATCAACTGGATGATAACATACATACAAGACCGTAAGACAAGCATAATAGTGAGTCTTCATTGTTTGTTAATTTATTTTTATTTTTAAAGTTGTAGGTTTTTTTAATTATATTTTTCTCAAACAATTAAAAAAAAACACTTTATTTTCCTCCCGAGCAATGCTGGGTATTTCAGCTAGTGGGATATAAATTCCTGTCTAACCAGTGGGATGGACTGCCTGTCACACAAAAGCACTTCCTTTTTGAACAGTTCCAATCTGGTTTTCATCCTAAACACAGCACAGAAACTACCCTTGTCAAAATCACAAATGATCTTTTCTGGGCAGCTGACATGGGACGTTTATCAATTCTTGTACTTGTCGATCTCAGCTCTGCATTTGACACCATATCTCATCAAATACTTTTGAAACATCCAGCTTGGAGTCTGTGGCCTTGTCCTCCAATGGTTTTCTTCCTACCTCACTGACAGGAGGCAGTTTGTTCAAGTAAAGGGCATTAAGTCAAAGAAAGCAGTCGTTACTCAGGGAGTTCTGCAGGGGCCACTTCTTTTTCTCATTTATATTTTCCCAATAGGTAATTTCTGTCAATAACATGATATTAAATTTCATTGTTACGCTGATAACACACAGCTTCATCTATCCAGTAAGTCTACTTCTGTTTTCACTCCAGATACTCTTATGGCATGTCTCTGAGACAAAGTCATGGGTGACTCACAATTTTCTTTAATTAAATAGCAATCAAACTGAGATTGGTTCTAAATCTACACTTGCTAAGGCTAACCATTCTTCCATTTTAATTAACAATATAAACACAACCATCTCTTCCCTGGTTAAGATCCTGGGCGTCATTCTAGTCAGTACCCTCTCTTTTTCTTCCCATATAAGTAACATTTCTTGGACTACCTTCTTCCATCTATGAAACATTTCTAGACTTCATCCTGTTCTTACACAACACAGTACTGAAGTATTGGATAATCCCCTAGTTATATGACGTATAGATTACTGTAATGCTATTCTACCTGGCATCCCACAAAAACGTATCCATCACTTACAACTTATTCAAAATTCTGCTGCTAGGATAATAACCTGTTCTAAATCCACTGAACATATTACACCTATTCTCTCCCAACTTCACTGGCTCCCTGTTTACTACTGAATACAATACAAAATAACATTTAAGGCTCTGCACAATCTCGCTCCCTCCCTACCTCACTGATCTCCTACAGACTTACACTCCTTCTCACTCCCTCAGATCCTCATCTGTAGCTTTACTTTCTGCACCACACGTCAAACTCTGTTCTGTGGGAGCTCCAGAGTTCTCCCGTAGAGCTCCTCAACTCTGGAATTCTCTTCCCTCTCACATCTGTCAACTTGACTCAATAACACAATTTAAAACTGCACTCAAAACTTATCTTTTCAAACTGGTATACCAATTATGAGTTTACTACTCTGTACTTTAATTGCTTTTTGATTTTATTGCCTTATTTGTTTTTATCTTTATTTCTATTGTTTATTTCATTGTAAGGTGACCTTGAGTGCTAAGAAAAGTGCCTATTAAATAAAATTTATTATTATTATTATTATTATTATTATTACTGTGTACCAGTGCTGATTTTCTTTTTAAATTTAACTCTTTAGAATTAAACTGAGTGGTTCAACAGCAAAGCAAACCATACTTTTACGAGACTATCATATAAGGTAGCTGGCACTCCTTTATTCCATCTGTTTTCTGTCGTTCACTTGAATTCCTTTAACTTACAGCACCTCATCTTGGAACCCAACTTGATATTTTCCAATAAGGACATCCTTTACAATAAACTTAATATATATCCTTAGCCTGTACATTAATTTATCATTTATTATCAGTCTGTGACAAGCTTCATTCATCACATTATTGTTCCACCTCATTCATTGGTACATCAAACATTCTCTAACATCACTGATGTTTCTCATTTGGAGTAGATTTCAGGCCTTAGGACTGTAATACTAGGGTGTTGTACTGTGTTAGCCATTATGAATGTAGTTAGAAGTGAAGCAAAATGAAACCTTTTATTGGCTAATTAAAAAGATTACAATAGGCAACTCAGGTCCCTTCTTCAGGAAAGATGTAATTGATTGAGTCGCCTTGAAAGCTTGCCTATTGTAATCTTTTTATTTAACCAGTAAAAGGTGTCATTTTGCTTGACTTCTCACTGCATGCCTTAGGACTGATACTCTGTGTTTGGTATTTAATAATTAGATTGGGTTTCTTTTTTTTAAGTTTATTGATTTTATTGTATTCATTTCATACAAATAGATCAATTTTTACAAAAAAATAGGATTGAAAACAAATCAACCCCCACCCCTGAGAAAGAGAGCATGGCCAACGGACTAAAACTTAAAATTAGTAAAAATAAATAAATTGATGAGTTTAATAGGTGGATACAGATAAATGGAGAAGAAAAAGAAATGAGGATAGAATCTATTTCCTCAGTGCTTTAAGTGCTTATTCTAAAATGTTTTTGATTGGTTCCTGCTAGGTTTTGAAAAAGTTCTGCACAGATCCTCTAAGTGAGAATTAGATTTTTTCTAATTTCAAATAGTATAAAACATCAGTTACCCACTGACTTAAAAGAGGAGAATTAGGATTCTTCCAGTTTAGCAAAATAAGTCTGCGTGCCAATAGTCTAGTGAATGCAATCATAGTTTGTTTGTCTTTCTTCAGTTTAAGCCCATCTGGAAGAACACCAAACACAGCTGTTAATGGATTAGGAGGGATTGTGACACCAAGGCTGTCTGAAAGGCACTTACAAATTTTGGTCCAGAATGATGTTAATTTGGTTCAGGCCCAAAACATGTGACCAAGTGAGGCTAGAGCTTGATTGCAGCGTTCACAGGTTGTGTGATCCTTTCCCACTGTCCTCTTGGATCTTTGATAGGGAGGGACTGTAAAATATTTTTATATATTGCAGAAATGCTGTCTGAGTCCTCAAGACTGAGCAATATTGTTTCCAGCATAGAGGAAGGTGGGAGATGAGGAAAATCGGGCAGGTTCTGTTTGACAAAGTTTCTAATTTGAAGGTAGAGAAAGAAATGTGTTGCTGGAAAATTAAATTTGGAATGTAATTGTTCATAGGATGCAAAGATGTTGTCTATATAAAGATCTCTAAGCAATTTAATCCCAAATGTTTTCCAGATATTAAAAACTGCATATGTTTGCGAGGGTTGAAAAAGGTGGTTATAAATTGGGTTTCTAATATTACATACCCTTAGGAACAAACTCATTTTCTAAAAGTGCTAAATTAAAGTGCAGGCTTTTGAAAGTCTTCCTTTATTTCCAATGTCCAACTTCTACCACCACCCCTCATCCCAGTCTCAGTTCACAGAAAACTTCAACTTTCATCCTATCATTTCATCTCTGTTATTTTGTTTCCAATTCCAATTCTCTGAAAGGCTAAAGGGGGTTAATAGCATATGAACTTAAGAAGTGTGACAATTATCAGAGACCCTTCAGTCGATCAATTGTCCCAGTAGTTCATGCAGATACTTGTTAAACCTTATTAAAAGTTTCGGTTTCAACTACATGACTCAATGGTCTGTTCCAGATTCCCATAACTTTTTGCTTGTGGAAATGTTTCCTGGCTTCCGTCTTAAAGTCACAAACTAATGAATGAATTAATTAATAAGTTTTGGCAGCTGAGAGGTGGAATAAGAAATACCAGATATGCTAGCTTTGGTCATACAGACCTCTCTGAGATAAGCACAGGAAGTCCCTGCAAAGATAAAGGTGCCAATTAGTTTGCTGTCAGCCAGACTGGGTGGAACTTGTGGTTACAGGATTTGCTTCTCATCAAACCTCTAGAAGAAATGCAAATAGACAGCTATTAGGTGGGAGTCAGTGTCTCGAGGCCATTGAACATCAGGATCAGTACAGATAAGAGCTGACATTTCCTTTTTTCTCTGCTGTTGTTTTTATTTGTGTTTTTATTTTTCCTTAGCTTCCTTTGCAATTATAATATTGTAATGTCCCTTTCCAGTCAGGAGAAATAAACTACAAAAGCAAGTGGTTGTTGCAATCCAAAAGAAAATTATTATTGCTCTTCTGGCTTAATTGAACAAGCCAACTGAAAACAAACAGTGCCAAAACTGAGAAAACAACCACATGTCAACCACCCACAAAAAACTACTTCACTAACTTCTTTTTTTCTCCTTTTTTACATAAAGTACTTCCTTAACATTTTCCTCCCCCCAGCAACCCAGTGGCTGCTTTATTTCAGAGTGGCAGATGGGGCTCTTCTGCCCACCCCTCTCCACAGCACTCTGAATAACCCCATTTGCAAGTCTTTTTGGAAGCGCTGCTTTAATTTTCCAGACTGTTACAATATATTTGATCTGTTGAATTCCAGTGCAGTATTCTGTTTTTAGAAAATAAAATTAAAAAGATAAAAAATAAAAGAAATCAGTAGAAAGACTCACTAGGGCCTTTAACCTGCTAGCTTTGTGTTTCAATTCTTTTCTCCTTCATACTGCAAGTCATTACATTAAAAATGTGAACAATTATTAAAATAAATATACAAAATCACAAAGAAAAGCAGCAGAAATTCATACAAATGGGCTCAATAATGGCCAATGTGGATAAGCATATGTTAGACTGTTTAGCTGAAACTGATCACAGCAAATGAATGGAGCAGTATGGATTATTACAGATTTTTAAAAAATTCATATATTTATAACATTTTTATAACCACCAACCTTAAAGTAATAATCAGTCACGTTTTGCTTTGAATGCATGTCTTTATTGCATTAAGAGCTGGATATTTCACTTGGATTTTGAAAGAACTAAATGTCGACTGTCTTACTATCGTCTGAACAGTGAAAGAAAACTAATAACAATCTCAAAATGCTAGACAGGTTTTGGTTTGAAGGTACTACATCAGAGTTTGGCAGATGATTGAAATATACAGTTTCAATAGGACCAGAGTGAGAATGAAAAAAGAGGTCTGTTTGTATTAATCATAAAATTAGAGCTGATTGTTTCTCATTGTCATGGAAGGCACTCATAAATATAATACCATAAATAAGTGAATTAAACTTAATTAACTTAGACCATGTGAATCCAGCAGGGGGCACTATCTTCCTTGGAATAAATTCTTTTTTCATTGCGGCTTGTTACATAACCTGAATCTATATAGATATGATATTAAAAGGCAATACCCCTCCCTTAGTGATATGATGGTAAGAAATCACATAGGTGAAATAATCTTTAGTGACGGTTTACGTGGCATAACAGACGAGGAAGACATGACAAGACCATTACCGAAGTGGGAGTTCGATGTATACAGTCTTCCGTTTCCATCACTGCGCTGGAAGGATTTTCTGGATCAGATAATGTTATCTCCCATCCGTCCGTTGGCTTCAACAGTGTGCCAGGCAATGTTCCAAGGCTTTATTCTCTTTCTCCATGTCCAGGCCCCCACTTAGGTAAATCATGCCATTCCAAACAAGGAAAAGAAGA
Source organism: Polypterus bichir lapradei (assembly GCA_026402145.1). Lineage (NCBI taxonomy): Eukaryota > Metazoa > Chordata > Cladistia > Polypteriformes > Polypteridae > Polypterus > Polypterus bichir. The sequence goes on from JANRMT010062807.1 coordinate 31,718,943, forward strand.
TCCAATGTCATGCTGACTCTGACACATAGAGATAGTGCATGTTGCCCATTTGCAGTTGTTCTTAACTTGTCTTCTAATGCTTGCTTAGCAGTTCTAAATGATGAGCCCCTGTGTGCTGAATCTGGCCTTTTGTTAGCTGTACATGTGAGTGGATTTAGAAAATATTTTTGTACAGAGCACAGTGACATATTCAACTTATGTACTTATTACACCATTTATGAAAAGTGTTGCCATTTCTACATGGTGTGACCGAAATGCATGCAAATATCTATAAATGAAATCTGAAATGTGCACTTTAATTGCGTCTGGATTGTTTGATTTGTAATATTAAACTTTGGAGCACAGGGGGAAATCAAGGAAACAATGGGTCTTTGTCCCAAACATTATGGAGGGCACTGTATGCCAGTCCTGATGTGAACTTCTGACGTCATTTGTGTATAAGATAAACTCAAGAAGAGACAGCAGCCTTCAGAAGATCTGGTGGATGAGGTCAGGCTATCAGATAAATAGCCATTAACACTCGGTCTTTGTGTTCTGATTGTTATAAAGTTCAGAATTCATCCTACTAAGGTTTGAGTCCAAACAGAATTGATCAATCACTTTGTCAACTACAACATGAGACTGGATTGTATTTAAAAGCTGGCGAGAAATCTATATATGGCAATCTTGCGTGGTGTGCAAAATGCTCATACAATAAATTCAGAAGTGTTACTGTGGCCTCCCCCAACCCCTCTTTGCTCACAAGTGTAGGTCCATGTAGGCCTGGGATTTGCTAAGTAGTTGTCTCTTTGGAAAAGAGTGTCTGTTAAGCAAATACTTTTAAAATGTAACTGTGACCTCTCAAACACTAGGTTGGGTCGCAGGCTGTTGCAAGTGGGTCACCCAAGCAATCAGCATATTTCTCAGGATAAGTTTGCTTGATTCATCACGGGAGACCCCCCCCCATCACAAAGACACTGCTCTAAAAGATTTGCACAATGTAGATTTAATTACTTTTTTACACCTGCTGCTACTTTGTTGGGTCATTTGACAGGACAAAATCTCTTGACAGAGGTTCAACTTACATAAAAGGTTCTTCAGACTTCAGCAGTATTTAAGTAATACAGTATGTACAAAATATTTATTTAAACAAAGATATATTTGAAGCACACCAAAACAAGGCTACTCTTGCATTACAAATTGGGTTCTGCTGATAATTCTTTGTTAGACAAAGGCTTTCTAAAGTATGAATATATAAGAGAGTATTTAGCATATTCTTGATAACATGTAAATCTATCAAAAACAGGTCCATATTTGATACTCCATTACAGGTCTGGAGTTACCTTGAAGCCTTGCACTCTAAAATGAACTCATCCTGCTTACAAAAGTTTGAAAAAAGCCACTATAAAAAAAGCTTAATAGGCAATTTTTTTTTTCCTAAAGATCATCCACTACACATGCCAACATGTTTTGCTAAAATGCGGATGGATGAGGCTGTCCAGCCTGCTGCTCAAAGATCCTCTCCTTTAGGTTTCTGCTACTTGACTTTTTGAGTGCACATTTAAAAATATGTGTGCCACCCTTTACTGGAGTGCAGCACTTTGCTTCCCTTTTTAAGAATAGTGAGGTTTTGATGTTGTGTATAGATGACCTTGCGATTGCTTCATGACACTGTGGTTAGGCTTATTTATAAGAAAGACAGAAAATTCATCAGTGACAGAGAAGGCGCCTGAGACAAACTGAACAGCAGGGTTGCATCTTCATCTGTCTTTCTGCATTTTAGCCAAGCGTTTTAATGGTAATGTATTTTACTGTTTTGTTGAAGATATGAAGGTTGGGCGGAATAGGAGGAGTAACTTTTTATATAAAAAAATAATTTTCCTCTTGCATTTTAGATAATAATGAGTGTTTTATCTCACTCCTATCAATCTGCTCCTGTCTTCATTCACTTGATTTTGTTCTCTCTTTTGAGTATTTATTACCGCATGATTTACCATCAATTTGAATTATTTGGTGTTGCATTACTGTAATTCTTAGGTGTTTTTAAAAGTGTCTTGTGTAATGTGCTTTGTGAAGGGCTATGAACAAAATAAGTGATGATTTATATTTTAAAATATGCTTATACAATAGGCTGTATATATTTATTAATGGTTTGTGTGATTTTTAAATTCTACCTAATAAATACACCACTGGCCATCTTCACTCTCAGGCTCTCTGCCTTTCTCTGATGTTCGGAGTTGTCACTAATTAATGGGAGCAAACCGCTCTGCTAACCATCTCACTCTTCACAATGTTCTCAACAGGGCTGCTGATGAGGTCCTTTATGCTTCCGTAAACTTCACTTAACAGAAAATAAAGTTTTGGAGATGGAGAGCAAGCAGTCCACAGGTCAGAGGCTGATGGCTTTAGAAGGAATGACTTTATTCCATATTAAAAAAATGAAAAAGATATTTGCTTATGAATAGTTGATTATATTAACATGCCTTTCTCATTTAGAAAGTGCATTTAGGTTAAAAGTAAATGAAAGTAAATATGGATTAGTAACAACACTGAATTAGAAATTACCATAAAAAATAGAAAATATGCATTTCACTAAATTTACCTACTTTTCCATTTATCTTTGTATAATGAAGTTCTGACTCTGTGTCTATGATCTAGTGCAGTGTTGTCAAACTCCATTCCTTTCAGGTTGGTACCTTTTGTATCATTCATTGTAACCTTGTTAAAACTGACCCTTACCTGTTGTTCCTGTGGATGAGGCATTGATACCTATTTGGTGTTTTTCGCCCCAACTTCAGGATGGCGGGGTGAATCACAGTAATCTCCAACCTATTGGTCATGTTCCCTGCTTAACAAGCAGCTTGGTTATAACAAAGATTGCGCTGGTAAATGTACGATCCTTAAAACATTTATTTTGAATGACTTTTTCACATCCTGCGGACTGGATTTACCTTGTATGACTGAGACCTGGATGGGTGTTGGAGATTCTAGTCCTTTTACCGAACTTTTACCACTGGACTGTCTTTATTACAATACGCCAAGAACATTGGGTCGAGGAGGTGGAGTTGCTTCTGTCTTCAGAGAAAACCTTAACTGCCGGCAGTTATCAGGGGTTATGTATTCCAGCTTTGAACTAAATATCTTTGAGCTGAAAAAATCTGACCCTGTAGTTTTTGCGGTGAATGTCATGAGGATTTTGAAATTAGTTTTCTGACTTTTTATCTGATCTTCTGTTAAAATATGATTGTATTCTTATTGTGGGAGATTTCAATATTCATGTGTGTTGTTCCAATAAGCCATTGATTCACAACTTTTTAAATCTTATTGATTCCTTTAATTTAATTCAGTTAGTTACTGGTCCAACACAAAAATCAGGCCATACATTTGATTCAGTTCTTTCGTATGGTCTGTCCATTTTTCATATGGAATTAAGGGATTCAGTGTGTTTTCTGATCATTTGCCTGTTTTATTTTAAGTTTCTAGAAATCGTTATTTGCCTAAACTGAGTGCCCTTGCATGTTGCCAGCGGAGGATTACTTCCTCCATGGCCATGGATTTTAGGGCTGCTTTTGAAGATGCTGCCCTCTTTGCTGGATCCATCTTGTCCTGATACTGAGGAGCTCATCTTTCTTTTAACCTGTCTAAATATATTGGACACTGTAGCCCCTCTTAAATCCTGCCAACCAATGTTAAAATCCAAACCCTGGATGAATGATACTACTTGTTCAGCCAGACGAGAATGCTGGAGAGCCAAGAGGAAATGGAGAAGGACGGGCTTCAGGTGTCTTTTGATATGTTGAAAGGGCGCTGGGTCAGGTAACCAGTCAATTTTTAAGGCCAAAAAGTCTAAATAATTTTCCAAAAGTGTTACTAAGAACTGCCATAACCCTGGTATGCTTTTTAACACTTATCAATGCTGCCCTAAATTCTGCTCAGATTCATAAACTAGACCCCTCCACTGAAACCTGCAAGGAATTCTTGCACTATTTTGTGAATACTATTAAAATAAAATAAAATAAAATTAAAGCTATTAGAGTGCATATTGTACCTCATATGATCCATCAATTCTTGTCTCATCTTCAGCTTTGTTTGCAAGGTTTTTGCCAGTGCCTCTCAACTTTATCCATCCATCCATTATCCAACCCGCTATATCCCAGCCACAGGGTCACAGGGGTCCGCTGGAGCCAATCCCAGCCAACACAGGGCGCAAGGCAGGAAACAACCCCTGGGCAGGGTGCCAGCCCACCGCACTCTCGACTTTATTTATAGTGTAATTAGTCATATGAAAGTAACTGCTGGTCCTACTAATGTTGTCCATCCTCATCTTATCTCTATGTATAAAAGTCAATGTGTGTATGTATGTTCCAGCATCACATCAGATCGGCTGGAGTGATTTTCATGAAACTTGGTACACATGTTTCTCAATGGTCGACTAAAAATACTGTAGGGTGAAATGAGCTCTAACCCATTCCCCTCTGTGTAGGGTCGGGGGTGATTTTTCAGTCTTGTATGCATTTTATCATCAAGTTGACACTCGGAACGACCACCAGAGGGTGAACTGGAGGTGACTGCCAGCATTCTTTATGTTTGAGCACCACCACCGCACCCCTGTTGCTTTTGAAATAAAACAGAGTTCTACGCATGCAAGTGTGTGTGTGTCTGTCCTCCCCGGAAGTGAGAGGTAGAGTCAGGGTAAGGGCTTCAGCTCCGGGGATAGGCAAGCAAGGCCAGCACACCGGCAAAAGGAAACCTCCTAAGAAAGACAGTCGCTTAGCTGCTAATGAACAAATGATGTGAGCACGTCTGCAACACGAATCCTCATAGCAGAGAGATGCCCAGAGTAGTTCTGACAATTTCAATCCCTGAAAAGCACGGGCTTACACAGTTAATATGTAACAGGCGACTGCCAGCATTCTTTATGTTTAAGCAGCACCGCGCCCCTGTTGCTTTTCAAATTAAATAGAGTTGGCCGGTTCTGAGCGTGAACTGGATGATAACATACATAAAAGACCACAAGACAAGGACATTAGTGAGTCCTTATTGTTTGTTAATTTATTTTCATTTTTAAAATTGTGTTTTTTGAAATTGTTTTTCTCAAACAATTAAAAAAAAAACACTTTATTTTCCTCGCGGGCAACTCTGGGTATTTCAGCTAGTTATAGGTATTCTGAGACTATTGATACAAGTATTTAAACTATCAAGCAGTTTGACTTCAGGTACTGCTCCTAATCAGTTTAAGCATGCATTAGTACAACCAATTATTAAAAAAACCTAAGTTGGATATTTCTGGTCCCTTCAATTTTAGGCCTATTTCTAAACTTACATTTCTCTCTAAACTTTTAGAAAAATTGGCATTTTTATAGCTGCAATCTTTTTTAGATATGTACTGCATCCTTGAACCACTTCAGTCAGGCTTTAAGTCCCTTCATAGTACTGAGTCTGCCCTTTTAAAGTTTTTTAATGATCTTCTTTTAAAACTCTGGTAATTCTGCGATTCTTGTTCTTTTAGACCTAAGAGCAGCCTTTGATAAGGTTGATCATAACTTATTGATCTCTCGTTTGGAGCATTATGTTGGCCTTAAGGGTCTGCACTAGACTGGTTTAAATCATACCCGTAGAATAGAAGTTTTTCTATTACCATGGGCAATTGTAGGTCGTCTTCAGCATCATTTGTTTGTGGCATTCCCCAGGGTTTAATTTTAGACACTTTCCTCTTTTAGTTACATAATCTCCCTTTAGGGTCCTTTTTAATAAAACATGGAATTTCTTTTCACTGCTTTGCCGACGATACGCAAATTTGTTTGCCAAAATCGCTGTTAGATTGTTTGGAGGATATTAAAGCATGGATGGCAATAAGTTTCTTAAATTTCAATGAGAGTAAAAGAGATGTTCTTATATTTCGTACAAGTAGAATTTTCAATGATCCTCCTTGTAGTTTTGGCCCATTGGAAACTTTTGTGAAGACGTCTGTTAAGAAGTTCGGAGTCATCATTGATGGGGATTTTAAAATGCATGGCCAAATTAAATCTATTATTAAATCTAGTTTCTTCCAGCTGAGACTCCTATCCAAAGTAAAAGCTTTTTTGTCTTTTGAGGATTTTGAGAAAGTCATGCATGTTTTTATCTCATCACGCCCTGACTGTTGTAATGCCCTTTATTTTGGGGTTAGTCAGGCTTCTCTCTCCCGCCTCTTATTTAGTTTAGAATTCTGCCATCCTTCTTTTAACTGCGTCTCTAAAACATGATCATATTACCCCAATAATTAAGGCATTAAATTAAGTTCCTATCAAGAATAGGATTAATTTTAAGATTCTTACAATTACCTTTAAAATTTTAAAAGGTCTGGACGCTGGCTATTTATGTGAGCTGGTTATCCCTTACATTCCCACTAGGTCTCTGAGATCCACCGATCAGATTTTGCTGATAACACAAAGAGCCAAACTAAAACTGAGAGGTGACCAGGCATTTTCTGTCCTGACTCAGAATTTATGGAATGAGTTACCTTTAAATATAAGGATGGCTCCATCATTGTTGATTTTTAAATCTCATCTTAAAGCTCATTTTTAGTGTTTGGCTTTAAGAGTTAATTCTGCTTGCATGTGCTGTTGTATCTGTTTCTGTCCTTATATTTTATATTTATAGGTTATTGTCCTTGTACAGCACATATGCCTCAACTGTGTTCTTTTAAAGTGCTTTATAAATAAACAATTAATTGATGGACTGATTGATTGATTGAAGGTTACAATGGCTGAAGGTTTTTATTTCAGCCATTAATGCTAATGCAACATACTCTGTTACCTTGGTTGACTTCAATTTTAAAAATATTTTTCTTTAACCAGTGGACAAACAATAGTGAGACTCAAAGCAAGCCAACAGGTGACTCAGATCCCATTTGTGCCCTTGCACTTTGTACAACATTTTTCTCAATAAAATATCTGAAAAGAAAAAATGAAGGTGTAAGAATTGTTAATTTGCTGTAGTTCACAAAGCATTTGGTTGGCAACCTCAGGAAAAGAACCAAAAATATTTTTTTGGAAATGACTGGTCTTGCAGAATTAGAATACAAACAAGCCTTAGAATTAAACAGCAGGTTTCGTTAGCTGCAAAATACGAGACAGACTGGACTGATTGGAGTGAAAATGGTGGTCCTCAGAGGCTGCTTGGGATCCCTGAATTAGCTGGGTTATCTGTTGGCATGTTTACATGTCTTTGCTGTCTGGCTCCTTAAAAAAAAGTACAATTGAGTAATTCAATTGTATTTAGACAAAAGAAGTCAGTTAACTTAGTAACAGTTACTAGATATTATTAAAAAAAAAGCATTTGTAATGAAACCACTGTAGCCCTCCAGATTCAAATCTAGACATCTCTAATCTAGTGCCTTTTACACTGATGTTCTACTGTATATATCTGTTCATCCATCTATTTGTTCCATACTTCATCTATCTATCTATCTATCTATCTATCTATCTATCTATCTATCTATCTATCTATCTATCTATCTATCTATCTATCTATTGTAATAAGAGACAAGAAACAATATAAAGTTTTTGGGATTCCACCCCATATGGCGTTGGATTTGCACAAAATAACTCAAAACCACAAGTGCTTATTAAGCACTGAGTCATAGCAAAGACTGCCACTTAAAACAAATATTCCTGCTTTATAGTTGAGGGAAAGGAAGAGGTGTGTCTTCGGGTGAAAGTGAGGTCAACATGGTTGTGAAATGCTGCCGGAAGAGGGGGGAGATTTAGGTGGGTCTGTCTTCTGGAGGTCTGCAGGAGAGGGAAAAGAGGCATTAGTACAATGAATTAACCCCATACTCTGGGTTTTACTCCCACTTAAGCCCTTAGACTGATTCCCATGAACACATGTGTGACACTATCTATCTATCTATCTATCTATCTATCTATCTATC
>JANRMT010062807.1:31726936-31745688 GCA_026402145.1 Polypterus bichir lapradei
CGATGGCCAGGGTGGACAGAAAAAACAAACAAAAAAAAAAACTCCAGTCGGCTGGAGAAAAAAAAAAAAAAAAATCTGCAGGGGTTCCAGTCCACGGGACCGCCCAGTCCCCTCTGGGCATTCTACCTAACATAAATGAAATAGTCCTCTTTGTAGTTTGGGTTCTCACGGAGTCACTTGATGTTGATGGTCATACAGACTTCTGGCTTTTAATCCATCCATCATTATTGGAACATCACGGTGCTTTGAGTAGATGGTGGTGGCACAAGCCACCACCAAAAGGATACCGGAAAAGGAAACAGAAGAGAGAGTAGGGGTTAGTACAGATTTTAGAGCCACCATGAATAGTTATTATAATGAGTTTGATATGCAGAGTATCAGGATTTTAATTTCAGTGAAGTTATGAGAAGGCCATGTTAAAGTAATGTGTTTTCAGCAGTTTTTTAAAGTGCTCCACTGTATCTATGAAAACATATTAGTGCAATATACTGTGTATCTGTATCTGATATTAGAAAATCAGTCAGTCTGCTCATTAGTTTTTTATTGGCCACTTTGCATATCTGTTTTAAAGTTTATACCCAATGTAATGATGAATGCTGTTGGAGTGTAGCATACATACTGTACAGCAAGCATAGCATTTAACATGGCTACCTTACAGATTAAGACAGTGTTTTTGAATCCCAGCCTTAGCTCTTTGTCTGTGCGAAATTTGAATCTTATGTTGTCCTTTGGATTTTCTCTAGATCCAAAAGATACAGCAGTTTGGTCGACTGGTATCTCAAAGTTGATCCTGTGTGTATGGGTGTGTGTGTGTGTGATTGTGTTCTGTAATGAACTGGCACAGCATCCAGTATTCATCCTTACCATGAAGTTACCTTGAGTTCAGTTTTGCCATTGTAGGTATTGGCTCCTTAGATCCCGAATTATATTCATCAAGTTTAGGAAATGGATGTGTGGAGAGTATGATGCTCATTATAATGTTTCTACATGAACCATCAATTAAGCTTTGTTAATTGCTACTGTTTCTTTATTTCATTTAATGTTTCCAACGCACAAACTCAAGATACCCTCATCTTATCTAACAATCTTGAACTAAGCACTTTATTGACAGTGAAAAGTTATTTTCAATATCGTTACATCCTTCTTTCTCATAAATATGAACAACACTTGTAAAAGACAAAAAGAGCTGAGCCTTTTCAGTTTAAGCAAAAGAAGATTTAAAGGACACATGACTGCAATGTTTACAATTATGAAGGGAATTAGTCCAGTGGATCGAGACTGTTATTTTAAAACGAGTTCAATATGAACACGGGGACACAGTTCAAAACTTGTTAAGGGTAAATTTTGCACAAACATTAGGAAGTTTTTCTTTACACAGAGAACCACAGACACATGGAATAAGTGACCAAGTAGTGTGGTTGACATAGGACATTAGGGACTTTCAAAACTTGACTTGATGTTATTTTGAGAGAATTAAGTAGATGCAACTGGCAAGCTTTGTTGGGGTGAATGCCCTGTTCTCGCCTAAATCTGTGTAATAGTCTAAAAAAACTGTAAAGAAACACAGCTTTTTGCTTTTGTGATTAGAAGTTTACTTGCAAAAGTGGTCAAAGCAGACTTTCTGTGGCATTTTTAAACTTCCTAAAATTTTTATATAAATGCATAGCACAGCAGTGGGTAGCTTATGGGTAGCTTAAGTGACAACCAATACGTTTATTTAAGAAGAAGTGACCTTAGGAGAATGTCTCATGGTGAAATCTTATTCAGAAAAAAAGAGCAGAGTTTTCAGTTTTCAGGCAGTGTCACAAATTTGACAAAAGGCACAAAAAGATTTGGGGCAGCCACCTGTATATTGTTTCCTGGCTGAAAAATTAAATGAATAATTGTACAGAAGTGTAGAAGTAGGAGTCCAGAACAGAACTGATTTGCTTGTCACAAAGATGGTGGCTTTAAGGGAGCGCAAAGGAAGTGATATCATCAGTAGGATCAGAACCAAAAGTAATGTCATTTGGGCCAGGCAGAATTTCCCGTAACTGGTGTGTAGAGAAGTGAGAGAAAGAGTCAGTGTACTCCGCCAGACCCTGGTCTGGCATGGAATTACTCTCATTCAGGTACTTTAGCTGCCTCCCATGCTCATGTGTGTGACAAGGCCCCCTCCAATCCAGACCCATCAGGTCGGGTGTTCCTGACCGAGAGGTTGTGAACCCCAGAAAGTGCATCAGCGTTGACATGGAGAGAGCCTCGTCGATAAACAAGTGGAAATGTGTATGGCTGTAGGTCAAGAAACCACCTGCTGACCCACGGATTCAATTCCTTGTGTAGGGCCATCCTCTGTAAGGGTGCATGATCAGTGACATGGGTGAACTCACGGCCCAAGAGATAGTACCTCAGCTGTGTAATCACCCATTTGATCACAAAGGCTTCCCTTTCTTCTGCTGTATACCTGGTCTCTTGTTCCAGCAGTTTCCAGCTTAGGAACATAAAGGGGTGTTCAACATCACTCTGATTGAGCATGGCACCAAAGCCTGTGTCCAAAGCGTCCATCTGGAGAATGAAAGGTAAATTAAAGTTAGGAGCTTTCAAAACTGGTGCTGACGTAAGGGTCTGTTTTAAGTCACTAAGTCTTATCAGTCCATACCACATTGTTTGGGGCCATCTTCTTTGCCAAATGAGTCAAGGGCGCTGTTCTGTCAGAGAATCGAGGTACAAACCAGTGGTAGTACCCTATTAAGATGAGAAAGGCTTGGACCTGCCGCTTGGTTCGTGGAAGGGGCCATTTCAATATGGTATCTACTCTGGAGCACTGTGGCTTCATGGTACCCTGACCCACCAGGTATCCTAAATACTTGGCTTTGTTCAATCCAAAGAAGCATTTCTTGGGATTAATCCAAAGTCTGGCCTCCCCAAGCATCCGTAATAATGCTCTGACTTGCCGTAGGTGTTCCTCCCATGTGCTGGAATAGATGACCATGTGATCCAGGTAGGGAGCATTATATGAGTTATGAGGCCAGAGCACTTTATCCACCAGGCGATGGAAAGTCGCAGGAGCCCTGTGCAACACAAATGGAAGGACACGATACTGCCAGTGCCCACTAGGGGTGCTAAATACCATCTGAACCTTTGCAGAGTCTGTTAAAGGAACCTGCCAGTAGCCCTTTGTCATGTCAAGAGTGGTCAAATATTTTGCCTGTCCTAGCCACTTGAGTAAGTTGTCTACTTTATAATATATAATATAAGAGAAGAGAAGAGATTTGTGGAGGGGAGAGCCTCTTCCTTCCATCCTTCATTTAAAATATTTTGAAATGTGGAGAGACAGTCAGGACTGACCTCAAGGGGCGTGGTTTCCTCCCGTTCCGTCACGGCATTGGTCGATGATGCATCTGCCTGAGATGGTCCAGGAACTGCCATGTCACACTAAGTGGCCGTATCGTCTCTTTCCACTGCCTGATTACATGGTGTGGAGGAAGCTTGAGAAGGATCATCCCCATCTATAATTAGGCCCAAATTTGATTTAGGAGTGGAAGGCGCCAAACTGCTTTTACTTTTAGACTAGTGCACACCACCCTTCCTTCCCCCTCCATCTGCATTCCTCCTTGTCCCTGAGTAACCTGCAAATCCTGAGACATCGGCGCAGGCTCCTATTTGTAGTGGTGGGGCCGAATTTTTGGGACATAATCTGCCTGGCTTTGAGTAAGGGACGGGTCTGCCCTCCCAGATTGTGAAGCCATCCAATATGCTTCCACAAGCTCCATGAGCTCTGCCATGTTCTGGAATTATTGTCCCCAGACCGGTTGGGTGATGTACTCTGGTAGGTTAGGGTAGGCCACCTGCTCCACTATTTGTAGGGCATTGTTCTCTTCTGGCCTTAGCCAGTGCCCTACCTTTGCCCAATGGGAGAAACCTTGTTTATAGGTTGGCCGCTCAGGGTCAAACTTCCAAAGTTTTACTTTTCTCACCTAATGGTCTGGGGCACCCCCACATTTATCCAAGGACTCTGCCTTGGTGGGGAGAAGGGCACTTTCCTCTGAGAGAGCATAATAAGCTCCCTTTGCCTCCCCCATCTGGACCAGCCCAATCCTCTGAGGCCCTCCCGCACACTCCCCATTTTTCTCAGTTTTCCCTGTTAAGTGTACTGGGAGAGGAGCCTGCACCAGATCATTTCCGAACCACAGGAAGAACCCCCCACTTGGAAACTCACTCACTGTACTTTCCTACCTGGATATATGTCATGTCTGGTTCCTGGTTCTTCAAGAAGTCCACCATCCTCCCAACTACACCAGTTGTCTCAAACTAGACAAAAGCCACAAAAAGTTTGGGGCAGCCACCCTTATATTGTTTTCTGGCTGCAAAATTAAATTAATAATTGTTCAGAGGTGTACAGTTTGGAGTCCAGAACAGAACTGATTTGCTTGTCACAAAGATGGCAGCTTTAAGGGAGAGCAGAGGAAGTGATGTCATTAGTAGAATACCTGGAACCAGAAGTAATGTCATTGGGGCTGGGACCAGAAGTGATGTCAGCAATAGGGCTGGAACCGGAAGTGATGTAATTGGGCCCAGGATTGGAAATGACATCATCCGTGATGCTGGAACCGGAAGTGGCGTCGTTGGGGTCAGGTGGTATTTCCCGGTCTGCAGAGAAGTGAGAGGAAGAGTTAGTGCACACCTCCAACCCCTGGTCTGGCATGGAATTACTCTCATTCGGGCCCTTTAGCTGCCTCTCATGCGCACTTGTGTGACAGCAGTCTGAATTAGACTTTATAGCAAAGCATATAATGCCTGTCTCAGTTCATGAAGTGAACCCAGTGAGTTGAACACGGCTCATTTTTATTTCAGTTCTATTCATAAAAACATCCCTATTTTTTTTTACATGTTCTCATCATTCATTTTACATGTTATCTCATAACACTGACCTTGTGCTGTACATGTTTTCATAACAATTACCTTGCCTTGTAAACAATCATTAGAACTCAAAGGTCATGCTTGCCACCTGGCCCGAAGATAACCATCACCTAATCATCTTTTACATTCCTCACATTCTCAGATTCCTATTCCTGTGGTTGTAAAAATTGGTGGCCTCTTAATTGATCAATCCTCATCATTAAGTTGAGTCTAGGATGACTGTTTAATTAATAATTGCTTGTTGCTCCAGCATCTCTTAAAATCAAAATCATAGTGATCTGTGCTGCTAAGCTACAATGCACAGCTTCACTGATAAGGGCAGGGCTGCAGGCAACCTTGAGCATGCTAGTGTGGTGCTTCCTGACTGCTTAAATGAAAAGAAAATAGAAGACTTTAACAATGAATTCCTATGTAGCTTAAATCCAACAGAAGACTTTAACAATTAATTTCTACGTAGCTTAAATCCAACTATTTTAATATATTCTGCTATAACTGGATTTATTATCATAATGATTCATGAAGAAGCAATGACACATGAACTTAAATGCTATCTAGAATGTATGTGTACATGCCAATGTGACAACCTGTGAGCACAGACAGCTGCGTCATTAATCAGTGGCATGAATCCACATACTGTCTGACGTAACAGTAGACGGCTCAATCATCTCTTAAACTGCTGTATAGCTCAAACTAGCCAAAACAATGCATTTTGCTTTTAACTTGATCATCTGGTATATTCATAAGCCTTAATATATAAATTTAAAAGCAATTTTAAAATGTTTATATGTGTAAAATGTTTATGCGCTAGCATGCCAGCTTGCTTAGTTTTCTTTAACATTAAGGGCCTTGAAGGCTTTTGGAAACTGGTTTAGTCTTTTGTCAGTCAGAAGGCCCAGCAGAGCTGCCATGTCTCAAAACAAATGCTTGCTTACTCATTTCCCTCAAAAAACACAGCGTCCTTGGTTTGTAGAAAACAAGGCAAGTGAAAAACAAGCAGGCCATTAAAAACAAAAGAAGCAGCCTCTAAAATAATAGTGCCTGACACAGAAGTGCTTCTTATTGACAAAGCTGTTAAACCAGAAGAACTCCTGGGTTGAGTTTGAAAAAAAGCTGCTCCATCTTCCCCAGGTGAGGGGAAGCTGGGTATGGCTGTGGTCTGGAACACCTCTGGTGGCCAAACCTGATTTATCAACTACCATGGCAGTCATAACCCCAAATTTTAAAAAAGGATGGACAGTATTCAAAATGCTACTAGATTTTCTCATTGGATTCTGCTTGTAGACACTCCTAGGAAGTGCCAAAGTGGCCCCTAACCACATGCCCATACCACTTCAGGTATGAACCCATGTTTTACTCTGAGGTATTCCATATTGTTCTTCTTCTGTTATGGCCTAGCCTAATATGCCTTTGCAAGATCCTCATTTCAAGTGAATGTACTTGCAGGTCTCATTCTTTTGTCCACTACCTACAGCATGTGTGTATAGATAAGAATGGAGATGCAGATGGACCAGTAAATCTAAAGATTAATTTAATTTACATTTCAGGACCACAGTCAGACACAACCTCTTCCAAACAACAACTGTGGTATCGGTTGGTCAATCTCACAATCACAATCACGCATTCGGAGTGGTGGCTCTGAGGCTAAGGATCTGTGCTGGTATCCCCAAGGTTTCCAGTTCAAATCCTCGTCAGTGCCAAAAGAGATCCTACTCTGCTGGGCCCTTGAGCAAGGCCCTTAACCTTCAATTGCTCCAGGGGTGCTGTACAATGGCTGACCCTGCGCTCTAACCCCAAGGGGTATGTGAAAACTAACAAATTCCTAATACGAGAAATTGTATAAGGCGATATAAAGAACAAAAAAAAAAGAAAACAACTGTGGTATTCGTTGGTCAATCTCAGAATCACCTTCTATCTCGCTGGCTGTGATAAAGAACAAATCACTCTTTCCAGGAGTCCTCTGTGTCAATTCACATCACGAATGCATTAATCTCAAAAAAAGTCAACAAAAACAGATGAAATGCTGGTGTTCCTGCCTATGTATTTGGTGTGTCAAAGCTCGTAAAACTGACTGCCTTCCATATTTAGGCCTCTACTGTTCTGGAGACATGTATGTTTGTCGGACATGTAATTAAGAATTTCACTCCATTTGTGACAGATTTGCACTACTACTTCTATTAACAAAACAGTGACTAGCAGTGTTCCTATATGTCTGACATTTCAACAAAGTATGTGTTTTCTTAGCTTTAGACGTAATGAAAAATATTTCCTGGAAAGAAGGATTGACTTTGCTATTCGTTCTGGGAATTAGAAACTATATAGGGGGGGGGGGGACTTCTCTTAATACTCTGTATATATGTTTCACTAAATGTTACAATTTGTAAACTACTCTCAGTACTTATTTTATATACTGATTTTTCACAGACTGTAAAGCAGTTTTAAAACAATGTGCTTGTGAAAAGCACACAAAATAAAAACTTCATTGTTTCTCTTGAATTAGTTTCCTTCAATTTCATACACTAAATAGATTTTTTTTTGTGTTGGTGATTTAAATCTCATCTTCTTCTTCTTCTTGTTTATTGGTAGACATCATTGTTTCATGTATTGATTCTCTCTGAAGTGTTGTCTCCTAACATGTGTTGTTCTGTTCTCTTCAAACAGTGTCAAATGAGGATGTCACTTATGCAGAGGTTAAAATCGTAAAACCTTTGAAACAACAGAAACAGCAGAAAGAGTCTCAAGCCAGTAAGCCATCTACCACATTTTGAGTATTCCATTAATTTAAATAATTTTATTTTTCAAAAAAATTAGTTTATAATAAAAAATGAGCGGTTAGTCTCTTAATGTTGGCTAAAGTTGTTGTTATAGTCTCACAACTTTACTCTTAAACTGGAGAAGTACGGATTTTCTCCAGATATTGCAGTGTCCTTCCACTCTTCTAATATATGCTTGTTAGATCAACTGACAATTCTAAACTGGACTGTAGTAGACTGATGTCTAATCTGTGGGGCATTGCTGCCTTGTACCAAATGCTCCTTAAACAGTCTAAGGTATCTTCACTTAGATTAAATAGGTTCAGAAAACAGATAATTGTACTTTTGTTTTAAGATCTTAAAATGGGAATCAGGTGATAGAGACTGCTTTACATTTTTATTTTTGCAGATTATAATATGAAATTTGTAAATACATTTTTACAAATGTGTCTTTCGGTGTTTTATTAATTTATTGAAAACAAAGTTTTGTTTGTTATGAGTAGGGTTACCATACTTCTGGGCTTCCCTGGAAATGTCCTTTCTTTAGATACTTATCCAAGGTGGCTTACACTAAGCTGGCAGTTTGTCCAGGTTTTTTTTTTTTTTTTTTTTAACTGAGACTCACCGTTCCCAACCAGGTTTACTTTTTTCATTTCATGATTTGTTTTACAGTTTTCAGCAAACATCCGATGAAGCCACAATGAACATGCCTTAGATGCTAATTATCCATACTACAAGGCATCAAAGTGTACTTGCATCATTTTTGACGTGAAGGTCACTTATGGATTTTAATTAACTTTCAAGGTGTTGCATTAATTTGCATTACACAAAGCCTTATTTTGTCTTGCCGATCATGCATCAACATTCTACTGTAGTATTGTATGTGAAGTGAAAATAAAAGGCAACTGAAAATGCTCACTGCGGTGGGTTGGCTGCCCGGGATTTGTTCCTGCCTTGCGCCCTGTCCTGGCTGGGATTGGCTCCAGCAGACCCCCGTGACCCTGTGTTAGGATATAACGGGTTGGACAATGACTGACTGACTGAAAACGCTCAACAAGAAGCTTAAATGCTGAAGCAAAACTGTCCATTTACTGACACAATAAAAGTGAAATATGCAAGTATTCATGCTGGTCGATATGTCTGGAAAGCAGAACGTATAACCTGTGGTAGTGTAACTTACATTTCTGTAGCTAATAAAGGCACACTTGATTTGAAGGCACTAATCAGTACAACTGATACGTACATACGTTGGTCTGCTATGGCTAAATATTTGTCAGTAAAGGTAGCAGTCATATTTTATTTCTGTGTCCTCTTTTTTGGCTTGAGAAATATGGTAACCCTAGTTATGAGTATTACAAACACACTTGCACTCAAGTCAGGGATGGACAAGCTATGGCTCATGTTACAGGTATAAGCAATCTCTGGGCTTGTAGGCTCATCATATAAATCTCTCTACATATATAAAATCCAACGTCAGTCTGTCTGTATCTCTGTAACCTTTCACGAGAGAACTACTTAACGGATTTAGATCAGGTTTTTTTACCATAATTTGCTTGAACATTCCGGTTGATTTTGCAGCTTCTCTCATTTCGCTATGTATCATAGTTCGCTTGCGGTATCAATCTATCTGCATGAATCAGAGAGACATGCAGCGGCCAAGGGGAGGGGGAAGAGTGACGTCAGGAGTAGGGAGCTGTGCAGGGCCCTCCACTTTCTCCTGTTTCACTACTATGTGGGGGGAGCATCGGGGGACGGCTAGTATATAGTATTCTGGGCCTTGTGATGTGTTTGGCTGGTGTGAGTATAGTAAGCTGCCATGCAGTACCATCCAACACTAATTAAATAAACCATTTACCATTCGATTAGTGACAGTGTTTAGTGGTACCATGTAGATGAGTGTGATTGTCTTTAAACAATACGATTTTGCACATGGCGAATGTAACTGTGATTTGTGGTTAATGGAACTTCAGGTGTGATTCTGGCTCTGTGTACAAATCTGTATAAAGGGCAGCCATTTTAAATGAGAAGGAAGGTTTTCTGGAAGAATTTTGGCCAAAAATGGATGATTGCTGTACTTCAAGCTGTGTGTTTGGTGTGACAAGGAGTAGAATGCACTTAACAGTCAAAGCAGTACAATAATGAGAATAGTTACTGCAGTTTTGGAAAAATGTAATATTTTCCTCATTTTTTGAACTTTGCAATACACTCAGATGGTTGCTAGACAGAAAACCTGCTCATTTTTATAATAGACAAAATATAGACTTTGCTAGTTGTGAATCTCAGATTGCCATACGTTTCTGTGGATGTAAACCTCTCTTTTTAGAACTTTATATGCCATATATAAGAAAAAAAAATATGCATTTTTTTCATTTCCTAAAAGAAACAATCATGATTTTCTATCGTTTAATAGTAAATAAAGTACTCTTTCATATATGAGCTTTAGAAAAATAGAAATAGTTAGAATTTTTAGTGCATTTTTAGGTTAAAGAAAACAGTGAGAAACCGGTGTGTTTTATTTTGTGATATTACAGGCAACAGATAGGAGAGTACTGTAATACGTCATGTTAGCTAGTATACAATGAAAATACAAGGATAAGCCTAAGCAGTGTTCAGAACAAACATGATTAGTTATGAATTAATTTCCAAACTGCCAAAAAGAAACTATCAGTAGAAGAGGGATCTGGCAAAATGTTCCCAGTGCCATAATTGGAGCAAACTTGTCAGAAAAGTCTTCTTTGTCTTGTGCCCACCTCTTCCCAATGCTGACAACCACAAGCCTAATAATAAAGATGTACCAAGTAATCTGAAAATGACTAAATAACAGCAATTGTGTGCCTCAGTTTGCACTTTTTAGGCAGATCTCTCAAGCTGAACATTTTGAAGTGTGTTAACGGAAGCACATAATCTGAGAGGTGCACAGTTAGCTTCAGCTATGATGTATGATGCTAGATATGTATTAATTTAATCAACTCGCTAGCAATGATGTTGTTATTTATTCAGTACCCTAGTGAAGATATGGTTTTTATTATTGTAAATACCCCCCTCTACTATACCAGATGCTGTGAAACCATATATATGCAGAGCACCTTAAACTGAGTAATCTTTCATGACACACTGTCAGCACAGTTTTAGAGCAGTAGTTATAGTCTACAGGTTAACTTTATCATGAATGGTAAAGGTTGGAGTTAGTGTTTAAGTAAAACCATCAGTGCAGACAGAACATAATTTCCTTGAAGCTATTAATTAAAACACCAGTAGTGACCACATCTTTAAGGATGGAACAGAAGATAATTATTTGGCCCGAAAAGATATTTCAAGCAAACTAAATAATGTAATATAGATGTTGTTTTTTTTTTCAAAAATTAAAATAAAGAGAATCAATGGTTGGTGTGATGCCAGCACTAATTTAACAATGATTTTACACAGAGGAAATCACTTCTCCTGGATAGAAGTAAGAAAGAACAAATAGATTTAGTAGAATAAATAGATGAGAAAAGAAAGCAATTAGTCAGAGAAGATGAGAAAGAAAACAGAAATCAGTAAGTGAAGAAATGTGCTGGGATAATTAAGGACAGAGATGACACAGAGATAAGGAGCCAAACCCATGTTATTGAAAATAACTTTCCAAGAGATGTGAAACGAAGAGGCGAGATCTGTCAGGCTGAAAGAGTGGGCCTTAAAGATAATTAAAATGGCAGAAACGCAGAGGAAACTCTGTTCTTTTAAAGAATGATCTGACTTGAAAACAGAAGAGGAGTGGATGTCAGTAACTAGAACATTCCATGCTTAGAGCAGATTGATCATGAGGCTATCCAGCTGCAAATCAAACCAACAGTAAAGCAGATGTAGCAGATATTGATATTCTTGTACTCTCCGGCTTTTGCACTTAAATACCTGTTTACTACATCCTCCGTCTCTGCTGAAAAAGTATACCAGGCTATTAACAGATACCTCAAAAAGAATATGCAAGGAAATTTACTACTCTACTATGATTTATAATATTTAATAAAAATAATTCTGTGTTGCTTAAAGTTATGGTAACTTATTGTTATTATATAGGAAAGCTTTTACAAAGATGTCTACTAACAGCATCGTGATAATTTAGTATGTTACTGCACCAAGTGCACAATTCTTATGAGGCCTTGTATAACATGTTTAAAATGAGTTAAAATAGAGCATAACAGTAGTATATATTTTTTTTTGTTAGCTAGCCCAGTCTCATATAGCATGATAATAATGACACTAAAAAAAAACAATAATTCATAGCTTCAGACAAATTAATAGTTTTATTTTATCAAATCCTGTGCGCACTTACATAAATATTATGTATTACATTAATTCAGCCAGACTTGATTTTGATGTAAAGTTGCTAGATTTTTTTTATTGCTTTCATGCTTTCATTGCATTATTCTATAAGGTGTACTCTGTATGACATATTTATCACTGAAATGAGAGCCATGAGATTAAATTCTTTGCAAATCCTATCACATGTACTGTAGGAGTTAACCTTGCTTCTTAAGAATGCTTATAACATGTTGGATGAAATTAAATGTTTATCTTCTTGATGTGTAATATGCAAAAATGTATTTTATTTTCTATAATCCTGTTAAAGTTATTAAGATTTCTTGCTTTATTCTTCCAACAGACACAACTGAAGATGTTGCCTATGCAGAGGTAAAATTTAAAAAAACATTGAATCCACAGCATAAAAATCCAGGCTTCCAAGCGGGTAAATAAGTACATTTGTTTTGAAGAATTTCCTTTCTTTATTCCAAAAATATTATTAGTGGTATTAAGAAGCATGACAAGTTTTCTTACTAATTTTATGTAATTCTAAATAAAATGACAGAAACGTGTGAGGTAGTTATACATTCTTCATCTAAGTTGGGTAACTGAGTGCCAGTTATCACATTCAGTTTTTCTTTGTTAAACATATTCTATCAAATTCAAACTTTCAGTTTGAAATTGCTGCTTCTGTTTATGTTAAACAAAAGTAAATAGTACAATGTAAACAGTTATGGTGTAATCATTCTGTTTATTAGACAAATTAAACGAAATGCAGCTCTAGACAGTGGCATTAAGAACATTTTTGCAAAATAAAAACAAATCACACATTTTCTAATTACAAGGTAAAATTAGAGGCATAGCCATTACAAATTTAATATATTTTACAGAAAGATCAAAAAATGCATTGGTTATTTAGTCATTAATTAAATATGCTCTACTGCTTCTTGGTTATGTTTTGGGAAACCTTGGTTAACGTTATCGAGAATGCTGTAGAGCTACATATGATAAACAGACCAAAGGAGACAGGCCAAAGAAAGAGCAATCCAAAAATAAGACTCCCATGATGATTTTGAAGAAATCTTGTCAAGTCTTAGCAGAAAACTTTGGCCTTTTGAGCGCTGGTGACATACAGAGTGTGTACTGTGTGGTGATGTCATCCTTGGTGGATTATACTAAGATCTGGGTGGTGAATGTTGGTTGTGTGTGAAACTTGATTAATACTGTACAGTGCTTCCTCCAAAAACTTAGTTTTTGGTTTTCATTTTTGGGGCTTGGCAGTATTTTATACCAAAATGTTTTCATCATCAGACCTTGTGGCAGAAGAGAAGTAGGGATAGTTCAGCAGTAGGATAATAAGAAATAACTAGCTTTGTATTTTATAATAGTATATACGTTTAGTTAAGTCAGGTACATCTCATGCAGGCCATCGAGAATTAGCAGTAGAAGTAAGATGAAGGTAAAGAGCTGTTGTAAAGAGAAGGACATTTAATCAGGTACGATAGTTGCACTGAGTAAAAAATAAAGGTAATGGCCTGTATAAAAGAAAGTCTAGTAACAGATAAACACACATTCAGCAGGCAGTTTAAAATGCATGAGTAGCAGCAGCAGGAGAAAGGAATATCGTATTAGTAGTAGTATCTTTAACATTAAATACAGGAACATAAAGAGAGCTACAAGGTATTGAACATATACTGTACTTTTAAACTCATACTTAACACTAGAATCTATGAAGCCTATGAAAAATGTCATAATCCTGGGCCACCTTAAATTCCTTCGCACCTCTCCATCAGTGTCTTTTGTTTTGTAAATGTGTTGATCATCACAAGCAGCAAGCAGGCTGCTGTCCCATCCCTCCTCTTGACGGAGCTCAACTCGGGCACAAAGCTTTCCCACATCAAGGGTCCTTATCTGCATGTGAGGTTCCCAGAGTTGTATAGGGTATTATAATACATATTAACTTTCTGTCGATTGACATTTGAGCTTAGTTTTGCAACTCATTGATAGCAACATGTAAATTGAATGATTTTTTTCTTTTTTACTTTGGTTATATTCTTGAATAAAAACGCACATGTTTATTTGATATTTAGACTAAAGTCTTCACACATACACTTCACATCATTGTTAGTATAACATGGAAAAAGTTTCTACTTTAGGTATGTGTTCAACATTTCTTGCATTTCCTTTCATCCTACACTTACCCAGATCTTTGTTGACACAGAACAAGCATAAAATGCATGTGTTCCAAATAACGATATGCTGGAATATTTACCCTACACAACTCCAGGCACCTCTCATGCAGAAAAGGAGCCTTGAGTTGGGAGAACTTTTTGCCCGATTTCAGCTCCGTCAGTGGGGGATTGGATAGCAGTGTGCTTGCTGTGCTTGTGCTGTACATTTATAAAATGAATGATGCTGATGAAATGGTGCGAAGGGATTTAAGGTGGCTCAGAATTACGACTTTTTTCATAGGCTTCAGGGACTCTAGTGTTAATTCCTATTTAACTTTAAAACTTAAAATTTAAAACTTTTAACGATCAGTCAAACAAATTTTAAAGTTAATATACTTACGTGACAAATATATATTTAAATATATTGAAATATCTTTAAAGAACAGCATTGCATGGTATATTTTTATTTACTTCATATTTAAAAATGTTATAATAAGTGTACAGTACATTATATCCCTATCATTTAAGAATGTATTTTTATATTTTGGAATATATACTGGGCGGCACAGTGGCACAGTGGGTAGTGCTGCTGCCTCGCAGTTAGGAGACCCCGGTTTGCTTCCCGGGTCCTCCCTGCTCGGAGTTTGCATGTTCTCCCCGTGTCTACGTGGGTTTCCTTCGGGTGCTCCAGTTTCCTACCACAGTCCAAAGACATGCAGGTTAGGTGCATTGGCGATCCTAAATTGTCCCTAGTGTGTGCTTGGTGTGTGGGTGTGCACCCTGCCCGGGGTTTGTTTCCTGCCTTGCGCCCTGTGTTGGCTGGGATTGGCTCCAGCAGACCCCCGTGACCCTGTAGTTAGGATATAGTGGGTTGGATAATGGATGAATAGATGGAATATATACTGCAATCATTTACATATTTTAAAATATATTCATATTGTTAGAAATATATTTAAATATGAAATAAACGTAAAAATATTCAGCATATAATACTGTGCAAAGCAATGGCATTTATTTTATTTTTTTTTCTCTTCAGACTATAAAAAGAGATGAAAATCCCAAGGCACCAGCCATAAAAGGAGTTGTACAGTGTGTGTGTGAGAGAGAGAGTGTCAGCAAAAGAGAGAGAGAGGAAGCATGAAGGAGAGATAGGATCATGCAATCAAAGAGCAGTACTTATGATTCTTATGCAATCCATATGTCTGATTAAATCCATTGGCCTGAATATGAACCATCTATATACTCTAAAATATACTGAATACTATAAGTAGATAAACAGTATATTATTACTAAAATTTAAATTATATTGAGAAGTATATTTTTTATATTTTGGAACATATATTGCAATATATAAAAATGGCAATAAATTACATATTTTACAATCCATTTTAGCATACTGCAAGATACTGTACAACCACATTATGTAGTACTGAATGATATTTCAGCATAGATAGATTTCCTCCAAACAAAGACATGGAAAGCAGATCAAGTGTTTTTTATGAAGAACTCATTTAGCCAGGTTTTCAGTTAAAATATTGATTATATTATATATTTTTTTCTTTTCTTCTTGACTAATTAGTAGTTCTTCAAGCCAATGTGATCCCAGTTTTTGTTTAATTATCAGGGCTAAGCCACATTGTACCTAAATTAGTGGCATGATTTATGATAATGTTGATGATGACTATTCAGTTGCAAGATGAAGAAGTTCATGCAGCCTTTAAATTGTATCATAGTTACTTGATAGGACTCTATCCTTTAAGTCGCAAGGCAAAGCCAAGAAGTCCATGCTGCACATGTGTGGTTTGAAAGACTGCCCAGGGAACTTGGAAATAGGTTAGCAGTTCTAGAGACAAGGACAATTTCTCAAAAATCCAAATTTCCTAAATGTTCTTTACATCATTCTTGAAGAATCTTTCAGGAATTCATGGAGTTTAAAAAAAAAATCATTTTATTTAAAGTGTAAATGTTGTGTTACTTTAACTGTACTCTGGTTGTCAACGTGACCGTGTCTTTTTCTTTAAAAAAAGATGGTTATATGCAAAGTTTAGTTATACATCATCTCGCTGTGCTCAGTCTTTTGACACTGTGAAGTAGTATGTTTAACTTTGGCTTTACAGGTATCCATGATTTACGGAAAAGTGATGCAGAAAGTGATGCCTACAGCACTATAGACAGGAAGGTGTCTGAAACTGACAAGCTGTCAAAAAGAGCTAAAAGCAATGGTGAGTTCATGTTCTGCATGCAGAAGTAAGTGATATTTCTCTGCCCTAGCTAATAATCTACTTTTTTTTCTTACAGATGTGTTAGTACATCGTACTGTTAAGAAAAGGAAGAAATGTTTATTATGGTGGTCAGTGTTCCTGTGTGCTGTGTTTGTGGCCGTCATAAATGTCTTTGTGCATTGTAAGTATTTTTCAGTTAGGGTTATGTGTTATGATAAGGAATCTCTTTTCTTTTACCTATAGATTTTTTTGTAATCCCAAAAATAACGTGAACAAAAATTATGAATTAAACTGGCAGTAAAAAGAAAAAGGTTAAAAGGGAACTAAAGTAAAAGGAAAGATTAAGTGTTACATTCAAAGATTTAACATTCAGCAAAGGGAAATGATGGCTTTGGAAAAGGATGCTTTAAATGTGTTCAAATGTTACATTTTGCAGAATGAAAAAAATAATTAATTAATGAAAAGGGATGCAAAAGCTTCAAGTGACAAATGTTTTAATGTAATATAATAATTAAGGTATGAAAGAATGGTAACTATGTAATTTTTTCATATTTTTTTTCATAATGGTCTTATTTAACAAAACTTCAATATTATTGGAAACTCAACATTCCATGTAGAAATAATCTGGTAAATGTAAAAGAAACCAAATATTTAATTTACTTACCAATCAGCTTTTCAGTGCATTTTTCAATCTAAAACAAGTTCAGAGTCTCCAAATTTGTTATCAGTCTCACATTTATTAATCACTTCAGCCCTCGCCATATTCCTTAGACTGGGTAGTAGACTCTAACCTTGCCATTCCAAAACTAAAGTGTCTTCCTGTTGCATATTATTCCTGGAATATTCAGAATCTGTTTTGATTGAGCAGAGTTTTGATTTTATTTCATGGTTAATTTTGGGTTTGGTACTATGAAGAATAATGTTATTATTTTTTACTTATCATTCAGTTTTGATTTAGTTAAAAACAATTTGCATTACATTGCTATGCCCCTCCATTTTCATTTTATTTGGTCACTGCCATCTTATGAACTTATCTTTATGGTTATTGTCTTGGTTGCAACCACATGACAACAGTTTGTGTGTGACAGGTGATGTCACTATTGCTACAGTATAAAGGTCAGCAGCTTGCACTTCCAGGCTATCCAAGCTTGTGAGTAACTCTCAAGCGTGAGTAGCTAGATTGAGAACATGTGCTGAGAGTGTGTTACTGCACCCACCACATGCCAGACCACTTGAATTAGGACCTGACTGCACCTGGTGACACATTTATGCATTTATTTTAGTTTCTGAGTTAATTAACTTTTAGCAATGTACTGTGGAAATAATCAAGCCTTGACACAATAAAGATGTTTGGGGCAGCCTCCTGTATAATTGAGAATTGGCTGCTGATTGTAAGAAAAAGGTTGATGCAAAAGTCTTTATAGACAAGAGTCCACAACTAAACTGAACAGTTTAGGAAACATGGTGGAAATAGTTGAAAGAGCAGGAAGAGAATGGATCTTGGGACTACGACTTCTTTGGAGGTGGGTTCTTCTGTTGGAATGGAAGTGACTTATTCTGGGGTAGAACCAGATGTGACGTCATGGGAGCCAGGCGGAATTTCCCGCATTTTGCCTGCGGGGTGATAAGAGAAATGATTAGCACACTCTGCCATCCCCTGGTCTGACCGGGAATTATGTTTGTGACAGTACCTTTTTGACTTTGATTTCTGTTTAGTGTTCAAGGTTTGGAGCTTAGCATTTTTGTGATGCTTAAAGAACCGTTTAGGAATATTCTTTACCTCGGGTTTTATTTAGCGATTGCATGGTTTTGTCTTGCCATTTCTTAGCCTTTATTAGTTTACTAGCAAAATACCCACGCTTCGCAGCGGCAAAGTACTGCCTTAAAATTTTTATTAAGGAGACAATTAAACCTTTTTAAAACTGAGGGAAAATATACCAATAATTATTTGTTAAGGATCTCTTTGTATGCCACGTTGTCAGTTCGGCCCTCCAGTTGTAATATGACCAAGCTGTAGCTGTGCGCTGAGCTTACTCTTGAGCATGCAACGTACAGTTGGCCATGTGAACAGTAATCTTGTTTCAAATCTCACAGCTTGGATTGCTGCTGTCATAATCGGTTTGAGTTTCATGGTTTGTTTCAATTACGACAGTATTTGTAGGACTTGTGTTGAAGAGACATTCGGCATCTGTCAAGCGTTGTAAGTATACAACCAGTTTCATTGATAACTTCACATCCAGCTTTTGAGAGTTTAAACATTTCTAAACATCAAAGTGTCCACGACTGAAATCGTCACCTGTGAATCTAAGATGTTTAAGTGGCATTGGCGATTGTCCAAAGGTGTAAAATATTTGGCCATTTCGGTACACTTAAGCATTTCACTCTTCTAGTGCTCTTGTGTAGTATAATTATCTCCTGTACCGTCA
>JANRMT010062807.1:31746822-31761721 GCA_026402145.1 Polypterus bichir lapradei
GGAATATATAAAGTGAAAACCTGAATATATAAAGTCAGCGTCGGAATTTATAAAGTCATTCCTGATTATATATAGTCAACATCGGAGTATATAAACTCATTCCTGAATATATAAACTCAAAGTCAAAATATATTGATTGAAACGACTCTAAACTGAAGTAAGTTAACAAAAACGTATTCAGAAAAATAAATTAAAAAAACACTGTTCGGTTAATGTTTTGAAAATGATGCATTTGTCCTGCCCAGGATTGGTTCCTGCCTTGCACCCAGTGTTGGCTGGGATTGGCTCCAGCAGACCCCCGTGACCCTGTGGTCAGATTCAACGGGTTGGGAAATGGATGGATATTGCAGCACTGACTTTGTATATTCCGACGATGACTTTATATATTGAAGTTTTGACTTTATATATTCCAGCGCTTACTTTATATTGTGAGCTGGAGGGCTTCGCTATTACGTGTGGGGACGAAACTTCACTTTGGTAACTGATCATGCTCCACTTCAATGGTCATACCGACAGAAAGATACAAACTCTCGCCCCATGAGATGGTTTCTGGGCTTACAACTTTTACCGTTTCACAGTAAAACATCGACCAGGTTCTGAACACGTCAACGCAGACGTATTATCAAGACTAAATGAACCTGGTACAGAGAGTCGCTTGATTCACGGAAATGTGAATAAAGCTGAGGGGGAGGGTGTGAGCTGTAGGGCTGATCGCACCCCAAGAAGATACAGATGCCTCTGGGAAAACCACAACCCCTGAAACACAGACTACCCTCACATTGCTCCTTACTTTCTCACTTGCGCTATAACGCGTAATGCAAACCTCGCGCGATACTCCGCTAACTTAAAAGCCTTGTGCAGCACCTGTCAGTTGAAAATTGATTGTTTGCTTGCTTTTATCGCTCTCTCTCTCTGCTCCTAGCGGAACTGTCATCTCTGACTTGTCATGGAGCACGTTTAAGCTCATGTGTTTGCAGTGTTTGAATAAAAATCCTTCTTGTTTCTACGACCTCCTGTGTCTCTGTGCAAATCTGTGACCCAAAAGCGTGACAATATATTCCGACGCTGACTTTATATATTCAAGATTTGACTTTATATATTCCAGCGCTGAGTGTATATATTCCGACGCTGACTTTATATATTTAAGTTTTGACTTTAGGTGGCAGTGTGACGAAGTTGCTTCGGAAGACGGCGTTAGCCGCGGAGCTCAGCTCAGAGCGAAATGAGGTAAATGGGAGGGGATATGATGACGTGACTCCTCCTCCCGCCTTAACTGTCAATCCCCCACAAACACAGTCTCTCGGAATTTGCATAAGCACACCCCTTCACCTGCAATTTTAACTTAGTTACAAAGTGATCAAAACTCTCGTTTATATCCTGCGTCCTCTCATTAAACTTGTATCCCGCATTACCCGTGGGCATGAAAAACGCCAGCGGCAGCCTGTCTATTAACTTAATTTAAAGTTTAGGTTTATACCTTGCTTTGTTTCCAAAGTAGCTGCACTGATGAATATGGTAGTATATGTCACTCGCTCGCTTCTTATTGTTTCGCTGCCTTCTCAATTATATAATGCATATTTTCTTCAGCGCATTTTGGAGCTCTTCCTGGTTTTCTACATAGTGCGTTGACATTCAGTTCACGTGATTACGTGGGCGGCGTGATGATGTCACACGAAACTACGCCCCCACGGCTTTCAAGCTCAACTCCATTACAGTAAATGGAGAAAAATACCTTCCAGTTATGACCATTACGCGTAGAGTTTCTAAATGAAACCTGCCCAACTTTTGTAAGGAAGCTGTAAGGAATGAGCCTGCCAAATTTCAGCCTTCTACCTACACGGGAAGTTGGAGAATTAGTGATGAGTCAGTGAGTGAGTGAGTCAGTGAGTGAGTCAGTCAGTTAGTGAGGGCTTTGCCTTTTATTAGTATAGATCAACAACATTTTCCGGTACCTGACCTTCTTAAAAATCTTTACTATCATCTTGGGTTAATACAGAATCACTGCCATGCTGGAAGAACTATTTTTGAATCAACATTCACACACAGGCAGATTCATCAGTTGTTGGGTATACCTAAAATACTTGTGTGTTTAAATATGAGGAGTGACCCCTAAGATTACCTGGATGGTGTCTTAGAAATTTAACATAAGCAACAGTGTTTATACAGTATATGACCACAGAGATTTTCTTCTGGGCCCTTTTCATTGAATGGCATGAATGTTTTCATACTGCAAATTAGTTGCCAGAAGATATCTTAAGATTATTAAATTGACTCCTGTGGCCTCATGTATTAGCAGTGCGTATGCACAAAAATGTTGCGTAGGAACATTTCCACGCTTAAATCGCGATGTATAAATTCTAAACTTGGTGTAAAGCTGCGCACATTTCCACGGTACCTCATACCCTGGCGTACGCAAGTTCTCCGCTCAGTTTTGCAGACTGGCGGCACCCAGCATCAAAGCAGTGCTACTGTTCCTGTGTGGTTACCCTTTCTTTTTCAGATCAACATCCCTGAAGCAGCTTTATAAATACACTGAAATTAACCGCATATTGTTTATTAGTTTAAGGAATCTGATTGTAATTAACCTGTAGCAATATAATGGTGCACGGAATGGTCAAACTATAATAATAAAAGGCAAAGCCCTCACTGACTCACTGACTCACTCACTCATCACTAATTCTCCAACTTCCCGTGTAGGTAGAAGGCTGAAATTTGGCAGGCTCATTCCTTACAGCTTACTTACAAAACTTAAGCAGGTTTCGTTTTGAAATTCTACGTGTAATGGTAATAACGGTCGACAACGTCCGCCATTTTGAACTTTCTTATTTATGGCCCCATCTTCACGAAATTTGGTAGGCGTCTTCCCTGCGCTAAACGAAACCGATGTACATACTTATTTCGGTGGTATGACGCCACTGTTGGCCGCCATATTGAACTTTCCAATGTCGCTAATTCTCCAGCTTCCCGTGTAGGTAGAAGGCTGACCCAATCTTCACGAAATTTGGTAGGCGGCTTCCTTGTGCTAACCGAAACCGATGTACCTACTTATTTCGGTGGTATGATGCCACTGTCGGCTGCCATATTGAACTTTCCAGCGTCACTAATTCTCCAACTTCCCGTGTAGGTAGAAGGCTGAAATTTGGCAGGCTCATTCCTTACAGCTTACTTGCAAAAGTTAAGCAGGGTTCATTTCAAAATTCTACGCATAACGGTCGACAACGTCCGCCATGTTGAACTTTCTTATTTATGGCCCCATCTTCACGAAATTTGGTAGGCGGCTTCCCTGCGCTAACCAAAACCAATGTACGTACTTATTTTGGTGGTATGATGCCACTGTCAGCCGCCATATTGAACTTTCCAATAGTCTTTGTTACTTATGGGCCCATCTTCAAGAAATTTGGTACGCGGGTTCCCATCGCTAACTGAATCCTACTTACGTACATATATACGTCCATAGCCTGCAGCTCGGTCACCGTGTGAGGCGGCATTGGGTCCCCCATCCCAACGCCTCCCACGTTGTTGGCTGCCTGCCTATATAGGGCCGTCTGTCGCTCCGGTCTCTACATTCCCTTCCTTGCTTCGCCAAGGGATTCATGTCTCCCTGCTGATAACTACAGCCTTTTTATTTAATCCACGGCTTCTCCGCTGTTTTATTGTTCGTTTATTACGATTATAGTTATTGTGTAGGTATTTTAGACTTACTTTAAATTGTTCAGGTATCCATTTCCTTTATCGTTCCAACCATACCCCTATTAACATGTCTGTCGAGGTGATTACCATCGATCAAAGAACTGTCACTTACCGAGTGGTTTTCATGCCCGGAGATGGCACCTACCTTTTCCATTCTCTTTGTTACATATTGCACGGCCATATCAGGCTCACTCTTGATATCCGGAGGAACATTGTGTCTTATATATTGAATGACTGGGACAGGTTCAAGGTGTGGACTGATGACGGTACAGGAGATAATTATAATACACACAAGCACTATAAGAGTGAAATGCTTAAGCCCTTCACCTATGGTTCTGCATGTGAGTTGATGGCTGCCGCTGAATTGTTTGGTTGTCGCTTTCAAGTGTACCGAAATGGCCAAATATTTTACACCTTTCAACAACCGCTAATGTCTCTTAAACATCTTAGATTCACAGGTGACGATTTCAGTAATGGACACTTTGATTTTTATAAATGTTTAAACTCTCAAAAGCTGGATGTGAAATTATTGATGAAACTGGTTGTATGCTTACAACGCTTGACAGATGCCGAATGTCACTTCAACACAAGTCCTGCAAATACTGTCGTAATTGAAACAAACCATGAAAATCAAACCGATTGTGACAGCAGTAATCCAAGCTGTGAGATTTGAAACAAGATTACTTTTCACATGGCCAACTGTACGTTGCATGCTCAAGAGTAAGCTCCGCGCACAGCTTGGTCATATTACAACCGGAGGGCCGAACTGACAATGTGGTATACAAAGAGATCCTTAACAAATAATTATTAGCATATTTTCCCTCAGTTTAAAAAGGTTTAAGTTTCTTCTTAATAAAAATTTTAAGGCAGTACTTCGCCGCTGCGAAGCGCGGGTATTTTGCTAGTTCTAAATATAATAGCTGCTTTAGTGTTGTTACTCTCACTGCACCTTCTTCTTCTTCTTCTTCTTTCAGCTGCTCCCATTAGGGGTTCCCACAGCGGATCATCTTTTTCCATATCTCTCTCACTGCACCACTCAGAGTATTTATACCACTGTATCTGAGTGGGGAATCAAAGATCTACAGAAGCTGAGAAAGAGAATTATTGGTATACAGCATCAAGCACACGCTGTCTCAGCCATGCTGCCTATTTGAACTGTTCTCACACAGCAAACGTTTCAAAGCCTTTCCTGTTCAGACCTCGCAGTTCAGAAACAGTTTCATCCCAAGAACTATAAACGCAATCAATCAGTCCATCAAGCGCTACTTGTAGAACTGTTTGTACTTATAAGTACAATTACCTCACTATAAACTTGCACTACAGTTATAATATTGCACAACCTGCGCCACTTTATAAAGCGCGTATTTACATATGATGACAATATCATTTTTAAGATAAAATGCAGCAAAATATGTTTATTATATTATACAGATAAAACTTTAACTTCATTTAAATAATCTATATTGTTAATAACATGCCAGGACACGGTGCCGCAGCGCTAGCGAGGAGCTTGTGCTCCGTTCATGGATTGTTCCTGCCTCGCGCTGTATTCTTGCTTGTGAAGGCGCGACACTGGAAGGATAGATGGATAGAATAATTAAACATGTACTACGAAGATATTTCAATGTTCCTTAAAAGTTTTGAAGAATCAGCATTCTAAACTTCCAGATGGCTTAACGTTTAGTACAGAGCTGATTGTGTGGCGATTGGGTATTTGGAGAAAGAAAAGTAAGGGCAGGAATTGGAGGTTAGTACATTTGAAAGAGACAGTACTGCTACAATAAAGTATTTTATCGAAGGTTGCGCATGGTGCAGCAAGCATCTTGCGTAAGACATGGACAATCACTGCACCACCGTGTTCCCATGTTTAATAACATGATTTAACTCCTATCATCATGAAAATGATATCACGTATACATCTCAGTATTTTAATTACTCAGAGAGCTGTAATATCATGAATGTAATGGATTCTGTGTCCTGTCGGAGGAAGAGAAAGCCCGGAAGCATGTAGTGATTCACACACATAAAGCACATAGAAGATCAAATACAAAACAAAGCATTTAACATGCTACTTTAGTTACAATGGGGTTTGAGAAACTAGTAAATTAAACGATTTTAAGATGAAGTTTATGATCTTCTACTTTAATGACAAAATAAACTACAAAGTACGTCATCAATGTGGAAATTTCGAGATTAAAGTTGACATTTCATGCTTTTTTCCCACTGTGTGCCTATTTTTTTGTCTGTATCCTAATAAGCTTTCATATGACACTCAGACTGTAGTGGGCTGGCGCCCTGCCCGGGGTTTGTTTCCTGCCTTGCGCCCTGTGTTGGCTGGGATTGGCTCCAGCAGACCCCCATAACCCTGTAGTTAGGATATAGCAGGTTGGATAATGGATGGATGGATGATACTCAGACTGTGGGCTACGACTCGTGTTTTCACGGTGACTTTGATATCTGACAATTTCTTTTTTATTTCGGGCACTGTGCGACTTTGTGAACTTGAGCTTTCAAGTTTCTCTGACACTCTGTCGCTCAATCAACTTCCTTTTGTTAATTATATCACTGTTTAAACCAACAAATAGTACATTTTTTCTTGCCTCCACTTGGTATTTGTGCTTTTCCCATTGTCTTTTCACAGAAGGCTGAGCTTAAGGGCTATTTATATTGATTTGCATATTCAAATAGGCGTAATTCTGGAAGGAGTTGAGGCGGGACGACAGGCGCTAGCACATGCATTACTTTTCACGCTGACCAGGATTTATGTAGCGGAAGAATGTGGAAGTTTGCATACACTCAGATTTATGCATCTGGAATTTTTTGTGCGTAAGCACATTTCCGCTTTTGTCCATACACCATGTTATAGTGTGAATTCTATGCACAGTGTTATACATGAGGCCCCCTTGGAGTAGTTTTGCATATTCTATATGTATTTTTTTGGAACAATTTTTAATCAAACAGTATTTAGGCAGCATGGTATTACATTTTATGTTCATAAAGACTGTCTTTCTTTTAGTAGGCTGATGCATTACTAAACATTTTGCTTCAATAAGACTGACAAGCACTTAAAGACTTTTCTGAAAGGTCACCTAATGTCTCTTTAGAATGTGACACAATGCATTATAATGACATTTACTGTACAAAAAAGATCTCATGGATCAGATTTATATAGCAAAAGGAATCTCAAACCTGGTCCAACCTCTTTGGTTGGTTGATTTGCTGACCAATTATTTTAACACCTGTTATACTTATTAAACCATCTTGATTGACCTACCAAATCTTGTGTTTCATCTGCTTTTGCACATGCAATGTCAAGAAAAAGTATGTAAACCCTTTGGAAATCATCATATTTATTTATAAATCTGTCTTAAACATGATCTAATTTTCATCTGAGTTACAAAATCTAATTTAACTAATAACATTTCAGGTTATTGTGCTGTTCTTGTAGATATTGAGTACCGGGGCATCATGCATAATGCTATGTGTAGAATTCACAGTAAATGTGCATGACATACGGACAAAAGTGAGAATGTATGTGGCTTTACACCAAGTTTAATTTTTATACATTGCGATGTGAGCGTGGAAATGGGCGTACGCAACATTTTTGTGCAGCTCTAAGCGTACATGCAGGCAAGGTCGTGTAGTTCGAAATGCTGACCGGATCTCTCTGTCTACACAGATGATCTCGAAGCAGACAACCACCTCCCCGCCTGTCTGCCTGCCTCCCTCTCTTGCTCGCTCCCCTCGCTCTGCACGGATCTATAGCAGAAAGTTGCAAACTGTATGAACCCCGGAGCTCCGCTGACAGACAGTGTCCCACACAGGCCAGGAAACTGCCAGCCACCACCCCCTGCTGTGTTCTGCGAGCACATGCTTGGCAACCCCCTGCCCCCCAGAACGGGAGTACAGTGGACCCTTGACTTACGAACACAATTGGTTCACGAGAGTTGGTTGTAACTCAAGTTGGTTGTAAGTCAAGACTATTTTTCCCATAAGAAATAATGTAAATACCCATAATGCGTTCTGAACCTCCCATAGCAACACTTACTTAAACTTTTCATAATAAAAAGGGTTGTATAATGTGCATAATTTACCAAAAACACCAATAATTTTTCTAATGTACTAATCAAACAGTTATAAAAAGTGCCTAGACTACCAGAAACAACAATTTCATACTGCACTCACCATTTAAGTTGACATCTTTGGCTTGCATAAGAACATCAGGACTCTGGCTTCCTGGTGTCCTTTCTCTCCTTGGGAGAGGCTGTAGCCCACTAGGACCTGCTTCTGGCTCACTAGGTCTCAACCTTTTCAGAAATAAAAACTGGTCTAAGGTTGTCTGTTTCTGTCTTTTCTTCAACACAGTTGTGTAGTATCACATTACATTGTCATTAAGCAAGTTAATGCAACGATTAGCTTTTTCTCTGTCTGGGTGGGTCTTCTCTACAAATGTTTGTAGCTCTGTCCATTTTTTCAGGATGTCCTTTATTTCAGAAGAGGACATTTGCTGCACTGATTGTTGATCCTCCCCCTCCTCTTCAGAAATCTCCTCAGCTGCCATTCTCTGTTGCTCAGCCAGAAGTTGCTGAAGTTCCTCTGTAGACAATTCCTCTGAGTGTTCCTCCACCAGTTCCTCAACATCACCACTGTCAACCTGCAAGCCTATGGACTCAGCTATAGTGACAATGTCATCAACCACAGGGTCAGTTGCAGGCTCAGGCTCCTCTACAAAGCCTTCAAAGTCTCTCTCCTCTATAATTTTAGGCCACACTTTCTTCCAGGCAGATCTTAGTGTCCTTAGAGAGACATTGGCCCAAGATTTCTCTATTAACCCCACACAGGAAAGGATGTTGTAATGTTTCTTCCAGAACTCTGTAAGAGTCAAATCTGTATCTGAGACCATCTGGAAGCACTTCTGGAACATTTCCTTGGTGTATAGCTTCTTAAAGTTAGCTATAACCTGCTGGTCCATAGGCTGCAGTAGAGGAGCTGTATTAGGTGGGAGGAAATCTACTGTAAGCCATGGGAATTCTTCAGCCAAATCTTCTTCCAAGTCTCTTGGGTGAGCAGGAGCATTGTCCATGATTAGGAGAGCCATGAGTTGTAAGCCTTTGTCCTCTAGATATTTCTTAACAGTAGGACAGAAAACCTCCCTGATCCACTCAAGAAAAAGCACTCTTGTTACCCAAGCTTTTGCATTAGATCTCCACATGACCCCTAGCCTATTCTTCATGACTGTATGTTTTCTGAACGTTCTAGGGGTCTCATAGTGATAAACCAAGAGAGGCTTTATCTTTAGGTCACCACTCGCATTGGCACATAACAATAAGGTTAGCCTATCCTTCATAGGTTTGTGGCCAGGCATTTTCTGCTCTTCCTGGGTAATGTATATTCTCCTGGACATTTTCTTCCAGAAAAGCCCAGTTTCATCACAGTTAAAAACTTGAAGAGAGCAAAAGCCATTTCTCTTTGTTATTATTTCAAAGTGGCGTATGTAATTTTCGGCAGCCCTTTTATCAGCACTGGCTGCTTCACCATGCCTAACTACGCTATGAATCCCAGTTCTCGCTTTAAAATTGTGAAACCACCCCTTACTGGCACGAAATGTTTCACCACTATCACTTGTTCATGGCTTATCCTTTAACAGATCTGCATTTATAGCCCTAGCTTTTTCACAAATGATTGACTCAGATAGGCTATTGCCTGCCATCTGCCTTTCGTTTATCCACACTAATAATAGCTTTTCTACCTCGTCTAACACTGTTGATTGTGAATTACTAATTTGAGTAACACCTTTAGCAAC
Organism: Polypterus bichir lapradei; assembly: GCA_026402145.1. Classification (NCBI taxonomy): domain Eukaryota; kingdom Metazoa; phylum Chordata; class Cladistia; order Polypteriformes; family Polypteridae; genus Polypterus; species Polypterus bichir. The sequence continues at coordinate 31,756,316 of JANRMT010062807.1, forward strand.
ACTAGCTTTCTTATACAAATCTTTTTGTTGTAAAATTGTGGAGATGGTGGATTTTGACATGCTGTACATGCTAGAAAGATCAGTCACACGAACACCACTCTCATATTTACGCACAATTTCCTTCTTTGTTTCGATCGAGATCGCTTTCTTTACCTTCGTTGTCTTCTCTTCCTTAGCTTCTTTGGGGCCATTTTGATAGTAATTATCCAAATAAATGATATAAATCACTGCACTGAAAAAAAATACGACCACAAATACACGTATCTCAACTCCGACTGCCGCTTGCAAACGCTTTCGGCTGTTTGTTTACAATCGCGCGAGCGGATAGACGTGACCGCATCCGGGTCGTAACGCAAGATGTTGGTCGTAAATCAAAACAAAAATTTTGGTCGTAACTCAATTTGTTCGCATGTCAGGCCGGTCATATGTCAAGGGTCTACTGTACGCAGATCCTGTGTCCGGAAGAACAAGTTGTTATGAATGTAACTTTTAAAGTTAAGGGAATTAAAAATCACCCACACAGTTAAATAATAGGCAACAGGGAACTTTTAAAGAACGATTGAGACGTCTTAAAATCTAGCCTCGGATTTATATTTTGTATATCTTAAAAAAGCCCCGTTCCATCTATTACCTCCCATTTTAAATAATCAGCTGCCCCTAAGGAAACACATTGCGAAAGCATGGCAAATAGTTTTCTAAAAGTTAGAATTGTACTCAGATAATCCCAGAGTGAATGGAGCACAAATATTTACCAGAAGCGGGATTCGAAACAACGCTAGCTTGTCCCTGGGATATTAAAGCCAAAGCCTTAAACAGATCGGCCCTCTGGGGATACAGAAATTCGCTATAAAACATGCGTGCGTGAGCGCGCTCGTGTGTCCGTATAAAATAAGATGCAGCACTTATTTCTATCTGCGTGTACGACGATTAATGTAACAATTCATAGGACTGAAGCAAACAATGTTATTTTCTTCATACCGAAACGGGCTTTACAATCAAGTAGTTTTTGTCTCTGCGCCTGAAAATTCAAACAGAGCCTCTTCTCTGAGAATATTCAGGCATGGATTAAAAGCGCAGGCCGGTTGTGTATCAGCTCTGGTGTAATAAGAGGTCAGTATTCTGAACTACGTACAGAAAGGACCATTTGTGAAATGCCTACTCTTTCGAATCGGCATCGGTAGCAGGGGAATCTCTGCACGGGGCCGCCTGTTTTTAAAAGTCTGAGATAACAAAACATTTTTACTCTATAAACTCTCATTTGTTACAACCAGTTGGAGACAGCCTACAGGAGCTTACCATAATGGTGTTTTCATTCATTTCGCTAAATGTAATTATTTTAATACAGAATAGTAATAGTGTGAGTAATATAATTAAGTTATTTTTAAAAGTAATCCCACACTGCACAAGAGAGACAGATTCCATGTGTGTTTTAGGATTTGCTGTGGCCAGTGATTTTTAATTTTTTGCTTAGCTCATTTCTATAACATAGGAGCCTTTTGACAAAGGAAAACTCTGTAAATACACTTGTGCATTTAAGCGGAGATTTATAAAAAAGCAGTTTTCTACCTTATCCCAGTTGTGTACATGCATGTAAAAGCACTCACTGTTACACTAGCACAAAATTTTGATATTTTCTGTCTACTCAAAATACTAAAATTATTTCTATTAACACAGGTGATAATTAGAAAACATTTTACTATTTTTAATTAAAAACAGAAAAGCCCAATTATGGTTTTTGTTTTGTCATGGGAGGTTCCTAGGGTGACACTTTTCCCCTTTATACTGTTTCTTATGTAAACCTTAACACATATTCTTACCAAAAGAGTTCATCACTTCCCAATTCCTGTAACTTCAGGTAATTAGACAGAGATCCATAACAGGCAAGAGAAAAGTATTATAGGTCAAATACACAGTGCCATAAAGCAAAATAAAGTGTGAACACCACACAACCTGGTATTGCTAGATGTTTTGTTTTTTCCAAGTATCAGCCATAAGTCAAGATCTTTCTTTTATTCTTTTTTGATCAGCTTTTGTACTGATTTTATAAAGGTAATCTAGATACGATGTGGTCATCCTGTCTCCAAGACAACTTTTCCTTTATTACATTTAAATTTCTTGTCTCTGAAAATTCATTCATAGCTCTTGGAGCCAGGAGGTTATAGTGAGGTGTGCTTGTTTAACCAGAGGCAAGTGATGTAAGAAGAGCTCTTCTGCACATCTGAAGTTCATTGAACTAAAATCATGTTTTTAAAAGCAGCAGCTTTAGCTCATGCTAATAACCTCATAAATGGGTGCCAACAGCTCGGCACTCTTGTATAGTTCACAAAATAGCAGAGCTAATTACTCTTTCTGCTTAAACTAATTATCAAATATTCAGGTAATCCTTAATTAAACACTAAAGCATTAGTGAACAAAATACATTTTCAGTAGCTAAGTTAAATGACCAGTTGCTTTAACATGAAAATAAAGCATTTTTAGAAAACAAAGCATCTAAAAGATGATGTAAAGATCAAATTTTAAAACATAAGAAAATCCTTGTTTCCAAAAGAGTTCTGCCCATTTTTCCAACAGTTTTTTGACTGATCTTTGGAATCATCAGTGGCTTTCTGATAACATCCACCCCAAACATAGCATATAACTTAATTTCTGTACTCATTTTAAATGATAATAGCCAGTATAAAGTGCCTAAAGGAACTGGAGACATCAGATATCTTCTATCATATATCTTTTCTTGCCAGCCCAAGTAATTCAGATTCTGCTTACAACACAAATGTACGATAATTTTTTCTCAAATGGCCAAATCTTTGGCATGCTAATCATGAAAAAATAAATAAATAAAAAAAATTAAAAAAATCTAATTTTACTCTCATTACACTTTATTTGCATATTTTATTATAACTACTTAACTTTTATCGACATTTATCTAACTCTATATTTATTTTTCTAGTATCAGAATGTAGTTTAAGTTAATGTGTTCTGCGTTCAATAGATGTATTTTTCATATTTTCGATTCTAGTTTTCTTTTTTTCACATCTTCACGCCCCCCTTTTTGTTACTTCGCGCCCCCTAGGGGGCCAGCCCCACAGTTTGAGAACCACTGTTGTAATCTCTTGTGCAGTGTGGGATTACGTTTAAAAATAACTTAATTATATTACTCACACTATTACTATTCTGTATTAAAATAATTACATTTAGCGAAATGAATGAAAACACCATTACGGTAAGCTCCTGGAGGCTGTTGTAACAAATGAGAGTTTATAGAGTAAAAATGTTTTGTTATCTCAGACTTTTAAAAACAGGCGGCCCTGTGCAGAGATTCTCCTGCTACCGATGCCGATTCGAAAGAGTAGGCATTTCACAAATGGTCCTTTCTGTACGTAGTTCAGAATACTGACCTCTTATTACGCCAGAGCTGATACACAACCGGCCTGCACTTTTAAACCATGCCTGAATATTCTCAGAGAAGAGGCTCTGTTTGAATTTTCAGACGCAGAGACAAAAACTACTTGATTGTAAAGCCCGTTTCGGTATGAAAAAAATAATATTGTTTGCTTCAGTCCTATGAATTTGTACATTAATCGTCGTACACGCAGATAGAAATAAGTGCTGCATCTTATTTTATATGCACACACGCGCGCGCACACGCTCCTACACACGAGCGCGCTCACGCACGCACTTAAAAATCAACTTGGAATTAGTCATATTAAGGATTCAGCCTTCCGTTTTTTAAAACATACTTGTTTGGCATATATAATAATCATGAATAGGATTTACCGTGATCCTGGATCTTCCCGACGAGATTGTCCTCTTTCAGTATTAACGGCCTGCTGAGTAATGGACCGGTCTGAACACTTATTTATATTCCGAAAAGAGCGGTATTTTGGAAGATGTTACGGTGATTTGTTATAGCAGATGTTTGACAATCATTTTTACTGGACATTCCTTAATGTCCGTTGTCCGGGTTAAAATCCGTGCCTTTGGCTGGACACCAAAAAGTCCAGTATTTTTTTTTTAAAGTCACCTTTGCACGCCGTTGATTTCTTTAAATAGCTGCATGCCTCTCTGTAAGGTCGCTTTCACACTGTCCAACGGATGATCCGACATGAGGTTAAAGGTCAGCAAAAGGAATGAGCTGTGAATCGCTCCCAAAGGTTTTGCCAAAGTGTTTTATAGCGCATTTCTGTATCCCCAGAGGGCAGATCTGTTTAAGGCTTTGGCTTTAAGATCCAAGGGACAAATGCCAGCGTTGTTTCGAATCCCGCTTCTAGTAAATATTTGTGCTTCGTTCACTCTGGGATTATCTGAGTACAATTCTAGCTTTTAGAAAACTATTTGCCATGCTTTCGCAATGTGTTTCCTTAGGACCAGCTGATTATTTAAAATGGGAGGTAATGGATGGAACAGGGCTTTTTTAGGATATACAAAATATACATCCGAGGCTAGATTTTAAGACGTCTCAAACGTTCTTTAAAACTTCCCTGTTGCCTATTATTTAACTGTGTGGGTGATTTTGAATTCCCTTAACTTTAAAAGTTACACACATAACTTGTTCTCCCGGACACAGGATCTGCACACTCCCTTTCCGGGGAGCAGGGGGTTGCCAAGCATGCGCTCACAGAACACAGAAGGGGGTGGGGGCTGGCAGTTTCCTGGCCTGTGTCGGACACTGTCTGTCAGTGGAGCTCCGGGGTTCATACAGTTTGCAACTTCCTGCTATAGACCTGTGCAGAGCGAGGGGAGTGAGCGAGGGAGGGAGGCAGGCAGGCGGGGAGGTGGTTTTCTACTCCGAGAACATCTGTGTAGACAGGGAGATCCTGTCAGCATTTCGAACTACACGACCTTGCCTGCATGTACACTTAGAGCTTCGGCCTCTGGGGCATCTCACAGCCGCGTGCCTGCCAGCTTTTTTCAGCACAGAGGCTGTCTGCCCAGCTCTCAGGCATTAACTGTGTAGAGAGAGAGAATGAGTGCAGGGGTTGTTAATAGCAGGTCAGCTTTTTAGAACCCATGTACTCTGCTGTGTAGAGAGAACTGGCACATTGCTTTCTGCGGGAAACCATTCTTGCTGTGAAAGGATTTTCAGGGATATGGAAAAAAGGATGTTTTGTCTTAGATAAATCAAAGGTGAGATAGAAATTTTAAATAATAGATAGACACATGTGGACTTATCCAAAGCAATATAGGCAGGAGCATGTGTGTCTGTGTATGTCCTCAGAAGAAGTGTGCCTGGAAGTGGAGGGGCCAATCAACATGTGCTGCCCAGCCATCAGGTGCTGCCTGACCGGGGGCCGTGGCAGGACCTTCATGCCGAGGACATGTAGCTTGGTCCGGCAGGGTCTGGATAGAAACTTGCACGGACATGTCTGAACTTGTCTTCGGAAGAGGGGGGGCTGGGTCAAAGAGGGG
>JANRMT010062807.1:31769564-31795635 GCA_026402145.1 Polypterus bichir lapradei
ACGTTATTTACAAAATGTTTCCTTTTCTTTTTCATTGCTTCTTTAACACACTACTTCTCCGCTGCGAAGCGCGGGTATTTTGCTAGTTGTTAATAATTAAACATGTGAGGACACGGTTCCGCAGCGCTAGCTAGTTCACGGATTGATCCTACCTTGTGCTGTATTCTTTCTGGAGTTAACGCGATACTGGAAGGATAGATGAATAGAATAATTAAACATGTACTACAAAGATATTTCAATGTTCCTTAAAAGTTTTCAAGAATCATCGTTCTAAGCTTACAGATGGCTTAATGTCTATTACAGAGCTGATTGTGTGGTGATTGGGTATTTGGAGAAAGAAAAGTAAGCACAGGAGTTGGAGGTTAGTGTGTTTGAAAGAGACAGTACTGCTACAATAATTTCATCGAAGGTCGCGCACAATCACGCACCGTGTTCCCCTGTTTAATAACATGCTTCAACTCCTACCATCATGAAAAGATATCACATATACATCTCAGTGTATTAATTATTCAGAGAGCTGTAATATCACAAATGTAATGGATTTTGTGTCCTGTCAGAGAAAGAGAAAGCGGAAGCACGAAGTGATTCACACACATAGAGCAAAAGATCAAATAAAAAACAAAGCATTTAACGGCTACTTTAATTACGATGTGATTTTAGAAACTGGTTAATTAAACGATTTTAAGGTTGAAGTTTATGATGTTCTACTTTAATGACAAAATAAACTACGTAATTAAAGTGGAAATTTCGAGATTGAAGTTGACATTTTGTGCTTTTTTCTTACTGTGTGCCTTTTTTTCTCTGTACCCTAATAAGCTTTCATATGATACTGAGACGGTGGGCTACAACTCGCCTTTTCACGGCGACTTTGATATCTGACAACTTCTTTTTTTATTTCGGGCACTGTGCATCTTTGTGAACTTGAGCTTTTGAGTTTCTCCGACATGCTATGTCAGTCATATACCACTGTTTAAACCAACAAATAGTACGTTTTTCCTTGCCTCCACTTGGTATTTGCTGAAATTCTTCCATTTTCCCTTTTGCTTTTTCCATTATCTTTTCACAGAACACTGGGCTTAAGGGCTATTTTTATTGATTTGCATATTCAAAGAGGCGTAATTCTGGGAGGAGATGGGGCGGGACAGCATGCGTAAATTTTGAGCTGATGCAGTAAAGTCTAAGGAGGATGGACTGGGATAAGCTTTCAAGTGTAGAGACAGTCGACGAGCAGTTGAACAGATTTAAAATGTTTTACATGTAATGCAGGACAGGTACATACCTAAATTTGGGATTAATAGGAAATTAAAATAAAAACAGCGTGTTAATAAAGAGTTAAAAAAGACACTGCAAAGAAAAAAAAAAAAGATTTTTAAGGCATATAAGACTAATAACTCCAAAGTGAATTGTAGGGTGCATTAAAACATGAGGTCAACCATTAAGAAGGATATCAGGGAGGCTAAAAGACAGTTGGAGAGGAATATAGCAGATAAGGTGAAAGAAGACCTTAAGAGATTCCTTCAGTATTTTAGTAGTAAAAGAACAGTCAAAGAGAAGGTGAAGTTCATCAGGAATAGTAAAGGGGAATGAAAGACATAGACAGTGAATTAGCGGACACTCTAAACTTGCATTTTTCTGAGGTCTTCACAAGTGAGGAAGTGGATAACCTCCCAGAGGTAAATGGGAATACTAAGGAGGTACTGAGTGAAGTTATAGAGAGAGAAGTGCTGCTCGGATTAAATAGGCTGAAATCAAAATAATCACCAGGACCAGATCATATTTACCTTCGGGTTCTTAATGAGGCTAGTGAGTACATATACTGTATAAACCCTTGACACAAATTTTTAGGAAGTCACTGCACACTGGGGAGATTCTGAAGGACTGGAAATTGTCAAATATCATCCCGTTATATAAAATGGGTGACAGTGTTGATCCATGTAACTATTGGCAAGTAAGCTTAACATGCATCACAGGAAAATTAATGGAAGGAATTATTATGAATAAGATTGAGCAACACATGTCAAGAACAGGAGTTTTTCTGAACAGTCAGCAGGGGTTCAGAAGAGGGAGGTTGTGTTTTACTAAGATGCTGGAATTCTATGAGGAGGCAAAAAAAAAGATATGATCAAAGTGGATGATATGATATTATTTATCTTGACTTTCAATAAGCATTTGATAAGGTGCCACATGAGAGGTTGGGCATCAAATTAAAAGAAGTGGCAGTTTAGGGTGATGTTTTTAGATGTGTGCAGAATTGGCTCAGAAACAGGAAGCAGAGGGTGATGGTGTGAGGAACCTCATCAGAACTGGCCAATGTTAAGAGTGGTGTTCCACAGGGGTCAATGCTAGGGCCGCTGCTATTTTTAATATATAAATGATTTAGATAGGATTATAAGTAACAAGCTGGTTAAGTATGCAGATGATACCACGATAGGTGGATTAGCAGATAATTTGGAATCCGTTATATCATTACAGAAGGACTTGGATAGCATACAGGCTTGGGCAGATTTGTGGCAGATGAAATGTAATGACAGTAAATGTAAAGTATTACACATAGGAAGTAAAATTGAAGACGTTCAAAAGAAACACTGAGTGCGTCGAGCACGCAGTATTCTTAAGGATTACTCTCACCCCGCCCACAAACTGTTTTCTCTCTTGCCTTCTGGTAGGCGCTTCAGGTGTCCCAGGTCAAGAACCAGCAGACTGAGGAACAGCTTCTTTCCCAGAGCTGTCTCCTTATTGAACTCTGCCCCCTACTGACACCTGCCCACACCTCACACACCCCTATACTCTTCGCATTACCACTACACTATTTAATATGGACTGCGCTACAATGTACATACCTGTTTGAAAATACAAATATCCATGTACAATACATTTGTACACTTCTGATTGAGTACATATTCGTACATGTCTACCTGTAAATTCCTGTCTATAGAAAATAGCAACCTGCGCATTATGTACATATCTATCTGTACATGTCTACTTGTAAATTCCAGTCTATAGAAAAAAAGCAACCTGTATATTATGTTCATATCTATTGTAATTTCCAGTCTATAGAAAAAAAGCAACCTGTATATTATGTTCATATCTATTTGGAAATTCCTGACTACAGTTAATAGCAACTTGTATATACTGTTCATCCATTGTAAATTTATAAGTATAGTTACTAGCAATCTGTATATTATGCTCACATAATATCATTCTGTAATAGTTACCCATAGCCTCTCCCTGCACATATCCCTTTTATGTGTAATTAGAACTTATACCTTTATCCTGCACTTTCTGCTAATTGCACTTCTGGTTAGACCTAAACTGCATTTCGTTGCCTTGTACTTGTACATGTGTAATGACAATAAAGTTGAATCTAATCTAATCTAAAAATGTTAGGTTTGAATACACAATGGGGGGACTGAAACTCACATCGAGTAACATTAGGCTAGGGCCTGTTTGTTCAGCAAGTGTAATAGGACAGGTAACAGATGTTGATTGCCACAAGTGAAAAGATGTAATAAATAATACAATTACAATCAATAAAGCAATTAAATTTATATCAACCAAGAATATTAAGTATTGCAGAGCAAAGTTTTTTTTCTTCATCAATCAGACAGATATTCACAGAACAAATGAGTCTTCAATCGCTTCTTAAATCCATTCAGGGAGTCATAAGTATGGATGGAGGTGAGCAGCTCATTCCACCAACTAGGAACTCCACAGGAAAAAAGTCTGAATTGAGACTTGATGCCACGTAGAAGTGACATTGCCATAATACATTCCCTAGCAGACCTGAGAGGGTGAAAAAGAGTATAGATCTTCACCAGTGCCTCCATATACGCAAGTGCTTCCCCACTGACTACTCTGCAGGCAAGCATCAGGGATTTGAACTTAATGTGTGCTACTACAGGGAGCCATTGTGACGACCTGAAGAGAGGACTGACATGTGCCTATCTCGGCTGGTTAAATACAAGATGGGCCAATGCATTCTGCAGCAACTTGATAGCACATGTGGGTACTCCTGCCAGAAGTGAGTTACAGTATTCCTGATGTGACAAGACCAAAGCCTGGTCCAGAAGTTGTGCTGCATACTGTGTCAGATAAGGTATGATCTTGTAGATTTTGTACAGTGTGAACCTGCATAAACGGCAAACTGTAGAAATGTAGTCAAAAAAAGGTAGCTGCTAATCAATTACCACCCCTGTGCAGTGACATGGACAAATTCAGTCTGCAATTCAATGCCTGGATCACACATTTAGTTTTTATTATACTGAGCTCCCTTTTTTATCACTGCACAAAAATCACCAGTCCTCCTCCTGCTTTATCCACTCAGTCTGAGGAAACCCGTCCAACATTAAAATGGCATCTGAAATAAGATATGTAAACCGGTTCTCTGCATTACCCAAATATCACTGCGTACCTGAGCTCACCATAACTCTCTATGGGATATAACAGTTCAAATAAAGTCAGCCCATCTCTGAATCCTTCCACCTTACTTTAGTCCTCGTCCCAGATCTTTGCCTCTTCCATGTCCAGATGAGCCTGCAACCTCCATTCTTGCTCTGGACATTCGCCCCTTGCCCAGGTTCATTCACAGATGAACAGCTCTTCTGACAGGGCTTAATGGGGGTCTTTTAGTTGGCAGGAATAAATGAGACGTTTCTCAAATTTGCAGCTTGTCTGAGAGGCAGTTGAGGTGGGAGCCAGTGCACGGGTCTGCGTTGACAGCAGCATCTCTTCAGTTTAGTTCGTTAAAAAAATTTAAAAGGCCCAAACTTAACATTACTAATTAATAACATTAATTACATTAAAACCATTAACAATTCTAAATCCATTGTAAAAAGAGAAAGAGAGCCTCTGTAAAGGCTGCTGCATGCCACGGTGCCAGGAAGTGAAAATGGAAGATACTGTAATATTTCTGGCTTTTACTAACAAATTTTAAGGAACTTTCTCCTCAAGTATCTCAGGGGACAGTGGGAAAGGCTCTTTCAATTGAAATTTCAGGTAAGGAATAGATCACAGCTGCTCATAAAATACACTTCCGTTTTTTAAAGTTTGTCAATGACTAAATTTAAATTGTACATAATGAATAATCTACCTCATTTAAAATACTCTAAAGGTTGTCCAGGATGAATCCTGAATTGTGTACACAGTCATCTGAGACCCACGTCCACCTGTCTAGGTTAAATGTTTTATTAATGCTCTACACACAAAGTATTTTGGCTTTAAACATTTTACATACTGTTTCTGTCAGATGACCTCAGGTTTAAACTACCAAACCCATAATGGTATATTTGGAGTAACAAGGGAAAACAATCTCTCTATTAGAAAAAAAAAAACTTGCGATGAGACAAGACTTTTTCCCGGGGACAAGATGTGATCTTTTGAAAAGAGACAGAGACACTTTCACGTCCTGCGAGATGGAGAAGTCACATCATACTTACAATCTTCAGACGCAAGTCCCGTGATACACATGCAGAGAAGGTTAGAGATAATAGAAATAGGAAAATTCGAAAATGAGAGTAAAGATCGCATTAGTGCAAACAATCTGAAAACATTACTCGGTGAAATAACGGAACAGCGAAAAGAGATCGAATATTCAGGTGCTGTACAGGCTTTTAAGCGTTCAAAGCTCCGCACCAAATGCAGATCACACGGCAAGGCAGCAGCAGCAAGCCAGCAGCTGATCTAGCAAAGAGGAGGTGAAAAAAAACAACTATTATTTGTTTCCCATTGTATGACCATTTAAGAGGGGTTTTGGAGGAGTGGCCGCATCTCCTTAGGGTGCGCTCAGCCCCCCTCTTCACAACAGCGCGTATCGCTGGCGCAGAGGGGGAAGGGTAGGCGAGTAAATTGCAGATCACGCGTGAGGGCAGCAGCTGCACGCCAGCAGCTGCTCGAGCAAAGAGGAGTTAAATAAAAATGTATTTGTTTCCCATTGTATCACTGCTTAAGAGGGGTTTTGGAGAGGCGGCCACTGGCAGGGGGGGAAAGTGGTTGGCAAGCAGGGGGTGAGGAAAAAGTCTTTAAGGAAAAAATACACTGTGGAACTGTTTCACTTATAACTTGAAGATAGATGTATTCTTGCTTTATTGAAAGAGTTCCAAATCCACCTCTCTCAACTCAAAGGGAGATTGTCTCATATTACCTTAATGTGAAAAAATAAATAAAATGATCTACCTGAGGAATGTTTCAAGATTTCTTTGATATCATTTAGATCTCTATTGTGTTTAGTGAAAGGATGTTGTGTGCTATATAAATGTAATGAATTATTATTATTTATTTTACGTAAATTGAGTATTTTTTTTTGGTAATTGGAACATGAAGTCTGTATTGCCTATCCAAGTGTAATTATGATAAAATTATCATAAAGCCATGCATTTTGCTCTCTTAAAATCCTACTGGATCTGAATTTTGCAGCACTATTTTTCTGTTCCACAAAAGTGTTTATGTTTTTGTTGTTGTTTTTGAGTTAATGGTCTGTTAAGCGTCACTTTGCACTTGGTAAGCAGCAGTCAACGATGTGTCTCAGACGTCCTATTTTCTTGCACTCAGTAGGTTGCTACCCCTTACTTGTGCTTTTTATTAAGTTTTAAGGACAGACTTAATGTGATATTTCCTAATTAGTCACACTGTTTTTTTTTATCTTTTATTGAATTTATTAAAAACATATAACATTCCATACAAGGGCGGCATGGTGGCGCAGTTGTAGCTCTGCTGCTTTGCAGTAAGGAGACCTGCGTTCGTTTCCCGGGTCCTCCCTGTGTGAAGTTTGCATGTTCTCCTCGTTTCTGTGTGGGTTTCCTCTGGGTGCTCTGGTTTCCTCCCACAGTCCAAAGACATGCAGGTTATTTGCATTGATGATCCTAAATTGTCCCTAGTGTGTGCTTGGTATGTGTGTGTCCTGCGGTGGCTGGGATTGGCTCCAGCAGACCCCCATGACCCTGTAGTTAGGATATAGTGGGTTGGAAAATGACTGACTGACATTCCATACAATCAAGTCCATCCATCCATCCATTATCCAACCTGCAATATTCTAACTACAGGGTCATGGGGGTCTGCTGGAGCCAATCCCAGTTAACACAGGGTGCAAGGCAGGAAACAATCCCGGGGCAGGGTGCCAGCACACTGCAGACAATCAAGTCAAACTAAAATCAAATCAACCCCCACCCATGAGAAAGAGAGGAAGGCCAACAACCAGAGCAAAACTGTTGAGAAGAGTAAAGAGATAAAGGAGTCTTTCTCCCCAATTTAAATGCTTATTCTAAAATGTTATTGATTAGGTCCTGCCAGGTTTTAATAAAAGTTTTGAACAGATCCTCTAAGTGAGAATTTGATGTTTTACAATGTGGTACACGTAATTAGTCACACTATCTCAGTACTAAAAAGCAAAAATGTGTTCTCTTGACACAAGCCTACGTGATATACTCTCAGATTTATAGTTTACTGGTCTGATGACTTAGAGCCACTTATGTACCTGCTTTTATGGAATCAGACTTGCTTCATTCAAATGGACTTGCACTTTCCTATCGTTTGCTTCCTGACCCATATATGACCACTAAGTGTACATACATCTATACACTCTCCAGTGTGCTTAGTCAGAGAAGAGTGCGACCCAGGCTTAAAAATCATTAAAAAGCTCTTCTAGATGATAATCATAGGCAGGACAAAACTAAATCAAAAACAAAAAATGTCAAAAAGAAACTGGTGAAGAAAGTAATTTTATTGGGCTAGAGTATTTTCTTAATTAAAAATAAAATGCAGATCCTTTCTGAGCATACCACTTACTTTTTGAAGATGGCTACTTTAACATCACATGCATGCGTTTTCACAAGCCACACATTCAAATAATTATTCAGCAGGATGACAAATCATTCCAAAATGCAGCATGTGATACAAACAAACAACCAAAGCAATGGTCAATAAACAACATGTAAAAAAAAAGAACACAACTTTATTCAAATTTACTGAATCTTGACAGAATCTACTTATCTGAAGTATCACTCAGTCGCTGATGTATTGTTTTCTGATTTATTATTTTATTATAGTTATGCTGACATATCACTGGGTGGCAATCAGTGTATTCTTTGTCTTTATGTTACTGGATGTACAGTTCTTGCTCATTTTGTTTTTCACTAGAAAATGTAACATGTAGGCTGTAATTGTAGGCCCTCATAAAAGATACAGTAATTACATAAATGCACACATTCTGAAAATAGGAATTACATGGCTGAAGCTACATCAATTGCCTTACTTATTTTATTTATTTATTATACCTAAGGAATCCATGCATTCATAGATTCTTGTATTTAGTCTATAAACCTCCACACATCCCTGGTGTGCTTGTTAAAAGCAGAGTCCGCTGTGTGAGGCAAGCATTAGTGCATAACTGACAGCTCTTCTTTTCTTGCAGATTTTGGGGGGAAAGGGATAATGGTGGAACTGAGCCAGATGACTATAAAGAGAATGGAAAACATCCAGAAGGAGAGGACTGTGTGCACCTGTTCAAAACCACAAAAAACTACGGGTGGTATGATGCATGGTGTACTGATACCAAACAAAGGATCTGTGAAGCAGATGCCACTGTTATCCATTTTTAACATATAAGTGAGTCAAACGCCATCAGTTTCACCTGCTACTAATCCTGCATGTTACATTCAGCTTAAATGGACACCCTCAAACCAAAGAGAAGTTGCACTCCTGAAGGCACAAAACACCACCTCTCCTCCTGAAGTGTTCCTCTAATACAGGGGACTAAGCTTAAAAGTGATGTATTTTGTGGTGAGAAGCTTGTGTTAGCCTTCCACACCCAGAAATAACACCAAGATGTGAGACTAAGGAGCGTTTATTAAACAAAAAACCTGAAAGAAGAATAAAAAAAATCAACAGCCTCTCTGCACATGCTTAAATGGGTCTTAAAATAGTTTTCTAATCAGTAGGGAGGCTAGACTATCAAATAACAGCACTTCCATTCTTAAATGTATTTTGACTACTTATAAATACCTGTGGGTGGCATGGTGGCGCAGTGGGTAGCGCTGCTGCCTCGCAGTTAGGAGACCTGGGTTTACTTCTCGGGTCCTCCCTGCATGTTCTCCCCGTGTCTACGTGGGTTTCCTCCAGGTGCTCCAGTTTCCTCCCACAGTTCAAAGACATGCAGGTTAGGTGCATTGGCGATCCTAAATTGTCCCTAGTGTGTGCTTGGTGTGTGGGTGTGTGTATGTGCCCTGAGGTGGGCTGGCACCCTGCCCAGGGTTTGTTTCCTGTGTTGGCTGGGATTGGCTCCAGCAGACCCCCATGACCCTGTAGTTAGGATATAGCGGAATGGATGGATGGATAAATACCTGTAATGCATGTATTTTTTTATTAAAAATGACATTCCTGAATGCTTAATTGATTTGTGGAGAGTGAGTGATATACTTGTTTAGTGTAAATTACTTTGTATTGATAAGATTTCTGTCATCCCCGTCACAGTGTTCAACTCCTTTAGAAGTGTTCTGAAGCTTTCTTAGAGATACAGTATATTCCAACAGTGTATATGAAGTACACCCCTGGCTCTCTTTCCATATTGTTATTCCTTGTACCACCCTGGTAGAGAGTGCTAAGTGGGTGTCTTGAACTGCTGCTACACCAAACCACTGGTCTAATGCTCATTTTTTTAATTACAAAAAGAGCCTAAGAACTCAATGCTCAGCTAAAACTCAAAACTCATCATTTCTAATCCCCAATTTGGAAAACGGAAAGAAAATGTGTCCCAAACTTAGAATACCTGCTTGTAAACTCTCTCAAATCCGAGTTTGTCCAACTTGAGATTATGATGGCAATCTACGCTGTGATCAGGAAGTAGTTGCACTTGAGAGGTTTAATTTGTTTATTAGAAGAATTTACTTTAAATTAATCACCTCATTCCATAATACTAAACATTGAGAAGGTAAAAGTTAACATTACCAGAATGAATGGTAACAAACTAACTGATGTTAGCTTGACACATGATACTGTCGGTATATATTGAGCTCAATGGTTCCTTTGTGCAATTTTTTAAGCTTAATTTGCAAGCAGAAATAATACTATTTATCATAGCTAAGAGCATTAAATTTTTTTAGACAACATGCTTTTGGCAACTTTCTTACTTTTCATTTTCATTTTCTATCTAGAGTATAGAACTACTAGTTAGCATTTGTTTCTGAAACACCAGCTTTTAATGGGGCATTATGCTTACTTTCCCACTAGGGTAGTGCAGATGTGCAGATGTCACAAATGACTTTAGACTTCCCAGCTCTGCAGTATAACGAATGCAGCATAAAGTTTTTTCCAGTAGTTAATTTTAAATGAAATCAACTTTGCATACACACTTTACGATAATAATCTATTGTAAATAAAAATTATATATAGATGTGTTTTGATGTTGTAATTTTATATACATTTTATGTGAATCTGAAAATCTATCATTCCTTTCATATACATTTCCTATGTACCCTGTTCCTCATTGTACTTATTTTATATATGACAGCTATATGTCAGCTGCCAGCCTCATCTTTCTTTTAAAATGTGCCTCTTAAGAATTCAGATAGGGTGGTTCAAGAACAAGAATGATCATGCCATTGTGTGACTTCCATACAAAAGAGCCGGCACTCGTTCATTGTGCCTGTGTTTTCTGGCTCTTGATTGAATACTTTAGACATCTTATCTTGGAACTCAACTTGATTCATCAGATAAAAATTATTTCTATGAATAAATTTGGTATATATCACCAGCCTGTTCATTAATTTGTCATGATTTTTTATCAGTCTGCAACACAAACTTCTTACATCACATTATTGTTCCACCACATTTCTCACTACACCAAACATCTGCCATCTCAGATGTTTTTTCTTTAGAGTGATTTAACATCACACCCTTTGTTTATTGTATTTAGACTGTACTATCTTACGATTTCTCAATGTAATCCTTACCACACTACAGCTGGGGGTTTGTTTTGTTTTGGATGTGCCCTGTCTCTTCACATGTTGGAGGACTGGGACTCAGTGAAGTGTGGTCTAGCCTGACTTGGGGAGGCAAAATGGGCTAAGTTGGGGTGGAAAGAGCGAGTTACTTCTTATCTATCCTTTTAAGTGCCAACATATACCGGGAATAATACCGGGCAATATTGTGAATTCAAGGTTAAAACTAAATTATGAAACAACACATTACTTTTAATTACAATGACAAAACATCCTCAGATGTTCAGAAACAGTGTCTCTCTAACGAAACATTGAACTTCCTAAGCTGGATTGTCAAAGGTCTAAATTACAATCTAAAGAGTAGAAAAGTGTTCTCCCACCTAACAGGCCTAAATTCTAAGACAGATTTTACAGGAGACCCACAGGTAAGGACCAGTTTTGATTGCAAAGAATTTAGAATAGACACATCTTTCACTCCAACAATACCAAGAAAACCAGAGGTGTGGGAATCTTAATACAAAAAGCAGTTTTTCTTGTACTATCTGATCCTGGAGGGTGTTATGTAATGGAGATGGGTAAATTATTCAAATCTAAAGTAATTTTGATAAGTATTTTTGCTCATAAGGTGCATGAGAAAGATTTAACCCAAAATGTATTTGCATCAAAATCCAATATGAGCACTAATAAAATTATAATGGCTTGGGATTTTAATTGTGTTTTAAGTCCAGGCCTGCATAGATCATCAGAGGTAATAATATCTAATACCACAAAGACAATAACACATCTTGCAATAGATCATAACTTATCAGACCCATGTGGATTATTAACTCAAAATTCAAGAGAATATTCCTTTTTCTTATCAGTACATCATAGAATATTCAAGAATGGATCATTTTTTCATTGATAATTTATTTGCCACTATCAAGTAATGTAAGTATAACGCTATTGTTATCGCTGATCATGCTCCTCTGATCCTGGAGTTTCAATCATTATGCCCTACACACTCATCTTGTAGCTGGCATCTTATCCAGCTGTTGTTAGCAAATGTGAACTTTACAGTATTCACCTCTAAGCAAATTGATTATATTTTAGATACTAACACATCCTCTGAGGTTTTCTCCGGAATACTTTGGGAAAATCTGAAAGCATTTTTAAGAAGACAGATTATTTCATATCTTTCCGATAAAACTAAATTGGAGACCAAGAAAGCATCAGAGTTAATCAGTGGAATCTCCAGAATACGAGTAGATCAAGTATCCACCAGCTCTCCAAATGAGGTACTTTAAAGGAAAAGGCAGGCTCTATAATTAGAATTTAATCTCTTGACAGCAAAACAAACTGAACAACTCATCTTTAAATTTAGACATCATTATTATGAACATGGAGAAAAGAGTAATAAGTCTTCCACAAGCAGGATCTTCACTATACAACTGGAGATAAAATCATAGACCAAATAAATAAAACTTAAACATTTAAGGAGTACTATAAGTCCTTAACTTCTGTTCAGTTTAAAGAAGACAAGACACAATCTGAGAGGTTCTGGACACTATATAAATACAACAGCTAGATTTTCTTGGTGCAGAAGTGGACAAACCTCTGATACTCTCAGAACTACTAGATGCTATAAACTCACTCCAAAGTGGGAAAGCTGCAGGCCACAGGGTCGGATTTCCCATAAGGCCAACCTAGACAATGGCCTAGGGCACAGCAGTCAGTGGGGGCATATAAACAGAAGAAATAACAACCAAATATTGACAAATTTTTAGTATTATTTTGAAAAGGACATTTAAAATGCTGTTTATAAAATTTACATCCATATACATTAAATAAATTGAGCGGTACATTTACATTGCCCATCTGTACAGCTGGCGCTGTCTTGCTCAGTCACAGGCAAAAAGCATTTACTATTTCTCTCTCACACACTCAGTGTAAACCATATGTTAAAGGCGTTACAATAGTGATTCCAAGTGATTCATTACGCTCATATCGCTTAACTTCTACATATCTACTGACAGTGGGTATGTAAAATATATTGTTACTACTTTTATATACTGTTTAGTTTACTCAGGGCCGTAAGCCTGAAAGCAGTAAGCATAAAAAGTTGACAGAGGTGTTCACCAAATTATAAGGGGGGCTGAAATTTCTATTACAAAATATGCCCTTGCACTTCTGTGCATTAAAGCAGATTTAACAAGATCTGCCAACTTCAATGAAACAATTGAAGCCTTTTCATGGACAAAAGCACAAAGGAAGAAATTCTAGTAGGTATTTAAGATGACTTGAAGAAATTTGATGGAAAGTTTTTTTGTAGGTGTTAATGTTATGCCATTTCATAAGTAGTGTAGATTTGAATTAAAAATATAATGTGGTTCAAAGAAGATAAAGATTGTATTAAGTGCTTATATGCTTCAAAAATAAACTATTCCATATTAAATTGAAAATTATAAATCAACTTTTTTTTTTTTTTGGGGGGGGGGTGGAGGTGCAGAATTATGTGCTTTAGCCAAGGGAGTAGAAAAGTGTAAATTCGGCCCTGGCAGGCCCTGATGATTACTCAGTGAACTTTTATTTAAAAAAATGTTCAATCAATGCGGTTCCACTATTATTAACAACATTTGTAGAAGCTGGTAATAACATGATTCTGCTTTGTAAAAGACGGCCGGCATTCAACCCAGATGGGATGCCCCTGAGATGAAAGGATGGGGGAAGGAATCTTTTGTAGGAAACTGCCTCCCCCAAGACGCTAGATGGCAGCTCCCCTGGAGTATAGCGGTGCCCTGGACTTATTACCATGAGCGTCATACATACCAATTACACTTCTGAATAGTGATGCTATAGCGGTGTCCTGGATTCCTACAGGGCATATTGGGACTTGGAGTTCGCTGTCTCAGCCCTGTTGGGTGCCGTGGGTGCCACCAGGGGGTGCTCTGGAAGGACTGGGCGAGTTGTGCTCCCCTTATAGCCCAGAAGTACTAGGAAGTCACGAAGACGGGAGCCCAAAGTACTTCCGGGCTGATTACAGAACTTCAATTTTCTGCCTGACCCAAAGGACAGCTGAAGACCCAGCAGGTGAGCCAGAATCGGGAGGAGGTGGACAATGCTTGCTGGGAGGTGTGGAGGAGAGAGAATTATTATTATTAAGAATTGTGATTATTATGTGGCTGTGGTGCTTGAAGGCACTGTTGGGAGAAGAATCAGAATAAAAATACTTCTCATTGCTTTTACCCTGTGTCCTGAGCATCTGTCTGTTGGGTTTAAAGAGGCAAACAATGACCCCTACCATCCACAACCTCAAACTTTTCACCAACCTGTTTTTCAAAGAAAATTAAGGACTTATTACAATGAGCATCATACATACCAATTTCACTTCTGAATAGTGATGCTAAAATACTCTCCAAAGTTTTAGCTAGAAGGTTTAAGAAAGTGCTTCCTTCTGTAATTTCACAGGCCCAAATCGGATTTATTAAAGGCAGATACTCACCCATAAAATCTAACACACCAGAGATCTTATTACGTGGTACTCAACAAGGGTTGCAGTTGTTTTTT
Source organism: Polypterus bichir lapradei (assembly GCA_026402145.1). NCBI lineage: Eukaryota > Metazoa > Chordata > Cladistia > Polypteriformes > Polypteridae > Polypterus > Polypterus bichir. The sequence continues at coordinate 31,784,039 of JANRMT010062807.1, forward strand.
GCAGTTGTCATTGAGTCATTGGCCATTCACTTTAGAAATACATTAGAGATAAAGGGGATTATCAGAGAAGGGCTTGAACAGAAAATAACACTATATGCAGACAAAATGGTACTGTATATATCAGACCCACAAACATCTTTACCATTATTCCTCTAGCAGAATTTTAAAAGACATCTTGACGCAAAATCAGTTTGAATAAAAATGTGTTTTTTTCCAGTGAACTCTGTAGCACCCTATACTAGACTTGTCATCTACCTGTTAATTTTATCAGAGCAGTTTAAATATCTAGAAATATCTAGGGGGCATCATTTTCAACACAATTTTGCTATCAGCATCGAAAAAATCAAATAAGATGTGAACAGATGGTCTACCCTTCATCTCCTTTTTGCAGGAAGAATCAATACTGTCAAATGAACATCCTTTATTCTGGAATTTGAGATTCAAAAGCCAACACTATAAAGACCTATATCAGTCAGTCAGTCATTATCCAACCCGCTACATCCTAACACAGGGTCATGGGGGTCACTTTTATAAAACAGAAAAAGAAATCTTGCTTTACATGCCCTGCTTGGTCCCAAAGGAAATACTAAATTTCATCAAAATACCAATAATTCAATTGCCCATCAATCATTCAGAATATGGAACGAATACAGGATGTATTTCAAGGCATGGAAAGTTTTGTCTGTTGCTCCTCTATACCATAATCACATTTATCAACCCTCTCAAACATTTAGAGAATTATATGTAATGTTTTTGCTTCTTATAAGCAATTATTTAACTTCATACCAACACAATTTTTCCACTACATTTAAATCAGAAAATTTGCTAAAAGAAACCTACCTAATTTTCTACACCTCCCATCCATATCTATTCCATAAGAAATACTGATCTGTCTTGAGAACTCAGATAGCATCTTAACAATATATATAAACATGTCAAAGAATCTTTCCTTCAATGACTTTAGGGTACGGTGGGAAAAGGACCTATCAATTAACATCTCAGAAAATGAGTGGAAGGCTGCCAAGCATAGAATATACTCTAGTTCTATATTTGCAAAGCATTTAAATAATGAACTTAAAATCTTTAATCAGTTACACTTATCTCATTCAAAATTGCCCAAAATGAATCAAGGGTAAGATTCAACATGTGAACATTGCAATCTAGCTCCAGCCTCACTGGGGCACAAGTTTTGGTCGTGCACCAAATTAACATCATTTTTGACCAAAATCTTGTTTATCAGACAGCCCTGGTGTCACAATCATTACTAACCCATTGACAGCTGTGTTTCGTATACTCCAAGGTGGGCTTAATGTGGAGTAGGACAAATTGATGGTACTTGGCGATACCACATTGTCAGCAAATAGACTTATGTTGCTTAACTGGGAAAATTCCAATCCATTTTTTATTAGTCAATGGGTAACTAATGTTCTATACTGTTTGAAATTGGAAAAAAAATTCTGGCTGAGTGGATCTGCTCAAAATTTTTTTTTAAATATTGCAAGACTTAATTAATACAATTTTAGAATAAACATTCCTATCACGGTAAAAGGACATTTTCCATTTGTTTTTTCTAACTGTTTTGCCCATGCTCTTGGCTCTCCTCTCTTTCTCTTTGGTAGGAGTTAATTTCTGTTTTGTTAGATTTTGTCTTTGTTTTTGTTACTGCTTTCTTGTTTAACTTTCTGATGTTTGTTTTTTCTTATTTCTAGATTGACTATAAAATAATTTCTTGTATAAATTTGACTTGATTGTATGCCATATTGTTTTCTTCAAAATAAATAAATATATAAAGAGTACATGGGTATAGCAGAGCCAACACAAAACAGGACACTTACTGATAAATAATGCAGGCCCATAAATCTAACAAAGTGAAAACCATGATGTGGATCCACCTTACAGAACATTTCAGAGATTAGTTTTGGATTAGTTTTGTTATGGTAACTGGGATGGAAGCTCGTGTAAATTTTGTTTCATCTTTGCAGTGAAAAGCAGAAAAGGAGGCAAATTAATAAAATAAAAATACATACATTTTTTCAATAGAGACAGCAGTTTGACTAATCATTATTTTAAGATGCTACTGTCTCAATCCAAAAAATCAGATTATGATCAGAGAAAGTATGTTAAAAGAGTAAATATTGATATCTGACCATTTGATGATAACCAAGCTCTTAGCAGCTAGAATAAATATCAAACCCCATACTGTAGGAACATGTAGGAATATGTGCTGTCTCTAGCTGCAACTCAAATGTTTTTCAACCCAAACTTGCCAAAGCTTTTTGAAAATAAGGGAAACTGAAAGCACTGTGTGGCCTCCCTTATAGTTGGCAGCCTTTTTCTTTGCAGAAATTTTATTAAACTTGGTGATAATCTTAGAGGCTGAACTGATGTTAATGTTATGGTGAATCGTTTTGAGGCTATTTTCAGCAGGTTATGCTACTGTTACAATACTCTCTATAATCCCTCCAAAAAATGCAAAAATAATGAAACAAACTTAATTTTCTTAAATGTAAAACTTTATAAGATTTACTTTTTTAACCTAGCCCAGAAAAAACTATGAAAAACAGGAAAACTACTGGATTTCCTCCCTGCATCTAAATATGTAAAATTCTTTTCTCGTTTGAAATGGAAATTACATATGACCACAAGAGTCAGGTTACGCAGAGAAAGTGAGACAGAAGAAGATCGAGAGAGAAAGCTCGCTGATCAATGTATACGACAATCACAATTGAGGGCCTCACAAACACCTGAACAACGTGCTGAGCAGAATCTAATTCGACGGATGCAGTATTCACAGGCTACCACGTCATACAGGCGTCAGGGTCTGTATATGGAGGGATTCAATTATAACATTGAAAATGACTATTGCCTACATCCAAAAGTTACAATAGGTCAAAAGCACATCGTGTGTGAGTACTGCCAAGCAAAGAGGTTTAAATTTGAATCACGTGGAATGTGTTGTTTAGACGGCAACGTGAAATTAACACCTTTAAGCCATCAACCTGAACCGTTGTTGTCTCTTATTTCTGGCGCAAATCCACATTCAACTCATTTTCTACAGAACATTAGGAAATGCAATTCGTGTTTTCAAATTACATCGTTTGGCACCACAGCTGCTACCGCCGAATCTGGCTTTATGCCGACATTTAAAATACGGAGGCAAATCTATCTTAGAATTGGGTCATTAATGCCGTTGCCTCATGAGAGCCACAAATACCTCCATATACTGTATTTTATTTTTTTCCCTTCCACTCAGTCAGCGAAGCCACTGGGTAATCTGCTAGTTTAATATAAAAGTGGAAAACAGAAAATGTGGAGTCAGCATTCTTATTCATGCTGGAATAGAGATGTAAAGAGGCTTGAAAAACCTTCTATAAAATGCCACATATATTTAATAATTGTGTTCATTCTGTTAGAGCAGTGTTTCTTAAACTTTTTTTGTCCATGACCTAATTTTGCCATTTATTGTCTTCAAGACCCAAAATTGCTCCCGAATGTAATTCCGGGTGGAGAATCACCGTTAAAACTTATCCATGTTCCTGTTTGAGAATCGCTACCTCAGGTCAAAGCAGAACAGTGCCGGTTGTTTAAACTACGCTAGACACTCCATAAACCATACACGACCTTTTCCTATTCCGTACAAATGTGAATCTCAACTTTGCACGAGCCAAAATCAGGTAACAGTGACCCATCGTTTTAAAAACTGTCTGTAAGAGAATCTACAACCTTTTCTTGTTAATTAATTTTGTAGCCTATTTATTCTTCCACGTTGACATGGCTGTAATGAAGTAGGTAGATTAGAGCAACCCCTAAAATGTCTACAATACCAACACAAGTCCAGTTATGATAAATGTTTAGCAAAAACACTTGCTTGAAGAGGAAGATTTTCAACAGCAAAATTTAAATTCCCTAGTATTTTTTTAATAATATTCATCAACAGCATCATCCTTTCACTTCGCATTTGGCTTCACTTTATATTTTTGCTGCTGTTTTTTTTCTTCCCCATTCATACTGTATACTGTATAAATTCGTACCAAAGACAGTAGACGTGTTCTTTCCTTTCTTAATTCAGTGGAGAAATGTGCCAATGAACACTCAGTTACAGCACACTGTCTTCTTGGTTTGTTGCATTTACCTTCTGAATGTCTCTCCTTGTGTCTGTCAATTTTACATGACTAGGTCTGTGTGTCACTGCACATTAGCTTTTCTCTTGACAACTTTTTAAAATTCTGTTTACAGTGTTATTTTAGGTAACTCACTGTCTTACATTTCTTTCATCTCCCTCTCACTTTGAGCCACTCCTTATACAAAAATCACTGAGTTTTCACTTCTTTTGGTAAGCCCTCCTTGGATTGGAGCCACAAATAATGCCAGTGGCCACATATCTGAGTGTCCACAAGGACTCAGGACATAACAAAGTTTGATTCATCCAAATAACTTTAGATGGAGACATGCCTGACATCCTTACAAAGCACTGAATATGAAACAGAATGTATGTTAGTAAAAAAATAAAAAATAAAAGAGATGAGTCTGAAACATTTCAAAAACACAGATAGTCTGACCATATTATGGCCATCTTAGTTCATTTTTAAATAAGACCTCATCTTCCTGTTTTCTTCAGTCCTTCTGCAGATTGCAGCAGACACGGAGAAAGAAAACATTTACAACTCACTTGAGAGACCCACTGAAGATGTTTATGCCACAGCAGAACTGACTAAGGCGAAGAAGGAAGAAAACCACACAGGTAGGTCCTGGAGACCTCCAATACAAATTCCTTTAGTTTCTTTATATTGTATTCCACAACTTTTACTCCTTTACTACTTAAACCAGCAAGTTACAGAGCTGCAGTAGCACAACTGCACCAGTGTTGAGGTGACCTCTGATAATGTCATCTCCTGGCCTCCACTTCATTTTCATCAACTTACTTTGTTCCCAACAGGCAGGCAAATAAGAGATGGCTGGTGAACCTGTCTGTTGTCTTATATGATTATGTTGACTGTATCTTTAATATCTCTGGTGCCAAGTAGATTGTGAAGTTCCAAATGGAGGTCTGATGTCTCTGCTCATTGATTTCATGTATAATGAGAAATTATAAAAGAAACTTGCTTTTATGGGATGGACATGTTATGCTGAAACCAGGGCAGGGAAGCTTCTGTAAATTGGCTAAAGATAGACTGAGTCCTAAAACTGGCGTGCAGCTTTGGTGGGTAGCGAAAGAGAGTGGTTAGAAGTATACGCTGATACAGCGCATTGCCGCACCCACCACATGACAAACCAACTCAGAATCACAGATTAGGACCCGAGTGCAGCCATGCGACGGGCGACATCTCATCACCACACTAATTCAGATGGAATGGAACCAGTGTGAGGTTTTTTATGGTGGCTGGAGTGCCAATTCTGCCACCAGTCCCCAGGTTTTTCCGTGCAGGTTGGAGGGCCTACATGAAGGGCTGGGTGCAGATTAACGTCAAAACTAGGATGGTATGGTGGGTAGATGTGGTGCAAATTGGAAGAACTCACCAATAACAGTTCTAAATATTGAAAAATCTGGTGTGACAACAGACAAAAAAGACAGGGAATGATGTTAAGATTGGTCTCTAACCACCATCACTGCAACTTAACAGCACAGAACACAATGTACAACTACATGCTACTTGTAGCTTATGGATGGTGTGGTCCCAGAAACAAGCAAGATAAATGTAATAATTATATCCAAAAAGAACTCCACAGTTTCCAAAAAACAACTATTTAAGAGGCTCTCAAGTTCCATCCTGGGGAGAGCTTTTGGCTGCTGGTTTTAATTCCAACCAACTTCGGCTTTTAATCGCATGGCTCCTCCTAATAAGCAAGGCCATGTTTTGTAGTTTCTATCCTTTTTCGGTATCAATACGATCAATTTGATATTATCCTCCCACCCCCTTGTTTAATTAAAGGGGTTTTAGATACCGTTGGTGCGAGTATTCTTGCCTTGATAAATGCCAGCTTGTCTTCAGGTAATGTCCCAGCAGCTTTTAAATATGCTTTGGTGTACCTTCTGATAAAAAAGAATTTGGATTGCTTTACTCTGTCTAATTATAGACCTGTTTCTAAATTGCGTTTTCTTGCTAAGATTCTTGGAAAGGTTATTCTTATCCAGTTTGATGATTTTTTCAATGAAAATTGCATTTTGGATGGTTTTCAGTCTGGTTTTAGAGCTCATCATAGCAGAGAAGCTGCACTTTTAAGGGTTTATAATGACTTATAATGACTTAAGGATTTATAACTGACTCTAGTGATGTTGCATTTTTGAGTCTGTTGGATCTTACTGCAGCATTTGAAACAGTGGATCACACAATCCCGTTATCACATCTGGAACGGTATGTGGGGGTTCAGGGTGTTGCCCTTGAATGGATTAAGTCCTGTTTAACAAATTGTCGTTTCTTTGTATGCCTTGCTGACTTCATCCTCCTCAGCCCATCTTAGCTCTGGTGTTCCACAAGGCTCCATTCTTGGTCCTGTGCTTTTTACTCTTTACATGCTGCCTCTAGGTTCCATTATTAGGAAATATGATTTTTCTTTTCACTGTTATGCTGATGATACACAGCTTTACTTGCCACTTAAAACACTACAGGGCCGTTCAGCGCATCTGTTACCTGAATGTTTCAATGAAATAAAATCCTAGATGGCAATACATTTTTTTCAGCTCAATGAAAACAGAAATTCTGGTTTTCGGAAATGCTGAAATTTCAACTTCTTTTAACAATGCTCTTGGTTCTCTGGTATCACATGAGAGTCCTTATACTAAGAATTTGGGGGTTATTTTTGATGGACTGTTCAATTTGACAAACAGATCAATACTATGGCTGGATTCTATTTCAATCAGTCTCAGAATGATTTTGAAAAAGCAGTTCACGCATTTATAACTGCTAGGTTAGATTACTGTAATAGTCTGTACCTAGAGGTTCCTGTACAGAATGCCTGTACCAGGCATCTTTATATCGTCTGCAGATGGTGCAGAATGCTATGGGTGGTTTTTCAACTCGTACTTGCACACGTGACCATATTTCTCCAGTACTCGCCTCTCCATTTTTGAATTGATTTCAAAATTTTGTTATTGGTTTTTAAAAGCCTAAACGAACTGGTACCTTTTTACCACTCGGATATTTTAAAAATGTACACCCCAAAGAGGGCACTTAGGTTGTCTAGCCAGTTGCTCGTAGTGGTGCCTAGATCAAGGTATAAATGGAGAGGTGACCAGGCTTTATTTGTAGCTGCTCCCTCTCAGTGGAACAGTTTACTGGAGTGCATCAGAACGGCCTCCTCTTTAGTCACATTTCAGTCGTTACTGAAGACTTACTTCTTCACATTGGCTATTGAATTAATGGGGTGTCTCAGACATCTGCGTCCTTTTCTTATTGTCATTTTGCTGCTGTTATTTTAATGTATTTTATTTTACTTTTATTTTAATATTATGTGATTGATATTTATGTAATAAAATCTTATTTATTTATTTTTTGTTGTACAGCACTTTGGTCAACATTGTTGTTTTTTTAAATGTGCTTTATAAAGCCTCAGGGGATGCACAAACCAGTCTGTTTCTTTGTGCCAGTCACAAACCCGGATAAATAGGGAGGGTTACGTCAGGAAGGGCATATGGTGTAAAATTTTGCCAAATCAATATGCGGACAACAATACAAATTTCCATACCGGATCGGTCGAGCCCCGGGTTAACAAAGACTGCCGCCAGTACTGTTAGCCAACAGGGTGCTGGCAGAAATTTGGCTACTGTTGGCCGAAGAAGAAGGAGAAGAAGAGGGGGGAGACGTGTCCGGAGGCAGGAGGAGAGGAGGAAAGTAAAGAGAGTGGAACTGAGGGTAGGAACTTTGAATGTTGGCAGTATGACTGGTAAGGGGAGAGAGTTAGCAGATATGATGGAGAGGAGGAAGGCTGATATATTGTGCTTTCAAGAAACTAAATGGAAGGCTAGTAAGGACAGGTGGATTGGAGTTGGATTCAAATTGTTCTATCATGGTATGGATGGGAGGAGAAATGGGGTAGGGATTATTCTGAAGGAACAGCACATCAAGAGTGTTTTGGAGGTGAAAAGAGTGTCAGGCAGAGTAATGATTATGAAGATGGAAATTGGAGGAGTGATGATGAATGTTGTTAGTGCATATGTACCGCAAGTTGGGTGTGCAATGGGCGAGAAAGAAGATTTTTGGAGTGAGTTGGATGAAGTGATGAATAGCATACCCAAGGGACAGAAAGTGGTGATTGGAACGGATTTCAATGGGCATGTTGGTGAAGGGAACAGTGGAGAAGAGGAGTTGATGGGTAGGTATGGTGTCAAGGAGAGGAATGAAGAAGGTCTTCATATCTTCATATTTTAAGAAGAGGGAGGAACATAGTTTTACGTACAAGAATGGAGGAGGATGCACACAGTTAGATTACATCCCATGCAGAAGAGTTGATCTGAAGGAGATTGAAGACTGCAAAGTGGTGGCAGGGGAAAATGTAGATAGATAGATAGATAGATAGATACTTTATTAATCCCAAGGGGAAATTAACATAATCCAGCAGCAGCATGCTGATAAAAAACAATATTAAATTAAAGAGTGATAAAAATGCAGATAAAACAGACAATAACTTTGTATAATGTTAACGTTTACCCTCCTGGGTGGAATTGAAGAGTCACATAGTGTGGGGAAGGAACGATCTCCTCAGTCTGTCAGTGGAGCAGGATAGTGATAGCAGTCTATCTCTGAAACTGCTACTCTGTCTGGAGATGATACTGTTCAGTGGATGCAGTGGATTCTCCATGATTGACAGGATTCTGCTCAGCGCCTGTCGCTCTGCCACGGATGTCAAACTGTCCAGCTCCATGCCTACAATAGAGCCTGCCTTCCTCACCAGTTTGTCCAGGCATAAGGCATCCTTCTTCTTTATGCTGCCTCCCCAGCACACCACCGCGTAGAAGAGGGCGCGCGCCACAACCGTCTGATGGAACATCTGCAGCATCTTATTGCAGCTGTTGAAGGACGCCAGTCTTCTAAGGAAGTATAGTCGGCTCTGTCCTCGCTTGCACAGAGAATCAGTATTGGCAGTCCAGTCCAATTTATCATCCAGCTGCACTCCCAGTTATTTATAGGTCTGTACCCTCTGCACACAGTCTCCTCTGATAATCACGGGGTCCAGGAGGGGCCTGGGTCTCCTAAAATCCACCACCAGCTCCATGGTTTTGCTGGTGTTCATGTGTAAGTGGTTTAAGCCGAACCATTTAACAAAGTCCTTGATTAGGTTCCTATACTCCCCCTCCTGCCCACTCCTGATGCAGCCCACGATAGCAGTGTCGTCAGCGAACTTTTGCACATGGCAGGACTCCGAGTTGTATTGGAAGTCCGATATATATAGGCTGAACAGGACCGGAGAAAGTACAGTTCCCTGCGGTGCTCCTGTGTTGCTGACCACAATGTCAGACCTGCAGTTCCCGAGATGCACATACTGAGGTCTGTCTGTAAGATAGTCTGTAGTTAAGCAGCATAGGATGGTGGTCTGTAGGATGATGTTGGAGATCAAGAAGAAGAAGAGAGTGAGGGCAGAGCCAATGATCAAATGGTGGAAGTTGAAAAAGTAAGACTGCAAGGTTGAGTTGAGGGAGGAGGTGAGACAGGCACTGGGTTGCAGTGAAGAGTTACCAGACAGCTGGGAAACTACAGCAGATGTAGTAAGGGTGACAGCAAGAAAGGTGCTTGGCGTGACATCTGGAAAGAGGAAGGAAGAAAAGGAAACCTGGAGGTGGAATGAGGAAATACAGGAGAGTATACAGAGGAAGAGGATGGCAAAGAAGAAGTGGGAGAGTCAGAGAGATGCAGAAAGTAAACAAGATTACAAGGAGATAAGGTGCAAGGTGAAGAGAGAGGTGGCGAAGGCTAAAGAAAAGGCGTATGAAGAGTTATATGAGAGGTTGGATGCTAAGGAGGGAGAAAAGGACCGGTGGGCTACAGAGAGGGGCCAAGCTGGGAAAGATGTGCAGCAGGTTAGGGTGATCTATACTAATAAAAGGCAAAGCCCTCACTGACTGACTGACTCACTCACTCACTCACTGACTGACTGACTCACTCATCACTAATTCTCCAACTTCCCGTGTAGGTAGAAGGCTGAAATTTGGCAGGCTCATTCCTTAAAGCTCACTTACAAAAGTTAAGCAGGTTTCATTTCGAAATTCTACGCGTAATGGTCATAACTGGAAGCTGTTTTTCTCCATTTACTGTAATGGAGATGAGTGCGAAAGCCGTGGGGGCGGAGTTTCGTGTGACATCATCACGCCTCCCACGTAATCACGCAGTACGTAGAAAACCAGGAAGACCTCCAAAAAGCGCTGAAGAAAACATGCATTATATAATTGAGAAGGCAGCGAAACAATAAGAAGCGAGCGAGTGACATACAACCATATTCATGAGTGATGCTACTACGGAAACAAAGCACGTTGTAAACCTAAACTTTAAATTAAGTTCATAGACAGGCTGCCGCTGGCGTTTGTAATTTAGTGCCTGCCCATATAAGGCCGTCCGTCAGCGGCAATCCAATAGAGACACTGCCACTAAATATTCACGGGTGAAGGACTGTGCTTATGCAGAGGAAGATGAGATGGTCAGGGTGGTGTTTGGCACAAACTCAGCGAAGCTGCGAGAGAAAGTTTTAAGTGCCGGGACTTCGGTAACATTAAATACAGCCATGGACATAGCACGACATGGCACTAGCACAGCTGGGAAACTTTGATGCATGTACACCGAGCGGCTCACGTGAACTGATGCAGTGCACAGACAAAAAGCAACAGTTCCAAAGAGCGCTGAACAAAAACCGAATTACACAATTGAAAAGGCAGCAAAAAAATATGAAGCGTCTGATACATACAAGCATATTCATAAGTGCAGCTACTGCGGAAACAAAGCACACAGTGGAAAAAGTCAATGTCCCGCTAAAGGAAGACAGTGTAAAAAAAACAACCCTTGCATGCAGTGTGTCAGGTCTCAGATAAAGAAGAAGACGAGCTGTTTATTGATGCAGTAAGAAACGAATCGATGAATGAAACCTGTTATCTTTACAACGATTGACAAACACGGAATGTAACTTGAACACAACACATCCTACAAATACGAACCTGATTGAAAGAAATAATGATAATCAAGTCCTTGATGACAGCAACACTCAATAAAACTCACAAAACAATTACTGTATATTGACAGTCATGTTACGTTATTTTTAAAATGTTCCCTTTTCTTTTTCATAGCTTCTTTAACACACTACTTCTCCACTGCGATACGCGGGTATATATATATGTATATATATACCCCGATCTACATACTCGAATAATGGATACTTTATTCGCCATCAATGATTGTTTTGGTAAAGCCATACTCAGTGTATTCATTAGATGAACGGTAAAACAGTAAGAGCGAGGGGAGGATGACTTATTGAGGCACGCAGGCAAAACCACAATAGCACGCGGGCTCGATGTACTGTAGTGCGCGTCAACTCTATCTGAATTGCGCGATCACATTTGAAAAAATATATCTTTTCAAGTTCTATTTAGTCCATATGTGTCAAACTCAAGGGCCGCG
>JANRMT010062807.1:31797266-31819566 GCA_026402145.1 Polypterus bichir lapradei
GCAAAACCACAATAGCACGCGGGCTCGATGTACTGTAGTGCGCGTCAACTCTATCTGAATTGCGCGATCACATTTGAAAAAATATATCTTTTCAAGTTCTATTTAGTCCATATGTGTCAAACTCAAGGCCCGCAGGCCACATCCGGCCCGGCGTGTAATTATATCCGGCTTGTGAGATCATTTTATATACTGTATTATTGTTATTAATGGCCCGGGGATATGAAGCGCTGGTAACACAATAAACTACAGATCCCATAATGCAGCGCTTCAGCTGCCTTGCCGAACACTTACCGTGTTAATCAAGTCTAGCTTATGATGCTGCAAGTTTTTGCGAAGCTAGCCCACACAATGCCGAAGAGAAAAGGTGATTCTGAACATAGAGCCTTTAAAAACCGATGGGAGGCTGAGTATATGTTTACTGAAATTGCCGGTAAACCCGTGTGTCTCATTTCTGGAGCAAATGTGGGTGTAATTACAGAATTTAATCTAAGACGGCACTATGAGACAAAACATCAAGATAACCTGAAAGACCTGAATGCAATGCAGAAGATACAGAAAGCAGAAGAGTTAAAGAAGAATCTGACACTTCAGCAGACGTTTTTACCCGTGCAAAATCACAAAGTGATTTCAAGTGAAGCTACTTTTATGGGAGACACAAATGCACCAGTGCAACTTGCCCCACTTTCCCTGTTGCCAAGTAATGTTGAACCAAGTCGACACTACGGTGTTCCCAAATACGCACTTTGTTCATAAACTGAGCACACTGCGCACTGAGTTCGCACGGCGCTTTGGTGACTTTGAAGAACAAAAAAAGAATTTTGAGTTGTTTCGCAACCCATTTGCTATCGATGTGGAAACTGCACCTGTGCAGATTCAGATGGAGGTGATTGAGCTGCAGTGTAATGGCACACTGAAGGCAAAGTACGATACTGCAGGGCCCGCACAGTTTATTCACTCCATTCCCGCACAAATGCTCCAGCTCCGTCTACATACGGCTCGAACCTTGTGCATGTTTGGTAGCACATATCTGTGTGAGAAGCTCTTCTCAGTCATGAAGACTAACAAAACAGTGCACAGGAGTCGCCTCACTGATGAGCACCTGCAGTCCATCCTAAGAATCTCCACAACACAGAACCTCACACCAAACATAAACGAACTTGTTGCCAAAAAAGATGCCAGGCTTCCAAATCTGATAAAATGACATAAGAGCAAAGACAACTGAATGATTTGATTTGTTATTGCTGAAAAGAACATATTTTATTTATGTTTCCAGGTTTTGTTATGCACCATGTTCATATTTGAATTTGTATAATTTTGACAGGATATATTTTTATGGAGAGCAAAATCTTTTGGGATATTTAAAATTTAAGTTTATTTTTTATATAAAATTACATAAGAGTAAAGAAATTTGAATGTTTGTTCTTTTAACATTTACTTTATTTCTAACTTGTATAATTTAGACAGGATATATTTTTATGGAGAGCAAAATATTATAAGTTATTTAAGGTTTGAGTTGATTTATTCTGGAATAATATTCTGTCGACTAAATAAAAATTCCCTCTATTTAAAATTTAAATAGAACTTCAACATATACGATAGTTGTGTGTGTGTGTGTGTGTGTGTATGTATATATGTAGATATGTACAGTATGTATATATATGTTTATATATATGTGTGTGTATGTATATACATATATGTATTTGTGTGTATATATGTGTGTGTATGTATATGTATGTGTGTATATGTAGATGTTTCCTTTTCTTTTTCATTGCTTCTTTAACACACTACTTCTCCGCTGCGAAGCGCAGGTATTTTGCTATATATATATATATGTATGTGTATATATGTATATACTGAATATATATGTCTATATTTGTATATGTGTATATGTATATATGTATGTATATGTATATATATATATATGATGTGTATATATATGTTTATATATGTGTTTGTCTGTGTGTATATATATCTATCTATCTATCTATCTATCTATCTATATATATATGCCAGCAACACTCATGACAATGACAAAACAATTACATTGTCAATCATGTTACGTTATTATTAAAATGTTTCCTTTTCTTTTTACTTCTCCGCTGCCAAGCGTGGGTATTTTGCTAGTAAAGGATAAAAATGGAAACGTACTCACAAGCGAGGAGAGTGTGTTGAGCAGATGGAAAGAGCAGTTTGAGAAGCTGATGAATGAAGAGAACGAGAGAGGGAAGAGGTTGGATGATGTGGAGATAGTGAATCAGGAAGTGCAACTGATTAACAAGGAGGAAGTAAGGATGACTTTGAAGAGGATAAAAAATGAAAAGGCTGTTGGTCCAGATGACATACCTATGGAAGCATGGAGGTGTTTAGGAGAGATGGCAGTGGAGTTTTTAACCAGATTGTTTAATGGAATCTTGGAAAGTGAGAGGATGCCTGAAGAGTGGAGAAAAAGTGTACTGGTACCGATATTTAAGAATAAGGGGGATGTGCAGGACTGCAGTAACTATAGGGGAATAAAATTGACGAGCCACAGCATGAAGTTATGGGAAAGAGTAGTTGAAACTAGGTTAAGATGTGAGGCGATATTAGTAAGCAGCAGTATGGTTTCATGCCAAGAAAGAGCACCACAGAAGCAATGTTTGCTCTGAGGATGTTGATAGAGGAGTATAGAGAAGGCCAGAAGGAGTCCTTGTGGACCTGGAGAAAGCATATGACAGGGTGCCTCGAAAGGAGCTGTGGTATTGTATGAAGAAGTCGGGAGTGGCAGAGAAGTACATAAGATTTGTACAGGATATGTACGAGGGAAGTGTGACAGTGGTGAGGTCTGCGGTAGGAGTGACAGATGCATTCAAATTGGAGGTGGGATTACATCAGGGATCGGCTCTGAGCCCTTTCTTATTTGCAATGGTGATAGAAAGGTTGACAGGCAAGGTTAGACAGGGGTCCCCGTGGACTGTGATGTTTGCTGATGACATTGAGATCTGTAGCGATAATAGGGAGCATGTTTGAGGAGACCTTGGAGAGGTGGAGATATGCTCTAGAGAGGAGAGGAATCAAGGTTAGTAGAAACAAGACTGAATAAATTTGTGTAAATGAGAAGGAGGTCAGGGCAATGGTGAGGATGCAGGGGGTAGAGTTGGAGAAGGTGGATGAGTTTAAATACTTGGGGTCAACAGTACAGAGTAATGGGGAGTGTGGAAGAGAGGTGAAAAAGAGAGTTCAGGCAGGGTGGAATGGGTGGAGAAGAGTGTCAGGAGTGATCTGTGACAGACGAATATCAGCAAGAGTGAAAGGGGTCTACAGGACGGTAGTGAGACCAACTATGTTATATCGGTTGGAGACGGTGGCACTAACCAGAAAGCAAGAGACAGAGTTGGAGGTGGCAGAGTTAAAGATGCTAAGATTTGCATTGGGTGTGACGAGGATGTACAGAATTAGAAATGAGGACATTAGAGGGTCAGCTCAAGTTGGACGGTTGGGAGACAAAGTCAAAGAGGCGAGATTGCATTGGTTTGGACATGAGCAGAGTAGAGATGCTGAGTATATTGGGAGAAGGATGCTAAGGATAGAGCCGCCAGAGAAGAGGAAAAGAGGAAGGCCTAAGAGAAGGTTTATGGATGTGGTGAAAGAGGACATGCATTTGATGGGTGTAACAGAACAAAATGACAAGGACAGAAAGATATAGAAGAAGATTATCCGCTGTGGCAACCCCTAACGGGAGCAGCCAAAAGAAGAAGAAGATCTTGAACTTGAACTTGCACAATCCAAATATTGTATATTTAAATTTTTATACTGAAGGAGCAAGTGTTTATATGAGTTACATGGAGTTGAATTAGCTTTTATTGTATTTCTTT
Source organism: Polypterus bichir lapradei (assembly GCA_026402145.1). NCBI lineage: Eukaryota > Metazoa > Chordata > Cladistia > Polypteriformes > Polypteridae > Polypterus > Polypterus bichir. The sequence continues at coordinate 31,801,118 of JANRMT010062807.1, forward strand.
AATTTTGCTTTAAAAGAGTTTGCTGTTTTTTAACATCTTTGTTGTTTCAGCTGTTTCCTTCTACTGCGCGCACAGCAGAATATAAATATGACACTCAAGTAGCGGCTCCTCTTTAACTATTCATGCACATGTGTCTGCACTGCTTATTGCTAATTTTGTTGATACAACTAAGCATGAAAACTCTGTGTTTTAAATTAAAAAAAAAACAATGAAACAATAGAAGATTTAAACCAAGAATAATTTTTACTTTTAAGAATTATTGTGATAAGTTGGACAAATACAAATTACATAAAAAAATATAAAACAAGAACTAGGTTTTAGAAAAATTTGAAATACATTAAAATTTATTTATAAAACTAAAAAATCAAGAAGGATTAAGGTTGAATGCGTAAAATATTAACAGAAAATTTCATTTTACAAAATAAAATAAAAAAATAAAGTAAAAAACAGGATATTTAGACAATGAACAAATAACACAAAATAACTAATATACTTCTCCAAGATAAGATTTATTCATTTAAAATTAAAAATGTATACATTTCTAAACAATTTTACTAACAATTGAAATGTAGTAATGGTGGCATAGTGGCACAGCGGTAGCGCTGCTGCCTCGCAGTGGAGTGAAGTTTGTATGTTCTCCTTGTGTCAACGTGAGTTTCCTCCGGGTGCTCCGGTTTCCTCCCACAGTCGAAAGACATGCAGGTTAGGTGCATTGGTGATCCTAAATAGTCCCTAGTTTGTTTCCTGCCTTCCTAGGATTGGCTCCAGCAGACCCCATGACACAAATACAAGCATTACTAATAGTAATGAGAATATTTAGAGAAAAAAATGCAATAAGTAATTGAAAAAATAAGTGTACATTATAAAGAAGTTAAAGAAAGGGAGAGAAGGAGAAGGTGAATAATAAACAAATTTAAACGTTGGATGGAAGTTGCATTCACTCTTTTGCAGAACAAGTGGGAAGGAGAGGGCTTAGAAATAGCTGTCAACTTCAAGGCTAAACTAATCCAACGCAATCTTGTAAAACCAAGAAATGACAAACCAAAACAAAATATAAACTATGCTAAAGTAAATGGCCCCTGGACAAATTGAATTGAAAGCAATCCGAGGTTCCTGGAGGACAATCATTCACTTCTGTGACTGAAACTGAGGACGGCTTGGCCTTAATGTCACAGGAACAACAACACACACAAAAGGACCCTCCACGAGGCTTAAACATTCACCTCACCCTCTTGTAGCTGCCTGTGACCTCTCAAAAACTCAACACTTGTAGACCATCCTTGGAAATTATGACATCAAACCCTTGTAGCAACATGGCATTCAATGTACCTGTCAACATTCTAACCAGAAAGATTGGCCATCCTGCGTCGGTCCATAAATAAAATAAAAAATGCAAGAAACAATAGATATAAACAAAACAAAAATAAGTAGCAAATGAAAAGAGATAAAAATGCTTCAAAATAAATATTATGGCTGTCTTTTATTGAAGCATTGAAGTATTAACCTTAATTTTAGTATAGATCAGTATAAATCTTAAAACTGTTAATCCAGTATAAATTGTACTTGGTATCAGCTGACTCTGTTAAAGCAGGCAGAGCTCTGCACAGGTCCATTTAACCTTTGAGACTGAAGTTGTTGAAGAAGAGCACAGACAAGTATTATGAGAAAGGGGAATTTAGCAGATGTGATGAACCTGTTTGGTCAATGTGTAACGGGTAGAATCGTGCCACTGGCATTGTGTGATGGTAACACATATAAAAGGGAAGATGCTGTAATGAGAAGTTTGGCACTTCAGCATTATGTTAGAATTCTTCCTGTTGTCTCAATCCAGCATGCCGAATTATAAGTAAATGCGAGTCAAATTATTAAGCCTGTTTACTTCCACACTTTTATTCTTAATAAATAAGAAATAACTCAGATCTGCTGCCGTGTCTGTTGGAGGGTCACCCTGTCTTTTCCATCCTAATTTGAAAGCTGATCTGTAGATACATTGTGGTGCTCTCAGAAGGTGCTGTTTTTAGAATACTCAATTAATTCTGCTCTTTCACCTATTATTCTCTATAAAAAGAAAATAATCAGTTGTATTCAGAGGCAGATGCAAGTTACATGGATATTAACATTTATAATGTATAAGAAGAAAATGGCACAAGAAAACTTGGCTGAAAAAGCGACGGGATTTTTTTTAGTAACCCTAAGGTGTCTTATCTTGGCTTTGCTACATTCCACGAAGGTCACACCCACCTTCTATCTCTAAAGACCTCCCATCTTAATATTTTCTTCAAGACTCCAGGCCCATCATAATGTGTCACCATCTCCTCAGCCTTTCCCTTGACCTGTTCTCTCTTGTCTCATTAGGAGCTGCTGTATGCATTTAATGTCTACTCCTACAGCATCTGTGCATGTTTTATGTAATCTGCTCTGCTGCATTTTGTAAGTACAGCTATTGTATGTATAAAATATAAGAGAAAAAGAACAACAACAGCAACTTGATGTTCAGTATTGGCTCCCTGTAGGCTCACATTAACTTTGGTTGCAGCCTGTAATTTGTCATCTTCATTCTCTATGCAAACAGGTTATTAAACATTTTTGTTGGTTATGAGTTCAGTAGCAGTTAAAAAATAATTTTTTTTAGGTAGATTATGCCTTCATTTGCCTCTCTGTGACTCCTATCATAGGTGGAAAAGAGCTGGCTGGCTACTCCATCTGCATGATTAGCAACCCTTAACTTATCCGGTGTCAAGTTTGGAGGTCATAAGAATGTAAGAAATTTGACAAATGAGAGGAGACCATTCAGTACATCAAGCTGTTTGTTTAGCTAATGGCTAAGCTGCCCTAATAACAGTTGTTAAGGTTTCTGCTTCAACTCCATGTCTCGGTAGTTTGTTCCAGAGTCCCACAGTTCTTTGTGTAAAGAAGTGCTTCTGGCCTTCAGTTTTAAATGCACTTCCCCTTAATTTCCACTGATATTCTTGAATATGTGATTCACTCTTAAGCTGAAAGAATGTTGCTGGATCTACTTTGTCTTTGATGATTTTAAATACCCGGATTAGGTCCCCATACAGTCTCCTTTTCTCCTTTGCCTGAGACTAAACAGGTTTAATTCTCTGAGACTGTCACAGTAGGACATGTCCTTTAGTCCTGAGGTGCACTTGGTCGCCCTCCCCTGCATAGCTTCAAGTGCTGCTATGTCTTTCTTGTACTGTGGTGACAAGAACTGCACACAATACTCCAGATTCAGTCTCACTAGTGAATTACATAGTTTGAGCATAATATCACTTGACCTAAATTCACATTTCTACGGTATAACCTGCTACTGACACTGTCTGACCATGAGCAAGTCACTTCACCTGCATGTGCCTAGAAAATCAAAAGAAATATAACCAATAGAATATCAAATGTTGCAAGTCAATGTGGATAATATTAGGTGTCCGCCAAACAAGGACATCTAAAGATGTGTCTGCTTCATGATGTTATTACTTATAATATGATCATTTTAAAACACAACATCACTTAAATAGGACAGACACTTTATCCTGCCCACCTTCTGGGAACTTGACATTTGGATCTCATCCTTCAGATTACTTTATAACACGCACATCTCAACATAATATTTCAAATGCTCCTTTCACAAAGCACATTCTAGGTAATCATAGCACCAAACTCTTTCAGGAACATGAATTTATATTCACCTGTTTGCTTTGTACCCTAAAAATCTTCCTTTGAAAAGTAAAATGAAAAACACAAGTTAGATATATACAGTACACCAATCAGCCAATCAGAAAACCAACAGCAGTTCTGGACTACAATAAGCACATGGGCTCTGTGGACAAGTCAGATCAGATGGTTCTAGTCAACAGTTCTGCCCGAAAAACTCTCAAATGGACAAAAAATGATTCTTTCACTTACTGGATCTGTCTGTAACAAATGCATGTTTACTGTACTGCAAGTAGATGAAGAAAATAAAACATACAGAGTTTGTGAAGCAGGTTATTGAAAACCTGGTGTCCAGCAGCATTGAGGAAGGTGACGTCACAAGATCAGCTCGATCAGGACATTTCAGTTCAGATAGTTCCAATCTGCTTCGCCTGGAGTTCAGTGCTTCAAAGCCCTGGCCAATCTTCATACCACTAACTGAGTGCAAGAGACACCCACCACGTGAATGCGTTGTCTGTAAATATCACCAAGGACCAGGCAAGCGATGGGCGTGGAAACAAGACATACATCATGCTGGTTGCGATGGTGGTCCAGCATTGTGTATATCACTGTGTTTTGAACAATATCACACACTCAGAGACTTCTGAACTGAAGCTCGGTGAACTGAACTGTAGTTTTCCAGCAAATTACAAACTCACTTGCATTGTGGTGAAATAATTGCTATATTTTTGTGCCCTTTTCATGTTTTTGTGCTTTGTTTTCTTTTGTTCTCAAAAATTTCAGTTCATGTATAACCTTTTCTCAAGTCAAGAAGACTAGTCCATTGACTGACTGAAATATTGTACATATAATATGTGTTGCAGTAGTTTTTTTTATAGTTTTTACAGTTCATTGGCAGTGTGTAAAATGATCAGTGTTGCAGTAATTGTGATGCTCTTTGCATGAAAAAAATATGTTTTCCATTAAAATTTCACTTTTTCTTAAAAAGTGCAGCAAAACAGTATTTGGCATCTGGAGGGGGGATTAACCACCCAAGTATGTGGAGGTTTTAGGTATACCTGCTTATGGAGGCTTTGGTGTGCAGTAAGGTAGGGCCTTAATGACAGTCAGAGCTTGGCTAATGTCACCTGGGAGCACTCTGCTTTGGGTCACTCACAGCCTGTTTCTTTGAAGAGAACAAAGGGAGTTCTTCCTTTAGCTCACACTTTAGGGAGTTGCTTCTGTGATTCCAGTGTTGTTGGGTTGTTGCAATTAACACAATGCAAAAGACGTGGCCTGGGGTGGACTGTGGTGTGATTCCATTACGAAGCACTGCTTAATCCATGTCAATGATGTAAATGGCCAGAGCCCTGGGATAAGACATCTATTGCAAGGCTGAGTTATGTACACACTCACACTCACACTGGGCCAGTTTGGATTCACCAGTTAGCATAACTTGCATGTCTTTACTGACATGGGAGGAAAACTTTAAGACCCAGAGAAAAATACATGCAGACACAGAAAGAATGTGCAAACACCATACAGCATCACAGGGTTGGTACCAAGGATACGGGCCTGTGAGGTGGCAAAGTTTCACACTTCATTGCCCATGAAAACTTATTTTTAGGGACAATAATCCAAGACCTTGTGACCCAAAATTGAATTAAGCAGGTGTGTGAATATTCTGTAAGCTGTTCTGGGCACGTCCCACTGGATGGAGACACTGCTGAAGACCCATGATATGATGGATTATATTTCACAGCTGGCTTGGAAATCTATAGCTCAGGGGGACAGAGAAGTCTGGGCTGACCTGCGTGACTGGAAAAGACACCTAAGATGATGAGACGAGGCAATTATTCAGCATAATTGGATTTCTTTATGAAAGACAAACAGTTTAAATGATATCTTGTCAACATCAAAATGAGACTTTATCAAAAAATCTATAGATATTAATTTGAAAGTAATATTAACAATTGTATTACATACAGTATGTTGTTTTAATTTCATAAGTTTTTTTTATCCAGTTGATTTTTAAGGACTAATACATTTAGTGTTCCTTTGAGAACTTGTTTCATTAGACATTTTTCTTATATAGTGATACTTTTTTTTCAAAATAAAAGAATTAAATTTAAATTCAGCTAATTTAATGAATGTTTGTGGAATCAATGTGATCAACTCAAAAAAATGTTTTAAGAAAAAGCTTAGTAAAAGCACCTGTTGGATAAGACAAATTCAGTTACTGATATCCCTGCAAAAATGCATTATAGCAAAATACAAAGGAAGACATATTCAAATCCAAATCTGGAACATACTGTATATGAGCTGTAGTATAATGATTTAAGGATAATTGAATGGAAATAACAATAGTCCATAGCAATGCAAGATTTTTAAATACGTAGTTGACAAGATTCCATGGATTTTGTTCTGAAATTCAAGTCCCAATAGTCAAACTTAATAAAAGTTGGCTCAGGTCAGGTTGGGGAGCCTGCATCTTGTTGCACCCACCACACAACAAAACAGCTTGGGATCCTGATTGGCAGCCCCCCAGGCAGACCAGTCTAGTCCCAGCTTCCAGAAATGACCATCTATCTGCCAGGTGTTATGTGGGCATCCCTTTGGCCTTGTCCAGCCACTCGGGTCTTCAACAATTAGGACCCTACGAACCGGATCAACCTCAGGAAATAGTGCCACATTCCGTAACTGATGCTCCCTCACAATGCAGGTAATGTGTCTCATTCGGGACTCCGTGAGTAACCGCTCATTCGACACAAAGTCAAACCAGCGGTACACCTTTCCAGCGATGTCATGATGCCCAATTCTCTCCCAATCTGTCTACTGATTTAATAGGAACAGTCACCAGAGACATGAATGTCACTGCTGAGGTAAAAGTAAAAGACATAGTTGTGAAAAGTGTTACTTAATAAAATCAAAAATCAAACCACATTTACATTTAATCTAGGTGTCAGTGTTCAGCTCCCATGCTGGGTCATTGTGTGGACTTTGAACATTGTCATTGTGTCTGCATGAGTTTTCTGCATTTCCCAATAATGTGTATGTTAGGTGTATGGGAAATTCCAAGTTAACCTCAGATGAGTTTCCATGTGTCCTACGATGGCCATGTGTCCCATTCACTGTTTATGTTAGATCTCCAATTCACATGCTGATGGCTGTTTCCATTTTCACTAGAGCCTTTACAGCTCTGGGCATGCCAATAGTAATATTTTCATAATAACAGCTGTATCTCTGAGATGTGAAGGTACTCCTCATTTTTATGACATTCAGAGTAAAACTTTGTCCATTAAAGTCATTACCTTCCTAAGCGCAGGCTCACTTGCAGTTTAACTGTGTCCTAAATGGCTTTCTTACATGAGGTATGGAAAAACACCAAATTCCTGAACAGCATTAATATTTTTTAGTTGGTATTCAAGAAGGAAATGTTTTAAATTAACACTGTTTTCTTTTCACAAGCTAGGTGTCTTGTAAGTCTGGGTGCAGTAAACCAGCCTGTCTATTTTGAGGCATAACTCAGATAAAGAAACATTTTACTCAGGACCTTAAATAATGTGTAGAATGTGTATTTGCACCAAAATTACATGAATATGTGTCTCTGAACAAGGAGCGATACTGTTTAAATTTATAATTCAACTTTAAAAAGTGCAGAAAATGTTTTGACTTTTCAAAATCGATAAAAGGCCTTTCTGGGATTTTTGTTTTTTTGCTACTAATTTACCCACTTTGCCTCTTTTCCTGTGACATCTTTTCCTTTTTGATTTCTGTTTTTTGTTTGAGGTTTCACTTTGTTTGTATTTTCACTGCCTTTTGTTTTATCTGTTTGTGTTTTCATTTTCTTTGTGTTTTGCTCTTCTGGGCCAATGTACAAACAGGAGAAGGCACAGAGTGGCAGGAGGATCAGTGCATATGGAGCATTCAGGCTTATCCTTGAATCTTAATTTTTCAAAGACAGTAATTCAACTCACAGTCATTCTGACATAAATATTTGTTACTTTTTTATTTTTTGTAGTTGTCATTGAAAGTAAATACAAAGATAATGAAACAAACTTTCGGTCACCATCGAAGAGCTGAGGCTGTTGCCAGACAATGTAACACTCCATAAGAGTCACCTGTCAGCTTTTGATAAATACTTTGCTGTAACTCTTCAGCTCAAAGTAAGTTGTCTTTAATTACCGGTAAATGTACATATACGAGTGAAAACTGTTGCAGCCTTGAATTGCTATTTGAATCCCACACCAATCACAAGCAGCTCTTACTGCAGACCCATTAACCCCTAACTCTCTCTTTGTGTCTTTTGTGTCTCCCAGAGCTTCATCCCAATGTCCACAGTAGATGATGTCAAAGGTGCTGCTGATCAGCATGGTCTCAGTCATGACCTTCCATTTCTCTGAAGAGCTCAGTTTTGCACTCACATCAAAGTTCTGGTAGTCTCAACTCATAGAGCTCTCTGTTCTCTCAGCCCACAGAATTGAAATTTGTCTTCTGCCTAAGGAGTTGGCTGCAATTTAGCGCAAAATGTCACTACTTCTCCACTGACAAACTAAACTGGGCTAAAAGTAATGATAACAGTGTGGGGTCACCTGGTGATCATACAGAGCCAAGAGGAGCAGGTATGCCTTTCATCCTGTTGGGGTTTATGCAGGAATGAGATATACTGACAGAGGGAGTGGAATGGGTAATCACGGTGGTGTGGTAGTCAAGCTGGGTCAGTTCTTTACAGACACAAGTTTGTTTTCTCCTCAGAACTTCTTACTGAATAAGAAGGCAAAACAAAAACTGACAAATCAGAATGGATTGGACTTACTGATCAAAAGATAGAAAACATGTTCCTCTGGGTGAACAATGAAAGTCAGGATGAAAATAAAATGTAAGAAAATTATTTTGTTGTGTTGGTAAGAAAAATGTATGAATGCTTTGAAATCACTTCATTTTTTTTTTTAAAGTTCACCGCCTCATGGCTCATCGATACGAGAAATCCAAACACATGATATGTCATTTTTATAATTATGCAAGAAGTCAAGCATCATGGAGACATTTGTTGACACCTGAAATATATTAATGGTATACTAGAACATTTTTGCTATTTGATTTTTTTTTTCCGGTGGTTCTAGCCCTTGTAATAAAGAGTCCACACACACATAAAGGTTTGGGGTTTTCCGACCCTGTATACTGTAACACGATGAGTCAAAGTAGATTGGTACAACAATGGTAGATTCTAACAGAGACTGCCCAAATGGCGGAATGGGGGAAGATTTATGATGAGGGACCAGAAATAAGTGATGCATGCTGGGATTGATGACGTCATCAGGACTCGACAGAGGGAGGGTGGAAGTGATGATGCGGAATCATGAAATGGTAGCAGGATCATGGTGGTGGTGCGTCTTTCTTTCTGTAGGATAAAAGAGAGAGAGGTTAGTACTCTGCCAATCTCCTCTGGCATGTGCTTTCACGCTCCTGTTTAGGTCCTTCCGCGGCCCCCTACTCGCACGTGCGTGACATGACCCCCCCTCAGCCCAGACCCATTGGGTCAGGCGGCCCAAACCGAGAGGTCATGAATCCGGGAGACGGCATCGGCGTTGGCTTGAAGGGGACCTCGACGATAAGTAACGGTAAACTTATAAGGCTGAAGGTCCAAAAACCACCTGGTGACTCGAGGGTTCGACTCCTTATGAAGTGCCATCCACTGTAAGGCGGCATGGTCCGTCACAAGAATGAACTTGCGACCCAACAGATAGTACCTCAGATGAGTCACTGCCCACTTAATAGCCAAGGCCTCCCTCTCCACAGCCGCATACCTGGTCTCTCGATCCAACAGTTTCCGGCTTAGGTAGAAAACGGGGTTTTCGTCACCATCGATGCTCCGGCTCAGCACGGCACCCAGGCCTGTGTCCGAAGCATCGGTCTGGAGAATAAGAGGTAAAGAAAAATTAGGGGTTTTCAGAATAGGTGCCGAGGTCAGGGCTTTCTTCAAGTCACCAAATGCCTGTTCTGTCTTGTCGTCCCATGCCACATATAAAGGAGCCCTTTTCTTTGTGAGATTAGTCAAGGACGCTGCCCTTTCAGAGAAACGGGGCATGAACCGGTGGTAATACCCCGCTAACCCCAAGAAGGCTTGCACCTGTTTCTTGGTAATCGGACGGGGCCATTCCAAGATGTCTTTTATTTTGGAACATTGTGTTTTTACTTGTCCTCACCCCACTAGGTAGCCTAAATATTTGGCCTCCTGTAAGCCAAAGAAACACTTTCGTGGGTTAATGCGGAGACCGGCTTTCGCTATCGTTGAGAGAACCGTAAATACCTGCAATATATGTTCCTCCCAGGTGCCGGAATAAATGACTACGTCATCCAGGTAGGTGGCACAATAGGACTGATGGGGCCTGAGCACTCTATCTACCAGACGTTGGAAGGTTGCAGGTGCCCCGTGCAGTCCAAAGGGGAGGACCTTATATTGCCAATGTCCACTAGGGGTACTAAAGGCAGTTTTTTCTTTTGCAGATGCCACTAAGGGAATTTGCCAGTACCCTTTGGTCATGTCAAGAGTAGTCAAATATCGAGTCATACCCAATCTTTCAATAAGGTCATTGACCTGAGGCATTGGGTAAGCATCGAATTTGGAAACCTGGTTCAGACGTCTAAAGTCATTACAGAATCTCCAAGAGCCATCTGGTTTAGAAACAAGGACGATAGGGCTGGACCATGGCCTGTGACTTTCTTCAATAATGTCCAGGTCCAACATCCATTGGATTTCCAGCTCTACCTCTGCGTGTTTGGCCTCCGGGAGGCGATAGGGTCTTTCCCTGACTACCACCCCGGGTTCTGTAATGATATCATGTTCATTCAGTGAAGTACGGCCAGGTGATTCGCTAACTACCTCAGGGACAGCTAATATGGTTTGCTCTAACTCCTGTCTTTGTTGGGTTGTCAGCTCTGGACCGAAGTTAAGAGCCGACTTGCCTGCGAAAAGGGAGAGGGCCATCCCGGAGGGTGGAGTTTCCTCCCTGATTCTCCATGGCTTTAATAAGTTCATGTGGTAGACCCTCTCGCTCGGTCGATGATTTGGTTGTTTTGCCAAATAATCGACGGGCCCTTTTCTTTCCTTGATCTCATAAGGGCCCTGCCAATGTGCTAATAATTTAGAATGGGATGTGGGAACAAGCACCATTACTCAATCTCCAGGGTGAAATTCCCGGAATAACACCGCGCTTGCACTGTTTGAGCACGTATTATATGTTCTTTTAAAACAGGTCGAATTTTAGTTAATCTATCACACAGTTGCGTGACATATTCTAATACATTAGTAGAAGGAGGGGTTTTGTCTTCCCACCCTTCTTTTACTATATCCAAAAGTCCCCGGGGTTGGCGTCCATACAGGAGCTGAAAAGGGGAAAAACCCATGGAGGCCTGAGGCACCTCCCGGTAGGCAAAAAGCACGAGAGGCAAAAGCTGGTACCAGTTAAACAGATGCGCAGCATCTATTTAAGTGTATGATTAAATCTTTCTACCAACCCATCAGTTTGCGGATGATAGACAGACGTTTTGAGATGCTTAACACGGAGTAACTTGGCCACCTCCCTGAACGTATCTGAAGTAAAGGGAGTACCTTGATCCGTCAGGACTTCTTTAGGTATTCCCACTCTGGAAAAAAGAAGGACTAATTCCCAAGCTATACTTTTTGTATTAGCGGAGCACAATGGAACCGCTTCTGGGTATCGTGTCGCATAATCAACCATGACTAATATATATTTATGGCCACGGCTCAAGGGCTCTAGGGGTCCAACTAGATCGATACCGATCCGCTCAAAGGGAACCTCAATTAGGGGAATTGGAACAAGAGGAGCACGGTCCCTCCTAGGAATCTGACGTATCTGACACTCCGGGCAGGACTGGCAAAAACGTCTGACCTCCTCATTTATTCCGCTTCCAATAAAAGCGGAGTTTAATTCTCTCTAGTGTTTTTTTGGCCCCGAGATGGGCGCCTAGGAGGTGGGCATGAGCTAGTTCGCAGACCTCCCGCAGGAAGATCTTTGGTACTAACAACAATTTCTGAACCTCACCCTCGTGACTAGCGACCCGATACAACAGATCATTACCCAAAACAAAGTAGGGCTCCGGTGGTAGGGAACTAGTAGCCAATTGCCCATTAATAGACACAACAGCATTTCTGGCAAACTTTAGGGAGTCATCATTCCACTGCTTTCTTCTAAATGAAGCGGGCGTAGATCTAAATTGATGATCCATATTATCTAAAGGATCAATGGGTCTTGATAGAATATTAATTTTATGGCTTGGGCCCTCCCCTAGATTTATTTCTGGGTTTGGGTCCGTCGCCTGAATATTTTCCTCCGTCCCGCCTACGTCATCACTGTTCACCGGTAAGCATGGCGTGGGGGCCGTGGGAAGGGTGCCCTGTCCCTCCATAATAAGACCCAACTTGGATATAGGAGTGGTTTTTAATCTACCGTGGTTAATCTTAGACCAGTCATGTCCTAAAATTACAGGAAAGGGAGGCTCAGGTAACACAGTTACAGACAATTGAGTTAAGTTTCCCTCCCATGAGATGTAACAGCGAGCGGACTTATAAGATCTGGTCTTCCCATGCACACAGGTAACTTTTGTATATTGCCCAAGCCACTGTTGCGGTAGAATAAAACGGCGAGCTGCAATGGTAATGTTGCTGCCGGTATCAAAAAAAGCCACAACCATATGCCCGTTCACCAACACCACTCCCAAGTTCGGAATTCCCAGAGGATTAGACAGAGCACAGTACCTTTCACTGGTGGCCCAACTACAGTCCATCGGTTCCACATTCCCCATGTTTAGAGGACAGGCTGGCAGCAGATGTCCGGCCTCACCACACTTGAAACAGTGTGGTGCGGCCGGTTTTTCTCGGAGTTTGGAGGAGGCTTCCGCAGCGCGGCGGGAGGGCTCGGGGGTAGCAGCGCGTCCCTGTTGAGCACTGCGAGCTGGCCTGTCCGGTCCCCCGGTTCAGTGCACCGCGAGTTGATGCTCCAGGACCTCTAAGAAACCCTTCATATCTTTATATGGATGTCTTCGGACCTGCTGGGCGAGATAACTAGGCATGGCATTAACGAAACCTTCACATGCAACTTGTTCAACCACTCGGCATGCCTGTGGTCCTTCTGGCCATAGCCAGTGGCCCATCTTACCCCAAAATTCAAAAGCTTGAGCTCAGGCAGGGCGATCAGGGTCAAACTGCCAATTCCTCCATTCACTCGCCTGCTGGTCCGAGATAGTGCCGTAGCGGCTGAGTATTTCAGCTTTCAGGAGGTCATAATTCGCGGCTTCCTCCTCGGGGAGATCGTAATAAGCCCGCCTTCAGGTATGGCGCTAATATGGACGCCCACTCCGTCCACTGCCACTGATTCCAGGTGGCGGTGCGTTCAAAAATCCCCAAATACGATTCAATGTCGTCCATCTCGGTTAGTGGAACGATAGGAGGAGGTAGAGGTCGAGGCGGATCGGGTCTTACTGCTTGTGCTTAGGCCAACCGGGCTTTAGTATCCTCCAACTCACATTTGGTCGCGGCTTGTTCGAGCTGCAGAGCTTGGATTTGGGCTGCCATTCCCGTCAGTACGGTGTTGAGGTCCTGTCCTTCAGACATTTTTCGGACTTTTCTGAATCCTTGCCGACTACACCACTGTAATAAAGAGTCCACACGCACATAAAGGTTTGGGGTTTTCCGGCCCCGTATACTGTAACACGATGAGTCAAAGTAGATTGGTACAACAATGATAGATTCTAACAGAGACTGCCCAAATGGCGGTATGGAGGAAGATTTATGATGAGGGACCGGAAATGAAGAGTGATGCATGCTGGGATTGATGATGTCATCAGGACTCGACAGAGGGAGGGTGGAAGTGGTGATGCGGAATCATGAAATGGTAGCAGGATCATGGCGGTGGTGAGTCTTTCTTTCTGTAGGATAAAAGAGAGAGTGGTTAGGATGCCAATCTCCTCTGGCGTGTGCTTTCACGCTCCCGTTTAGGTCCTTCCGCGGCCCCCTACTCGCACGTGCGTGACACCCTCTAACAATCAGTCCCAGAAGGTTTAAAATGACAGCTTTCAGATGTAAGCATATGTGGTTTTATGCTATTTCAAGGTCAGGAATTAGGAACATGATAATTTTTATGATTTTTGATTCTTTTCTAGGCATCTACGCCTCCACTGACCTCTATCAGATCATAAAAAATTGCAAATTACTGTTATAATCAAGAATATTTAGTCTTAAACATTTTAATTTAGGCACACATTTTAATATTTCAATTCTTTATTCTTGATTATTATGTAGTTCTACCTCATGAAGGAAATCTTTCTTTGTTTGAACTGAGTTACGGTGGCATTAAAATTAGTACCTTACAGTATGTCAACACTTAACAACAACAACATTCATTTGTATATCACATTTTCATACAAATGATGTAGCTCAAAGTGCTTTACAAGATGAAGAAAGAAAAAACAAAAATATCAAAATAGGCTTAAGGCAATACTAAGTAACAGAGAATAAAGTAAGGTCAGATGGCCAGGGAGGACAGAAAAAGCAAAATCTGTAGGAGTACCAAGGCCATGAAACCACCCAACCCCCACTCGGCAGACATCGGTAATGATCCTTCCGCAATTCACATAAATCAATAAAAAAGAAAACCTGCAGCCACTGACTCACGGGGTGACAATAAAATGATCTTTTAAAATGAATCCCCGCTACTTTTAAATTATGAATAGGCTCTTATAAGGACTTGAGCAGAGATTTTCAAATGGAATAATTAGAAAATATACAGTAAGAAAGATCCTGCGGTGGGTTGGCACCCTGCCCAGGATTGGTTCCTGCCTTGTGCCCTGTGTTGGCTGGGATTGGCTCCAGCAGACCCCCGTGACCCTGTGTTCGGATTCAGCGGGTTGGATAATGGATGGATAGTAACAAAGATATGTGTTAGGCTAGAAATTCTCTAATATTTGTAGTAGTTAATACTAACAGTGGGATTGTTTATAACATTCATACTGTATGTACTGTAGCTGTTTCTAATGTTACTTATCAATTTTTATCACCTGTGCCACAAAGTGACAGTGCTATGATTAATTTGACTCCAGAGGTCACCACTGCTCACTGAATCTTGTCTGTTTGTTTGTTTTAAATGTATTTGTTTTTAATCTCGTCATTGACCTAACAGATGGACATTACATTAAGAAACAGTATTTGTTTTTAGACTGCAGAAAATACTCTATTCTACTGTGATGGAATAAAGAACTATTTACACAAGTGATATCTTTCTGTGCTAGCAGGCTTCACTGCTTGGCTTTGCTGTAGCAGAAGTCAAATCATTATTAAATCATGAAAAACATTAATCTGCCATGGAGTATCTTATCTAACGTACAGTCTACTATCCTTAGAGTGACCCCTCATTTGAGGATCTCACCAGAGAAACTTTATTGTCCTCAGCTAAGCTACAAAGCCCCTGTAGACCTGCCTCATGGAGACATTTGTTGACACCTAAAATATATTAGTGGAATACTAGAACATTTCACTCTCACTCATCAGAAATCTGTACTCCATTACAAACTTTTAAATTGATTTAAAAACCCACTTATTTTGACAGGCCCTTGCACTGTGAGCCAACTGTTCAACATGATACGTACTGCTTTTTTTTTATTGCTTAGTTCATGTTGATTTCACAATTAAATAATGTTTACATGCTGACTTAATGTTTACTGTTGTTTTACTGTCATGGATTTTACTAATGGTCTGTGGTACTCTGTGTGGTGACTTTGAGTATATTATTATTATTATAATTATTATTATTTTTAAGTAAGAAAAAAGTTACCAACAGAAACAGTAATATTATTGCATAAAATAATGGTAAATAAATGTAAACTCAGTGAATCACAACAATTTTATCTAGTGTTTCACCAACTCTGTTTCACCAACCATCCATCCATCCATTATCCAACCCGCTATATCCTAACTACAGGGTCACAGGGGTATGCTGGAGCCAATCCCAGCCAACACAGGGCACAAGGCAGGAAACAAACCCCAGGCAGGGTACACACACACACACACATCAAGCACACACTAGGGACTCCTAAATGCGAGGCAGCAGCGTTACCACTGCACCACCGTTTCTCCAACCAGTTTTAAAAAATGAAAACTCATGGATCAAACTACTGTATACCAATCCAGAAGCTTCAGTTTGTATTAACATTAATTCAGACTACTTTAAAATAGAACGTGGTACTAGACAAGGATGCCCCTTGTCACCACTGTTTTTCGCAATCGCCATTGAGCCACTGGCAGTTCACTGTCAAAATGCTTATGAGATAAAGATGCTTATGTCATTGTTTATATCCCCTTTCGAGCGAACGCAGAGATAGCGAGTGACGTCATCCATCCTGCAGTTGCTAAGTTACAGATGCAGCACCCCGAGGCACTTGTGTTAATCGCTGGAGACTTTAACCAAGTGACACTGGACAAAACATTACCTGCCTTCTCCCAGTATGTGGACTGTAACACCCGGGGAAATAGGACTATTGACCTACTGTATGCAAATGTTAAAGACGCATACAGCGCCACCCCGCTGTCTGCGCTTGGGAAAGCAGATCATAACCTGGTTCTGCTTCAGCCTCACTACAAACCAAGAGTGAAGGCGCTACCTACAATCACACGCTCATTCAGGAAGTGGTCCCCTGAGGCAGAGCAGGCTCTGAGAGACTGCTTTGGAACTACGGACTGGGATATCCTGCAGGGGTCACATAGTGAGAACATGGAGGAGGGTGTTGACTGCACAACTGATTACATCAACTTCTGTATGGACATTGTAGCTCCAGTAAGAACAGTACGCTGCTATGCTAACAACAAGCCATGGATTACAAGTGACATCAAGGGCCTTTTGAACCAGAAGAAAAGGGCTTTTAAAGGCGGTGATCAGCATGAGCTCAAGCGTGTGCAGAAGGAACTCCGAGTCCAGCTCAGGGCGGCGAAGGAGCAGTACAGGAGAAAGCTGGAGCAGAAGTTGCAGAATAACAGCATGAAGGAAGTGTGGGATGGGATGAAGATCATCACTGGCTGCAGCTCGAAGCGGGGTGCCACCATCGAGAGAGACATGGAGAGAGCAAACCAAATGAACAACTTCTTTAACAGGTTTGACCACCCTAAACCACTATCACCTCGGAGAACTGCATCCTCCAACCATCATTCTGCTGATACCAGCATAGTAGAGACATCCTCACCCACAATTACAATTACAGCAGCGCAGGTGAGCAGAGAGCAGAGGAGACTTCGTGCCAGCAAAGCAGTGGGTCCAGATGGTGTATCGCCACGACTGCTGAAGGCCTGTGCGCTGGAGCTGGGGAGTCCTCTACAGTGCATCTTCAACCTGAGCCTGGAACAGGGGAGAGTCCCGAGGCTTTGGAAAACATCTTGTATCACTCCAGTCCCAAATGTATCACGTCCTAGTGAGCTGAATGATTTCCGGCCTGTTGCTCTGACGTCACATGTGATGAAGACCATGGAGAGGCTGCTGCTTCACCACCTGAGGCCACAGGTCCGCCACGCCCTCGACCCTCTGCATTTCGCATACCAGGAGAAGGTGGGAACGGAGGATGCCATCAGCTATATGCTACACCGATCCCTCTCCCACTTAGACAGAGGCAGTGGTGCTGTAAGGATTATGTTTTTGGACTTCTCTAGCGCCTTCAACACCATCCAAACTTTGCTCCTTAGGGACAAGCTGGCTGAGATGGGAGTAGATTCATACCTGATGGTATGGATCATGGACTGTCTTAAAGACAGACCTCAGTATGTGCATCTTGGGAACTGCAGGTCTGATATTGTGGTCAGCAACACAGGAGCACCGCAAAGGACTGTACCTTCTCCGGTCCTGTTCAGCCTACAGACATCAGACTTCAAATACGACTCGGAGTCCTGCCACATGCAGAAGTTCGCTGACGACACTGCTATCGTGGGCTGCAGCAGGAGTGGGCAGGAGGAGGAGTATAGGAAGCTAATCAAAGACTTTGTTAAATGGTGCGACTCAAACCACTTACACCTGAACACCAGCAAGACCAAGGAACTGGTAGTGGATTTTAGGAGGCCCAGGCCCCTCATGGACCCCGTGATCATCAGAGGAGACTGTGTGCAGAGGGTGCAGACCTATAAATACCTGGGAGTGCAGCTGGATGACAAATTGGACTGGACTGCCAATACTGATGCTCTGTGTAAGAAAAGTCAGAGCTGACTATACTTCCTTAGAAGGTTGGCATCCTTCAACATCTGCAATAAGATGCTGCAGATGTTCTACCAGACGGTTGTGGCGAGTGCCCTCTTCTACGCGGTGGTGTGCTGGGGAGGCAGCATAAAGATGAAGGACACCTCACACCTGGACAAACTTGTTAGGAAGGCAGGCTCTATTGTAGGAATGAAGCTGGACAGTTTAACATCTGTAGCAGAGTAACTGGCGCTGAGTAAGCTCCTGTCAATCATAGAGAATCCACTGCATCCACTGAACAGGATCATCTCCAGGCAGAGGAGTAGCTTCAGTGACAGACTGCTGTCACCGTCCTGCTCCACTGACAGACTGAGGAGATCGTTCCTCCCCCACACTATGCGACTCTTCAATTCCACCCTGGGGGGTAAATGCTAACATTATACAAACATTATGCATTTTTATTACTCTTTAATTTAATATTGTTTTTTGTATTAGTATACTGCTGCTAGATTATGTGAATTTCCCCTTGGGATTAATAAAGTATCTATCTATCTATCTATCTATCTATCTATCTATCTATCTATCTAT
>JANRMT010062807.1:31819576-31832440 GCA_026402145.1 Polypterus bichir lapradei
CTATCTATCTATCTATCTATCTATCTATCTATCTATCTATCTATCTAAAGGGGATTATCAGAGAAGGACTTGAGCAGAACATTTCTCTATATGCAGATGATATGGTACTGTATATATCAGACCCACAAAATACTGTGCCTGCAGTCTTAACAGCACTTACAGAATTTCAAAAGATCTGTGGTCTCAAAATTAATTTGAATAAAAGTGGACTCTTTCCAGTGAATTCTCAAGCCTACAATATTAGATTGGACACCTTCCCTTTTATCATTGCAGATCAGTTTAAATACCTAGGGGTAAATATCACAAGTAAACATAAAGTTCTTTATCAACAAAATTTCACTTTCTGTATGGAAAAAATCAAGCAAAACTTGCATAGATGGTCAACCCTTAATCTCACTCTAGCTGGAAGAATTAACATTGTTAAGATGAATATCCTTCCTAAGCTTCTCTTTTTATTTCAAAACATTCCTGTATACATCAATAAATTGTTTTTTAAGAAATTAGATTCTACCATAACCACATTTATTTGGAATTCAAAACATCCACATATCCAAAGAGTGACCTTACAAAGACCTAAGACGGAAGGTGGCATGGCTCTACCTAAATTTCAATTTTATCACTGGGCAGCAAACATACAAATTATGAAAATCTGGACATTGACACAAACAGATGAACATACACAGGCTTGGTTTGCAATAAAATCCTGCAGCACTTCTTTATATTCCTTGCTTTGTGCCCCAATATATACGAGTTATCGCCAATATACTAACAACCCAATTGTGCTTCACTCACTCAGAATATGGAACCAATATAGAAAGCATTTTAAGATGGAGAATCTTTTATCTGTGGCACCTCTGCATGAGAACCACCTTTTTCAGCCCTCGCAAACATATGCAGTTTATAATATCTGAAAAACATTTGGGATTAAATCACTTAAAGATCTATGCATAGACAACGTCTTTGCATCCTATGAACAATTACATTCCAAATTTAACTTTCCAGCCGCACATTTCTTTCACTACCTTCAAATTAGAAACTTTGTTAAACAGAACCTGCCCAATTTTCCTCACCTCTCACCTCCCTCTATGCTGGAAAATATATTGGTCAGTCTCGAGGACTCAGACAGCATCTCTGTAATATATAAAACCATTTTACAGTCCCTCCCTTTCAAAGATCCAAGAGGACAATGGGAAAAGGATCTTTCACTCAACATCTCAGAAAAGGAGTTGAAGGTAGCAATGCAGAGAATTCACTCGAGCTCCATGTGTGCAAAGCATACAATTATTCAACTCAAAATTATATATCGAGTGCATCTCTCTTGTTTAAAATTGTCCAAAATGTTTCCAGGGCAAGATCCAACCTGTGAACGCTGCAATCAAATTCTAGCCTCACTGGGTCACATGTTTTGGGCCTGCACCAAATTAAAATCATTCTGGACCAACATTTTTAATTGCCTCTCAGACAGCCTTGGGGTCACAATCTCTCCTAACCCACTAACATGGTGTTTGGTGGACTCCCAGAGGGGCTTAAAGTGGAGAAGGACAAACAAACTCTGATTTCCTTTACTACACTATTGGCATGCAGACTTATCTTGCTAAACTGGAAGAATCCTAACTCTCCTCTTTAAAGTCAGTGGGTAACTGATGTTTTATACTATTTGAAATTGGAAAAAAATCAAATTCTCACTTAGAGGGTCTGTGCAGAAGTTTTTCAAAACCTGGCAGGATCTAATCAATAACATTTTAGAATAAGCTTTTAAAGCACTGAGGATGCAGATTCTCTCCCATTTCTTTTTCTTCTCCCTTTATTTTTATTCACTTATCCATCCATCCATTCTCCAACCCATTAAATCCGAACACAGGGTCATGGGGGTCTGCTGCAGCCAATCCCAGCCAACACAGGGCGCAATGCAGGAACCAATCCCGGGCAGGGCGCCAACCCACTGCAGTATTCACTTATTAATTCATAAATGTACTTATTTTTAGTAGCTTTAAGTTTTACTCTGCTGGCCATGCTCTCTTTCTCAGGGGTAGGGGTTGATTTGTTTTCTATCCTATTTTTGTAAAAAATTCATCTGTTTGTATGGAATGTTGCGTGATTTCAATAAAGTCAATAACATTAAAAAAAATTTTAAAATAAAAAATGAAAACTGACCAGCCTGAAGCTGAATGCTAATTCCGTGCATGCCCATTTCTTGTGTCAAGTGATCTGTTCAAATATCACCCGTGAGGGCTGGTGTGGTATAAACCTGTTTATTGAGAAATTATTGAAACACATTTTCACGTCTATGAGCCCTCCTTAAAGGAGAACAGTCACAATTTAGTCTTTTAATAGCAAAAAATACTCCTTCATCCATCATCCAACCTGCTATATCCTAACTACAGGGTGACGGGGGTCTGCTGGAGTCAATCTCAGCTAACACTGGGCACAAGGCAGGAAACAAACCCTGGGCAGGGCACCAGACCACCTCAGAGTACTCCTAAATGTTTATTCTTAATTGCAGCTTTATACAAGGCAGCTGTTTTTGTATAAATCTCTAGAAAACAGCTGATCAAATGATTTCACTGGTCTAGTATTGTGCTGGGGGAATTTAAAAACCCAGGAAATTATACTGTAGATAAGGGGGCAGGCAGGCTGGCAGTGCACAGATTAATCCTTATTGGCAGGCATAGATTTGCCTTCTTTGTACAGCATTGGGCAAAAAGTAACTTCCCAAGCACAGCTACATAGCAAGGCAGCAGACCATTTCACATTAGTACAATACACATTGGAAATTTACTTCAACGTTGAAGGAGAAATCTATAGAAATATCAAGTCTTTATTACTTAGTAACATAATGCAGTCTTGGTCATTGCAGGGGTTAGGTTTCAAAACCTCCAGCAGAAAACTCATGAATATTTGACAATCCTAATCCCTCCGCCAGAGCAAAAAAGACACTTCATAAAATTAAACCAATGTATTATATGTAATTCCAGCTATATTGCAGAGGCTAGCATTACCCTTTACCACAATAGGCATAATTTATGGAATTCTTAATTAAAAAAAAACATTAAAACCATATTTGTTAAATTCTTACTTAATAAATAAGCGAATACACATTGTTGATAAAAAAAATCTTACCTGTTATCTCGACTTTCATGCCATTTACCATTGGAATCACATAGTTTCATTGTTGCTGTATGGGTTTTGATCCTTTTTAGTGTTGTCAAATACTTCCCAGTCATAAGCAACCATGAAACTGACAGAATAATACTCTATAGTGGCACAGTACATCAGATTTTGAGTAATGTATACATGAAAAGGT
The DNA here is from genome assembly GCA_026402145.1 of Polypterus bichir lapradei. Lineage (NCBI taxonomy): Eukaryota > Metazoa > Chordata > Cladistia > Polypteriformes > Polypteridae > Polypterus > Polypterus bichir. The sequence continues at coordinate 31,822,881 of JANRMT010062807.1, forward strand.
GAATCATTAATAAAATGTTTTGTAATGTCTCGTAGTGTCGCCTTTCAGGTCGACAGTGACCCAAATGCACAGAAGTTTGTTTTGGTAGTTGAGTTGATAAGAAATATCAGTTAAGTGACCCTTTATAATGTAGACTTACCCATGTTTCTCCATGAATACCATTTAAGGATATAGAATTGATAAGGTTAAAGGGTCCGTTCATCTTCAGAACACTTGATTGCAGCAGGAAGCATTTATTGAAAAGCAGTCTCTAAAAGAAATGTGAACTTAAATCAGTACAGGTGTGATTTGGTTACTCCCTGAGGCCATTTCACATCTAAATAAGTATAGGGAAGAGTTGGCATCTCCCGGGGCTATTAAACAACAGTAGACTGAGAAAAGTATATTAAGTCATGAAGTGTTTTAAACACACTAGCTATGTTCTTGTTTCAGTCCTTTTTCTTTATCACACCAGGAGTCGCTATACTATAAAAGTACACAATGAGTACAATAAATACACAATCTCATATGCTGAGCAAAACAGTGAAGTTTCACTTTGCATAGTATTTTCAAAAACTGACGGTAAAATTAATTTTACTCTAAACAGATTTTTTTGGGGTTCTTAATGTTTTTGGGGTGAGGTTTCTGTGTATGCTTTAGGCTTTACCTCAGTTTTTTTTTTGTGTAAAGCAGGTAATCGTCAACTCACCAGTAACATTAAATGTATGTCATGGCTCTCATTCGCTTCACAACAGAAGAATGTAGTGTATATTTTTAAAAATGTGATATCCTGCATTTTTCTTAGCAACTCGTCAAAATGCACCATTGTGCAAATAACTGCATTTTATCTAGAGGAAAACTCACTAAATGAAACAGTCTCCCCACTGTTACCTAGAAACCTGTTACAACTTGTGTAACCTTCTATAGCAAAGAGATTAACTGACTAGGCTTTCCCATCCTGCCTAGAATAGGCCTCACTCCAAGCAATCTGACCTCCTAACTCTACAAGGAAGCTTCAGCCTACTCAGGCCTAAAATGAAGAATTGACTTTCAAAATTCCAAACAATCTCTGTAATGTTCTAGAATCTATAAAATACACAAAAATGCCCTACTAGGGAAAAGAACTGTCAAAACCTTTTGGCTAGATGGGGCAAATCCAACAAAGTATCTTTACAAACACAAGAATGTATTTGGAAATAGCAAAAAGATTAAAGAGGGCAAAAATTAGGCAAAAAGGGTCATTTCCATGTAACATGTCTTGACAGTGTCACATAAACAAGAAAATAAACTTTTTTTTTATTAAATGAAACTTGTTTGAAAGAGTTTACATTAAAAGGTAATCCTCACAAACAAAATCTAGATGTCAGAAAAACAAACAAAATGTTCAAAAATATAAATAAAAGGTGTTTAATACTGCAGACACAGTCTAATGTAAGAGGTTTTTAAAAGAAAACAAGAAAGAAATGTATTCCTTTTTAAAAAGAAGCTTATTAAGACACTTTACAGTTTGAATCAAAACCATTTTTTTCGTCTTTCCTTTATATATTATGCCTTATATTAATATCACATTAATATCTTGGGGCCTCATGTATAAATGGTGCATACGCACAAAAGTGTTGCATACACCCGTTTCCACGCTCACATCGCAATGTATAAAAACTAAACTTGCCGTAAAGCCATGCACATTTTCACTCCAGCTCAATCCCTTGCATACGCAAGTTCTGCGCTTGGTTTTACAAAATGGCGGCCCCCAGCGTCAAAGCATTGCTACTGTTCCTGTTTGGTTTCCCTTTATTTTTTAGATTCACGTCCCTGACGCAACTTTATCAAATATGGTGAAATTAACGGCATATTGTTTATTAGTTTAAGGCATCTGATTGTAATCAACCGGTAATAATATAATGGTGCACCGACTGGCCAAACTATTCCAAATACTATAGCCACTTTTGCGTTGTTACTCTCAGTGCATCACTCTGAGCATTTTAACCCAGTGTATCTGAGTGTGGAATCACAGCTCTACAGCAGCTGATTGGAAAGCTCTATGTCAGATTGTGTCAAGAACGGAGAGAATTATCAGGATAGAGCTTTTAGCACACACTGCCTCAGCCATGTGCACTGTCTATTTGAACTTCATCCATTCGGTAAACGCTTCAGAGCCATTCCTGTACGGACCTCGCAGTTCAGAAACAGTTTCATCCCAAGAGCTATAAATGCAAGCAGTCAGTCCATCAAGTGCACCACGTAGAACTGTTTGTAGTTATAAGTACAATTGCCTCACTGTAAACTTGCATTACAGTTGTGATATTGTACAACCTGAGCCACTTATGCTTTCATATTGCATAAAAAACATGTTTTTTTTATCCTATTATTATTATTATTATTGTTGTTGTTGCTGTTATTATTTTACCATTTTAAAAGAAAATAAGTTAATGGAGGATTTGCATTTTGAATCTCATTGTACCATACAATAACAATAAAGGAATTCAATTCAACTGAGAGCGGGTATTTACAGATGATGATAACTGGCTTCTAAGTCGATTTAGATTTCCAAGTGCTATCTTCTTGGAGCTCTTGATATCATTTTTAAGATAAAATGCAGTAAAGCATATAGTATTACATTAGACAGATAAATGTTTAACTTCATTTAAATAATGTATATTGTTAATGATTAAATATGTGTTATGATTAAAATCAGTGGCGATGAGCTGGCGCCCCATTCAGGGACCGATCCTGGCTCGTACTGTATGCTTGCTTGGACTGGCTTAACCCTGGATGGATAGATAGATGGAATAATTAAACATGTACTACAAAGATATTTCAATGTTCCTTAAATGTTTTGAAGAATGGGCATTTTAAGCTTACAGATGGCTTGACATTTATTAAAGAGCTGATTGTGTGGCGATTGGTTATTTGGAGAAAGAAAAAGAAGGACAGGAATAGGGGTTTAGTATATTTGAAAGAGACAGTACTGCTGCAATAAATTATTTTATTGAGGATTCACGCACAGCGCAGCAAGCATCTTGTGGGAGGCAGGAGCAATCTCCAGAAAGGGTGCCAGCTCATCGCTACCACTTCAATTTGATCATTTCTCTGTACTATTCTGTCCTCTGCATCTCCTGGAGTACAAAAGAAACACCACGGGAAAAAAAAAAAACAAAACAAACACAGTCACTGACTAAAACTGCATGAAGGTACGCAAATTAGCATTAGCATTAGCGCAACAATGTTTTCCGAGATGTACAATACATGTCATAAAATGAATTATTCCAAATGTCATATATACCTAAGTCTCTCTTTCTTGTCAATGCGGCTTTGACACCATGGACCAGAAGGTGCATACTAATCCAGCATTAGCAGGAACACTCAAGAATAAAACTGAATAAAAAAAATTCACATCCACAATCATTCTCAGTTACGCACACCACTCACATCCACTTCCACAGTTTTCCCAGTCCCTGTCTCAATCGTGCAGAAGATCTGACAAGGTTTATCAAATAAAGAGGTGGTATAACAAAACAAGTTTATTTGTTATACCACATCTTTATCTGAAAGCGGTGTCGGGGGCGGGGACTTATGGGAGTGTGAATGTGAGTGAGAAAAACGGCAACTTTTACAAGTACTATAAATTTACACCGGCCGTTACAGATGCGAATCAAATGTATGTTTTTATTGTATAATATTACCAATAAGAGCAGCTCACTACTCAAAATGGTAAATTTGGGAAGCAGCAAAAACCCACAACCTCTTGATTGGGAGTCAGCAGTTCTTAGCATTGCACCACACAAGTTGTCGTATCAGCAGCCTACCGTAACCTGCTTTCTTTTTTCTTTGGTTATATTCTAGAATAAAAGCGCACTTGTTTTGTTATACTTTTACCTTTTGTTAAAAGTGTTTATTTGATATTTGGATTTCAAGCTTCACACATTATACAGTTCATGTGTACATTTTGTCAATTATTACTAAAATATGAAAAATGTTTCTGTTTTAATGAGTGTTTACATAGATTGTTGTAGACGCGAACACACATGAGAGGTATGTATTCCAAATGACGATATATTTTTTACCCTAAAAAGCTCCAGGTACACTCCAAGATAAAAACCGAGCACTTTGCGAATTGAACTGCGCTGGTGGGCGGGGAGATGGGATAGCAGGCTGCTTGCTGCTTATCGGCACATTTAAAGGACAAAAGACACTGATGGAGACGTGTGAACGGATTTAAGGTGGGTCGGATTTACAAGTTTTTTCGTAAGCTTTGGTAATTCTATTGTTAAAATAGGTGAAAACACTGTCTCTGTAAAAGATATGACAACATTTATTTTAATAGCACATTACAAAAAAAGTAAAAACTGAACAACAGTTATATACAGTACCATATAAAAGGTTATATCATACAGTGGAAACTAGAAACAAATTGTTCAGCTTAATCAATAAATGGCTATTGAGGAGAAGAAACTAAAAGCTCCAGCTGGTTGGACTGTTGAGAAAATAAGTCCTAAAGACAATCTGGACCCTCCTTTGAATTTGAATTTGAATTTGGAAATACCTGGAGACAAACCGGCACAGATATAGCGACAGTGTGAGCAGGCCTCTGATTCAAACCTAGGAAACAGAGGTTAGTGCTGCCACCTTACAGGGAGGCCTTCAATTTCTCAAAGGCATGTATGCAAGGTTAATTGACTGTTTCAAACAAAACACATACCATGATTTAACACTTCTTAGGATAGTTTAACCCAGCTGAGGGTTGTGGAAGGACTGAGCTGATTTGGCAAATAAAGGGTGCAAGGCAAGAACAAGTTCTGTGTGTGAGAGAGTGGGCTCCATCATGGACTGGTACTGGGGTTACATTATCTTGATGTCCTTATAATTACATGAAACCTTTTGCCTAACTGAGCAGTGCAAAGATCCTTTAAATCTTTTATCAGTACATTTAGGAAATGAATTAAGAAGTAACAGGAGGGAAAAAAGATGATAAACTTGGACTGAACATTTCCATTTTGTGCCTCCTCATGTAGACCAAAGAGACTCCACGCTCTAAGAGGAGGCCTGTGGCTCCCATGAGTGTCACCCACCCTGCTTGCAGAAATTGTCTGCTTTGAGCTTCCGCTGCCTGCCTTTTGACATCAGCATTTGGGTGCTGTCTAGCTTGCAGCACTTCACTTAAGCCCAGCACTCTGCTTCCTTGTTTAAAATGACATAAATGTTGGTCTGATGTATAGATGACCAGGTAAGTGCTTTATGACACTCTGGTTAGGGTTTATGTTGAGAGAAGACGATGAAAAATAAATTAGTAGGAAACTCCAAGTGACAGAGAAGACAGCTGGGAGAAACTGAAGAGCAGGTTTGTGTCTCCTCCTCTCTTTTAGCATTTTAGTTACTTATAAATGTTTGTAAAAACTAGAAAGTAAAGCATCTACAGAGTGTGATGTGTAACTGGTGTCTCTGCTAGCTTCTAATTCAAACTTTGTTCACTGACAACTGCTTAGTCAACTTGTTAATGTCCAAAAGGCCTTTTATGTTTTTATACCATTGTAATGCCTTTTAGAAATGTATGGTGGAAACCGGATGCAAATATTCTTGGGTCAGCATTTGAAAGATAGCATTAATTAAGGACCCCCAACCCTCATACCCAAAGTGCTTTATGCTCTGACTGACCTGTTGGTATCTGCTTTAAAGTTTGTCAAGTCAATCAAGTAAAGTTTGCTGTCAATCTTCAAGTGCGTACAATCATTGAACTTTTGTATTCTCTATTTAGTTTATACCTGCTGATTTTTTGTACATTGAAATCATTTTCTGTTTATTTCTTATCTTACTGCTTATTGCTAAACGTGTTTTTAATATATCATTATGACAAAATTTGTACTCTTTTAATGGAGCACTTCAGAGATCATGTAAATTTCTAAAAAAAACACTCTGATGGTGAAAACAACAAACTGATATGTGAATCATGTACAGGTATATTTTTATTTTTCATGGAGGATGCAGAGATATTACTCAGCATATTAATATCAAAAATGAATAAAGATACTAAAAAAAGTAAGTGTGCCACACCAGGACCTGACCAATTTTTATTGTAATTATATATTCCTGTGCAATGAAGTGCTTTGTGAAGGGAGCTGTACAAAATAAAACTGACTTATTGATTAACAGGAATGTTCAGGCTGTGTGTATTCATCAGTTCAGCACATCTCTGTCTTCTGCTTAATTTCTATCTTTTAAATTAAATGCCAGCCTTCATTTCATCCTCAGCCCAGTCTCATACTTCTAAAGAATTACAAGGCTCTCTTGTTTACACAGATATCCTGATCTGTCACCAATTTCTTTGTGCAAAACTCTCTGCCACCCACTTGGCAGGATGGCTGAGGAGGTGCCATACTCTGCTGTGAGCTTCACACAAAAGAAAATCAAGCCAAGGGAGCCAGGGAGTAAGATGGTAACAGGTCAGAGGATAAAAACTTTACAAAGAATTGCTGTCTTTTCTCAGAAATGGTTGTTGCATTGGCAGGACTTTAGTCCCGAAGACTCATATGTTAAAATGAAAGAAATTGTTGTTCAATATATACACTAGCAAATAACATAGATAAAGAACAAAAAATGTTGTTTGCATATTCATTTGACTAAATGGACTCTACATAAAGTCATAAAGTACTATCTATCTATCTATCTATCTATCTATCTATCTATCTATCTATCTATCTATCTATCTATCTATCTATCTATCTATATTAGCATATTGGCATAAATACCCATAAAAGTAATTAAAAGCTTCTAAAACAATAGATTTAGCATTAAACAGAATGTCAAGCAAATAAGATAGGTCAAGCAAATAGTTAAATAAAAATTAGTCATATTGACTTATTTTTTAAGCTTAACACAGAATTGCTAGTGTGTGAAAGTAAAGACAGGACAGGAAAAGGATGACGCGCAGAAACTGCCTAAGACAGGAGAAGGAGGTGTGTGTGTGTGCACCTGTGTTCAGCAAGATAGGAAGCTAAGGAAAAGTAGCCTTGATAGGCATGTGAGAAACCAGCTGGAGTGGTGAATCAGCAGAAAGACAGCAAAAGGCTTTGCTATAAACAAGGTCAAGATGATGTAATGCATGAAAAGCAAAAATTAGTATATTCAGGCACTAGCATAAATAAATATAGAAGAATATATTAGAAATTAACCTTAGTGCAGAAATTAAATGTAAATCAAGCATGCCAAGCAAATGATTAAATAAAGGCATATGCCATATTTCCTTTCAATTAAAGCTTAGCTTTAGGCATCAGACAAACCAGCCTGAAAGTCCGAGAAAGAGGAAGTGACGAAAGGAAAGCCCATAAATGGAAGAGAGATAATATCTGTACTGGCCTTGGCCAGTGAAAGAAATAAGCAAAAACAGAAACTAAAAATGGGCAATAGACAGTGAAATAACAGAGGCCAGCTGCAGGGAAAGTCAGGAGATAATGATGGTTCCCATGAGAAACTGAGGTATTGGCCAGAGGGGAATCAGAGAGAAACAGCAAATGAGCAAATTGGATGAGGTTGTAGTAATAAGAATTCACTAAATAAGTTTTGAATTTTGAACTGTTCTGGGCTCAGCTCAATTTGGACATATTGGGTTGAGTCCGTGTTATTATTATTGTTGTTTTACTGCAATAAAGCTTTAAAACTGTGTTTGCCTATCATGAGTCCTAATAGCCGTCATTTTCAGGTAAAAAGCCTATTGGTGACAATTTTTCACCACAACACTATCTATCTATCTATCTATCTATCTATCTATCTATCTATCTATCTATCTATCTATCTATCTATCTATCCTGCCTACAATAAAAAAATCAACTGTCAGAAAACTGGTAATGGCTAACAATTATGGAACATTTTTCATATTTTCATATTATAAAAAGCTAAGATCTCATTTGCTTTTTTTTTTTTTTTTTTTTTTTTGCAGTGCAGCATAAACGCCATTCATTTTGTGAGATACGTGGACTGATGTTTTCTTCTGCATTTTTTTTATTTTCACACTTTGCATAGGCTTGTTTCCTCTTGTTTTCAATACCACATATTCTAGATTTTAACTAAATATCTAACATTGAATGGGAAGCTTACTTGACAATCAACATTTTTTTGTATTTAAGATAAACTGGCCTCGCCCTGCCCTGGGTTTGTGTCCTGCCTTGAGCCCTGTGTTGGCTGGGATTGGCTCCAACAGACCCCCGTGACCCTGTAATTAGGATATAGCAGGTCTATCGCTCGCCTCGCTTATGTGTACAGCATGACTTTAAAAGATGTAACAGGATGACTCCTTATAACAGGATCACCAAACATCATGTATTTCTTACCCAGTTTTGGAGTCCTGACTTATTCGTAAAAAAAGTCCTCATTTGTCCCATATTATAAAAATGACTGATTTATCAGTTCAATGATACAAACCTACTGGGCAGTATGCATGTCATTGCAGAAAGAGCACATTGCTAGGTACAGCCTATAGCCTTCAATGCATAAAAAAATCACCAGTCATATCATCCATCCATATCCTAACTATAGGGGGTCCACTGAAGCAGGAAACAAACCCTGGGCAGGACATACACACCCACACCAAGCACAATTCAGAATCACCAATCCACCATGTCTTTGGACTGTGGGAGCAAACCGGAGCACCCAGAGGAAACCCACGCAGACATGTGGAGAACATGCAAACTCCACGCAGGGAGGACCCGGGAAGCGAACCAGGGTCTCCTAACTGCAAGGCAGCAGCACTACCCACTGTGCCACTCACCAATCATATCAGTTTGGTTCAAAACAGACAATGTCTCACTCATCAGATATTCTGTATTTATGAAGCAAAGTGAGGACTATGTAAGTGTGAGATCAAGATGCCTGCTTCAGACACAGCAGCTTGTTTCAAACATGTTCTTAGTACAAAATTATGACTACGTTTGTGCTCATTGAATGAAGCATTTCAGAAATAATTTTAATCTCTGAAAAAAATGGTCACCCTGTGTTGCTGCGTGTAAGGTGGGATCAAGCGCGGGTAAAATGCGTACTGAAAGAAATCTCTCAGTCCAAAAGTTTGTTTTAAAATGTTTAGTGAAAATTCAAAGCAAATAGTCCACACAAAAGTAAAGAAAAAGGTTGTTAAATATGTAGAATAAAAGGCAAAATATTAGAAAAAATGTATCTTCTCTAAGCTTAGCTTTTCTTGTCAAACTTTAGTTGTTTCTATACTTAAGGATGCTTTATTTCTTCTGTATGCTTTAAATGTACAGCGCTGCACATTCAATAGAGCTCATTGACTTTCATGTTACTTGGCACCCAAGGCACGGTTTAAAACCGTGTGCCCTCAACACCTTACACCTGGCAAGGCAGTTCACTAACTCAGTATAATGTATAGTCAGAGAAGCTAGAAATAGTTAGAATATACCAATTCAATTCATCTTATGGGGGTTGTAGGAACCTCCCATAGACTATCCACTAATATTTAGGCAAACATTTTATATAACTTAAATAACTAGAAAATGGCTCTTACACTGTGTCCCACCATTTACAGTCAAAATAGATAGATAGATAGATAGATAGATAGATAGATAGATAGATAGATA
>JANRMT010062807.1:31862362-31883576 GCA_026402145.1 Polypterus bichir lapradei
TTAGAATGTTTGTAAGTTTTAAAGCTGCTGATGAGTCAAAGAAGCGTTTTTTAACAAAATGCTTCTCAGGAATGTTTTCTATCTTTATTTCTATATTAAATAGTAGAAGGAAATGGTCTGATAGACCGATATCAATGACCTGCTTTAAATCAACTTTAAGTCCTTTAGCAATCACTAAGTCTAACGTATGACCTGCTTTATGTGTAGGCTGATTAACGAGCTGTCTCAAATGAAGAGTCCACGAGGTTCATGAATTCTTTTACTTTTTGGTCACACTGATTGTCGATATGAAAGTTAAAGTCGCCGACTATTAAGAGTGTGTCATAGTTTGTAATTAAAATTGACATTAAGTCAGAGAATTCATCAAAGAAAGACGCGTTATATTTAGGAGGTCTATACACGGATAATACTAGAACGTGAGAATCTCCATCTCCATGAATAACAACGGCGAGATACTCAAAGGACTTAAATTTACCAAAACTAACATTTTTACATTTTAACTGGCTCGAGTAAATGTTTGCCAAACCGCCTCCCTTTTTCCCCTGGCGGTCTGCACGAGTAAAACTGTAATCCGGAGGCGCTGATTCGATTAAAACAGCCGCGCCGTCTGGGTTAAGCCACGTTTCACTTACAGCAATAAAATCAATCTATCACTAATAAGATCGTTTATAAGAAATGTCTTGTTAGTTAAAGCTCTAACATTTAATAGTGCCATATTTAATGTTTCGGAGGGGCAGAGCTGAATTTTATGCGTGTTATTGGTATTTGGAACAAAAACTAAGTTATTTTTGTTAATGCCGCTCTGTGTGTATTTTTTATGTAATCTACAATCTGTTTTTATAGTTTTAATGCATTGTTGATCTAAAGTAGTAATTGCAATTAAATTATTGGTGTTTATGCCACACTGCCTAGATTTTTTATGTGCATTAAGATTTTTTATTAGATTATTAATGTTGTGCACTTTAACGGAAGACTGTGTTAAGCCATTATGTCCTATCGAAGCAGTAACATTACGGAAGGGGTTTAAAGTAGGAGTAGACAGTCAAGATAGATGAATTACCTTAGCGATGTTTTCAGAGAGGACCCGGGCGCCAAATCTATTCGGATGCAGTCCATCCCGCTTGAAGAAGCGTGGCCTTTCCCAAAAAAGATCCCAGTTGTCAATAAACCCGATGTCTTGATTCTCGCAGAAGCCTTCCAGCCAGTTGTTTAAACACAGCAGACGACTGTAGTATTCATTCGATCGTCTGACGAGAGGTAGTGGACCTGAGATGAAGATTTTTGCCGATGGGGTACTCTCCTTCGTGTCTTTAACTAGTGCTGCGAAGTCAGCCTTGAGAACCTCCGACTCTCGGTGCCTTATGTAATTTACGCCGGCGTGTAAAATAATGGATCCCACTGCCCTCTTGTGTTTCTCGTAGATGGTCGGCGCCCGTCTCATCACATCACGGACTCGAGCACCGGGAAAACAAGAAACAAAAGATTTTCGATTAGGACATGTGATATTCAGGTGTCGTACAATCGACTCACCTAGCACGATTACATCACCCGGGGTTGAAGGCAAACTGGGAACGCGGAGAGGGTCGAATCGGTTCTGGATTGGGATGCTCTCCTGTGCCGATGGAGGTGTTGTAGCCTTGAACCCCCGCCTGCAAAGCTGAAACCCGCCGAGGTCTTCATCTGTGTTGTCGTTGCTCCTATGAGGCGTGGGGGTGAAGCTTACTTGCCCTTGGAATTGAGCGGCACGAGGTGGGGTTGATGTTACGTCGACTTCAGTTGTTGAGTGTGGTTTGTCCAGCAGCCGAGCCTTCAAGTCTCTGAGGTACCTTCGCCTGGACAGGAGTTTCTGAATCTGTTTGTCGAGTGCCTGGAGTTCTTCGACGACGATGGCAACGCGATTCTTCTCACTGTCGGCCATTGTCTGCTTCCACTTCCGCTTCCGCTTCGTCACCTAGGAAAGAAAGAGAGAAAGAGAGTTAGAGCTACCACTGCAACCTGAAGATACATATACATATACATATACATATATATATATATATTTATATATATTTCCGTCAATTCCATAAGTTTCATCCCATTTATGCACAGGTACCTGTGTTACCCTGCCGCACCCAGATCTTCGCTAGGGTTTTGCTAGACAGTAGGAGGGTAGAACAAGGACCTGACTGTTAATGATAGTTACTTCTGCTATTTACCTGCGCTTCATTGAATTTCTTCACTTTGACATTCAGAGCACTGGGCAGAAATCACATTGCGTCAACACCACTCTCTGGCCCTTGTGATGCTTTGATTTAATTAAACAGTCAGATTTCTCTGGTCCGCACCAGTTCTAAACCAGCTGCTAGGTGCCGTCCGAGGCCACGCGTTGGACTCCAGGCCCCAGCACCTCCCCCCACGACAGGGAGAGAGGGTAGGGCATCAGAGGCAGGCCGACGCGCGCCGCAGCTCTAGCGATCTACGGGTAGGGCCTGACATGCATCCAGAGTAGGCACCAGGGAACCCCCCTGCCCCACCAGCGAGGGCTCTCTGGACACCGCCAGAAGCGTGATGCTTTCCAAGGCATGGGCCCCTCTCTTGGGACAAACCAATCCCAGGGTTTCCCTTCAATGAGAAAAGAGAACTCTCCCTGGGGCTCCCGCCGGCTTCTCCGGGATCGCTTGCGTCACCACACTGGACGCCCCACCCCCACGTGCCCGTTTCTGCCACTCCAGATTCAGGGATCTGTACCAGACTCCCTTTCGATGGGCTTGGGGGCAATGGAGGCCATTGGCCCATGATTCGGAAAAGTTGCTCGCCCGTCCATTAAAACCGACTGACCCATGTTCAACTGCTGTTCACATGGAACCCTGCTCCACTTAGGCCTTCAAAGCATTTGTTTGAATATTTGCTACTACTACCAAGCTCTGCACCTGCAGCGGCTCCACCTGGGCCTTCGCCCTTGGCTTCGGCGTGCACCGTGGCGGCCCTCCTACTCATCGCGGCTTAGCCCTGGTCCTGGCTGGCACTCTTTTTGCCCATATATTACCTCAGTCTCGTGGTTCGAGGTTGAGGAGGGGTCTTAGAAGTCCCACATCCATGTGTGGTATATTCTCCTTGGTGGTATTTTGTGGAGGAATTGTGAGGTCCCACCAGCAATACGTGTGGGACGCTTGTGGACTGAATCAAAACCAGTATTTATCAGCTACTGAGATGTGCACCGTTGATAAGGAACAATAGGAATGTGAAAAGACACAAATCAAGGACAGAAATAGGAGTGAGAAAAAAACAAGTTTTACTTTTGCAAAACCTATTCTTTTATCCATTTTTAAAATCAGTTCTATGCTGTAATGTTCTCCAAAGCCATTACAGAAAAGTACAGAACTAAAGGGCTGCACTATGATATAGAACTTATAAAAAGTATTTTATACTGCATACATATTTTATCTTTCTAAAATAATTAATTTAGACCACTTTGCAAAAATCTCTTTTCACTTTGGTTAAAGTGTCTTTTTCTTTTGTCACAAAGGGCAAATTAAATCTATTTTGTTGGTTTCAAAGCTGTAAAGTAATAAGATATGGAAATGTTTTATAGGCATTGTATGTATAGCTTTCTCCTGAGTAGCTATACCTTAATTTGATAAATGAGGGTCAAGGCCAACACTAACCCAAATCTGAAAACCACCCATCATTACAGAAATCAGAATATAAATGCCTAATGAGAATAAATAGTAAATGCTTACAATCATGTACGCACTTCACATTGCCTACTTTGTCCTAAAAATGTTACAAAGTCTAAATGTCGACTAACTGTCCTGAATACAGAACAGACAATGTACAGCTATTGAGTGATTTTCCCAAATAAAGTTAATACCTTAGTGCTTCCCAAGTCTGTTCTGTAGGCAGCAAAGAGAGGATAGTCCTTCATGAAATTTGAAAGCTGACTTCTCTTCAGACAGGCAAATACTCCCCACATCTTTCACTTACCTGCTGTGTTTGAGTCTGTTGTGCTCTTTTGACATATAAACAGCAATTCAAATTCTGCTGCTGCCCTTCCTCCTTAGATGTTGTTGTGCGGTGTTGTAAACTTACAGATGACATCACATTCTCCTTGCATCACCTTCTAATTCTATCTACATTATTTGACATTATTTGGTCAAATGTATATAAGTTCAGGTGTTTCATTGTAAACATGTGCATCAAATCAAGCACATGGTCATGCAATCTCCATTGACAAACATTGATGGTAGAATGTGTCATACTGAAGGGTTCAATGACAATAAACGTGACACTGTCAGGGGATGTCACCTTTGCCACAAGTCAGTGAACAAATAATCTGCTTTGATAGGTCCTCTCAGGTCCACAGTAAGTGCTGCTATTATAAAGTAAAAGTATCTAAGACCAGTAACAGTCAGTCATAAAATGGTAGACCACACAAACTAATGTCATGGCGAAAAATTCATCATCAGAAGGCTTTTTACCTAAAACTAAAGGCTATTAGGACTCGAGATAGACGGACAGAGTTTTAAGGCTTTATTGCAATAAATCAACAACACGGACTCAACCCAATTCGGCCGAATGAAATTGAGCCCCGAACATTACAGCAATTGAAGTTTTTATAACAATTTCTTATCATTTTGACCTCGTTCGATTATCTCATTCTGCACCTGGTTTTACTGTCCATTATTCCTCTTGGTGTCTGTTTGGCTTATTTTGATTGGTCTAAAACTGGGTGGATGGCTTCCTCTTACCATCTTTGGGCTTTTCTTATGTCATTTCCTATCTTTTCTGACCTCGCTCGAATGAGCTCTTTTGCCCATCTTCTTTGACTCCTTTCTACTCCTGTCCGGCCGAACCTTGAGTTTCCATGGGAACCCTTATTATCTCCTTACTTTCCTATCACTGGCCCCCTCGTGGTATTTTTATTTTTCTATGCTCTTCCCATTTTCTCTAACTGGCCAAGGCTTCAATTCCATATATGGGCTTCCTCTCATCATTTTCTTTTTTAAACCTTCCAAACTTTTTTAATCATTGCTTGGCATGCATGATTTGTCTTAATTTCTACACTAAAGTTAATTTCTAATATATTCTTCTAATATTTTTGCTAAAGCCTGAATTTACTAAGATTTTCTCTTCATGCATTATGTCAGCGTGACTTTGCTTACAGCAAAAGCCTTTTGTTCCTTTTCTGTTAATTCACCAATCCATCTGGTCTCTCTATGTGCCTTTCAGAGTCATCTTCTCTGTGTTATCACTTCCTAGCCTTGAATCACAGGTGTTCTCAAACTCTTATCCTGTCCAAAGCTGGTTTCGGTGCATCAATTTTCTGTTCTTTTCTTACTCTGGAAATTTTACTGTAAGCTTAAAAAATAATGCAATATAACTGATTTTGAGTTAACTATTTGCTTGACCTATCATATTTGCTTAACATTCTAATTTATGCTTAATCTTAATATTTTAGAAGCTTTTAATTACTTTTTATGGGTCTTTATGTTAATTTGCTATTCTCTATGCTAATATAAAAAGTTTCCTTCTACATTCCTCCCTTTAGAGGCTTAATCAAGCCTCAACATCTAACCTGATTCCAAAAGAAAGGTAGGGGATGTTGGTTCAATTCTGCTTTGGAGCCCAATAGGGACCCTTCACAGTTCTTCTCAATCTTCAACACCCATACCCCTCCTCTGGTGGCACAGGAGCCAAACATCTCCCCCATCAATCAACTAAGAGGAGTAAAAGACTTCCTGGCCCTACCCTAATAGTCAAAAATATGCATAATCAATCACAGTGCAGATAATATTGAATAACAAGGGAATATAACATAATCCATGATGGTTACAAAATAATACAGAAGACTTAAAATAATAAAACAATTGTCCATAAAAAGGGCTTTTTCTTCACTTGGAGAAATATATTTCCAGTGAAATAATCATTTTTTCTTCAACCCAGGTACTTTGCTCACCGTAGAGGGTCACCTCCCTGGGGAGTGGTTACTAGCACTTCACCCAAGGAGTTTCTTCTGGTTTAGTATTTACGTATCCACATTGTAATCAAGAAGAGAATCAAAATCTGTAATTGAAGATGTCCATGGTTCAAGAACTTGGATGTACACTTGTTGGACAGCAACTCTAGTAATAACTAATTAGAAAATTGGCAACAAGCAGCAAAATACCACTCAAGGACATAACGATACCATTAAGAGAGTAATTTCTGCTTCACAAACATGGCTCCCCATGTTTCCCAGGTTCAATGAAGCTAATACTAAGTATACTGGTTTCACCTTTTCTGTTTCTAAAATGAATTTACACTAAACACATAATGTATGTCCCAATTCCTAACTATGGTGAAATAACTAATGTACCTAGTTCTGTGTATTCATCTACAATCAGACCTATTAATAATATTGTTGGTGGCGATAAAAATCTATCTTAAATAACTCAAAAGTTCTCAGTTTTAGGTTGCCACTGCTGTGCACAATGATAATCAGAGATAAAGTCCTTATACACCTCACCATGCTCACGTCCTAACACACTCATTCATAAAATTGCCCAAATGTACACTCAGTTGTGGCTTCAATCTTGAACCACCTTTACCACATTAATGCAGCCATTTTATGGACAGTAGCTGTCAATCCTCCCTTCGGAAGACGTCAGCACTACTTTTCAAATTGCAAGTCACTGGGCTATCTCCAAGGTCACATTTATTTCAATTTCAAGGGTTATACCGAAGCTTCTTATTAAGGATTCATATCTTCAGAGATCTTCAGACTTCATCTGGGCTTTTTAATTCACAGACCACACATTCAGCACTGTATGTATAAGACACTCCATCTCCTATGGGCCAAATTATTACTTCATTTCACTAATTTTATAATACATATACTTAACAAGCCATAATGTTAATCATTTGACCTGTATCACCATAAACATGCTAGCCTAAACTGTTTTATCCTATTCTAAAAGTTCTGGATGTTCTGACCTATAGTAGGTGTCCCTTATCCCCAAAATACTAGTTATGTGTGTCATCCCATATGCTTACTATTATTCTTTTCAATCAAATAAATGTACCTAAATGTAAAGCTCTACATTATTTGTTATAATACTACAATTAATAACCTAGAATATCTAAACTGAACTGACCCTAACTAGCACTGATGGAATGCCTCTGCAATGACAATCACTTAACAATCTCTAATAGATCTCTTATGTTATATTAGATTGATTCTAATTAATTTTACAGATAACAAAATCATTAGTCCTTAAAGGTAACTTATTATCTCATACTAAATATCAGAAGACATATCAATGCACTTATCTGAAAATATCTATTCTTAACCACTTTGAATTCATAATAATCATGTAATATTCCCATTAATGCAAACATTCATTAAATACATATTATTTAGGAGTCCCTATATTCTGCTTTGCTTGCAAATAATTAGCTTTCCCTTCTATAGCTTTCATAACTTTATGGCTAAAATACTTTTAATTCAAAAGATGTTGCTAGTTGTCAAACAAGTGGACAGTCAAAGTAGGCTCCGGCAAAGAACATTGAGCCCTGCAGAGTAAAAGTGTGACAAAGTTTCTTCTCTGATAAGGATTAAGGCAGGTGTTGGGGTCCAATATCCCAGGTAGAAAGGACCACGTCTAGAAGTCTTGGACCAAAGCAGGCAGATGTCATCTATGATTCAGAATCCACGATGATCTTTTGGGCTCAAACATCACCAGCACAGTTGAGCTCTTGGCAGCAGGTATCCATGATGCCTGGAACTGGAATCGAAGTGCGTTGTCCAGTAGTCAGCTGATCGATGGCCTGATCCACGACTTGATTCCATCTCCGGTATGGCTGGGTTCTCCTTGGAGTCGGATGATTAGTTTATCTGCAGACCTTTATCACAGCCCAATCTCTGGTTCAACTTCAAATGCTGTCATCTACGATGCACTAGGAAAAAACAGCTTTCATCTGCAGATGTAAAGACTTAAAAAATGCTCATTTTAAATAGTCAGCATGTTATTTCTTCCTTGGTAGCTACTTATGGATCCAGAAAATAATATGTCATAAGGTGTCAGATCTGTTTCGTTGGGGGTACCCCTATTAAAAATATTGTTAGCAGTAAAACAAACGGTCATTTCAATCCAGTCTATGCTTGTCTAAGTCAATTCGTCTTTAAACAGTCAAAGTAAAATTTAAAATTGATAAGCACAAAGTTCAAGGCTTCCTTTATAGCTGTTTCCAGTTTGGCTGCGGTTGCAATTTCCACTCATTTGAAAACATGTCCCAAGTCATTATTAAAATAAAGTCAATCTTAATATATACTGTATACCAGGAAAAATGTACTCAATAATAAATCATTACAAAAAATTGGTCCCAATAATATTGGCATAATATTCAAATTATCTGCACTTGTTCCACAATAATTAAAAAATAGTTTCAAAATTTAAACTGGTTTTAAAATTTAAAATTTAAACAAAATTAAACATACTTATACCAATACTTATTATACCAACCCTTCCCCCCTTATTGACACTTCAATATTGCTGTTTTATCCTACAAGTAGAGGAGATGTGGAGCAAGAGGGTTGTGAGACTGATCCCATTAATATATTTATTGAATAAAAGCCAAATTTTATAGCTCTCTTATAGGGAAGACAAATACGTCCAGGGATAGAGAACAAACAGAAGCAAAGAGAAGGTTGAGTATTTATTAGTTAAAGAGCCATGTTCCAGAGAGGTTGGTGTAAAAAACAAGAAGACTTCAACCAATAATTACTATAAATTTGTCCTACTGTTCATTGTATCCCTCCTTTATATGACCGTCAAGTATACCAGCAACCTCCAGAGAACATCTCATAGTTAGCATAGCAAGCAAAGTCAAGAAAGAATTCCACAATCTGGACGGGTAAATTCTTAATTATTTTCCTTTTTGACATTAAATATAACAAAAACTATTTGGCTCCACATTTCCTCTCCCATGTATCTAATTATAAAGCATTGTTCAAATGTACAAAGTCCTAAGAACATTTTTTCTTTTTACACAAGATGTTCATATCTCAGTATATTTGGACCATATCTAAGATTAACAAGGTCAGTGAAGTAAAATATTTTATCCCTTCCCACTCAAAGTCCCTTAAATTATTTCAGAGGTAATTTAGCAGCAAAAATAATCTTGGACTTCATCTGTAACCCCTTATAACTTGTTATGTAAAAGCTTAAAGTTTCTATACATGTATCCCTAGTATTTCTTTCTTTCTTTTATTACTAATTGTTTAATTAAAGTACCACATACATTTGGATCTTAGTTTTTAGAATCTTAATAAAAATGTCTCATTCAATATTTCATTAATGCATCAAAAAATAGAAAAGTAAACCTTCCATTAGCTTTGTTGTGATACCAGTATTCCACTATATTTCACACAAACATGTCAATAGTACACACAGAGGAAATGGGGAAAGAAATCAATATATCAGAATGCCCTATAATGCAAAATGTGCCTTTATTTATTTACTATGATGCCCTCTTTAAGATTAACACATTCCTACCCATTTTTAGAATGAAGAACCCACTTCTTTGTCAGGTAAATTTTCCCAGAATTTCGAACTAAGGAAGTACTTTAAATCTATTTCAGTTATATACACTGATTTTCTTTTCCCCATAACCTTCTGTCAAAGACAGTTGATCTTGCACATTCTTTCATTGTTATCTTTCAGAAGTTTATTACACATTTTTCAGAATGTTGACTCCAAAGAGCACAGTCTGTTTTTTTCTTAGTTAACGCCCCTTTTTTCCCTCTTTTTATAGCATATTTTAGCATGGACCACTATCTGGACTGGAAGCCATTGTTTTTCTTCAGCTTCACTGCTATTTTAAAAAATGTCTCCTTCAATTGAAATTTACTCATTTTAATTAAAATCCTCCCTTATATCAGAATCTGGCCAGTACTCAAATGAAAGGGGTGCTCATATAATATGCCTAATCTGGAGACTTTTTACACCACCTGTTCATATCTTTTTAATTTAGAATTAAGAGCTCTTTTAACTTCAACAAACATTTACATTCTCACACACATTAATATCAATTATTCCATCCTTTCAAACATCGTCACATGTTTTTACAGACACTCTCAAATGCACTGAAACTTATTTAACATGCACACATAGTGATCCCTTTAATACACTATATAACATACATAAAATCACCCAGACCATTGTTTTAACACATTCAACTTTACCCCAGTTTTATTACTTATTATTAAATTATTACACACTATATTTGGAAACAATGCAGCAAAGGAATCAGAAAGAAAAAATGAACTCTGAAGAAGAGGAAGTTCCATTCTCACTTAACATTACCAATCAGGACAAACGAACATAAAACTGCCTCTCATGACGTTAGCTGGTGCTAACCCTAGGAAACATAACACAATCCTGCTCAGCTTGAAACGGCGCTGGATTCTAGATCAAGGAGACTCTATTGGCGAAATGACTTAGCAACAATGAGGAATTGCTTCCGTGGCGATCCATTCCTGCGACAATAAGGGCAATTCCAACTATCGAGAAATCACACGGTTCGATACCACAGCAAGACGGCACTCCCCAGCAAAAAAGGCTAAACTGTCATTGAGAATATTAACTCAAAACAAATAACATGTAAGCTTCAACACAAAATCACATACAAACTCGAATCTTAGCATAAGTGCTAACCACTGCACCACCACACACTCCACTATAATAATCCCCATAATGCTCAATTTCACATACACACATCACAAGCAAAAGAAAAGGACAGAAGGAAATTGAAAGGCATTGTTTCCCTTGTATGTTATAGTTATCAAAAGAACATTTTTCCTTAAGACTTGGTCAGGGTCCAAAGGAAAGATGCCTTGCATATTTTATAACCATTTGTATAATTAAAAGTGGATACGTTTTCATTTTATCAAATGTTACACATACTCAAATTTATTTTAACCCATATTTACTCAGAGCCCTGGAAATTTAGATACAAAATTAATTTTAACCCATTTTTAGTCACAAGCTCTGGAAATTTATATGCACAAGGCAGTTTCAGCAAATCATAATTGAACTACATTACCCAGAGGTCTCCATGTTTCGCTTTTTTACTCCCAAACACACACGCACACACAGAACAAACAACGCGCATGCTCACACTTTTTTAGCACAAACATATTTACACACACACAGACACACAGAGAACTATTATTGCTCATGCACACACATAATATACACGCACACACACTGAATAAGTTCAGCACAGACATATTCACACACACAGACATTAGCGAGTGCCAGGTACCTTTGAAGTTAAAAACACATTTCTGCACATTTCTTTTTAGCGCATATAATTATATTTTTTCCCACAAATATTTACAAATATATACACATAATCTATATACTCAACTCATTTTTCTTTTGATGCTTTCCTCCTACAATTTTCTGAAGGCTGCTTTACTTATCAGACTGTAAATACGACTCAAATTGGTTTTAACAGGGAGTAACATGAGGCACAAGTATTTGAATCAAGTTAACTTTTTCTAAACTTCACGTTTTAATATCCAAATCCTAATTATAATAATTTTCTAATTTACCAAATGCTCGCACTTCTTCTAATTTCTATACTTATGTCAATTATGCTTTCTTGATAATTTTACGAAATCCTACAGCTGCAAGGAAGGTAACCCATGCCAACTCAAAGTACTTAAATCGTGGTATTGAAATTATTTATAAGAAATTATGTCAAGTGAACTATGTTAATGCTTTTCTGGATATATTTTTGTAATATACTCTTTCTCTGATCTTTAGTTTATATTCATCTTAACTACTTTGGCTTTCACATAGACCCTTGGCATACGACCGGCCTGACATGCGCACAAATTGAGTTACAACCAAAATTTTTGTTTTGATTTACGACCAACATCTTGCGTTACGACCCGGATGTGGTCACGTGTATCCGCTCGCGCGATTGTAAACAAACAGCCGTGAGCGTTTGCAAGCGGCAGTCGGAGTCGAGATACGTGTATTTGTGGACGTATTTTTTCTCAGTGCAGTGATTTATATCATTTATTTGGATAATTACTATCAAAATGGCCCCAAAGAAGCTAAGTAAGGAAGAGAAGACAACGAAGGTAAAGAAAGCGTTCACAATCGAAACAAAGAAGGAAATTGTGCGTAAATATGAGAGTGGTGTTCGTGTGACTGATCTCGCTAGCATGTACAGCATGTCGAAATCCACCATCTCCACAATTTTACAACAAAAAGATTTGTATAAGGAAGCTAGTGTTGCTAAAGGTGTTACTCAAATTAGTAAGTCACGATCAACAGTGTTAGACGAGGTAGAAATGCTATTATTAGTGTGGATAAACGAAAGGCAGATGGCAGGCGATAGCCTATCTGAGTCTATCATTTGTGAAAAAGCTAGGGCTATAAATGCAGATCTGTTAAAGGATAAGCCATCAACAAATGATAGTGGTGAAACATTTCGTGCCAGTAAGGGGTGGTTTCACAATTTTAAAGTGAGAACTGGGATTCATAGCGTAGTTAGGCATGGTGAAGCAGCCAGTGCTGATAAAAGGGCTGCCGAAAATTACATACGCCACTTTGAAATGATAACAAAGAGAAATGGCTTTTGTTCTCATCAAGTTTTCAACTGTAATGAAACTGGTCTTTTCTGGAATAAAATGCCCAGGAGAACATACATTACCCAGGAAGAGCAGAAAATGCCTGGCCACAAACCTATGAAGGATAGGCTAACCTTATTGTTATGTGCCAATGCGAGTGGTGACCTAAAGATAAAGCCTCTCTTGGTTTATCACTATGAAACCCCTAGAACGTTCAGAAAACATACAGTCATGAAGAATAGGCTAGGGGTCATGTGGAGATCTAATGCAAAAGCCTGGGTAACAAGAGTGCTTTTTCTTGAGTGGATCAGGGAGGTTTTCTGTCCTACTGTTAAGAAATATCTAGAGGACAAAGGCTTACCACTCATGGCTCTCCTAATCATGGACAATGCTCCTGCTCACCCAAGAGACTTGGAAGAAGATTTGGCTGAAGAATTCCCATGGCTTACAGTAGATTTCCTCCCACCTAATACAGCTCCTCTACTGCAGCCTATGGACCAGCAGGTTATAGCTAACTTTAAGAAGCTATACACCAAGGAAATGTTCCAGAAGTGCTTCCAGATGGTCTCAGATACAGATTTGGCTCTTACAGAGTTCTGGAAGAAACATTACAACATCCTTTCCTGTGTGGGTTTAATAGAGAAATCCTGGGCCAATGTCTCTCTAAGGACACTAAGATCTGCCTGGAAGAAAGTGTGGCCTAAAATTATACAGGAGAGAGACTTTGAAGGCTTTGTAGAGGAGCCTGAGCCTGCAACTGACCCTGTTATTGATGACATTGTCACTATAGCTGAGTCCATAGGCTTGCAGGTTGACAGTGGTGATGTTGAGGAACTGGTGGAAGAACACTCAGAGGAACTGTCTACAGAGGAACTTCAACAACTTCTAGCTGAGCAACAGAGAATGGCAGCTGAGGAGATTTCTGAAGAGGAGGGGGAGGATCAACAATCAGTGCAGCAAATGGCCTCTTCTGAAATAAAGGACATCCTGAAAAAATGGACAGAGCTACAAACATTTGTAGAGATGACCCACCCAGACAGAGAAAAAGCTAATTGTTGCATTAACTTGCTTAATGACAATGTAATGTGATACTACAGAACTGTGTTGAAGAAAAGACAGAAACAGACAACCTTAGACCAGTTTTTATTTCTGAAAAGGTTGAGACCTAGTGAGCCAGAAGCAGGTCCTAGTGGGCTACAGCCTCTCCCAAGGAGAGAAAGGACACCAGGGAGCCAGAGTCCTGATGTTCTTATGGAAGGGGACTTTCCTTCCAAACAATAACCACCTTCCATTTCATTCTCCTCCTCCTCCATTCCTGCAAGCCAAAGATGTCAACTTAAATGGTGAGTGCAGTATGAAATTGTTGTTTCTGGTAGTCTAGGCACTTTTTATAACTGTTTGGTTAGTACATTAGAAAAATTATTGGTGTTTTTGGTAAATTATGCACATTATACAACTCTTTTTTATTATGAAAAGTTTAAGTAAGTGTTGCTGTGGGAGGTTCGGAACGCATTATGGGTATTTACATTATTTCTTATGGGAAAAATAGTCTTGACTTGCAACCAACTTGAATTACAACCAACCCTTGTGAACCAATTGTGTTTGTAAGTCAAGGGTCCACTGTATTTATTTGCTGTACCTCCTAACAGTGATACCGTCTTGATAAAAAATCTCTCAATGTATCTCTATGTAAAAAGTGCTTGATTATAAAATCTCACTCACACTCGTTATGTGCTTAAATACTTTACTGTGTCTCTCGTTAACCCCCTATTTGGGTCCCGAGCTCACTCGCACTCACACTTGTCTCCGCACCTGTGGCTCATTCAGTCACACAATCATTCATTCCTTATTTGAGGTTGGGGCAATTAAAATATATATATATGTGTCTGGCTACACTTCACCTAGCTGCTTTTGCTATTTAGTGGTGCAATCCTAATTACTGTTTTTCATTGTTATTTCTAATTTGATCACAAAATCAGTTTCATCCACTGTACTCAAATGCTCTTCCTGTCCCGTTTCTTTCTTTTCTCCTAATTCTTCCCCCTCATTTGTCACCGTTATTTGTACTTTAAATTCTATTCTTCCTTCTATTACTGGGAGCTCATGTGGTGCCGGTGGGATTTTATTCTCTACCTCTCTGTCAGTAAAGCACCGATTCATTCTTTCTAGTGTTGTGCCTCTTCTTATTGTTTCCCCCATAAACACTTGCATTATGTTTAGTTCCGCTTTTCTCTTGCCCTCTCTTTTTTTCACTGACATTTTATAATTATTTATGTGATTTATCATTTCTTCCACAGTTCCAGATTAAATTAACCTTTTCGGGGCCAGCGGTTTTAGAGAACTTTTGTTCGCTTATGCCATTTCTGAGATAATTTTTCAATGAGTTCTTTGTGGAGGGGATCGTTACACCCCAATATATCCACGGGCAAGTCGCTCGCACTCATCTTAACTCCCTGTAGCCATGGGTTTCCTATTGTTAATCTTCAGGATCCTTTCTTGTGCCATAAATTTTGCTGCCTAACTTTTCCACAATCTACAATCATAGTAATAAATCTATACTATCTTTCTCTTGAGTCTCAACCTTCCAGTATTTGCACAGCACTCTTCTTGTAATTCAATCTACAGCTCCTGATATTTTTCTTGTTTCTCCTCAATAATCTAAAATATTTTATTTCTCCTCCACTTTTATGTATATATTTATTTGTTTTTAGCACTGTTCTTTTATTCTCCTCCAATTACACGTTGTAAAGATGTTCAAATCTATTCTGTCTTTTTTCCTGCTCTACTGCTTCTCCCACCAGGTGAAATTTATTTACCGCTACTTCACACGCAGGTGTTTTCTATATTCTCTAAATCAGATATAGTTTATTTTACACATAAAAAGTTACACCCTAAAAATCCACATTCATACTCAATCACACTTTTTAGCACCTAGTATGCTAACCCTAGTGCCCTGTTCTTGCCCTAAAGTAGTTTTTGTACCTCTGTACCATTCATTCTTCTCCAATCTGCACCTGTGTGCTTCACTGTGCGTCGCTGTTCAAAAGCGCTCCAAGCATTCTGCGCACCTGTACGTGCTTCAATAATTGCCGCGACGCTCCATTCACACAGCACTTGAGTACATAGCACTTGTGTGGCTCCCTAACCTACCCAAAGGTAAAATAAAGTTGAAATAAAAATGATAAAATAATTAACAAAAAGTTCTATTCCCTTATCTGTCCCTTAAAACTAGCACACTCACTCCACCTGTTGCATCGAGCAGACCTTCCACTTGCTCTTCCTAATGGTAAGCTGGAAGCGGTACCTAAACAGGAATTTCACCTACCATGTCAGACCCCCGTCTCTACTCCGGGGTGGTAATGATAGGCCTCCAATCGCACCTGAACCAACTTTCCTGCTGGGGCACAATCAGAAGGAACTGCTGTTAGCTTTTCCCAAAGATTGGCTCCCTCTCGAGACAAGCAGGAATTTTACGACATCCCGCCCGTCTTACTGGAGAACATACAGCCACAACAAGAGATGCCAGCTCAGGAATTCCACACCTATCTATACTCGGAAAGCCGTCGTTATGGTAACTTTAGTATACTCTCGGTTCGCCGCTACTAGGGTAACCCCAGTATTTGATAGGACTTCAACACTACCCGTTACAATGCAGTTCCCTGACTCGTCTGGGTCAGAGTGCTCCCGACTCGCCTGGGTCGGAGTGTTACGAGTCCTTCGTCTCGCCTGGGACCGGAGCTCCCCTGTCACTTCTGGGACAGAGCAGTTTAAACTCGTATTGAGTGCAGCACCTTGCAGCCCTCCGTCTCACCTGGGACCAGAGCGTTTATCCTTTTAAACCTCAATCTCTACTATTTACTGCACTCTTATTCATACACACACATTCATATAAGCTGTACACTCTTTACACTTACTCGTGCAGCCCCTGACTCGCCTGGGTCAGAGTACTCCCGACTCGCCTGGGCCGGAGCTCCCTCGTCTCTCCTTGGACGGAACATATTAAGTACTGCGCCTGACATTCATCCAATCATCCTCACATTAGTTGTACAACCTTCACACATTCCATGAAGTCTGTCTGCCCATCCTTTATTCCTACCTGTTCTTTTTAGAAAGGCCAAATGCTGCTTGTCTCCGTTGGAGGGACGGATGCTCTCTGAAACTACACAAATTAGTTTAGCGAAAATATCGCTTACCTTATAGGTGGCCACCAACTGTGCCCGTTTCGTAGAGCCTCGCCCCTGCCGCTGGATTCATGTAGGTGACCTCTTATTTCCTCATGTCGGGGTCAGCAATGTGTCGTGGCGAAAAATTCATCATCAGAAGGCTTTTTACCTAAAAATAAAGGCTATTAGGACTCGAGATAGACAGACAGAGTTTTAAGGCTTTATTGCAATAAATCAACAACACGGACTCAACCCAATTCGGCCGAATGAGATTGAGCCCCGAACATTACAGCAATTGAAGTTTTTATAACAATTTCTTATCATTTTGACCTCGTTCGATTAGCTCATTCTGCACCAGATTTTACTGTCCATTATTCCTCTTGGTGTCTGTTCGGCTTATTTTGATTGGTCTAAAACTGGGTGGATGGCTTCCTCTTACCATCTTTGGGCTTTTCTTATGTCATTTCCTATCTTTTCTGACCTCGCTCGAATGAGCTCTTTTGCCCATCTTCTCTGACTCCCTTCTACTCCTGTCCGGCCGAACCTTGAGTTTCCATGGGAACCCTTATTATCTCCTTACTTTCCTATCACTGGCCCCCTCGTGGTATTTTTATTTTTCTATGCTGTTCCCATTTTCTTCAACTGGCCAAGGCTTCAATTCCATATATGGGTTTCCTCTCATCATTTTCTTTCTTAAACCTTCCAAACTTTTTTATAATAGTGACCTGAAGCTTAAGCTTTAATTAAAAAGAAATATAGTATGTGCTTTCATTTAATCATTGCTTGGCATGCTTGATTTGTCTTCATTTCTACACTAAAGTTAATTTCTAATATATTCTTCTAATATTTTTGCCAATGCCTGAATTTACTAAGATTTTCTCTTCATGCATTATGTCAGCGTGACCTTACTTACAGCAAAAGCCTTTTGTTCCTTTTCTGTTAATTCACCAATCCATCTGGTCTCTCTATGTGCCTTTCAGAGCCATCTTCTCTGTGTTATCACTTCCTAGCCTTGAATCACAGGTGTTCTCAAATTCTTATCCTGTCCGAAGCTGGTTTTGGTGAGTCAATTTTCTGTTCTTTTCTTACTCTGTACATTTTACTGTAAGCTTAAAAATAATGCAATATAACTGATTTTGAGTTAACTATTTGCTTGACCTATCATATTTGGTTAACATTCTAATTTATGCTTAATCTTAATATTTTAGAAGCTTTTAATTATTTTTTATGGCTCTTTATGATAATTTGCTATTCTCTATGATAATATAAAAATTTTCCTTCTACACTAACAGAGCAGGGCCGTCAAGCACTAAGGCATAAAACAAATACGGATCACATATCCTCTGTTCCATCACTCACAATGGACTTCCAAACTGCTGTGTGAAGCAACAACCGCACAAGAACTGTGAGTTGGGAGCTTTATGAAATGGCTTTTCATGGCTGAGAAATGCACATACACCTAAGATCAATTTATGCAATGTCAAGTGTAGGCTGGGGTGATGTACAGAACACTGCCATTAGAATCTGATTTAATGGAAAATGTTCTCTGGAGTGAAGACGACTGTTAATGCCACATTAAACAAAGTCAATTTAGATAATAGCGTGCTTCCTACTTTGGCAACAGTTTGATGAAGGCCCTTTCCTGCTCCTTCATGATTGTGCCCCTATACAAAAAGCAGCTCCTTACAAATATGGAGAAAGTTGAGTGGCCTGCATAGATTCCTGACCTCGATCTTATTGGACACCTTTGAGATAACTTGAAATGGTGCTAGCAAGCCAGGCCTTCTTGTCCAACATCAGCACCTGAACTCAGAAAAGCTCCTATGGGTGAATCAATACAAATTCCCACAGAAACAATGGAGACTGTTATAGCAGAAAAGTCGGGGGCAGCTCCATATTGATGCCCATGGTTTTGGAAAAGGATATCCAATAAGCTCATACATGTGTTGTAGTCAGGTGTCCACAAACATGTAGGAATATCATGTATATAACAGCACTTCCACAGGAAAAAGAAACTTTCACAGAACCCTTATAGACATCAGAAACATGCATCATTTACACATTTAGAGAAGACTGCAAAACAACAAGTTAAATATAACACAGAAATAAGCAGACAGTACAACATCATCACAGGGCTTATTCACTAACACATAATGAGTCAAACGTGTGTCACAAATTAATCTAATATGCAAATCTTTATGTGATGGAAGAAAACTGGCATGTATAGGCGATGACTTGACAAGACTCTGAACCCAGGCTGATGCAGCTTCTTCATTAGAGACAACCAAAGATCTATAAACTATACAGTAAGCTACCAGTCTAAGTGTAATGTGTTTGTTTCTTTAGATGTCATTGTCAGTAAATGTAATGAAAATTAAGATGCCCTGCAGTGCAACCTTATTAGAATCCAAGAAGAACTTAAAATTTTACAAGAAAACTTCACTGTGCTGCAGTAAAATGTGACACAACTGAAAAATGAGAGCTCAGCACTGAATGAGAACTACAAGGAGCTGCTATCAAATAATACAGAGCTGGAAATTTACAACAAGAAGCTGCTATCAAATATTACAGAGCTGGAAAAGACCAACAGTGAGTTACAATCTAATCAAGTTGAACTTCATTCTACAATTTCCTCACTTAATAAGAGTCACACTGAGCTGACTTTGAGATTCAGAGATTTGGATGAATGCTGTCCTGTTACAAACCAGCTGACTCAGGGTAAGTGATGTCCACTTGAGTCCCTACTTTATTTGTTGAATTTTCTGAACTAATGTTGAGCTAAAAATTAGATGTTTTCTTTTTTTTTTCTTTCTTAATGTAAGCATACTCAGGCTATTTCATTCTGGATACAAAAAAGGCTGAGAACAGAATCCTGTGTACTTTTTATTTTCAATGCACATTTTACTCTTTCTCTGTGTCTGGTGACAGACTTTTGGACCCCTTCATGGGTTTACCATTTTAACTCTATATAACATCAAAGGTCTTTTATAGAAGACCCCATTTTAATTGCTACCCCAACATGAAAATCTTGTGTTAATGGACTATTGTGACTCTGTAAGGTTCAGCATGACACTCAGAGCAGTGGACATTACCTGCCTTTCTGTGTCCACTGGGGAAATTATTTTGTGAGCTTCCTTCACTTGCACAAGCCGTCTTGCTAGTAATCTTCACACCTGAAGAATACTCTGATATTCAGTAGATTAGTTATATTAGAAATAAATGCCGTTTTGTCATTATTGCCCTTGAAATTTTGAATCCTTGTCTCTCCACATATTTCTGTTTTACATTATATGATAAATATAGAAGCAGTATTTTTCTTTGCATTCCAACTAAACAGAATGCAGTTTTGAGGAACATGTTCTGATATTTTTCAAATAAGTATTTAGTTCTGAAGTAACGTAGTTCTGCTACCTAATCATGGCACTAGAGAGTGATGATGTGTAGCACGTTGATGCAAGTAAGAAGCTCGCTGTACTCTAAACACATGGCAGTAATGGCCAGTATCCAGCTGCTGTCCAAGGCCCTGAATCACTTTATCATTTTTCCTGTGGATTTCTTTTAGGCTCTTTGATCAGAATCTAAACTCAGCGTCGTCTTCCTCATATTTTTCTCTTTTCTCTCTGGTTCCATAGCAAGGAAGTGCAATGTCTGCCCAAAGAAATGGCTACGTTTCAAGAGAAATTGCTATTACTTCTCAACAGATAAACTGAACTGGGATGACAGTCATATTAACTGCACATCAATGGATGGACACTTGGTGATCATAGAGAGTGCAGAGGAGCAGGTACACCTTTTATTGTTCTGAGGGTCACACAGGAGACATTCATATACAATTGAACAGAAAGACAACATCTTAGATGGTAAAATGGGACGGGGAGATTAGTTAATTATCAAATGTCCCAGTTTATCTGCTGCAAGTTTCTATCTTTTCAGAGTTTTTTACCAAATAACCCAGCATAACTGACATACGTTTCTTTTTCCTTCAGTCTTTCTTAATAAACACAATAAAAACCAAAAGAGAAACTGCAGAGAAAAAATACTGGATTGGACTGACTGACCAGGGAAAAGAAGGTCATTTTGTTTGGGTGGACAACAAATCCCTGGATGTTAGGAGCAGGTAAGACGAAAAACAGAAATTACACCTTTTAGATACAAATGAGTAGACATAAGGAATTCAGATAACGGCAGAGCTTCACTGAGGGTCACAGGGATTGGCAGCAATGCAATGTCACTGGCAACAATGAAAACTGGCAGATAAAAATGAACTCCCGAATGTTCATCAGCATCAAAGCAGGGCACTGAATTCACTAGAAATTCCTCCTGCTCATCACATTCTGCTTTTCAGTTATAAACAGATAAGTTAAAATGGGACCAGGAAGGATTGTTGTGGCTGACATGGTGTTTGTATTCAAAAACAGATTGAGAATTTTGACATTTTCACCATCAC
>JANRMT010062807.1:31900843-31911128 GCA_026402145.1 Polypterus bichir lapradei
TAGATAGATAGATAGATAGATAGATAGATAGATAGATAGATAGATAGATAGCACTTTATTTGTCCCCTGGGAGAAACTGAGCTTTTTACATAATATCATAACATAAACACAGCAAACAAAAACAACCCACCTAAAAAAATAAACTAGAAATACTAAAAATAAGGAAAAACTTCTAACTTGGCAAAAGAAGTCCCAGTCCTAGTGAAGCATTATAAAGGCATATTGATTTTTTTATCTGAAATTTACCAATGATTGTGAGTCTTTAGAACTTTAGAAAAATTTAGACGAGAACAAGCCATTCAACCCAACAATGCTCACCAGTCTTATCCACTTAATTTTTCCAAAATAACGTCAAATTGAATTTTGAAAGTCTCTAAAGTCCTACTGTTTACCAAAGTAGCTTATTCAATGTACCTGTGGTTCTCTGTGTAAAGAAAACTTCCTAATGTTTGTGTAAAATGTACCCTTAACAAATTTCCATCTTGACCTGTGTTCTTAATGCACTAATTTTAAAGTAACAGTCTCGATCCACTGTCCTAATTCCCTTCATAAGTTTAAACACTTCAGTCATGTCTCCGCTTAATCTTCTTTCACTTAAAGTGAAAAGGCTCAGATCTTTTAATCTTTCCTCATAATTCACCCCCTGTACCACTGGAATTAGCCTAGTTACTCTTCTCTGTACGTTTTCCAGAGCTGCTATGTCCTTTTTATAACCTGAAGACCAATACTGCACACAGCACTGCAGATGAGGCCTCACCAGTGTGTTATAAAGCTTAAGCAGAACCTCCTTGGACTTGTACACCAAACATCAGGGTGTTATATAACCTGACATTCTGTTTGCCTTCTTAAAAAACACACGAAACAGAATGAACTTGGGATAATTCAAAACACACCACTTAATGAAAACGTGTAAAGGGAAGGGCATGGTGGAGCACGGTGACCACTGAAACAATATCACACGTCTTTTTGGATTACATAATTATTGATTATAGTAGTAAAATAGCTTCAGAAGGTTACAAAAACATCTTGTGTGCTGCATTGAAGAAATCATCTCCAGATCCTTAGTCTAGCATTTTCTCATGACGAACACACTGCCAAACAAAGCATAAACTGGGGAAAAGACAGAAACTCTTGGAACAGTCAAAGACGTCTCATAATTTTAATTCAGAATTGCATTTATGTCTCTTTATTTCAGACCCCTGCTAAACAAATTTCAAACAAAAAAATTCCACAGCAAAAGCTCATTAAATCATCTAGAAACTACCAACAGTCTTTTGTGATAGCACAAGGTTACAGACTTAATGCAACTACAACATTCAAATGATCTTTGCATAACAATAAGCATTATGCTATGTGATTGTAAGTCAATGTGTTGGCACACACATGTTCACCAAACAAAAACTGCTGTGTTCAAAATAAAAAAAAAACTCCTACAGAAAACCAAGAAATGAATGATGAAATTCTACTCTTCTAAACTTTATCTTTTTATGTCAAATCTGTACTGCCTGCTATTCAAGGATGACAGCCACTGTGTTCAGACCCTCGGCAGAAGTAGAGAAGGATTGTGTAAAGGTGATATGAATACAGCACAGGAGACCATTCAGCACCTACTGTACAAGATGTCATGTCACAGTGCATAGTGCAGTGCATCCTATCACTAATCGCTGATTTTTACCTGATGCTAATTACTCCCATGATGCCCTTGTTTCTGTGCCTCTGTTTGAGTGTCATCTGTTCTGAATATTGCCATTTATTTGCATTATATTGCCATTTTCAATTTACAGGCTGCTGCTGGGAGATATCATTGAAGATAATAATATTTACTTTCACTAACATGCACATGATTTCAACTATATCTTTCAGTCAGATCAAATTACATTTCTGCTACAGTAATCAGTGAATCTGTGAGATTAAAGAATCAACGAATGATAACTGCTTTTCTCTGAAAATATAAAAAAATACATAAAGTTACAAGGTTATGCCACCTTTTAATTCAGTAGTTCTAAATTTTATTTTAAGTGAATAAGCACACAACCATGAATTTTCTTTAACACCAGTCATCCATTTAAAACATATATTACAACAGACCCCAAAATTGCTTTGTCCAACTTAAGGAAGTAAGGAAATCAAGTAAGTTTATTATGGAGAAAACTGAGAATCTAATCCTCACATTGATTTCTAGTGGAAGGTAAGTAATGCAATGTATTATTCAGCGGCTGTTCAAATCATCCTATATTCAGTCTTCAGGTAACTGAAAATGCTGTTCCATGAACTATTACTGGATACAAAGTATGGACACGTATCTTCAGTTTGTAAGTCTTTACATTGGCTTAGAGTTGATTTCAAAATGATTCTTTTGACTTATAAATTTATAAATAGCTCTGGTCCTGCTTAATAGTCTAAATTTATCCCAACACACAAAGTCTAATCTCAAGATGGCAGCCTACTAAAGATTCCAAGGATTAATAAAACAATAGTGGGAGGTTGAGCTTTTCCTTACAGGACCCCAATGATGTTGAATGATCAGTCTGCTAATATATGAGGAGCCCCTTTAGTTTCAGCTTTTAAATCCCAGCTGACTGCTCACTACTTTAGTATGGCGTACCCTAAAGAAAGCTACTGACTAGTTGTGCATCCCATTTCTCTCTTTGTTAGTCATTTGTACAAGTACATTAGTATTACAATACTTACTGACATTTCTGTTTATATTCTGTTTCTCATGTTGATGTCTTGTCATGGCACCTGGTATGTTCTGTCTAAGCTGTGTTCCTTCCTGGTGCTGTGCAGCACTTTTCAACCACCATGCCGCTGTCATTGTGTGACTTACACTCCCTCCAGCACAGCAGCTTGGAAGGGCTGCACAGATGTGACATTCCCAAAATGTAAAGAGCAGCAGCTTATTGATTGCGTGTTGGTGATTTGTGATGCTCAATATTCCATGAGGGAAAGCAACACCCTATCTTTACACCCTCTGTTCATTATTTCTGTAATGGTTCTTGCACTGCTAAATGGTAAACGGTAAGTACCACCTCATATATTATCCACATCCACTTCTCAGTACAAAATATTGTAAAGGAACATTGGCTATAATGCCAGTCTGTAGTCCCACCCAATATGAAAGACAGCAAGAATGAAATAAGTTAGTCATCTTCTGAGACTGCCCAATATGAACTTATGTAATGTCGTAAAATGTACAGTAGGGTGCGGTTGGCCAGTTAGTGTTGGTCACTGGAACTTGTCAACTTTCTGTTTGATTTTATTTTTTTTAGTTAGACTTTCTCCAGCAATTCTTCTGATGGAGTTTTTAATTTCCATTCATCTATTACCAACTCTGTCATACCTCAGGACTAATATTAGCAATTATTATTTTGTGTGTTAATCCACTTGAAATCTCTCAATTTAATGTTGTATTTAATTTCATTTGTATAGTGATGTGCGTTCATCATGTCATTTGTATTATCATGGTGAGTCTGTTACAGTGCTCTGAGCCTGTACTGAGTAAAGAGTATTATGTAAAAAAAGGAAAATAAAATGGACTCAAAGAACAAAATATTTGTCTCATTGCCCCTCTGCACTTCACACTTTCTTTTCTATGTTTTTTTTCTTTTTCTTTCTCTGAAGTCCAATTTCTTTTCACATGTCAGATATTAGTGGGTTATACAGACTAACTCTGTATGAGTGAGTGTGTCAAGTTGGGTCCTGCTTGGTGCCCAGTGGTGCCAAGTTCACCTTTGGCTCAAACTGCCTGTTTATTGGAATTGAGTTATTCATTCATCCATGATGTACCTGAGTTGATTCATCCATTCACCATTTATCAGTGCTACACCAACATCAGCCTCATTTGATTTGACTGCTCTAAGCAGACATTCTACTTGGATTTGCCCCCCTGACACCAAGACCTCTGCCTCTAACCCTGTTAGCTCAAGCCATCAATGACAGTAATGTATTCTTCTAGTTTCTTCTTTCTTTTCTCTGTCTTTACAGGATGGCTCCAAGTTTAGTTTATTCCATTTAGCTCATAGCAATTAACAGGCCAACTCGAGTCGCATTAAACTGCACAGCATCAGCCCGCCATTATGACCAAAACTCAGCTTATGATGGCACACTTAACAAAAGCATCACTGTGTTTTACAAACATCAATATGGCATTAAGTAAAATGTGACATTGAGTGAATGACGTTTTGACATTTCAGTGTCTTAAGGCACCTGAGAGCTTTTCTGAAACAGATTATCAGGAATAAAAAGGATTTGAGTGAAGGTCGATTTAGCAAATTCAGATCATTCGGTGCTTCGATTCTACTGCCACTTTATATCAAGTGTGTCTGGGCAATGAGGGTCTTATATGAAACTTTACAGAGTTACCCACAGAGAAAAATAACATCTCCACAGATTTAAAACTACACTTAATAAATGTTTTTAATGAAATAAAATGTTGGTTAATGTCTGCATTCTCTACTGAAACAATTAATAAAATATGAGAAATTAAACTATGTCAAAAGCACACAAAAAATAAAAGATGAGTATTATAATGAAGTCACTGGAGATGTGAAGTGCTGTGTCCACTGAAATCAGAAATGAGCTGATGGTGGTGGTCTGCCTGTCAAAGCCCCACTTTATTTCTTAATTGCTAACCTGTGATGTTGTTCTGGTCTGATGCTGGCTGCTCTTTTATTTCTCTGTTGCCACTTTCAGTATGGAGTCAAGCCATTGTGATTTCACAGATCCACTTCTGTTTATCACTGCATTCTCCATCATACCAGCCATCATATATATTGTTCACCTGCAGCTGAACGCAGTCCTCTCCATTAGGATTATTCTTAGTCCAGTTGTCTGGCTCAGACTTACCATCATGAGCTCTTTGGCCCCAGAAGCTGCAAGAGAAGAGGAGTTATCAGTGCTGAACTGGTAGCTGCACTCCAGAGTCAGATATCTCAGACACACTTTGTGTTCCTAGTGTGAGGTCCTCACATACCAGAAACAGAAGAATAAACACACTTTTGTTATTACAGTATAACAATGAAACTGACTGATGAATGTGACTTAATTTGAGTAACGCTGAATTTTCAAGTCTGAAGACAGCAAACCTCATAGTAGACCCCCACAACTTTTAGTTCATACAGTATACTGTATTATCAAAGTTCTGAGGAATCTGTATTGTCGTGATTTGTTTGTGTCAAGTAAATTGCAACTGACCCATTTTACTTTGTGCTAAAGAAGGTTTTGGTGTTTAATGGTGTTAATATTGTAAGCAATTTATTGTTAATGTATTAACAAGGTAGATTTGAGGGAGTCATCCAAACCTGTACTTATTACAGAGTGCTACATAAAAATAGATTGAAATTACTTCATTATATTTTATAAAATTCTGCTATTACTGTCACTTTTACTACTAGTTAGAAAGAAGAAACTCTAAAGAGCAAAGAGCAGCTGCTAGCATCCTGTAGTGAAAAGAAACTCTGCAGTGTCTGAAAAGAACGAGATGCCATTGTGTTAGCATAAGAACAATAAAAAGACACAATTCAGGGGTCCATGACCCAACTTTAAAAGAGCTGAGAAAGACTTGAATGTTCACCACTGCATTCTTGATACTCTTACAAAAATAAAATATATGTAAAATGTATTTAAATAACACATTTATATGCATATAAATATATTTTACAATATGTTATAGTTCAAGGATAAATATATTACAATTTATTACAGTATCCTCCAATATATTGTAAAATATTTAAATTATTGCTATTTTTTATATTGCAATATATTTTTTAAAAATATATTTCTTAGTATATTTTAAAATACTAGGAATAATACATGCAACAATAATATAAAAATATTATCTTTTTAAATATACAGTAAATTGTAGATATACAATAAATTTTTGCAGTTATATTTCTAAGTACCTGTCACTTTTGTCTGTTGCTGTATAATGTTGAAATCTATTAATCTGGCAGTGGAAATATCATCTAGTAAGCACCTTTGAAGTCTTGCTGATATTGAGATATGCTGTACACCATATTGTGACAACACAAATTATAAACAGACTTGATTCATTTGAACTGTCCAGAGTTTGTTCCAGCCTTGTGCCCTGTGCTACTTGGCATAGACTCCCTGGTCAGGATTAAGTGGATTAGAAAATGACAAGATATAATGCAAATTCCTGTAAACCATTTAAAGAAATCAAAAATATCATCCTTCTTCAGGCTATAAGGGCTGAAATTGGTTTTGATGAAGTTATACAAAACTTAAGTTTTACCTTTTATTTTTTATTAATCAAATTATTACACTTATTAGCATTTTACAGTAAATAAAAAGAGGAACTTGACAGTGGTTTCACAGCACTCATGTTACAGAAAAGTTAGGCTATCATATATTATAAGTTGGGATGGCATGGAAAATGCAATAACAAAAAACCCATGATATTTCATGCTTTTTATAGTCAACTTCATTTCATTTCTTAATATACATCCATTCCTGCATTTCAATACAAACCACCATCTGGTCCTGCGTTACCACAACTGCCAACAAGTCAGATGAGAGACTGAGGAGCTGCTTCTGCTATTTCTCACTTTTATGCCCCGCCAAACCCCTGCCCCACCCACTGCGCTACAGTTTGTGCTCAGAAGCTATTTGTGGAAGTTGGCTGCTCTTTTCCACGTTAAAAGAAAAAATACTTTTTTGGGAAAACTTAGATAGTTGAATTACTACGTGTCATTCACACCCGGGTTGACAATACAGTGAATGAGCTTAGTATGGCACTTTTTAACTTAAGATCAGTCACAAGTGAGACAGGTGTGTTAGTGACTGGCTCAGTTGTGAAATGTGAAACCTGCTAAAGGAGTTTCTTTCAGTGTAAAACAAGGAATATTACTCCTTATTTATGTCTATAGTTCATATATTTTCTATATAGCGACACATACACATTCCCCATGAAGCTTTAACTTTTATTCTTTCTTAGACACATCTTTAGGATTACTACAACCAATAATGTAGAAAAATGGGCAGCTCACAATCAGAACAATCACAACATACGTCTGATGGCTCAATAAAATGTGTACAAGTGACAGGAAATGTGTCATTATATACATCA
Organism: Polypterus bichir lapradei; assembly: GCA_026402145.1. Taxonomy (NCBI): domain Eukaryota; kingdom Metazoa; phylum Chordata; class Cladistia; order Polypteriformes; family Polypteridae; genus Polypterus; species Polypterus bichir. The sequence goes on from JANRMT010062807.1 coordinate 31,907,931, forward strand.
CTATACATGTGGTTTGGCTATATTTTGGATTTGAAGGTAATAGGTGTCATTTGGTACTTCTTCTTCTATAAATGTTTTTGAAAATAACAATGATAATGCCCTAAAATCAACAGCAGATATTTAGCACCAGGAAAGAAAAAAATTGTAGAAATTGCTTGTAAAATGCATCAGAATTATTATACTACCTGCAAAATGCAAAACAGAGTGCAAAATATTCTCAAGAAGAAAGTTATGAAGTATAACTGTGACTCACAAAGAGAAAGACTAGCATGTTTTATGAAAATTATTACAGAATAATAGCTGTTTACTTTTGGATTATGTAATTCATGAGCATAAATGCCAAACATCCCTTAAGGCATAAGGGGTGTAAGAGCCATTTCCTAGTTACATAAGATTCATAAATGTTTTACTTAATGATAGTGCATAATCTATAGGAGGTTCCTATAACCCCCATAAGTTGAATTGAATTGTAGCTATTTCTAACTGCTCTGACTAAACATTATTCTCAGTTAGTGATCAGCCTTGCCATGTGTAAGGTGTAGAGAGCACAAGGTTTTAAACTGTGCCTCTCGTGCCTTTTGAGCATTGCGTACCTTGTGTGCATGTTTTGTGTGCTAAAAAACATGTAAGATAAAGCACTTAATTGAAAGTGCTGCGCCGTACGTTTAAGGCATACAGAAGAAGAAGTTAAGAATCTAAAAGTATAGAAGAAGAAGTTAAGAATCTTTAAGTACAGAAACAACTAAAGTTTTACAAGAAAAGCTAAGTTTAGAGAAGATACATTTTTCTTTTTTTTGCATTTTATTCTATGTGTGTAACAACTTTTTTTCTTTATTCTTGTGTGGATTACTTGCTTTGAATTTTCACTAAATATTTTTAAAACAAACTTTTGGACTGAGAGATTTCTTTCAACAGACGTTTTACCCGTGCTTGAACTCTTATTACACTCCGGCAGCTACAAGGAGTTAACGTTCTTCTTCTTGTTTTAGCACCTGAATATCTTACAGAATGAATATCTGAATGTATCCCATGTCAGGGTTTTGGATCCTCTATGGCCAGTTTACTGAATGTTCTTAAAATTAGGTAGAAGCTTACCTTGCATCCACTCACCCTATTAAAATGATCATTTACATCACATATTTTTACTTCTAGACTTTTCTTTGCTTCAACTTTCTACTATCTACAACCAACATTTAGTCTTAAACAGAATTACTGCCATAATTGCCTGTTCCTTTTGATGGAAATTTTCTACTGCCTTTCCTCACTCTCACTTTTTGGAAATCTTCCTTTTTTATTTGACATGTTTGTGAGTGTGTGTGTTTGTGTGTTTGTGTGTGTACTTATTTAGAGGGCATATTTAAAAAGACATATCCAGGGACAAATAAAGTTCTGTTTATCCGTTTATCTATCTAATAAACTGGAGCTGCAAAACTGTATGAAAGGTGCTATAAGTAAAATAATTACAGTAAATTCAGTCATAAGAGCATGTGGACAGTTTAATTCTTTAAGACTACACAAATTTAAGAACAACCCTCTGCTGGTGAGATAACCCTGGCCACTGGTTTAGATGTGTAGTAGCAACTGGTTACAGTAACCCTGCAAATCATCTTTGTTGTCACCAGGTGGCAGCAGATCCCACATATTTAAGAGGCCAGATGAATCAATGGCCACTGGCTCTGCCACCCCAGTGAGAACAGACTGCCATGCTTTCCATTCTAACTTAATCTATACTAATAAAAGGCAAAGCCCTCACTGACTGACTGACTCACTCACTGACTCACTGACTCACTCACTCACTCACTCATCACTCACTGACTGACTCATCACTAATTCTCCAACTTCCCGTGTAGGTAGAAGGCTGAAATTTGGCAGGCTCATTCCTTACAGCTTACTTGCAAAAGTTGGGCAGGTTTCATTTCGAAATTCTACGCGTAATGGTCATAACTGGAAGCTATTTTTCTGCATATACTGTAATGGAGTTGAGCGTGAAAGCTGTGGGGGTGGGGTTTCGTGTGACATCATCACGCCTCTCACGTAATCACGTGAACTGACTGTCAACGCAGTGTGTAGAAAACCAGGAAGACCTCCAAAAAGTGCTGAAGAAAACATGCATTATATAATTGAGAAGGCAGCGAAACAATAAGAAGCGAGCGAGTGACATATACTACCATATTCATGAGTGCTGCTACTTCGGAAAGAAAGCAAGGTGTAAACCTAAACTTTAAATTAAGTTCATAGACAGACTACCGCTGGCGTTTCTCATGCCCACGGGTAATGCGGGATACAAGTTTAATGAGGACGCAGGATATAAACGAGAGTTTCGATCACTTTGTAACTAAGTTAAAATTGCAGGTGAAGGGGTATGCTTATGTAAATTCCGAGAGACTGTGTTTGTGGGGGATTGACAGTTAAGGCGGGTGGGGGAGTCACGTCATCATCTCCCCTCCCATTTCCCTCATTTCGCTCTGAGCTGAGCTCCGCGGCTAACGCCGTCTTCCGAAGCAGCTTCGTCACACTGCCACCAAATATTCACAGAAAAATCCACAAGTTAATACACACGCTGTCTCTAGAGTTTCTCCACACTGAATCCTCCAGGCACTACTTACAAAAGGTTACATTGACAATCGTGTTACGTTATTTTTAAAATCTTTCCTTTTCTTAGCACAAGCACAGCTGAGAAGCTTCGATGCATGTGCTCCATAACGCGTTAAAAAATAATGCATTTAATCACACTTTGCATTACAATCAAAGGGGAACTTTTGTCAATGCATGATTTCCTGGTACACCGATTACATTGATCAGCGCATCGCGATTAATTTTAGCCTCGCACCACATTGGTTTGAGAAGAAGTATGAAAAAATATGAGGTTAACACAGAAAATCAGATCACCAATTCAAGCTTTATGAGTAATCGATTCACCATCAATAATTGTTTTGGTAAAGCCATACTCAGTGTAATCCTCCTTCCATTTTATAATTTTTCCGCCACTAGCCATGATTAAATGAACGGTAAAAAAGTAAGAGCGAAGCGAGGGTGACTTATTTAGGCAGGCATATATATGACAGCAACACTCATGACAATGTCAATCATGTTACGTTATTATTAAAATGTTTCCTTTTCTTTTTCATTACTTCTTTAACACACTACTTCTCCGCTGCGAGGCGCGGGTATTTTGCTATATATATATATATATATATA
>JANRMT010062807.1:31923985-31959189 GCA_026402145.1 Polypterus bichir lapradei
AGACACAGGAAGGGACATCAGCAGTGTCAAGCTGTCAATCATCCGGTATGCAGAAGAAGAAAAGTGAGAGGCATTAGAACACAGCGCCAACCCATGTTGTGGTGGTACTATTACAGTCACTAGAGGCCTTCAGCTGTCCCCAGTGCACACATGAATGACAATATATAGAAATAAACAGCTATGGTTTGTATTCCACAGTGCTTCTTTAGAGAACACAACCAAAATAATAATGCTTTTCCAGGTTTGATAGAGGTCTGTGTTCTGGACACTGTCTTTCTTTTAATCTGCACTCTTTTATCAGTTTCTTTTCAATATTCTTCTCTGCTGTCACATATTTCATAAAGAGCTCAGTCTATGAGACCCAAGGCCTGACACCAGGTGGCCGTTGTTCATGCCTGCTCTTCATGATGGCCATCTTCTTAGAATCCACAGCTCCCAAATTCATGTTATCATTGAGAGTGGACATACATATTTGTGTGGAGCAACATTTACAAACCCAATCTGATGGGCTGCCAACCTTCTGAAAAATGTAAGGGAAATACTAAGATTGAAAAGACTTAGTAATGCCATGCTACAGACCTGAAAGCAAGACACAGAACCACACTTCCAGTGACAGGGCACCTTTGTTTGCCAGTGTGGGAAGACACACAGGTAGTGAGCCAAAGGCCCCGCAATGTAAGGCACCCGGAATGAAACATTCAAGGGCTTAAGTGTAAATGGGAGAGACGCACATTAAGAAAAAACTGGCAGTGCCACTTAGGAATACCAGCTTAATCACCAGGTGATATTGCTGTACTATAATATAGCTGACGGCAGGTCTTCTTGGATTCAGAGCTCGCCAGTTTGTCTTTATCCTCCTGTAGAGTGATTAGCACATTAGAACAGTTGTGACAACAACATGCTCTTCAGCCCAATTCTGTTCATCTAGACTGTCTAAAATAATATTAAGTTGAGATCTGAAGTTCAACTCTCTACCAGACTACTTGGTATTTTGTTCCATACTGTATGTCTATGGTTGTTCGTGTGAAGAAAATGGTGGTAGAATGAAGACTAGTCCAAGGATTTAAGTGACTCTCTGTTGGGTCTGCCATTCAAACCACCTTTTCTGTGTGTTTCTTGTTTTAGTCACCACTTGTTTAGGTTGATCCAGAGTTCACAGAAGTCATCTGTAACTTGTGGAGTTTTCAATTTCAGTCAGATATTCTTTCTCTTTAACCAGAATGTGCTCTGTTACTTATTTTATAAATACTGTATGTTGTAGAAATTGGAATATGTTAAATAAGGAAATTAGTCATTTATATATTAATTGTGAGAGAAAAAATATGTCAAAATATCGAATATCATTAAAGAAATTGAGCACCTTAAAAACAAGCTCTGATCAGGAATGACATCTGAACCTAATATTGTGGGACTTCATATTTCTGCTATAATACAACATTTACACCCAGATAACAACATGGCTATCGTTTTCAAGATTAGTTAAAATGCCTCTTGTATCCCTGGTACCTTTCACTATGTATCCCCCTGCTGAGCCTGCTGTTTTTGTGCTGGTAGTAGCAATTCAACCAGCTGAATATGGAATGGAAGCTCATGCAGCTCAGACCCTGCATAAAACTATTTCATGAACAATGGAAATATGAGAATATATCCTGAGAAAACATAATTTACAATGAATGAGTCTGTCGCAACAGCTATCTAAGGATTATTAGCTTATGAAGAGCTCATGTAGAAATAGATCTAAGATAGCTAGTTGTAATGAATAGTTCAGCCATTTTAAGTAGCAGTACTCAAAACAATAAATGGACCAAATGGTGACATGTGTGAAGTTAGTCGCCAGGTACCTTTCATGAATGTGTGGCCCACTCTAATGCTGGTACAATATACTGTATTATGCAGCAATGGTCCACTCAATCTCTGTCTGAAATAAATTACAACAACAACAACAACATTGATTTCTATAGCACATTTTCATACAAACAATGTAGCTCAAAGTGCTTTACATGAAGAAGAAAGAGAAAAAAGACAAAATAAGAATTAAAATTAGGGAACATTAATTATCATAGAATAAAAGTAAGGTCCAATGGTCATGGAGGACAGAAAAAGCAAAAAAAAAAAAAAACTCTAGATGGCTGGAGAAAAAATAAAATCTGCAGGGGTTCCAGGCCATGAGACCAACCAGCCCCTCTCTAGGCATTCTACCTAACATAAATGACCTCAAAATCAGTCCTCACTGTATTCAGGGTTCTCATGGAAGAATTTGATGATGACGGTCATGTGGACTTCTGGCCTGTAATCCATCAATGGAGGGACATCATAGTGCTTTGAATAGGTGGCGGTGTCACAGATCACCACCACAGAAAACCGGAAAAAGAACAGAAGAAAAAGTAGAGGTTAGTACGGATTTTGGAGCCACCATGAATAATAATGATAATTAATTGAATATACAGAGCATCAGGATTAAACTAAGATGAAGCTATGAGAAAACATGTTAAAGTAATCTATTTTCAGCAGTGTTTTAAAGTGTTCCACTGTATTATCCTGGCAAATTCCTATTGGCAGGCTATTACAGAATTTAGGTGCATAACAGCTCAAGGCCACCTCACCACTTCTTTACAGTTTATCTCTTGGAATACTAAGTAGAAACTCATTTGAAGATCTAAGGTTACGATTTGGAGTGTAAGGTATAAGACATTCTGAAATATAAGATGGAGCAAGATTATTTAACACTAGAATTACCAGAGCCTACAAAAAAACTCATAGATCTGGCCCACCTTAAATCCGTTTGCACTTCTCCGTCAGCGTCTTTTGTCCTGTAAATGTGCTGATAAAGACAAGCAGCAAGTAGCCTGGTATCCCATCCCTCCACCGCCGCAGAACGTGCACAAAGCTCTCCCAGCTCATGCCTTGATTGATTATCTGGGAGTGAAGTGCTAGAGTTTTAGAGTAGAAATAATAGATCATTATTTGGAACACATGCATTTCATGTGTGCTCCGTTTCTACAATAATCTGTGTAAACACATTGTTAAAATAGAAACGTTTTTCATATTTCAGTAGTAAATGACAAAATGTTGGCATAAACTATATAATGTGTGAAGCCTGAAGTCCAAAGATCAAATAAACACTTTCACAAAAGGTTTAAGGACAACACAACAGCTTCCGTGGTGTAGTGGTACGATTTGCTGACTTGACAAATCAAGAGCACCCAGTTCGATCCTGACTGCCTCCTATATTTGCCATTTTCAGTAGTGTGCTGCTCTTATTGTTAATATTATACAGTACACACATACATTTTGTTTGCTTCTGTAACAGACGGTGTACATTTACTGTATAGGACTTGTAAAAGTTACCATTTATTTTTTCACTTTTATTCTTTTCAGCGCAATATGCAATCATCAGATTCAAATGTTAACAGTTCACACACATGCAAGGATCGTCCTTCCTACATTTACGACATGTGTACCTGTTGCAATGTGCACACTTCTCTCTATGCTGCTGGTTCCTATTACACACCTGAAAGAAAGAGACAATATATGTGACATTTTGAAGTAATTATTTTATGACCTGAATAATACCAATCAGAAAACATCAAAACACGAATGCAATATTATTTGAAAATGAACAGCGTCAGATCGGGTGTGAATTTATACTGGCGCTGTTAGTTACAGTCAGATCAGGACGGGCAGGGTTGGGTGGGGGATACAGCTTGATCGTGATTGAGAGAATAAAACTGAAAAAAGCTAACTTTTAAAAGTACTGTACAATAAATTTATACCCAATGTCCCATATATTTGTCTCTTTCTTTTTTTCTCCGTGCTGCTTTGACATCATGCACCAGAAGGCGTGAGCTTATTCAGTGCGAACAGGAGCGTGCAGGTGGCCAGTTGCTGTGTGCTATAACAAGCTTGGCTTGGCGGCGATCAATGCACATGTACTATGCAAGATATGCACAGGGGCCACTGAGAAATGAAGAGTGTTCATAGCTCACCTTACAGAGGAACTTTGTCGTCGCATCTTACTAGAAAAGGCGATGGAAAAAGAAAAGGAGGATGCAACATCAACATGCTTCTGTTCCAAGACAGCCGCTTTCTCCAGGAAAGTAAACTGAGTCAGTGTCAGGTGCCCTTTCAATTTAATAGGAACCACAGCATAGAGAGAAGTGTGCACATTGCAACAGGTACCCATGTCGTAAATGTAGGAAGGACGGTCCTTGTGCGTGTGCGAACTGTTAAAATTTGAATTTGATGATTGCATATAGTGCTGAACTGACCTCTCTGTACTATTCTTTCCTCTGCATGTCCTGGAGTACAAAAGAAACAACCCCATACAGCAACGTGGAGACTAGCAAGATCGGGGGAAAAAAAAAACACGTGGTCACTGATTACAACCACAAGATGTTATGCAAATGAATATGAATAATATGAATAATGTTGCATCCGTGCCACAGTGTTTTCCGAAATGTACTATAAAGGTCATAAAATGATTTATTCCATATATCATATATACCTATGTCTCTGTTTTGTTTTGTTGTTTTTGACATCATAGACCATAAGGTGCATACTAATTCAGCGTGAGTAGGAACACTCAATAAAACTGAATAAAAAAAAAATCAAGTGACGCTGAGATACGAAGAAGGAAGATTCACCAGTGTTTGTGTGTCAGCTTTTATCCCAGCAGATCAGAGAATGTTCAGTTCCATTGCCTCAAAGCACCACTCACATCTACAGTTACACCCAGTCTCAAATAAAAACTAACAGCGTCAGATCACTAGGGTGGTAGTATGTATTGTGATCGTGATTGAGAGAATAAAAGTAAAAAAAAAAAAGGTAACTTTTACAAGTCCTATAAATGTACACCGTCTGTTAAATACGCAAAGCAAATGTATGTGTGTACTGTATAATATTAACAATAAGAGCAGTGCACTACTGAAAACAGCAAAGATAGGAGGCAGTTGGGATCCAACCGGGGACTCTTGAGTACAAGTCAGCAAATCTTACCGCTACGCCACAGAAGTTGTATCATCCTTGAGCCTTTTGTGAAAGTGCTTATTTGATCTTTGGACTTCAAGCTTCACACATTATATAGTTTTTGCCAACATTTTGTCATTTACTACTAAAATATGAAAAACTTTTCTGTTTTAACAATGTGTTTACACAGATTATTGTAGAAACGGAACACACATGAAATGCATGTGTTCCATATAACGATCTATTAGTTCCACTCTAAAACTACAGCACTTCACTCCCAGATAATCAATCAAGGCATGAGCTGGGTGAACATTGTACGCGTTCTGCAGCAATGGGGGGATGGGATACCATGCTGCTTACTGCTTGTCTTTATCGGCACATTTACAGGACAAAAGACGCTGATGGAGAGGTGCGAACGGATTTAAGGTGGGCCGGATCTACTAGTTTTTTTGTAGGCTCTGGTAATTCTAGTGCTAAGGCTTTATAAACCATAAGCAGTATTTTAAAGTCAATTCTAAATGACACAGGTAACTAGTGTAGTGACATCAAAACTAGAGAAATGTGCTCGGATTTTCTTTTCCTACTTAAGATTCTAGCAGCTGCATTCTGCACTCGTTGCAATCGATTGACGTCTTTTTTTGGTAGTCCTGAGAGGAGTGCATTACGGTAATCTAGCCGACTGAAAACAAAAGTGTTAACTAATTTTTCAGCATCTTGCAATGTTATAAGAGATCTAACTTTTGCTATATTTCTTAAGTGAAAAAATGCTGTCTTACTAATCTGATTAATATGTTATTTAAAATTCAGGTCAGAGTAAATAGTTACCCCTAAATTCTTTACCTCCATCTTGACATTTAATCCTATTGCATCAAGTTTATTTCTAATAACCTCATTATATCCATTATTGCCAATCACAAAAATTTCTGTTTTCTCTTTATTTAGTTTGAGAAAATTACTATTCACCCATTCAGAAACACAAGTAAGACATTGAATCAGTAAATCAAGAGAGTCAGGGTCGTCAGGCGCTATTGATAAATACATTTGTGTGTCATCAGCATAGCTGTGGTAGCTCACGTTATGCCTCGAGATAATCTGACCTAACGGAAGCATGCAAATCGAAAAGAGCAGTGGACCCAGGATAGAGCCTTGTGGAACACCACATAGAGTATCGTGTGTCTTTGAAGTATAATTACCACAGCTAACAAAGAATTTTCTACTTGCCAGGTAGAATTCAAACCAATTTAAGACACTGCCAGAGAGGCCCACCCATTGACTAAGGTGATTTCTAAGAATATTGTGATCAATGGTATCAAATGCGGCGCTCAGATCTAAGAGGATGAGAACAAATAAATGGCCTCTGTCTGCATTTACCCGTAAGTCATTTATTACTCTAACAAGTGCAGTTTCTGTACTGTGATTTTTTCTGAAACCCGACTGAAACTTATCAAGAATAGCATGTTTATTGAGGTGATCATTAAGCCGCAATGACTGCCTTCTCTAGAATTTTACTTAAGAAAGGCAAGTTAGAGATGGGGATAAAATTTTCAAAAGCAGAGGAATCAAGATTAGTTTTCTTGAGCAGGGGTTTAACTACAGCAGTCTTAAGACAGTCTGAGAAGAACCCCATATCTAATGATGAGTTTACTATGGCAAGAATACTATCAATTAGAACGCCCAATACTTCTTTGAAAAAACTTGCTGGTATTGGATCAAGGACGCAGGTGGAGGGTCTCAGTTGAGATATTACTTTATGTAAATCAGGTAAATCTATCCTGGTGAAAGAATTTAATTTGTTTATAATGCAGTACCGGGGTTTAAGAGGAGCAGTATTGGGGAGATGTACTATATTATTTCTAATATTAATTTTTTGATTAAAAAATACAGCAAAAGCTTCAGTTTCACTGGAAATATTTTGGAGGCATTGCATGTGTGACCTGGATTTTGCAGATAATCAATTGTAGAGAATAAGACTCTGGGATAACTAGCATTGTTATTTATAATTCTAGAGAAATAACAGCGCCTCTCCATATGGACTATGTTGTTGTATTCTGTTATTTTAACCTTCAATATCTCATTGTGGATAAATCAGTTTAGATTTTCTCCATTTACACTCAGCTCTCCACAGCATGTTCTCTTTAGATCAAACACTCTTTTGGTCTTACACGATATAACAGTACTAAAAATTTTTTAACTATCTTTTCAGATGCGACTATGTCAGCAGCAGCTCTCACCTTAGTATTAAAATTTTCCACCTTACAATTTACATTATTCTCTCTATTGTAGTAAGCACCGCAAACAGACTGGTTGCTTAGAATGTTTGTAAATTTTGACGCTGCTGATGAATCAAAGAAGCATTTTTTAACAAGATGCTTCTCATGAATACTTTCATTATTTCTATTTTAAATAGTAAGAGAAAATTGTCTGATAGACCAATATCAATGATCTGCTTCACATCAACTTTTTTAGTCCTTTAGTAATTACTAAGTCTAACGTATGACCTGCTTTGTGTGTAGGCTGACTAATGTGCTGGCTCAAATCAAAAAAGTCAAGGAGGTTCATGAATACTTTTACTTTCGGGTCACACTGATTAAGGTTAAAGTCACCAACTATTAGGAGTGTGTCATAGTTCATAATTACAACTGACACCAAGTCTGAGAATTCCTCAAAGAAAGACGCATTGTATTTAGGAGGTCTATACACGGATAATACTACAAACTGAGAAACTCCATGAATAACAATGACAAGACACTCAAAGGACTTGAATTTACCAAAACTGACATCTTTACACTTTAACTGGCTCGAGTAAATGTTTGCTAAACCGCCACCTTTCTTCCCTTGGCGATCCACTTTAGCAAACCTGTTATTCGGAGGCGCAGATTCAATTAAAATAGCCACACCATCAGAGCTAAGCCACGTTTCACTTAGTGCAATAAAATCAATTTTCCTATCACTAATAAGATCGTTGATGGAAAACGTCTTTTTGGTTAATGTTCTAACATTTAATAAAGTCATATTTAATGTTTCGGAAGAGCAATTGTATGTGCGTTATGGGTATTCGAGATAGAAATTAAGTTATTTTTATTAACGCTGCTCTGTGCGCATTTTTTATTTAATCTATAATCTGTTTTTATAGTTTTAATACATGGTTCATCTAGGGGTGTAATTGTAATTAAGTTATTCGTATTTATGCCGCACTACCTAGTTTTTTTTACGTGCATTGAGGTTAGTTATTACAGTATTAATGGAGTGCACTTTGGAGGAAGATTTTGTTACCGAATTATCACATCCTAGCAAAGCATTATGGAAAGGGTTAGGAAAAAAAATAGACAGCCAAGAGAGACGAATTACCTTAGAGATGTTTTCGGAGAAAAGCGGCCTCTCCCAGAAGAGGTCCCAATTGTCTATGAACCCAATGTTTTGACTCTCGTAGAAGCCTTTCAGCCAGATGTTTAACGCTAGCAGACAACTGTAATACTCGTTCGATCTTCTAACAAGAGGTAGGGGACCTGAAATGAAGATTCTTGCAGCCGGGGTTCTCTCCTTCGTGGCTTTAATCAGTGCTGAGAAGTCCGCCTTGAGAATCTCTGACTGCTGGTGTCTCATGTCGTTTACCCTGGCGTGTATCACAATGGATGGCACTGCCATGTTTTTGTGCCTCTCGAAGACTGTCAGCACTTGTCTCATAACATCTTGGACACAAGCACTGGGAAAACAAGAGACAAAAAATTTCTGATTAGGGCAAGAGATATTTAGGTTTCATACGATTGAATCTCCAATCACAAATACATCACCCGGGGTTGAAGGCTAACTGGGGACATGAAGAGGGTCGAACCGGTTCTGGGTGGAGATACTTGCCTGTGCCGATGGAGGTGTTCTAGCCTTTAACCCCCACCTGCATAGCTGAAACAGGCCGAGTTCTTCATCATTGATGTCGTTGCTCTGACGACAAGGCGCAGGGGTAAAGCTCACTTGGCCTTGAAAGTGATCGTCACAGCATGAGTCGATGTTGCTGAACCGCAATTTGCTGTGATGATTTTATATGTTGGGGAGGATTTTTCCAGCAAACAAGACTTCAGATCTCTCAGGTGCCTCCGTCTGGACAGGAGTTTCTGGATCTGGATGTCGAAAGCCTGGAGTTCTTCGATGACGTTGTTCATCTCAACGTCGACCATTGTCTGCTTCCGTTTCGTGCCCTAAGAAATTAGAAGCTACAGACTATTGCTTTTAACCTGGAGTTAAAAGGCATTTATTTGAAAATAACAATTAAGACCATTCTGAATGAACTGCTTATTAAAGCACCAGAAAAGTTAATGTTAAAATCTTAATGTTAGTAAAACAGGTGTAGATACTTAAGTTAGAGTCACACTAGCCCTGCACAATGTACCTGGGAGTACACTGGCAGCCTGGAACAGAATTATGGAGGTTAAGCAGGAAAAAGAACCACTTAAGCCTTAATGTGTTAGGGTTACATTTAAAGAGTGATTGAGAATGGCAGAGCCAACATAAGATAATGAAATTCTATGGCATCTTAAAAACAGTGCAGGGCCACAATTTTAACAAACTTAAAAGCATAGTGTTGGTCCAGATGATAAAACATTTCAGAGATTAGTTTGCTGGGTGACTTGGGTGGAAGCTCAAACAAAAAAATGTAAAATTTTATTTTATCAGTGCATTGAAACGCAGAAATAAAACACACACATAAAGATGGTTGAAGAGAGGGGAATATGTTTAATGAATAGGAAGGTACCATCTGATTCTAAAAAGTCATGTTATGATCAGAGACTGCATATTAAAACAGTAAATACTAAGTTCTGACAAATATCTATCTAATGTTACCGATCTCAGTGTTGGTCTTGTGGTTTTGTTTGTTTAATAAGATAGAATTCAAGAAGAGCATCTGTACAGCTGAATGATGAAAGACAGTTGGAACAGACACATCTGTCGTCTCATTAGCTGCAACTCCAAACTGACCAAAGTATTTGTCAGTCAGTCATTTTTCAACCCACTATATCCTAAGACAGGGTCTGTTGGAGCCAATCCCAGCTAACACAGGGCACAAGGCAGGAACAAATCCCCTGGCAGGGAGCTAGCCCACTGCTTTGCACACACACATACACACACAACAAGTACACACTAGGGACAATTTAGGATCACCAATGCACCTAACCTGCATGTCTTTCGACTGTGGGAGGAAACCCATGCAGACATGGGGAGAACATGCAAGCTCCATGCAGGGAGGACCCGGGAAGCGAACCCAAGCCTCCCTACTGTAAGGCAGCAGCGCTACCACTGCACCACCGTGCTGCCCATCCAAAGTATTTGTAAAATAAGAAAAAACTGAATGACAATAAGAGGCCTCCCTTACAGTAGGCAGCCATATCTACTGCAGAACTATACCAAATCTGTGATAATCTTGGAGGCCGAATTGATGTTAATGTTATGCTTAATGTTTTTGGGGTTATTTTCAATCAGGTATGCTACTGTTACAATGCTTTCTAAAAATCTCTCTAAAAATGTGTATATTAATGAAGCAGACTTAATTTTCTTAAATGTAAAACTTGCAATATTTAATTTCTTTTTTACTTAACCTGAAAAAAATATGAAAAAGAGAAAAATGATTTGATGTCCATCCTGCTTATTTTATAATACTCATTGTTCAGAGGAACTGACTGTGATAAAACTTCAATATAATTCCATGTATATTTCCTAATTTTGTTTAATGTGTTAGAGAATGTAAATCCTTCTGAAGTCAATAAAGAACTCCTTCTCTTGATTAATATTGTGGCCTATTTTTTTCTTCCACATTGTCACTGATTGGAAAACATGAGGCCATAGTGAAGTAGGTAGGGCAGAGTAAACTGACATCTGTCTAAACACTTATCAATCACCTAAAACACCTAAAAGACAATAAGTTTCATTGATTGTAAATATTTAACAAAAATCTTCCTTAAAGATAAAGATATTCAGCAGGAACATTTTAATTCCTTACAATTTCTTGAACAACATTCATCCACATCATCATCCTTCCTCTTTGATTTTTGCTTCTGTTTATATTTCTATTGCTGTATTTTTCTTCCAGTGTCATAAACTGTATAAATACCTACCAAATATAATAGAAGTATTTTAAACATGTTCTTTTCTTTCTTAATTCAGTGGAGAGTTGTGCTAGTGGACACTCAGTTACAGAACTTGGCCTCGTTGTATTCATCTTTTGCAGACCTCTCCCTGTGTCTGTCTGTCTTTCTGTTTAATTGTAGATTCACTTCATACAGTATCTCCAGGTCTGTGTGTCACTGCCCTCTCAGTTTTCTCTTGACACCTTCTGTAAGTTCTGTGTGTTGTTTTCACATCTTTTGGTAAGCCCTCCTCAGATCAAAGCCATAAGTAATGCTGGTGGCCATGTACTTGAGTGTCGAAAAGAACTCAGGACTTAATGAAGTCCAAATGAACCAAATCCCATTAGATGGAGACATGACTGACATCTTTAGAAAACACTGAATATCAAACAAACTGTATGTCAGTAAAAAAAGTAAAAGATTCAGTGTGAAAAACTTGACAAACATAGTCTGACAATATTAGGCCATCTTAGATTATATTTTTAAACAAGACTTCAGCTTCCTCTTTTCTTCACTCATTTTGCAGATTGCAGCAGACATGGAGACAGATGGCATTTACAACTCACTTGAGAGACCCACTGAAGATGTTTATGCCACCGCAGAACAGACTAAGAAGAAGGAAGAACACCACACAGGTAGGCCCTGTCAGCCACTAATAATTAGATTTTTTGCACTGTATGCCACAACTTTTGCTCCTTTACTATTTAAACCAGCAGTTTACATAACAGCAGTAGCGCAACTGCACCAGTGTTGAGGTGACTTCTGACAATGTCATCTCCTGGCCTCTACTTCTTTTTCATTAACTTACAAGAAAAGTGGAGATAAAATCTCTCTGTTGTCTTATGATGACCTAATCTGTATCTTTAACCTCTCTGATGTGAGGTAGATTGTCAAGATACAAATGGAGGTCTGGTGTTTCTCCGTGGTGTTGTGATTACATGTATAATGAGAAATTATAAAAGAAGCCCACATTTGTACGATGGACAACTTTATGCTGTCAAACAGGGAAGGGCAGTTTCTGTAAATTGGCTAAAGATGGGCTGAGTCCTCAAACTGGCCTGTGACTTTGGTGTGTGGATGTGGTGCCGTGTGGAGAAACTCATCAAGTGAAGACTTAAGTACTGAAAAGGCTTGTGTGGTAACAAACAGAAGAAAAAGGAAATTGTATGGGGTTTGGTCTTTAACACCATCACTGCAACTTAACAGCACAGAACACGATAAAAAACTACATCCTGCTTGCAGCTCATGGCTGCTGTGTTCCCAGAAAGACACATGAAACATTTAATAATCATAGCAATTTATAAAGAAAATCAGTTTCCAAGAACATCTATTCAAGAGGTTCTATAGTTCAGTCCTGGCGACTGCTGTGGCTGCAGGTTTTCATTCCAACCAACTTATGTTTTTAAGTTCATTTTTATTCCAAACCAGCATGTATTTATATGTGTTACATGGAGATGAATTTGCTTTTCTTGTTTTTCCTTAATCTTGCTTTTAAACATGTTGGTGTTTTTTAATGTTCTTGCTATTTCAGCTGTTTCTCAATAATGAGCACAGAACTGAATATAAATATGACACTCAACCAGCGGCTCCTCTTTTTCCACACAGGTTGTTAGCACTTTTGTCTGCACTGCTTATATCTAATTAATTTAATACAACTAATCATTCAAACTCTGCAGATGGTGAATTTAAAAGAATACAATTTAAAAGTTAAGCACTTAATGCATGCAGCAAAATATACATGTTTCTGAATGTTGTGACTTAAAATATCATTATACTATGCTATATAAGAGAAAAAGAAGACCAAGCTACTGGTTTAGAACAAAATCCTGCAGCCACAGGGGTCTACTGGGACTGAACTTAATAACCACAGATATAGTGTCTATATGCAAAAATCAAAAATAAAAAAAAAGTCTAAGCCACAGTTACTCTTGTGTCCCCTTGACATACCAATGATCTTTAAAACCAAAAACTGACTACTCAGTAGTCTTTATACACTTGCTTAAACCCACAAATAAATTAAGTTCAGACTGTCCATGAGACAGTGGCTAAAACATATGGCAATTGGATTAAATGAATATAAAGCAATCTGAGGTTCCTGGAAGACAATCATTTACTTCTGTGACTGAGACTGAGGACAGCCAGGTGTTAATGTCACAGGAAGAACAACACACACAAAAGGTCCCTCCACCACGGCATCACCTTACCCTCACTGACTGCCTGTGAAGTTGCCTATCAAGCTAGCAAAATACTAGAAAATGTCACCTTACATATTATGGCCATGTTAAACCATCTAAGTGAATAAATATGCACAACCATAACTGCAACTTCCTCTTACCTGCAGACAGTCTGCTCACTCCAGCGATGGAGAATGAAGATGTTTATAAATCTCTTCTAAAGCCGACTGAAGATGTCTGTGGCACAGCAGGACAGACTAAGGACAAGAGGGAAGAGCAGAATGCAGGTAGGTCCTATTTACCTCCAGTATGGATGTGTGTAATTTCTTTATATGCTTTAACTTTTGATTTCTCTTCTAGTTAAACACAACAGCTACTGCATATCACAACAGTACCATTGCTGAGGTAACTTAATGGTCTCTCTATGCCTCCATTTCGATACCTTACTTTGCCTCCTAATCGTAGATGAAATAGAGCTGACTGGCTACTACATCTGTTGTCTTACATGATTAGCGACCCTTAACTTAGCTGATGAAAGTTTTGGAAGTCAAAAAACAAAAGAAATATAACCAATGATATATCAAATGTTGAAAGTCAACAAGGATAAAGGCATCAGCCAAATAATTAAAAGTAAAGATGTGTCTGCTTGATGACGTGAGTGCTTGTAATCTAATAATTTACAAAACAACACAACTTTGATAGGATAGATACTGTACTTGATTCTGCCCACCACATGGGGTCTTAACAGTCAGCTCATCTTCTGTAAATTCTGTAGGTTGAGAGAGGGTTGAATCTTACATTTAGTACATGGATCTGTGTTCAGGTATATTCCATTGGAAACATTTAAATTCAGTCTCTCAGGGAGAGCTCCATCTGGCGGCCTGGGGGTATTGGCTGGGATGACAAACTGGCCATAGACCAAAAAATACATATATATAGATATATAGATATATTGCACCATTCTTTTTTGGGTTTTACTGTACAGTGCAGTACCCTATTCTCACCCTAGCGCAGACACTTCACAGTGTTACTCTCATTTGGGGAATGTGCCTAAGGTGGCAGAAAATGTGGATATTCCAGAAATAGATTTCAAAGAAAACATTGTTTTTCATGTCCTCTATTCCAAGCTCATCACCCTCTCACTTACCCTCACAATAACCAACTTGCCCAAAGCAGTGATGCGCCACCTCGTGTTTCTTCTCTTCATTCTCAGTTTGCTCTGTTTTTGTGATATTTTGGGTGTTTTTTAATTTATTGTTGTTGTTTTTTTAATTTTAGGGCAAATGCTGTGCCATCAGTTTGCATTGTTTGCAATTTTAAGTGTACACTGTGTAATGCAGTTGTTTTAATGGGAGCTGGTAAGAAGTTGTATTATTGAGTCAATAATGAAGAGGAAAAGCCTCTTTAAAGTGCATTATAACTAATGGAAAGTGATTGCTTTCATGTTTATAGCATATTGTGCAAGGTTATTATAATTAAGAAAACTAAAATTAAAACTGAAACTATTATTAAAAAAAAATTTTTGTAAACTGAAATAAAATAATTAACAAAACCAAAATTAAAAAACTTAAACTAAACAAAACTATTAAAGTAACTAGAAAGACTAATGGAAATTAACTAACAATTTACTAAAACTATTTTTAGTTTTCGATTTTGAATGAATATTCTTGCTATTAGTCTTTAACCCTTGTAACTTTTAACTTTAAACCAGAAAGTCATCCACCATGAGCCGCCCGCATATATTCATCCAGTGAACAGGGGCTGGTGACAGAGGGCGGGTGTTCACACAGCATTTGCAATGACAGAGCAAGCTGAGTGTGGGCGTGTAAAATGTGTGAAATAGAAAGCGATTTATATGCCGCCTTTCTTTACGCTTGATGTATGTCAAGATGTAATTCAAACATTTGGATTCGGAATGTGCTGGTCAACAAAACATTTATCTTATGGACAGAAAATCACAAGTGAGTAACGTTTCTGTTTATTTCTCAGGTGACTGCTTTTTGTTGACAGTAATTCACCTGCCACTTCGCACAAGGTGAAATCATTTATACTTTCTTGTAAATGAAATATAAAAAAAGTATAACAATCATGAAAAAATTTGACCTCGAGATTTTGATGAATCTTGAATTTTAAGACCTCCAGGAGTCCGAAAATAAAATTTTTGGAATTATCTGTATATGTGTGGTTTGATGTGTGTGTTTGTATAAACATGATAACTCAAAAATGCAATGACATAAATGGATAAAATTTGGCATGTGATTGTTAGACCAAAATTGTAGATCTGTATTAACTTTTGGGTCAAACCCATCAGCCAGAAGTGGTACTTTACCTCAACACATGTAGCTGCAGAGTCTGATATATCCAACTTTATTTTTATAATAATTGTTCAGTATATTATTAGTTTGATTTAATTTGTTGTTAATTGTTCTTTAATGTACATAATATAAAATATAATCCAGTGTTTCCCAAACTTGGTCTTGGGGACCCCCTGTGACTGCAGGTTTTTGTTCCAACCACATTCCTAATCAGTGACAACACCTGATAACACTGAGCTCATTTAATTAGCAGTTTTTTTTTTTCTTTTATTCGACATTCAGAAAAGCATAGCAGCATGATTTTTACATTTATAAGACATTTATAAATATTTCTGCTTTTGCTCTAGATTTAAATGCTCAACTCTATTTTGTTGATTTCATTATACTTTGCCCTTTCACTGTGCAGTTTTTCCCCCTTCGTTGTATCTTAATAATGACAATTTAAAATGAGCAGATCAGACATGCAGGCAAACAATAGTGAATAATCAAAGGCTGCAACTACTTTAGAGTCAGACCCACTAATCAGTAAATAATGTATTAATTAAACAATTAGAAAACCTTGAAAAGTAGAATGAAAATCAAGAAGAAAATACTGTTAAAAAGAAAAAAAATACATTATTCCTATATAACTGCTTGGTACATTTTAATATTTTTTTTTTAGCAAACTTAGTTTTCTAATTTTTATATTGTTCCCTAAAAACTGAACTTGGGAAATAGCAGTTCATTTAATTATCCCAGGAGTTCTATTAAAATCAGAAGCTGGTTGGAACAAAAACCTGCAGCCACAGGGAGTCCCCAGGACAGAGTTTGGGAAACAATGACATAATCATTGTCTTGTGGTTTACTTCTCAAATATTCATCCACATATTTGAGTATAAAAGCAAGTCTAGGTGAGACCACTCCCAATTTTTGAAAATAAAACAACACTGATCGAGAGACTGACTAGGTCATCATACAAAATCAGCACATTATTACAGACCAATCACTTTTGCTTTAATAGCATCGTTAAACAACAAAGTGATACAAACTTTGTAAAATTCCCAAGTTGGCAACATCTCTACTGAACTACAAGTAGGTAGGCAAAGAGAGTCTGCCAAGTGATGAAAATACACTTACTAATGTATTTATTGTATATTTATTAATTTATCTTTTTCAGTTCATATTCACAGCTCAAAATACCTGATATTGTGAAAATAATCCAGTAGTAGAATTGTATTTTAAAATATTTGTTCCCCTTTTTTCAATGTTTCTATCTCTCTCAAAATAGATAGTTGAAATATCAAACTCTTTTTGCTCTTAACATCAGCCGTATCATATAAATTGCATACCAGGGATTTTTCCTGCCTTTCATTCAAACCTACTGGGGTAGACTCCAGGTTTCCTGTGATCCTACTCTGGATAAATAGGTTTAGATAATCAGGTAGTTGAGTCATGGCAACTGGACTTCTTTCTTGTTAGGTAGATACCTTTCACTGCTCATCCAAGCAGCTTTGTCAGTCTGAGGAATGTTGTTAGAGACCACAATTTTATCCTCCAGGTTAGTTTCACTTCACACTTGCCCTGATTATGCTTGTTGAGTAAAACAAAGGAAGGGGGAGGTGTGGGTAGATGTAACCATCACACCTTTTGACAACCCCTCCTATCCCCATAGAGTGGATCATTAAGAGTGGTCCACCTGGTCATGGTGTGAATTGGGCCTGATTTTCCTGGGGATGGATGAAAGGGAAGCATGATGAATTGAAGACAGGTTATGCCTAAGGCCTCCACCTCTGTTGAGTGAGGGGTTGTTGATTTGCATATCCAAAGCTTCCCTCACCCCTCTCTCAAATGAGCAGTGAAACATATCTACCTAACAAGAAAGAAGTCCAGTTGCCATAACTCAACTACCAGATAATTTCACCTGGATGAATGAGAATCTTCACAGACAGGTTTAGATAATGTATATATTGTTCTTATTCTCAGCTGCTGTCTCTGTCATTTTGTGCCCGTCCATACTCCTATTATCTTCTCTTACTTTGCTTATTAAGGGTTTACTGTTCTTATACATTTGCTATTCAAGTCTCACCACCCCTTACCCTTCACACTACATGCTTGTTTTTCTTTGTTTCCCTCAATACAGCTAGGTGGGGTCTGCACGCTGATTCAAGCCTAAGAGTCCTGTTCTTCATAAGCCCCCATGATTTTCATTATTACACCTGTCAGAACATAGTAGAATCTGTTTTCTAATTTCTGATATCTTTTCAGGCCTGCCAGTGGCAAAATTCTGACTATAAATTGTATGTGCCTGAGATGGAATCAGAGATCAATATGGCTGATAGAAAATAATGCCCACTAGTGGAAATTTTTGTATGCAATATTGAAGGCATTCATTATAAGCACATTGTCTTGGAGCAGAATATGTTGTGTGCTGTAGACGTTTAGAGTAAAAAACCCTCAAACCTTAAAATTCACCTAAATTTCATTACAAATTGGCCCATTCTGGGAAATAAAAGGAAAAGATAAAAAGTGCCAACAGACAGCACAGATGTGTTCAGCACAAATGACATAGAAAATATAAAAATGTTTAAAATTGTTCATATTCAGTATCTGGTTTTGATGATGCTTGTTTTTATCAAACAAAAACAAAACCAGATAGTAAACCATGTATAGTAGTAGGAATTTTAACTCATATCCTAACCCGTTATGTGTACAGTTCTGTCTGATTGTGACAGAAAACTAAACTCCATAGTAGCTCTTTAACCATACCATAATTACTAAAACTAAAACTGAAACTAATAGATTTCAAAATAAAATAGAAATATCTTTGTGAAATAAAAACTAAATTAAAACTAAAAACATACAATGAAGGAAAACTATAAAACTAAACTAAATTTCCAAGTAAGATAAGAAAAAATATAGAAATAAAAACTAATATAAAAAGAAAAACTAAAATAACCTTGAAATGGTGATAATTCAGGAAAATGGGTATTAATTTTTGAATTTGGCAATGTTTATTTTTTCTTATTTAAATTTATGGTAATTACACTTTCAAATGAATAGAGTTGGTCTTATGTGGGTTTCTCAGGAACACATTATGGTCATACTGTAAGTTAGACATTTAGTCTGATTGAAATTATTACTACACAGACCTCACACTATTATTAATGATTGTTATCTTTCTCAAGCAGCTCCAAAGGAGAATGTCGCCTATGAAGAGTTTAACATTGAGAAATGTTCTGCTCTTAAGGAGGAAGGTACCCACTCTTTATCAGGTTAAGTACTTTTATCAAAAGAAAGTGTTCCTTCATGTATGTAAAATAATTGAAATTGTTAATTTTTTTTAAAAATTGCACCATATTCTGTATTACCCATCCATCCATCCATTTTCTAACCCACTGAATCCGAACACAGGCTCACGGGGGTCTGCTGGAGCCAATCCCAGCCAACACAGGGCACAAGGCAGGAACCAATCCCGGGCAGGGTGCCAACCCACCGCAGCATTCTGTATTATGTATAGTTTTTACCTTTTCTAGCTGCTTTCTTTAGGTCCCCTTCTGACCATTTCAACACAACAGACAGAATATAAACACTTTTGCAGGACTTCACTTTTCTTGCCTGCTGTAAACCTAACAAAGTGTCTAAAAATTCATGTGTACATTTTGTCATTTATTACTAAAACATGAAAAACGTTTCTGTTTTAACGATTTGTTTACATAGATTGTTTAGACACAAAACACACATCAAGTTATTTCCCCTTACAATTCTGAGTAGCTCACTCCCAGATAATCAATGATGGCAGGAACTGGGAGAACTTCCTGGCCGTTCTGAGGCAATGGGGGGGAAGGTATAAGGCTGCTTGCTGCCTGGGCTTATCAACACATTTAGAAGACAAAAGAGGCTGACGGAGAGGTGCGAAGGGATTTAAGGTGGGCCGGAATTACGAGCTTTTTCGTTGGCTCTGGTAATTCTAATGTTAAGAAGGCAAAAAGAATGTCAGGTTATATAACACCCTGATGTTTGGTGTACAAGTCCAAGGAGTTTCTGCTTAAGCTTTATAACACACTGGTGAGGCCTCATCTGTAGTGCTGTGGGCAGTTTTGGTCTTCAGGTTATGAAAAAGACATAGCAGCTCTTGAAAATGTACAGAGAAGAGTAACTAGGCTAATTTCAGGGGTACATGGGGTGAATTATGAGGAAAGATTAAAAGATCTGAGCCTTTTCACTTTAAGTGAAAGAAGATTAAGAGGAGACATGACTGAAGTGTTTAAACTTATGAAGGGAATTAGGACAGTGGATCGAGACTGTTACTTTAAAATTAGTGCATTAAGAACACAGGTCAAGATGGAAATTTGTTAAGGGTAAATTTTACACAAACATTAGGAAGTTTTTCTTTACACAGAGAACCACAGGTACATGGAATAAGCTACTTTGGTAAACAGTAGGACTTTAGAGACTTTCAAAACTCAATTTGACGTTATTTTGGAAAAATTAAGTGGATAAGACTGGTGAGCATTGTTGGGTTGAATGGCTTGTTCTCGTCTAAATTTTTCTAATGTTCTAAAGACTCACAATCATTGCTAAATTTCAGATAAAAAATCAATATGCCTTTATAATTCTTCACTAGGACTGGGACTTCTTTTGCCAAGTTAGAAGTTTTTCCTTATTTTTAGTAATTCTAATTGGTATTTTAGGTGGGTTGTTTTTGTTTGCTGTGTTTATTTTTTGATATTATGTAAAAAGTTCAGTTTCTCCCAGGGGACAAATAAAGTGCTATCTATCTATCTATCTATCTATCTATCTATCTATCTATCTATCTATCTATCTATCTATCTATCTGTAGACATCTTCTGACATGTGCGCCAATGATACCAGGCAATATGAACATGAAAAGACAACAACAACAACAACATTTATTTATATAGCACATTTTCATACAAAAAAATGTAGCTCAAAGTGCTTTATATAATGAAGAATAGAAAAATAAGAGACACAGTAAGAAAATAAAATAAGTCAACATTAATTAACATAGAATAAGTGTAAGGTCCAATGGCCAGGGGGGACAGAAAAAACAAAAAAAAAACTCCAGACGGCCGGAGAAAAAAAATTAAATCTGCAGGGATTCCAGGCCATGAGACCGCCCAAATCAAATCATGTATAGCAGAGTTTAGACATAGGAGGAGATTGAGGATAGCAATGCAACTGAGATAAAGAAAGATTTTTTTTTTACAAAACCTATTCTTTTATCAATTTTTTAAACCAGTTAAATACTGTAATGTTCTGCAAAGGCATTACAGAACAGTACAGAACTAAAGGGCTGCAATATGATATAGTGCTTATGAAAAGTATTTTATATTTACAGCATATATATACTGTACTGCGGGTGGCTGGCGCCCTGCCTGGGGTTTGTTTCCTGCCTTGCGCCCTGTGTTGGCTGGGATTGGCTCCAGCAGACCCCCGTGGCCCTGTAGTTAGGATATAGCGGGTTGGATAATGGATGGATGGATGGATATATACTGCATAATACTACATATGTATTCCACGTATCGAAAATAATTAATATAGACCACTTTGCAAACATCTCTTTTCTCATTGAAATTAAATAGTCTTTTGTTCATGTTAAAAAAGGCAATTTAAACCTACTGTGCATCAATAGTGTATAATAATAAGATGTGAAACCTTTTATATGCATTTTATGTATAGCTTTCCCCTGGGTAGCTCTCTACCTTAATATTATAAATGAGGGTCAAAGCCTACACTAATCCAACTCTGAAAACCGCCCATCATCTGATAAATCAGAATTTAAATGCCTAATGAGATTAAACAGTATATACTTACAAGCACACTTCACAACATGCTTCATGAGACACTTCACAAGGCAATTCTAAATGTTGGCTACATTTACACTTTTTTGATTGGCAGACACTTTTATCTACAGAGACTTACAAAAGAGGTAAACATAATCGAGTAACATCAGGCTAGGGCCTGCTTGTTCAGTAGTGCAGTAGGACAGGTAACACGAGTTGATTGGCACAAGTGAGAAGATGTAATAAGATGTAATAACTATTAAATTTACAAACATAGGTTAACAATGGATAAAGAAATTAAACCCGATCTAACAACAAATTAACCAACAATATAAAATATCAGAGAGCAAAGTTGTTTTCCAAAAACTTAGACAGATATTCACAGAACAGATGGGTTTTCAACTGATTCTTAAAAACAATGAGGGAGTCGGCAGTACTGGAGGTGGACAGCTCATTCCACCAGCTAGGAACTACACAGGAAAAGAGTCTGGATTGATACTTGATACCATGCAGAGGTGACATTACCAAACGCTGTTCCCTGGCAGACCTGAGTCTATAGCTGGAGGTGGAAGCTACCGTCACAGTTTTCCAGTCACTGTACTTTGTATATAAAAGTCAGATTGAATGTTATTTACCTTAATTTATTTACTTATCTTCCTACAGCGTAAAGTCACAAGTAAACTGCAGAACTTCCTGTGTTTAAACGACACGAGCATGCTGACATAGTACATGTGTAGTGAAGTGACTTCAGCTGCAGGTGGAAGCTCCTGTCTCACCCTACACAACTGTGTTTGATCTTATTCAGGAAAAGATCCCAGTCGCCCCACAAGAGAAAGACTTTCCAAGACTCATCAGTATGCGAGTGACTCTCCACGTTAGTGTTTAGATCTGGACGGTGCATGTCTCCAAAAAAAAGTCTAACTACATTCTCGTACCATTGCTCGTGTACTAAAGTGTCAGCAGGCATTTTTTGTGGTATTACACGTCTAATTTGTGAGCATGCCCTTGCCGATCAAACAGAGGAAGCTCTGCAGTCTACTTTTGACTTTATGCTGTAGGAAGATAAGTAAATACATCAAGGTAGAGAACCTTCGACCTGACTTTTATATAAGTAACATATAAATGCTTCTTATGTAAAGGCCATCACAAAACATAATCACAAACAGGAGTTTGCACGATACGTTAGCAAGCTCTGTAAGCCATGCTGTTATTTTGAAGGACAGATGTGTGGCAGACTGACTGGCATGATGACACCAGACTTCGTCCTGTATCCAAACGGTGCCATTTTTTGCCTTTACACCTGGTGCAGCTGTGTTGTTCTTATATGTGAGAGGACGTTTATTGCGGGGAGGGCTTGTGTTCTCTTTCTCAGATCTGTGTTCACCTCTGTTATAGCTCGTCTTTATTTGAAAACAGCAGTGTCAGATCTGGGTGAGTGTGAACGTGACTGAGAGCATAAAACTGAATAAAAAAATGTTAACCTTTCCAAGTATCATAAATTTACACCGGCTATTACAGACTGAAATGAAATGTATGTTTTTATTCTAAAATAGTAAGAAAAAGAGTAGCTCACTTCTCAAAACGGACTCGTCCAGAGTCAAACCCATGAAGTTTAGATTACCAGTCAACAGTTGATCCCGTTGCACCACCGAAACGGTCATATCAAAAGGGTTTCAATGTCGCACCCTAACGCGGGTTCATTTTCTACAGTTATATTCTTGAATAAAAGTGCACTTGTTGTGTTAAACTTGTACCTTTTGTGAAAGTGCCTATTTGATATTTGGACTTCAGCCTTCACACATTATACACTTCATGTCTACATTTTGAAGTTAGTACTAAAACATGGAAAAAGTTTGTCTTTTAGGTACGCGTTCAACATTTCTGTCATCCTACACTTACATAGATCTTTGTAGACACGGAACACACGCATGTGTTCCAAATAACGATATATTTTTTTAGCCTATGCAGCTCTACCTGACTCCCTGATAAACAAGGGACAAACAGTTGGGATAGGTTTTTGCAGTTTCTCCGGCGGTGGGGGGGGTGGTATGGTATAGCATGCTGCTTGCTGCTTGTTATTACCGACACATTTACAACACAAAAGACGCTGAATGGAGAGTTGCCAGCGGATCTGAGGTGGGCCGGAATTACGAGTTTTCTCATGAGCCTTGGTAATTCTAGTGTTAAGACTGTTGTGCTCTTTTGACATATAAACAGAAAATCAAATCCTGCGGCTGCCATTCATCCTAAGATTTTCTTGTGTGGTGCTGCTAATAAACAGAAGACAAGGCATTCTCCTTTTGTCACCTTCTTATTCTATATGCTGTGACAGTAGATGGCACTTAACCCAACACAGGCAGATGCAGAAGGCACACTTATAAATGTATATGTTTTTATTTTCTTTATTCTTCACCTGTGGGTAACGTCTTTCCCGTTTCCCACAGGCACACAACACAGTCCCAAACACAAGCACAATCCCAATACTTTACTTTCTCTTTCTTTCTCCTTCACTCCTCTCCAGAAAGATCTGTCCCCTGACTCTGGTTCTTGGTGTGGTGAGTGATGGCTCCTTTTATAATGCCCCCAGAAGAGCTCCAGGTGTTTTTGTTCACCAACTTCTGACAGCACTTCCGGGTGTGGCAGAAAACCCGCCCAACAGGGCTCAGCAACTGTTACAGCACCCCCTGACAGCACCCATGGATTCCAACAGGGCTCTAGATAACTTCAACTCCCATGAAGCCCTGCGGGAATCCGAGACACCACTGCAACCCATGGCGGCTGCCATCTAACATCCTGGGGAAGGTACTGTTCTGCCCACGCTTGCTCCCCCGGTCATCTCTGTGAAGTGGCGTCCTGGCCAGACAAGGACCCTGGCCGTCTGTGACAATGGCCAAAAGTGCTTGCCCTCCCAACACCTCTAAAAATAATTGAGTTCAGGTATTTCATTGTTAGCAGGTGCATCAAATCAAGCACATAGCCATGTAATTTCCATTGACAGTAGAAGTGTGTGTCGTACTGAAGGGTTGAGTGACTATGAATGTGGCATTGTCAGGGGATGTCACCTTTGCCACAAGTCAGTGGAAAAGTGTTCTCTGGAGTGATGCATCATGCTTCATTTTCTGACAGTCTGACAAACCAAGTTGGGTTTTGGCAGGAGCCAGTGTAATGCTAGCTTCTAGACTGCATAGTGCATTGTATAAAGTTTGATGGAGAGCAGATAATGGTCTAGGGCAAATTTTCAGGATTTGGGATAGGCC
Organism: Polypterus bichir lapradei; assembly: GCA_026402145.1. Taxonomy (NCBI): domain Eukaryota; kingdom Metazoa; phylum Chordata; class Cladistia; order Polypteriformes; family Polypteridae; genus Polypterus; species Polypterus bichir. The sequence goes on from JANRMT010062807.1 coordinate 31,948,596, forward strand.
CCTTGGACCTAGTGAAGACTATTGTTAGTGCCACATTAAACAAAGACACTTTAGGCAATTATGTGCTTCCAACTTTGGCAACCGTTTGGTGAAGACTCTTTCCTGTTCCTTCATGACTGTGCCCCTATGCAAAAAGCAGCTCCTTACAAACATGGAGAAACTTGAGTGACCTCGGTCCTATTGGACATCTTTGAGAAGACTTGAACTGGTGCTTGCAAGCCAGGCCTTCTTGTCCAACATTAGTACCTGAACTCAGAAAAGCTCCTTTGGGTGAATCAATACAAATTCCCACAGAAACATTTCAAAATCTTGTGGAGACTGTTACAGCAGCAAAGCGGGACGGCAGCTCCATATTGATGCCCATGGTTTTGGAAAAGGATGTCCAATAAGCTCATACATGTGTTGTAGTCAGGTGTCCACAAACATTTAGGAATATTGTGCATATAACAGCACTTCCACAGGAAAATGAAACTTTCAAAGAACCCTTACAGACATCAGAAACATACATCATTTACACACTTAGAGAAGACTGCAAAATAACAAGTTAAATATAACACAGAAATAAGCAGACAGTACAACATCATCACAGGGCTTATTCACTAACACATAATGAGTCAAATGTGTCACAAATTAATCTAATATGCACAACTTTATGTAATGTAAGAAAACTAGCATGTACAGGCGGTGACTTGAAAAGACTCTGAACCCGGGCTGATGCAGCTTCTTCATTAGAGACAACCAAAGATCTATAAACTATAAAGTAAGCTACCAGTCTAAGTGTAATGTGTTTGGTTCTTTAGATGTCACTGTCAGTAAATTTAAAGAAAATGATGATGCCCTGCAGCTCAACTTTATTAGAATCCAAGAAGAACTTCAAATTTTACAAGAAGACTTCACTGTGCTGCAGCAAAATGTGACACAACTGAAAAATGAGAGCTCAGCACTGAATGAGAATTACAAGGAGCTGCAATCAAATAATACAAATCTGGAAAAGATCAACAGTGAGTTACAATCTAGTCATGTTGAACTTCATGCTGCAATTTCCTTGCTTAATAAGAGTCACACTGAGCTGACTTTGAGATTTAGAGCTTTGGATGAATTCTGTCCTGTTACAAACCAGTTGACTCAGGGTAAGTGATGTCCACTTGAGTCCCTACTTTCTTTGTTGAATTTTCTTAACTAATGTTGAGCTAAAAATTAGATGTTTTCTTTTTCTTTTTTTTTCTTTCTTAACCTAAGCACACACAGGCTATTTCATTCTGGATACAAAAAAAAAAAAAATCCTGTGTACTTTTTATTTTTAATGCACATTTTACTAGAAAGGCAAATAATGTCCACTGCTCTAAATTTCATGCTGAACAATAGTCCATTAAGGCCCTTGAATTTTTGAATCCTTGTCTCTACATATATTTCTGACTTACTGTATATGATAAATATAGGGTGGTCCAGAACTAATTATGCAATTTTCATTACGCTATATCTTATTAAGTTTATCACATAGAAAATCACCCTAAAAATCACGGACCATCGAGAAGTGTGCGAACTGACGATACGAAGAATTGTCTTCTCGCCGAACTGGAATCATCCCCACATAAATCAAAGTCATCCAGATGATCTGGATCTGCATAATTAGATCTGGACCACCCTGTATAGAAGCAGTATTTTTCTTTGCATTCCAACTAAATAGAATGCAGTTTTGAGGAACATGTTCTGATATTTTTCAAATAAGTAAGAAGTTCTGAAGTAATGTAGTTCTACTACCTAATCACGACATTAGAAAGTGATGATGTGTAACACGTAGATGCAAGTAAGAAGCTCATTGTACTCTGAACACATGGCTGTAATGGCCAGTATCCAGCTGCTGTCCAAGATGCTGATTCCCAGGGCCTGAATTACTTCATTCTTTTTCATGTGGATTTCTTTTTAGCTCTTTGGTCAGAATCTGAACTCAGTAGTCTTCTTCTTCATATTTTTCTTTTTCTTCTCTGGTTTCATAGCAAGGAAGTGCAGTTTCTGCCCAAATGAATGGCTGCAGTTCAAGGGAAACTGGTATTACTTCTCGACAGATAAACTGAACTGGGATGACAGTCGCAGTAACTGCACATCAATGGATGGACACTTGGTGATCATAGAGAGTAAAGAGGAGCAGGTACACCTTTTATTGTGCTGAGGGTCACACAGGAGACATTCATATACAATTGAACAGAAAGACAACATCCGAGATGGTAAAATGAGGCGGGGAGATTAGTTAATTATCAAATGTCCCAGTTTAACTGCTGCAAGTTTCTATTTTTTCAGAGTTTATTACCAAATAACCCTCATAACTGACATATGTTTCTTTTTCTTCAGACTTTTTTTAATAAACACAATAAAAACCAAAGGAGAAACTGCAGAGAAAAAATACTGGATTGGATTGACTGACCACAGGAGAGAAGGTCACTTTGTCTGGCTGGACAACAGACCCCTGAATGTTAAGAGCAGGTAAGACAAAAAACAGAAATTAGACCTTTTAGATACAAATGAGCAGACATAAGGAATTCAGATAAAGGCACAGCTTCACTGAGGGTCACAGGGATTGGCGGCAATGCAATGTCACTTGCAACAATGAAATCTGGCAGATAAAAATGAACTCCCAAATGTTCATCAGCATCCAAGCAGGGCACTGAATTCACTAGAAATTCCTCCTGCTCATCACATTCCGCTTTTCAGTTATAAACAGATAAGGTAAAGTGGGACCAGGAAGGTTTGTGGGGCCTCACATGGGGTTTGTATTCAAAAACAGATTGAGAATTTTGACATTTTCACCATCACAGCATGTACACCCTATGAAGCCAAGTTTGATAACTCTGATGTATGTCGGCCTCTTCTGACATTTGAACCGTAGAAGACGCTGAAGGCAGGTTTGTCTCTCAATTTCCAGCTTGCCTGTTTGAGAGTAGTGCTCCAATTATTTATAGGAAAACTTCACATATTACTAATTTAACAGTCATTGTCAGACATCACAGGGAAAACAGGATAGATATTCTCCACCCGAACACAACATCAATATATAACACTTTTTATCCTTTATCAATATTCTCATTTAAGTTTTCTTACAGTGTGTGTTCACTTCTGTGCCCTTTTTGGTGGTGACATGCTTACTCATATTCTCAGACATAAAGTAAAAGTGTAATGCCAGTAATGCTAAAGAGGGGTGTAACTTCTGTCTAAAATCTCCAGATTAACAGCATGAACCCAAATGGAAAAGAATTGATTATTTGCTTTGAATGTGAAGATTAATGTCAGCTTCAATGTGAACTACAGGGATATTCAAAGTTTTAAAATACAGAGAGACTGTACATAATATAGAGATTAAGTTAGGATGGAAAGCATGACAGTCTGTTCTCTCTGGGGTAGCAGAGCCAGCGGCCATTGATTCATCTGGCCTATTAAATAAGTAGGATCTGCTGCCACTTGGTGACAACCAAGATGATTTGCAGAGTTACTGTAACCAGTTGCTACTACACACCTAAACCAGTGGCCAGGGTTATCTCACCAGCAGAGGGTTATTCTTAAATTTGTGTAGTCATGAAACATTAAACTGTCCACATGCTCTTATGACTGAATTTACTGCAATTATTTTACTTATAGCACCTTTCATACAGTTTTGCAGCTCCAGTTTATTAGATGGATAAACAGATAAACAGAACTTTATTTGTCCCTGGATATGTCTTTTTAAATAAGTCCTCTAAATAAGTACACACACAAACACACAAACACACACACTCACAAACATGTCAAATAAAAAAGGAAGATTTCCAAAAAGTGAGAGTGAGGAAAGGCAGTAGAAAATTTCCATCAAAAGGAACAGGCAATTATTGCAGTAATTCTCTTAGACTTAAGACTAAATGTCTCTTGTAGATAGTAGAAAGTTGAAACAAAGAAAGGTCTAGAAGTAAAAATATGTGAGGAAAATGATAATTTTAATAGGGAGAGTGGATGCAAGGAAAGCTTCTACTTAATTTTAAGAACATTCAGTAAACTGGCCATAGAGGATCCAAAACCGTGACATGGGATACATTCAGATATTCATTCTGTAAGATATTCAGGTGCTAAAACAAGAAGAAGAACGTTAACCCCTTGTAGCTGCCGGAGTGTAATGAGAGTTCAAGCACGGGTAAAACATTTGCCGAAAGAAATCTGTCAGTCCAAAAGTTGGTTTTAAAAATATTTAGTGAAACTTCAAAGCAAGTAATCCACACAAGAATAAAGAAAAAAGTTGTTACACACGTAGAATAAAATGCAAAAAAAAGAAAAATGTATCTTCTCTAAACTTAGCTTTTCTTGTAAAACATTAGTTGTTTCTATACTTTTAGATTCTTAACTTCTTCTTCTGTACTTTTAGATTCTTAACTTCTTCTTCTGTACGCCTTAAACGTACAGCGCAGCACTTTCAATTAAGTGCTTTGTCTTACATGTTTCTTACCACACAAACTCGCACACAAGGTACGCAAGGCTCAAAAGGCACGAGAGGCACAGTTTAAAACCATGTGCTCTCTACACCTTACACATGGCAAGGCTGATCACTAACTGAGAATAATGTTTAGTCAGAGCAGTTAGAAATAGCTACAATTCAATTCAACTTATGGGGGTTATAGGAACCTCCCATAGATTATGCACTATCATTAAGTAAAACATTTATGAATCTTATGTAACTAGGAAATGGCTCTTACACCCCTTATGCCCTAAGGGATGTTTGACATTTATGCTCATGAATTACATAATCCAAAAGTAAACAGCTATTATTCTGTAATAATTTTCATAAAACATGCAACTGTTATACTTCATAACTTTCTTCTTGAGAATATTTTGCACTCTGTTTTGCATTTTGCAGGTAGTGTAATAATTCTGATGCATTTTACAAGCAATTTCTACAATTTTTTTCTTTCCTGGTGCTAAATATCTGCTGTTGATTTTAGGACATTATTATTGTTATTTTCAAAAACATTTATAGAAGAAGTACCAAATACACCTATTACCTTCAAATCCAAAATATCGTCAGACCATTTGTATAGCGATGTATATAATGACACATTTCCTGTTACTTGTACACATTTTATTGAGCCATCAGACGTATGTTGTGATTGTTCTGATAGTGAGCTGCCCATTTTTCTACATTCTTGGTTGTAGTAATCCTAAAGATGTGTCAAAGAAAGAATGAAAGTTAAAGCTCCATGGGGATTTGTATGTGTCTCTATGTAGAAAATATATGAACTATAGACATAAATAAGGATTAATATTCCTTGTTTTACACTGAAATAAACTCCTTTAGCAGGTTTCACATTTCACAACTCAGCCTGTCACTAACACACCTGTCTCACTTGTGACTGATCTTAAGTTAAAAAGTGCCATACTAAGCTCATTCACTGTATTGTCAACCTGGGTGTGAATGAGACGCAGTAATTCAATTATCTAAGTTTTCCCACAAAAGTATTTTTTCTTTTAATGTGGAAAGGAGCAGCCAACGTCAACAAATAGCTTCTGAGCACAAACTGTAGCAGGGGGCATAGAAGTGAGAAATAGTAGAAACAGCTCCTCAGTCTCTCATCTGACTTGTTGGCAGTTGTGGTAACACAGGATCAGATTATGGTTTTGCATTGAAATGCAGGAATGGATGTATATTAAGAAATGAAATGAAGTTCACAATAGAAAGCATGAAATACCTTAGTTTTTTGTTTTTGCATTTTCCATGCCATCCCAACTTATAATATATGATAGCCTAAATTTTCTGTAACATGAGTGGTGTGAAACAACTGTCATGTTCCTCTTTTTATATACTGTAAAATGCTGAGTGTAATAATTTGATTAATAAAAAATAAAAGGTAAAACTTAAGTTTTGTAGAACTTCATCAAAACCAATTTCAGCCCTTATAGCCTGAAGAAGGATGATATTTTTGATTTCTTTATATGGTTTACAGGAGTTTGCATTATATCTTGTCATTTTCTAATCCACTTAATCCTGACCAGGGAGTCTATGCCAAGTAGCACAGGGCACAAGGCTGGAGCAAACTCTGGACAATTCAAATTAATAAAGTCGGTTTATAATTTGTGTTGTCACAATGTGGTGTACAGCATATCTCAATATTAGCAACACCTCAAAGGTGCTTATTAGATGATATTTCCACTGCTAGGTTAGTATATTTCAACATTATACAGCAACAGGCCAAAGTGACAGGTACTTAGAAATATAACTGCAAAAATGTATTGTATATCTACAATTTACTGTATATTTAAAAAGATAATATTTTTATATTATTGTTGCAATTTTTATTCCTAGTATTTTAAAATATACTAAGAAATATATTTTTAAAAAATATATTGCAATATAAAAAATAGCAATAATTTAAATATTTTACAATATATTAGAGTATACTGTAATAAATTGTAATATATTTATCCTTGAACTATAACATATTGTAAAATATATTTATATGGATATAAATTTTTTATTTAAATACATTTTACATATATTTTATTTTTGTAAGAGTATCAAGAATGCAGTGGTGAACATTCAAGTGTTTCTCAGCTCTTTTAAAGTTGGTCAAGGACCCCTGAATTGTGTCTTTTTATTGTTCTTATGCTAACACAATGGCATCTCGTTCTTTTCAGACACTGCAGAGTTTCTTTTCACTATAGGACGCTAGCAGCTGCTCTTTGCTGTTTAGAGTTTCTTCTTTCTAACAAAAGACAGTAATAGCAGAATTGTATAAAATATATTCCAGTAATTTCGATCTATTTTTGTGTAGCACTCTGTAATAAGTACAGGTTTGGATGATTCCCTCAAATCTACATTGTTAATACATTAACAATAAATTGCTTACAATATTAACATCATTAAACACCAAAACCTTCTTCAGCACAAAGTAAAATGGGTCAGTTGCAATTTACTTGACACAAACAAATCACGACAATACAAATTCCTCAGAACTTAAAAGTTGTGGGGGTCTACTATGAGGTTTGCTGCCTTCAGACTTGAAAATTCAACGTTACTCAAATCAAGTCGCATTCATTAGTCAGTTTCATTGTTATAGAGATATCTGACTCTGGAGTGCAGCTACCAGTTCAGCACTGATAACTCATCTTCTCTTGCAGCTTCTGGGGCCGAAGAGATCATGATAATGGGAGGGAGCCAGACAACTGGTCTGAGTATAACTATGATGGACAGGACTGCGTTCAGCTGCAGATGAAAAAAAACATACTGTATGATGGCTGGTATAATGGAGAATGCAGAGATAAACAGAAGTGGATCTGTGAAATCGCAATGGCTTGACTCCATACTGAAAGTGGGGACAACAGAGAAATTAAAGAGCAGCCAGCATCAGACCAGAACAACATCACAGGGGAGCAATGAAGAAATAAAGTGGGGCTTTGACAAGCAGACCACCATCAGCTCATTTCTGAATTCAGTGGACACAGCACTCCACATCTCCAGGGACTTCATTATAATACTCATCTTTTATTTTGTGAGTGCTTTTGACATAGTTTAATTTCTCATATTGTATTAATTGTTTCAGTAGAGAATGCAGACATTAACCAACATTTTATTTTTTTAAAAAACATTTATTAAGTGTATTTTTAAATCTGTGGAGATGTTATTTTTCTCAGCTGGTAACTCTGTATAGTTTCATATAAGACCCTCATTGCCCAGACACACTTGATATAAAGTGGCAGTAGACTTCATACACGCCTGTTGAGGTGGCAACCAGAAGCACCAAATGATTTGAATTTGCTAAATCGACCTTCAGTCAAATCCTTTATTATTCCTGATAATCTGTTTCAGAAAAGCTCTCAGGTGCCTTAAGACATTGAAATGTTGTCAAAACGTCATTCGCTCAATGTCACATTTTACTTAATGCCATATTGATGTTTGTAAAACACAGTGATGCTTTTGTTAAATGTGCCATCATAAGCTGTGTTTTGGTCATAATGGCGGGCTGATGCTGTGCAGTTTAATGTGACTCGAGCTGGCCTGTTAATTGCTATGAGCTAAATGGAATAAACTAAACTTGAAGCCATCCTGTAAAGATAGAGAAAAGAAAGAAGAAGCTAGAAGAATACATTACTGGCATTGATGGCTTGAGCTAACAGGGTTAGAGGCAGAGGTCTTGGTGTCAGGGGGGCAAATCCAAGTAGAATGTCTGCTTAGAGCAGTCAAATCAAATGAGGCTGATGTTGGTGTAGCACTGATAAATGGAGAATGGATGAATCAACTCAGGTACATCATGGATGAATGAATCAATCAATTCCAATAAAAAGGCAGTTTGAGCCAAAGGTGAACTTGGCACCACTGGGCACCAAGCAGGACCCAACTTGACACACTCACTCATACAGAGTTGGTCTGAAGAACCCACTAATATCTGACATGTGAAAAGAAATTGGACTTCAGAGAAAGAAAAAGAAAAAAAACATAGAAAAGAAAGAGTGAAGTGCAGAGGGGCAATGAGACAAATATTTTGTTCTTTGAGTCCATTTTATTTTCCTTTTTTTACATAATACTCTTTACTCAGTACAGGCTCAGAGCACTGTAACAGACTCACCATGATAATACAAATGACACGATGAACGCACATCACTATACAAATGAAATTAAATACAACATTAAATTGAGAGATTTCAAGTGGATTAACACACAAAATAATAATTGCTAATATTAGTCCTGAAATATGACAGAGTTGGTAATAGATGAATGGAAACCAAAAACTCCATCAGAAGAATTGCTTTACAAAGTTTAACTAAAAAAAAAAAAATCAAACAGAAAGTTGACAAGTTCCAGTGACCAACACCAACTGGCCAACCGCACCCTACTGTACATTTTACCACATTAGATAAGTTCATACTGGGCAGTCTCAGAAGATGACTAACTTATTTTATTCTTCTATGCCAGCATTTCTGCTGTCTTTCATATTGGGTGGGACTACAGACTGGCATTATAGCCGATGTTCCTTTACAATATTTTGTACTGAGGAATGGATGTGGATAATATATGAGGTGGTACTTACCGTTTACCATTTAGAAGTGCAAGAACCATTACAGAAATGATGAACAGAGGGTGGAAAGGTGGGGTGTTGCTTTCCCTCATGGAATATTGAGCATCACAAATCACCAACATGCAATCAATAAGCTGCTGCTCTTTACATTTTGGGAATGTCACATCTCTGCAGCCTTTCCAAGCTGCTGTGCTGGAGGGAGTGTAAGTCACACAATGACAGCAGCATGGTGGTTCAGAAGTGCTGCACGGCACCAGGAAGGAACACAGCTTAGACAGAACATACCAGGTGCCATGACAAGACATCAACATGAGAAACAGAATATAAACAGAAATGTCAGTAAGTATTGTAATACTAATGTGCTTGTACAAATGACTAACAAAGAGAGAAATGGGATGCACAACTAGTCAGTAGCTTTATTTAGGGTACGCCATACTAAAGTAGTGAGCAGTCAGCTGGGATTTAAAAGCTGAAACTAAAGGGGCAGATCATATATTAGCAGACTGATCATTCAACATCATTGGGGTCCTGTAAGGAAAAGCTGAACCTCCCACTATTGTTTTATTAATCCTTGGAATCCTTAGTATGCTGCCATCTTGAGATTACACTTTGTGTGTTGGGATAAATTTAGACTATTAAGTAGGACCAGAGCTATTTATAAATTTATAAGTAAAAAGAATGATTTTGAAATCAACTCTAAGCCAATGTAAAGACTTACAAACTGAAGATACGTGTCCATACTTTGTATCCAGTAATAGTTCATGGAACAGCATTTTCAGTTACCTGAAGACTGAATATAGGATGATTTGAACAGCCGCTGAATAATACATTGCAGTTGTTACCTTCAACTACAAATCAATGTGAGGACTAGATTCTCAGTATTCCCCATAATAAACTGACAAAGCAATTTTGGGGTCTGTTGTAATGTATATTTAATGTGGATGACTGGTGTTGAAGAAAATTCCTGGTTGTGTGCTTATTCACTTAAAATAAAATTTAGAACTACTGAATTAAAAGGTGGCATAACCTTGTAACTTTATGTATTTTGTATATTTTCAGAGATAAGCAGTTATCATTTGTTGATTATTTAATCTCACTGATTCACTGATTATTGTAGCAGAAATGTAATTTGATCTGACTGAAAGATATAGTTGAAATCATGTGCATGTTAGTGAAAGTAAATATTATGTCTTTAATGATATCTCCCAGCAGCAGCCTGTAAATTGAAAATGGCAATATAATGTAAATAAATGTCAATATTCAGGACAGATGACACTCAAACAGAGGCACAGAAACAAGGGCATCATGGGAGTAATTAGCATCAGGCAGAAATCAGTGATTAGTGATAGGATGCACTGCACTACGCACTGTGACATGACATCTTGTACAGTAGGTGCTGAATGGTCTCTTGTGCTGTATTCATATCACCTTTACACAATCCTTCTCTACTTCTGCTGAGGGTCTGAACACAGTGGCTGTCATCCTTGAATAGCAGGCAGTACAGATTTGACATAAAAAGATAAAGTTTAGAAGAGTAGAATTTCATCATTCATTTCTTGGTTTTCTGT
>JANRMT010062807.1:31969193-31988006 GCA_026402145.1 Polypterus bichir lapradei
TTTTACTACTATAATCAATAATTATGTAATCCAAAAAGACGTGTGATGCTCCTCCTGTGGTCACCATGCTCCCCCATGCCCTTCCCTTTACCCGTTTTCATCAGTTGGTGTTTTTTGAATTAACTGAAGTTCATTCTGTTTGGTGTGTTTTTTAAAAGGTGGTTTACCTTTGTCTCATCAATCCAGAATTCTTCATTCTAGAACTGTCTGTACTTTAGTAAATTCTATCTCATATTTTTGGTTGAAATATATATGTTGTCTGCAGTGGGCTGGCACCCTGCCCGGGGTTTGTTTCCTGCCTTGCGTCCTGTGTTGGCTGGGATTGGCTCCAGAAGACCCCTGCAGTTAGGATATAGCGGGTTGAATAATGGATGGATGGATAAATATGCTGTAATTTATGGTGGGGCCTTTACATTCTGTTTTTAATTTTATTTATAAATAGCAGGGTTTGGTGTCTTTATGGCACTGCAGAGGTTGCTAGTGATTTCACCCACTGTGTTATTTTCAGTCTTATGACATTGTCTATTATCAATGGCCATTGTCTTCTCAGCCAACCTTGTTTTTGCTGAAAGCTAAACATACCAGTGGTTTATGTATTTTAAAATATTCCAAATTTACAGTGTTGCTAAGCTCAGTTTGTGTGCCATTCTTTTCAATAAATCCTTATTTTCATTCGTAGACATGTCTCTCGTCCTCATGTTAATTTACATTGTCAACCTTGGGTCACAGTGTTGCACAGGTGCCTGGAACAAGGATCAGGTTTCCAAGGTACAAAATCTTTTTTGCAGAACCAACAGGTACAAACACAAGAGTTTATTCAGAAGGGGTTTGTCAACAGCAGATAAGAACACAGGTTGTAGCTGTCAAACGTGGTGGTCCAGCAACTCTCTTGAGGTCAAAAGAACACAAAGTCCTCCTCATCAAGCTGGTTCAGCGGCTTGGAAGCAGTGACTGGAGCAGACGCAGTCTAAGGGAGAGAGGACAGGTGAGTGAGCTGTTAGGTTGGCTGGGGCTCAGTCTTTTAAATGTTCTAAGCTTAGCCTAAGAAGCATGCTGCGCAGTAAGCCTGCAGCTGAACCTGCAAAGGGGTTGTGTAAGAGTGTGTTTGTTTCTGACAGAAATATTGTCTAAGATGGAGTTTCTGAAGGACACCATTATGGCAGCTAACTGGCGGCATCACAACATCTACAGCATTCAAAGGAAGACAACAAAATTCAGAAGAAATGTCAGTTTTAACACAACATGTTCACTGTTTTTATATGAGCACAGGCAAAAAATAAAGAATCTCCTTGCTCCATTATAAAATACTTTTATATGTAATGATAGAATGACAAGACAATCAAAAGGTTTCTGGTCCAACCAAGAAATCTGTATACTTGACTTAGAGTAAAAAATCAAATAAACAATTGAAAAACTTCTTTTCAGATACAAGTTTAATATGGAACTCCCTAAGATGGCAGAGCTTCTGGTTTTCAGGACCTTCAGACAGGGAGAGGAGGGCCCAGGTGGACAGACACAGGAAGGGACATCAGCAGTGTCAAGCTGTCAATCATCCGGTCTGCAGAAGGAGAAAAGAGAGAGGCATTAGAACACTGCGCCAACCCATGTTGTGGTGGTACAATTGCAGTCACTGGAGGCCTTCAGCTGTCCCCAATGCACACATGAATGATAATATATAGAAATAAATAGCTATGGTTTGTATTCCACACTGCTTCTTTAGAGAATGCAACCAAAATAATACTTTTCCAGGTTTAATAGAGGACATTGTACTTGACACTGTCTTTCTTTTATTCTGCACTCTTTTATCAGTTTCTGCTCAATATTCTTCTCTGCTGTCACGTTTCATAAAAAGCTCAGTCTATGAGACCCAAGGCTTAACACCAGGTGGCTGTTGTTCAGGCCTGCCCATCACGATGGCCGTCTTGTTAGAATCCACAGCTCCCAAATTCATGTTATCATTGATAGTGGACATACACATTTGTGTGGGGCAACATTTACAAGCCCAATATGATGCACTGCCAACCTGCTGAAAAGTGTAAGGGAACTACTAAGATTGAAAAAGACTTAGTAACGCCATGCAGCAGACCTCAAAGCAAGACACAGAACCACATTTCCAGTGACAGAGCACCTCTGTATGCCAGTGTGGGAAGACACACAGGTAGTAAGCCAAAGACCCCGCAATGTAAGGCACCCAGGATGAAACCTCCAAGGACTTAAGTGTAAATGGGAGAGACACACACTAAGAATAAACTGGCTGTGGTACTTGGGAATATCAGCTAATTCTTGTAGAGCTTAATTTATTTAGTCAGTATAGCTCTAGTTCCATCATTAAATCTGCTGATGACCCAACCATCATAGCAGAAATGATGAGATAATAATAATAATTCATTACATTTATATAGCGCTTTTCTCAGTACTCAAAGCGCTGTCCACACAGGGAGGAACCAGGAAGCAAACCCACAATCTTACGCAGTCTCCTTATCGCAAAGCAGCAGCACTATCACTGCGCCACCTGTGAGGACGGCTTATAGGGAACAAGTTTGGCTTTTGGCAGGGTGGTATTAGGACAAAATTTTCACCCTAGATCTCAGCACAAAACAAAGCTGGCCATAGACCTCTGGAAGCATCTGGTAGACTACACTCCTATCTACTATGGAGAGGGTCAGCAACTTTACACATGTTGGAGTCACTACGACTGATGACCTAAAGTGAACAGAACACATATCTGCTGTCATCAAGAAGTCAAGAAGTGTACAGTCACTTGTCCTCCTCCTCCATTTAGCACCATTAGTACTCACATCAGTAACTTCAGGGACAGTTTTATAAAGCTGGTTATATCAAACCCAAAATCAAAATTAAAATGTAAAAAAATTACACCATAAAATGAAAGAATTTCATAATGAAATAAATACTTTCAAATATCCAGTTGTATTTCAGGATGTTGTTATTTTCATTTTGCTATGATATTTACCTGATTGCACTGTATAGAAGAGAAAAATTTATATATTAGCATAAATAGCATATTAGCATAAATAACCATAAAAATAATTAAAAGCATCTGAAATATTAGATTAAGCATACATTAGAATGTCAAGCAAATAAGATAAGTCAAGCAAATGGTTAACTAAAAAATCAGTCATATTGCATTATTTTTTAAAGCTTGAAACAGAATTGCTAGTGTGGGAAAGAAGGAAAGGACAGGAAAGAAATGACACATAGAAACTGCCTAGGACAGGGGAAGGAGGTGTGTGTGTGTGTGTGTGTGTGTGTGTGTGTGTGTGTGTATGTGCACCTGTGGTCGACAAGATAGAAAGCTAAGGAAAAAGTGGCCTTGGTAGACATGTGAGAAACCAGCTGGAATGGTGAATCAGCAAAAAGACAGCAAAAGGCTTTGCTCTAAACAAGGTCAAAATGATGTAATGCATGAAAAACAAAATTAGTATATTCAGGCACTAGCATAAATAAATATAGAAAAATATATTGAAATTAGCACAGAGATTAAGCCAAATCAAGCATGCCAAGCAAATGATTAAATAAAGGCACACACCATATTTCTTAGTCCTAATAGCCTTCATTTTCAGGTAAAAAGCCTTCTGGTGACAATTTTTCACCACAACAACTGTGAACTCTGAAGGGCCTGTGAGGTGATGGGCTAACATCACTGTACTGTCACTGGCCTCCACATCAACAGAAGCAGAAGGAAATTTGGATAATGTTGATGTGTTTGAAATATGCAGAACTACTGCAGTCAGTTTGAAGTGCACTCCTGTTTCCACCTCTTCGCCATCATGCCAGAAGCACAGACATTTACCTTTGTCACCCTACCTCCATTTTAAAGCTATTGTCATGGAACCCATGTCTGGTCAATGTCTGCCTCGGTTTTTGTTCTGCACTTGGTTTAGGTATTTGGCCAGGGCAAAGACTCTGTCCATGGACTTGCAATGCTGCAGTTTCTTCTGCTTTCTTCTTTTTTATTGGCGTGAGTATCTCAAACCCAGGCTTTCCAATAGTTCAGTGTTATTAGTGTGGCTCTAGATGAAGACTCTGGCATAACTAGTTCAGATTTTGAAAGAGAAGCAGGTTCTCCTAAACACCATGACTCTGTGTGTGTGCGGTTAACACATTAGAACAGTTGTGACAACAACATGCTCTTCAGCCCAATCCTGTTCATCTAGACTGTCTAAAATAATATTAAGTTGAGATCTGAAGGTTTCTAAAGTTCTACTCTCCACCAGAATACTTGGTATTTTGTTCCATATGTCTATAGTTGTTTTTGTGAAGAAAATGGTGGTAGACTGTAGAGTAGTAAAATGATTTAGGTGACACTTTGTTGGGTCTGCCATTCAAAATACCTTTTCTGCGTGTTTTTAGTTTTTATTCCCAGTTCTTTGCATTGTCACCACTTGTTTAGATTGATCCAGAGTTCACAAAAGTCATCTGTAGTCATGGAGTTTTCAGTTTCAATCAGTTATTCTTTCTCTTAAATCAGCATTTGCTCTGTTACTTCTTTAACAAATATGTTGTAGAAATTGGAATGTTAAATGATAAATAAGGAAATTATTCATTTATATATTAATTGTGAGAAACCAGTGTGTTTCATTGTGCCGGTCCCAAGCCCGGATAAATGGGGTGGGTTACGTCAGGAAGGGCATCCGGTGTAAAATCTTGCCAAATCAAAATGAGGACAATATGATCCACTGTGGCAACCCCTAAAAGGTGTAGCCAAAAAAAAAACAAGAAGTAGGTATATTAATTTTGAGAGATAAAATATCTCAAAATATAGAATATCACTAAAGAAATTGAGCACATTAAAAACAAGCTCTGATCAGGAATGAGCTCTGCACCTATTATTGTGGGACTTCATATTTCTGATTTAAGACAAAATTTACACCCAGACAACAACATGGCTATCGTTTGTAAGATTAGTTAAAATGCCTCTTATATCCCTGGCATTTTTCGCTATGCATCCCCCTGCTGAGCCTGCTGTGCCTGCTGTTTCTGTGCTGGATGTAGCGATTCAACCAGCTGAATAGAGAATGGAAGCTCATGTAGCTCAGACCCTGCATAAAACTATTTCATGAACAACGGAAATATTAGAATTTACCCTGATAAGGAATAATTTACTATGAATGAGACTATCGCAGCAGATGTCTAAGGATTATTAGCTTATCAAGAGCTCATGTAGAACTAGATCTATGATAGATAGGTGCAATGAACTGTTCAGCCATTTTAAGTAGCTGTACTCAAAACAGTAAATGAATCAAATGGTGACATGTGTGAAGTTAGTCGCCAGGTACCTTTCATGAATATGTGGCCCACTCTAATGCTGGTACAATATACTGTATTACCCATAAAGGAATCATTTTCCTGCAAGTCATCTAATGTGCTCTACCTAATTCTCTGCATGAAATGTCCTGACACTGCACTCTATGTGGGAGAAACTGGACAAACACTCCGCCAGAGAATGAATTTGCACAGATTCCACATTAAACATGGCAACACAGATGTTCCTGTAGCAGCCCACTTCAACAGCCATGGACACTGTGAGAGGGATTTTAAAGTCACAGTGCTTATGGGCAACTTCAGAACACAGCAAGAGAGAAAAGAATGGGAAGTTAAACTCATGTTAAAATTCAATACATTACAGCATGGCTTGAATAAAGACAAGAAAGAGTTTTATAGTCAAACTAGCAAAATACCCGCGCTTCGCAGCGGCGAAGTACTGCCTTAAAATTTTTATTAAGAAGAAAATGTAACCTTTTTAAACTGAGGGAAAATATGCCAATAATTATTTGTTAAGGATCTCTTTGTATACCACGTTGTCAGTTTGGCCCTCCGGTTGTAACCTGACCAAGCTGTGTGCTGAGCTTACTCTTGAGCATGCAACGTACAGTTGGCCATGTGAACAGTAATCTTGTTTCAAATCTCACAGTTTAGATTGCTGCTGTCATAATCAGTTTGAGTTTCATGGTTTGTTTCAATTACGACAGTATTTGCAGGACTTGTTTTGTTGAAGTGACATTCGGCATCTGTCAAGCATTGTAAGCACACAACCAGTTTCATCGATAACTTTACATCCAGCTTTTGAGAGTTTAAACACTCATAAACATCAAAGTGTCCACTACTGAAATCGTCACCTGTGAATCTAAGATGTTTAAGAGGCATTGGCGGTTGTCGAAAGGTGTAAAATATTTGGCCATTTCGGTACACTTGAAAGCGACAACCGAACAATTCAGCGGCAGCCATCAACTCACATGCAGAACCATAGGTGAAGGGCTTAAGCATTTCACTCTTATAGTGCTCCTGTGTAGTATAATTATCTCCTGTACCGTCATCAGTCCACACCTTGAACCTGTCCCAGTCATTCAATACATAAGATACAATGTTCCTCCGGATATCAAGAGTGAGCCTGATATGGCCGTGCAATATGTAACAAAGAGAATGGAAAAAGTTGGTGCCATCTCCGGGCATGGAAACCACTCAGTAAGTGACAGTTCTTTGATCGATAGTGATCACCTCGATAGACATGGTAATGGGGGTTGGAATGATAAAAGAAATGGGTACCTGAGCAATGTAAAGTAAGTCTAAAATACCTATACAATAACTATAATTGTAATAAACAAACAATAAAACAGCAGAGAAGCCGTAGATTAAACAAAAAGGCTGTAGTTATCAGTAGGGAGACGTGAATCCTGTGGCGAAGCAAGGAAGGGAATGTAGAGACCGGAGCGACGGACGGTCTTATATAGGCAGGCAGCCAACAACGTGGGAGGCGTTGGTATGGGGGACCCAACGCCACCTCACACAGTGACTGAGCTGCAGGCTATGGACGTATATATGTACATAAGTAGGATTCAGTTAGCGTTGGGAACCCATGTACCAAATTTCTTGAAGATGGGCCCATAAGTAACAAAGACTGTTGAAAAGTTCAATATGGCGGACGTTGTTGACCATTATGACCATTACGCGTAGAATTTCGAAATGAAACCTGCTTAACTTGTGTAAGTAAGCTGTAAGGAATGAGCCTGCCAAATTTCAGCCTTCTACCTGCACGGGAAGTTTGAGAATTAGTGACGTTGGAAAGTTCAATATGGCGGCCAACAGTGGTGTCATACCAACGAAATAAGTACGTACATCGGTTTCCGTTAAAAGTTTAATATGGTGGCCGACAGTGGCATCATATCACCGAAATAAGTACCAAATTTCAGCCTTCTACCTACACGGGAAGTTGGAGAATTAGTGATGTTGGAAAGTTCAATATGGCGGCTGACAGTGGCGTCATACCACCGAAATAAGTATGTATATTGGTTTCGGTTAGCGCAGGGAAGCCGCCTACCAAATTTCGTGAAGATGGGGCCATGAATAAGAAAGTTCAATATGGCGGACGTCGTTGACCGTTATGACCATTACGCGTAAAATTTCGAAATGAAACCTGCTTAACTTTTGTAAGTAAGTTGTAAGGAATGGGCCTGCCAAATTTCAGCCTTCTACCTACATAGGAAGTTGGAGAATTTGTGACGTTTGGAAAATTCAATATGGCGGCCGACAGTGGCGTCATACCACTGAAATAAGTACGTACATCGGTTTTGGTTAGTGCAGGGAAGCCACCTACCAAATTTTGTGAAGACGGGGTCATTCTTCTACCTACACGGGAAGTTGGAAAATTGGTGACGTTGGAAAGTTCAATATGGCGGCCGACAGTGGCGTCATACCATCGAAATAAGTAAGTACATCGGTTTCGGTTAGCGCAGGGAAGCTGCCTACCAAATTTCGTGAAGATGGGGCCATAAATAAGAAAGTTCAACATGGCGGACGTTGTCGACCGTTATGACCGTTACGTGTAGAATTTCGAAATGAAACCTGCTTAACTTTTGTAAGTAAGCTGTAAGGAATGAGCCTGCCAAATTTCAGCCTTCTACCTACACGGGAAGTTGGAGAATTAGTGATGAGTCAGTCAGTCAGTCAGTCAGTCAGTGAGTGAGTGAGTGAGTGAGTGAGTGAGTGAGGGCTTTGCCTTTTATTAGTATAGATATGAGGATTGTTTACATCTCTCAGAATAACACAACCTGACTACAGACCCACATTGTTTAGAAAAACTCATTAGAAACTTCAAAAGACTTTTTTGGATAGTTATCTTATTCAAAGAACTTGACCATACATTGTTCTTCTCTCTCTTGTTAAATTAACCCTAGCCTTAATGAATCTATTAATTTTTTACATTTAAGATTTCTCAAATCAAAGATTTGTCCTAGAGTGTATATAAACACAGGGAACTCCATTATATCTCTATTACATCTTGCCTGAAGAAGGCTCCCGAGTTGCCTCGAAAGCTTGGATATTGTTATCTTTTTAGTTAGCCAATAAAAGGTGTCATTTTCCTTGGCTTTTCTCTGTATTACCCAGTAATGGTCCACTCAAACGCTCTCTGAAACAAATTAGAAGCTACAGACTATTGCTTTTGACCTGAAGTTAAGAGACATTTATTGCACGTAACATTTAAGACCATCCTAAATGAGCGGCTTATTAAAGCACCAGATAAGTTAATGTTAAGGTCTTAATGTTAGTGAAACAGGTGTAGAAACTTAAACTAGACTCAAACTAGCCCTGCACGATGTACCTGGTAGTACACTGGCAGCCTGGAATAGAATAATGGAGGTTAAGCAGGGAAAAGAACCACTTAAGCCTTAATGTGCTTGGGTTACATTTAAAGAGTGGTCGAGAATGGCAGAGCCAACATAAGATAATGAAATTCTGTGGCACTTACTTAAAAACAGTGCAGGCCCACAAATTTAACAAACTTGAAACCATAGTCTTGGTCCAGATGATAAAACATTTCAGAGATTAGTTTGCTGGGTGACTGGGATGGAAACTCAAACAACAAAATGGAAAAATGTGTTTTATTAGTGCATTGAAAAGCAGAAATGGAGGTCTAGTAATAAAATAAAACAAGGTAACACATAAAGATGGTGCATGATTTGCAGTAGATAGGGGAAAATGTCTATGGTACCATCTGATTCTAAAAAGTAAATGCTGAATTCTGACAAATATCTATCTATCTATCTATCTATCTATCTATCTATCTATCTATCTATCTATCTATCTATCTATCTATCTATCTATGTTACTGATCTCTGTGTTGGTCTTGTGGTTTTGCTTGTTTGATATGACAGAATTCACAAAGAGAATCTGTACAGCTGAATGATGAAGGACAGTTGGAACAGACACATCTGCTGTCTCTTTAGCTGCAACTCCAAACTGATCAAAGTATTTGTAAAATAAGGAAAAACTGAATGACAATAAGAGGCCTCCCTTACATTAGGCAGCCTTATCCACTGCAGAACTATATCAAATCTGTGCTAATCTTGGAGGCCGAATTGATGTTAATGTTATGGTTAATCTTTCTGGGGTTACTATCAGTCATGTATGCTACTGTTACAATGAAGCAGACTTAATTTGCTTAAATGTAAAACTTGCAATATTTATTTTCTTTTTTCCTAGCCTGGAAAAACTATGAAAAAGAGAAAAATGATTTGGTTTCCATCATGCTTGTGTTATAATACTCATTGTTTAGAGGAACTGACTGTGATTAAACTTCAGTATAATTCCATATATATTTCATAATTTTGTTCAGTTTGTTAGATAATGTACCTTCTTTTGCAGTCAATAAAGACCTAAAAGTCATGGCTTATTTTTTTCTTCCACGTTGTCACTGTCACTGGGAAACATGAGGCCGTAGTGAAGTAGGTAGGGCAGAGTAAACTGACATCTGTCTAAACACTTATCAATCACCTAAATGCCTACAACACAAGAAGTTCAGTGATTTTAAATATTTAACAAAACTCTTCCTTAAAGAGTAAGATTTTCAGCAGGAAAACTTCAATTCCTTAAAATTTCTTGAACAACATTCATCCACAGCATCCTTCCTCTTTGATTTTTGCTTCTGTTTACATTTCTACTGCTGTATTTTTCTTCCAGTGTCATAAACTGTATAAATACCTACCAAAGATAATAGACGTATTTTAAACATGTTCTTTTCTTTCTTAATTCAGTGGTGAGATGTGCTAGTGGACACTCAGTTACAGGACCTGGCCTTCTTGCATTCATCTTTTGCAGGCCTCTCCCTGTGTCTGTCTGGCTGTTTAATTTTAGATTCACTTCATGTCTCCAGGGGCCTCATGTATAAACGGTACGTACGCACAGAAATGTTGCGTAAGAACGTTTCCATGTTCAAATCGTGATGTATAAAACCTACACTTGGCGTAAAGCACTTTTCCACGGTACCTCATACCTTGTCGTACGCAATTTCTCCGCTCAGTTTTACAGACTGGCAGCACCCAGCGTCAAAGCAGTGCTACTGTTCCTGTGTGGTTACCCTTTATTTCTTAGAACCATATTCCTGATGTGGCTTTATAAATACACTGAAACTAACTGTATATTGTTTATTAGTGTAATGCTTCTGATTGTAATTAACCTGTAACAATATAATGGTCCAGGGAATATCCATAGTATTCCAAATACCATAACTGCTTTAGCGTTGTTACTCTCACTGCACCTTCTTTTTCTTCTTTCAGCTGCACCTGTTAGGGTTGCCACAACGGATCATCTTTTTCCAAATTACTCTCACTACACCACTCGGAGTATTTATATAATTGTATCCAAGTGGGGAATCACAACAGCAGGTAATCGGAAAGAAAATTATCTGTATACAGCATCAAGCCCACTCTGCCTCAGCCACGGCAAAGCATTTCAAAGCCTTCCCTGTACAGACCTCGCAGTTAAGAAACGGTTTCATCCCAAGAACTATAAACGCACTCAGTCAATGCCTCCTTGTAGAACTGTCTGTACTTATAAGTACAATGACTCCACTGTAAACTTGCACTACTGTACAGTTATAATATTGCACAACCTGCGCCACTTTATAAAGCTCATATTTACATATGATGACGATATCATTTTTAATATGAAATGCAGCAAAATATGTTGATTATATTATACAGATACAACTTTAATTTCATTTAAATAATCTGTATTGTTAATTAAACATGTGAGGACACAGTGCTGCAGCGCTAGCAAGTTCACAGATTGTTCCTGCTTTGCGCTGAATATTTGCTGAGGCTGGAGCGACACTGGAAGGAAACACAGATAGAATAATTAAATACGTACTATGAAAATATTTCAATGTTCCTTAAAAGTTTTCAAGAATCATCATTGTAAGCTTACAGATGGCTTAACGTCTATTACAGAGCTGATTGTGTGGCGATTGGGTATATGGAGAAGGAAAAGTAAGGACAGGAATTGGAGGATAGTATGTTTGTAAGAGACAGTACTGCTACAATAATTTCATCGAAGGTCGCACACAATCACGCACCGTGTTCCCCTGTTTAATAACATGCTTTAACTCCTATCATCATGAAAAAGATATCACGTATACATCTCAGTATTTTAATTATTCAGAGAGCTGTAATATCACGAATCTAATGGATTCTGTGTCCAGTCGGAGAAAGAGGAAGAACAGAAGCACGTAGAGATTCACACACATAGAGCACATTAAAGATCAAATACAAAACAAAGCATTTAACAGGCTACTTTAGTTACGATGGGATTTGAGAAACTAGTAACTTAAACGATTTTAAGATGAAGTTTATGTTCTACTTTAATGACAAAATAAACTACGTGATTAAAGTGGATATTTCGAGATTGAAGTTAACATTCGTGCTTTTTTCCTACTCTGTGCCTTTTTTTCTCACTGTACCCTAATAAGCTACCATATGACACTCAGACGGTGGGGCTACATCTCGCCTTTTCACGACGACTTTGATATGTGACAACTTCTTTTTTATGTCGGGCACTGTGCGACTTTGTGAACTTGAGCTTGCTTCTCCAACACGCTATGTAACTCGATCATCTTCCTTTTGTTGATACCACTGTATAAACCAACAAATAGTACAGTTTTCTTTTCCTCCACTTGGTATTCGCTGAAATTCTTATATTTTCCCTCTTGCTTTTGCCATTGCCTTTTCACAGAATGCTGAGCTTAACGTCTATTTATATTGATTTGCATATTCAAAGAGACGTAATTCTGGGAGAAGACGGGGCAGGACAGAAGGCACGTGCACGTGTGTTAGTTTTCACGCTGATCTGGATTTATGGAGCGGAAGAATGCGGAAGTTGGAGTACGCACAGATTCCTGCATCTGGAATTTTCTGTGCGTAAGCACATTTTGGCTTTTGTGCTTACGTCATGTTATAGTGCGAATTCTACGCACTGCGTTATGCATGAGGCCCCTGGTCTGTGTGTGACTGCCCTCTCAGTTTTCTCTTGACATCTTCTGTAAATTATGTGTGTTGTTTTCATCTTTTTTGGTAAGCCCTCCTCGGATCAAAGCCGTAAGTAATGCTGGTGGCCATGTACTTGAGTGTCCAAAAGAACTCAGGACTTTGTGAAGTCCAAATGAACCAAATCCCTTTAGATGGAGACATGACTGACATCTTTGGAAAACACTGAATATCAAACACACTGTATGCCAGTAAAAAAAAAAGTAAAAGATTAAGTGTGAAACACTTGACAAACACAGTCTGATCATCTTAGGCCATCTTAGATTATATTTTTAAACAAGACTTCAGCTTCCTGTTTCTTCACTCATTTTGCAGATTGCAGCAGACATGGAGACAGATGGCATTTACAGCTCACTTGAGAGATCCACTGAAGATGTTTATGCCACAGCAGAACAGACTAAACAGAATAAGGAAGAACACCACACAGGTAGGTCCTATCAGCCACTAATAATTAGATTCTTTGCACTGTATGCCACAACTTTTACTCCTTTACTATTTAAACCAGCAGTTTACATAACAGCAGTAGTGCAACTGCACCAGTGTTGAGGCGACTTCTGACAATGTCATCTCCTGGCCTCTACTTCTTTTTCATTAACTTACAAGAAAAACGGAGATAAAACCTCTCCGTTGTCTTTTATGATGACCTAATCTGTATCTTTAACATCTCTGATGTGAGGTAGATTGTCAAGATACAAATGAAGGTCTGATGCTTCTCCATGGTGTTGTGATTACATGTATAATGAGAGACTATAAAAGAAGCCCACATTTGTAGGATGGACAACTTTATGCTGTCAGCCAGGACAGGGCAGCTTCTGTAAATTGGCTAAAGATGGGCTGAGTCCTCAAACTGGCTTGTGACTTTGGTGTGTGGATGTGGTGCAGTGTGGAGAAACTCATCAAGAGTAGACTTAAGTACTGAAAAGGCTGGTGTGCCTTTGTCAGGCAGAGTGGAGATGACTGGCGAACATCTCTATTGTGTTTTATGATCAACTAGCTTGTATCTTTAACCTCTCTGACATCAAGTTGGTAGTTAGGATATAAATGGACGTCTGATATGTCTCTGTGGTGTTGTCATTACATGTATAATGAGGGATTATAATAGAAGCTCACATTTGTACGATGGACAACTTTATGCTGCCAAACAGGGAAGGGCAGCTTCTGTAAATTGGCTAAAGATGGGCTGAGTCCTCAAACTGGCCCTTGACTTTGGTGTGTGGATGTGGTGCAGTGTGGAGAAACTCATAAAGTGAAGACTTAAGTACTGAAAAGGCTGGTGTGGTAACAAACAGAAGAAAAGGGAAATTGTATGGGGTTTGGGGTTTAACACCATCACTGCAACTTAACAGCACAGAACACAATACAACACTATATCCTGCTTGTAGCCCATGGCTGGTGTGTTCCCAAAAAGAAGCACGAAATATTTAATAATCATAGCAATTTATAAAGAAAATCAGTTTCCAAGAACATCTATTCAAGAGGTTCTCTATTCCTGGGTACTGCTGTGGCTGCAGGTTTTCGCTCTAACGAACTTATGCTTTTAATGTAATTTTTATTCCAAACCAGCATGTATTTATATGTGTTACATGGAGATGAATTTGCTTTTCTTGTTTTTCCTTAATCTGGCTTTTAAACATGTTGGTGTTTTTAATGTTCTTGTTATTTCAGCTGTTTCTCAATAATGAGCACAGAACTGAATATAAATATGACACTCAACCAGCGGTTCCTCTTTTTCCACACAGATTGTTTGCAATTCTGTCTGCACTGCTTATATCTAATTAATTTGATACAACTAATCCTTGAAACTCTGAAGATGGTGAATTTAAAAGAATAAAATTTAAAAGATAAAAACTTAATGCATGCAGCAAAATATACATATTTCTGAATCTTGTGACTTAAAATATCATTATATTATGCTACATAAGAGAAAAAGAAGGCCATGCTACTGTTTTAGGACAAAACCCTGCAGCCACAGGGGTCCACTGGGACTGAACATGATAACCACAGATGTAGTCTCTATATGCAAAAATCAAAAAAATGTCTAAAGCACAGTTACTCTTGTGTCCCCTTGCCATACCAATGATCTTTAAAACCACAAATTGACTACTCAGTAGTCTTTATACATTTGCTCAAGCCCAAAAATAAATTAAGTTCAAGCTGTCCATGTGACAGTGGCTAAAACATATGGCCATTGGATAAAATGAATATAAAGCAATCTGAGGTTCCTGGAAGAGAGTCATTCACTTCTGTGACTGAGACTGAGGACAGCCTGGTGTTAATGGCACAGGAAGAACTACACACACAAAAGGTCCCTCCACGGGCTTCACCTTATCCTCATTGGCTGCCTGTGACCTTCGAATTTTCATATATCATCTCAAAAACTCACCACTTGTAGGCCATCCTTGGAAATTACGGCATCCAGCCCATCAACCTACACATAAATTAGGTCATACGTTAGACTTAGTAATTACCAAAGGACTAAAAGTTGATGTGAAGCAGATCATTGATATTGGTCTATCAGACCACTTTCTTCTACTATTTAATATAGAAATAATGATAGCAAGCATTCATGAGAAGCATATTGTTAAAAAACGCTTCTTTGACTCATCAGCAGCTTTAAAACTTACAAACATTCTAAGCAATCAGTCCGTTTATAGTGCCAACTATAATAGCGAGGATAATGTAAATAGTAAGGTGGAAAGATTTAATACTAAAGTGAGAGCTGCTGTTGACATAGTTGCACCTGAAAAGACAGTTAAAAAATCTTCTAGCTTTGTTATTCAATGGAAGACCCAAAGAGTGTCTGATTTAAAAAGAACATATCGTAGAGCTGAGCGTAAATGGAGGAAAACTAAACCAACTATCCATTATGAGATATTGAAGGTTAAAATAACAAAATACAATAACACAGTCCGTCTTGAGAGGCGCTGCTATTTCTCTAATATTATAAATAACAGTGCTAGTAATCCCAGAGTCTTATATTCTACAATTGATCGTCTGTTAAACCCAGGTAACACAAAGGAATGCCCCCAGAATGCTTCCAGTGAAACCAGTGAGAACATTGCTGTATTTTTCAATCAAAAAATGAATGATATTAGAAATAACATAGTACATCTCCCCAACACTGCGGAACCTACTAAGCCCCAGTACTCCGTTATAAACAAATTAAATTCTTTCACCAGGATAGATTTACCTGAATTACATAGTATAATCTCTCAACTGAGACCCTCTACCTGCGTCTTTGACCCAATACCAACAAGGTTTTTCAAGGAAGTATCGGGCGTGCTAATTGATAATATTCTTGACATAGTAAATTCGTCATTAAATACGGGGGTCTTCCCAGACTGTCTTAAGACTGCTGTAGTTAAACCCCTACTCAAGAAAAATAATCTTGACTCCTCTGCTTTTGAAAATTTTAGACCCATCTCTAATCTGCCCTTCTTAAGTAAAATTCTAGAGAAGGCAGTCATTTTGCAATTAAATGACCACCTCAATAAACATGCTATTCTTGATAAATTTCAGTCAGGTTTCAGAACAAATCACAAAGTAATTTAAAGTAGTAAATGACTTGTGGGTGAACGCAGACAGAGGCCATTTATCTGTTCTCATCCTCTTAGATCTGAGTGCCGCATTTGACACCATTGATCACAATATTCTTAGAAATCGCCTTAGTCAATGGGTGGGCCTCTCTGGCAGTGTCTTAAATTGGTTTGAATCCTACCTGGCAGGGAGAAAATTATTTGTGAGTTGTGGTAATCAAATCTCAAAGACACATGATATCCGATATGGTGTTCCACAAGGCTCTATCCTGGGTCTGGGCCTGCACCACCACCACCTACTCAAAGCATCATGATGCTCCAACATTGATGGACTGTGACTATCATCAAATCCTTCCGTGAGAACCCTAAATACAAAGAGGACTGTTTCATTTATGTTAGGTAGATTGCCTAGAGGGGACTGGGTGGTCTCATGGTCTAGAATCCCTGCAGATTTTTTTTTTTTTTCTCCAGGCGTCTGGAGTTTTTTTTTTTTTTTTTTTTTTGCTTTCCACCCTGGCCATTGGACCTTACTTATTCTATGTTAATTAATGTTGACTTATTTTGTTTTCTTACTGTGTCTTTTATTTTTCTATTCTTCATTTTGTAAAGCACTTTGAGCTACATTTTTTGTATGAAAATGTGCTATATAAATAAATGTTGTTGTTGTTGGTGTCGTATCAAGCAACATGGAATTCAATGTGTCAATGTGTTTTTTTAATGCCTATCAAGCTAGCAAAATACTAGTAAATTTCACCTTAAGCAATATGGCCATGTTAAACCATCTAAGTGAATAAACATGCACAACCATAACTGCAATTACCTCTTACCTGCAGACAGTCTGCTCACTCCAGGGATGGAGACTGAAGATGTTTATAAATCTCTTTTAAAGCCGACTGAAGATGTCTATGAAACAGCAGGACAGACTAAGGACAAGAGGGAAGAGCAGAATGCAGGTAGGTCCTATTTACCTCCAGTATGAAAGTGTGTAATTTCTTTATATGCTTTAACTTTTGATTTCTCTTCTAGTTAAACACAACAGCTACTGCATATCACAGCAGTACCATTGCTGAGGTAACTTAATGGCCTCTCTATTCCTCTGCTTTACTGTCCTAAACTCTGCCATACCTTACTTTGCCTCTTACTCATAGATGAAATAGAGCTGGCTGGCTGGCTACTCCTACTCTACTTAACTTAGCTGATGAAAGTTTTGGAAGTCAAAAACAAAAGAAATATAACCAATGATATATGAAATGTTTAAAGTCAACAAGGATAAAGGCATCAGCCAAACAAGTAAAAGTAAAGATGTGTCTGCTTGATGATGTCAGTGCTTATAATCTAATTTACAAAACAACACCACTTTGATAGGATAAATACTGTACTTTATTCTGCCCACCACATGAGGTCTTGACAGTCGGCTCATCTTCTGTAAATACTGTAGGTTGAGGGTGGGTTGAATCTTAAGTTTAATACAAGGGTCTGTGTGGTGTTCAGGTATATTCCATTGGAAACATTTAAATTCAGTCTGTCACAATCTGGTGTGCTATCACATAGAAAAAGGAAAAAGCTCTGAAAATGGTTTGTGACTAAACCAGACAGTGAGGCCTGACATTAGGGTTCAACGAGACAAAAAGATAAAATAAATTATAAACAAAATTCCTATATGTCAAACCCTTTTCCTAATCTGTGATCCTTACCTCATCAGAGTTTGGTCAGTGGTCTGATTAAATATATATATATTGCACCATTCTTTTTTGGGCTTTACTGTACAGTGCAGTACCCTATTCTCACCCTGGCGCAGACACTTCACTGTGTTATTCTCATAAGGTGGCAGAAAATGTGGATAATCCAGAAATGGGTTTCAAAGAAAACATTGTTTTTCACTTCCTCTCTTCCATGTCCATCACCCTCCCACTTACTGTCACAATCACCAACTTGCTGAAAGCTGTGATGCGCCACATTCGCTTCTCTTCATTCTCAGTTTGCTCAGCTATTGTGATATTTTGTTTTTTTTTTTTTTTGTTTGTTGTTTTTTTTTTTTAATTTTAGGGCAAATGGTGTACCATCAGTTTGCATTGTTTGTAATTTTAAGTGCAGGCTGTGTAATGCAGTTGTTTTGATGGGAACTGGTAAGAAGTTGTATTATTGGGTAAATAATGAAGAGGAAAAGCCTCTTTAAATTGCATTATAATAACTATTGTGAAGTGATTGCGTTCATGTTTATAGCATATGGTGCAAAGTTATTATAGTTAAGAAAACTAAAATAAAAACTGAAACTATTATTAAAAAAACATTTTTGTAAACTGAACGGAAATTAACTAATAATTTACTAAAATATTTTTAGTTTTCAATTTTGAATGAATATACTTGCCATTAGTCTTTAACCTTTGTAAGTTTTAACTCTAAACCAGTCATCCACCATATATGTATATGTTGTGGAACGGGACCCGGACACAGACAGGTGGACATCATTATTTCACCACACACACGTTTATTCACCGCAACTATATACAATATTTACAACTTTTTAGTGCATGTCCCAGTGCCTCCAGCACTGATCCCCCCAAAGTCCAGGCCTCACAGTCCTTTGTGCCTCTTCTTCTGGCCGCCTCCAGTCCTCTCTCCAGCTCCGTCCTTCTTCCACCTGACTTCCGCTCTCGAATGCAGGGAGGCGGCCCCTTTTATTCCATCCCGGATGGGCTCCAGGTGTTTCCCGGCACTCCTCCTTGGACACGCCCCTGTGTGGCAGAAGTGCCGGCTGCGTACCCGGAAGCCCTCCGGGTATCTCCCGTCTTCTTCCCCCCAGCACTTCCTGGTGTGGCGGAAGTGCTGGGACCCAAGGTTCTTCAGGCACCGGGGCGCTGCCTGGCGGTGGCCACGGGCCCCCACAGGGTTGGGCTTCCAAGCCCCCTACCTGAGGCCACCAACAAAACCAAGGCGGTCGC
>JANRMT010062807.1:31988016-32017139 GCA_026402145.1 Polypterus bichir lapradei
TCTTATTTATGGCCCCATCTTCACGAAATTTGGTAGGCAGCTTCCCTCAGCTAACTGAAACCAATGTACATACTTATTTCGGTGGTATGACCCAAAATACAATTTTTGGAATTCTGTGTGTGTGTATAAACATGATAACTCAAAAACGCAATGAGATAAATGGATGAAATTGTAGAAATGTTGAAATTGTTGTTGAAATGAATTGTAGATCTGTATTAACTTTTGGCCCAAACCCATCAGCCAGAAGTGGTACTTTACCTGAACACATGCACCTGCAGAGTCTGATTTATCCAATTTTACTTTCATAATAATTGTTCAATATATTATTAGTTTGATTTGACTTGTTGTTGATTGTCCTTTAATGCACATAATATAAAAATATAATCATTGTCTTGTGGTTTACTTCTCATATATTCATCCCCATATCTGAGCACACAAGAAGGTCTAGGTTAGACCACTCCCAATTTTTGAAAATAAAACAACATTGATCGAGAGACTGACTAGGCCATCATACAAGATCAGCACATTATTACTGACCAATCAATTGGTTTAATAGCGTTGTTTAACAACAAAGTGATACAAAAATGTAAAATTCCTGAGTTGGCAACGTCTCTACTGAACTATAGGTAGGTAGGCAAAGAGAGTCTGCCAAGTGATGAAAATATACATACTAATGTATTTTTGTATTTATTGTATATTTATTAATTTATCTTTTTCAGTTCATATTCACAGCTCAAAAAACCTGATATTGTGAAAATAATCCAGTAGCAGAATTATATTTTAAAATATTTGTCCCCCTTTTTTCAATGTTTCTATCTCTCTCAAAATAGATAGTTGAAATATCATATTCTTTTTGTTCTTAACATCAGCTATATCATACATATTGCATACCAGGGATTTTTCCTGCCTTTCATTCAAACCTGCTGGGGTAGACTCCAGGTTTCACTGACATCCTAGTCTGGATAAAAAGGTTTAGATGATCTATATATTGTTCTTAATCTCAGCTGCTGACTCTGTCATTTTGTGCCCGTCCATACTCCTTTTATCTGTTCTTACTTATACATACTTGATGTACTTGATACTTTTAAACACATATCCTAACTCGTTAAGTGTACAGTTCTGTCTGATTGTGACACAAAGCTAAACTCCATAGTAGCTCTTTAACCATACCAAAATTATTAAAACTAAAACTGAAACTAACAGATAGAAAAATAAAATAGAAATGTCTTTGTGAAATAAAAACTAAATTAAAATTAAAAACATACAAAGAAGGAAAACTATAAAACTAACCTTTCCAAGTAAGGTAAGAAAAAATATAGAAATAAAAACTAATATAAAAAGGAAATACTAAAATAACTTTGAAATGGTGATAATACAGGAAAAAGGGTATTAATTTTTTAATTTGGCAATGTATATTTTGTCTTATTTAAATGTATGGTAATTATACTTTCAAATTAATAGACTTGGCCTTATGAGCAGGTTTCTCCGGAACACATTATGGTCATACTGTAAGTTAGACATTTAGTCTGATTGAAATTATTACTACACAGACCTCACACTCTTATTAATGATTGTTATCTTTCTCAAGCAGCTCCAAAGAAAAATGTCACCTATGAAGAGTTAAACATTGAGAAATGTTCTGCTCTTCAGGAGGAAGGCACCCACTCTCCATCAGGTTAAGTACTTTTATCCAAAGAAAGTGTTACTTCATGTATGTAAAATAATTT
This sequence comes from Polypterus bichir lapradei, assembly GCA_026402145.1. NCBI lineage: Eukaryota > Metazoa > Chordata > Cladistia > Polypteriformes > Polypteridae > Polypterus > Polypterus bichir. Next base: position 31,989,744 of record JANRMT010062807.1, read on the forward strand.
AAGTGGTTAATTTATTTTAAAAATTGCACCATATTCTGTATTATGTATAGTTTTTACCTTTTTTAGGAGTTTTCTTTAGGTCCCCTTCTGACCATTTTCAGTCTAAAAATGAAAATGAAAATAAATGTGTATTTGGAAGCAGGAGTAGCTGGATGAGCTTTAAGAAATCATTGGATGTCCTGAGGTAAAAAAAAGTAAATTGCAAAAGTTTAATAGATCTTGGGATCACAAAGTCAAAAGAGCAAAGTGGAAACACAACATCCCATTGCTAGAAAGAAAATATAGATACAGTATATAATACTGTAAAGAAATGGAAAATCTGAATAATGCTTTGAATCGAATGTTATTGAAATTGAAGAGAGACAGAAGACATACTTGTTGTTTCTTTCTAACTGCTAGTGTGCTTCTCCAGATGTGACCTCGCAGATGAGGACTCTGCCTTATGAGGACAACACAAAGTGTCACCATATCAAGTTCAGCAATCAGTGGCGTGCAGTTATTTGAGTGCAGGTCAGAAAGACACAACTTCAAAAGAGGCACAGGGAGTAATATATCACATAATAAATTTTGCAATTTATAAATATATATAAATGAGTTGTAACTTTCAAGAGAAACATAAATACAGTACTTTTATATCAATGCAAATTTGATGATCAAATCATAGAGGAAAGATGAGTTTTGCAGCATAGATACAAAGCACCAGAGTGACGTTTTATTATTATTTAAAACACTGTAAAAATGTCATTTTAAATGCAAATAAAAATATCTGTAACATCCACACAACAATAAAATGTATTATGTAGCACATCTCCATAAGAAAAGTGTAACTCAAGCTGATTTTTTCTAACTAAAAGAAATAATTACAATAAATAAATAAATAAAATAAAAATAACCAAGTAATAGACAATACAGACCAATGTATCAACCACTGCCATATTCCAGTTGCTTTCAGGTGTCCTCCACGAGGTCTGAGGGGGTCTTTTTTATTAAAATCGGGGTCACCCTCTGTGTTCTGCATTAACATTTTGACTCATATAAAAATTATTTTTATGTGGGATAAGTGACACTAGCAGGGTGCACAGTGATGAAGACTGAAACCCCAGACGAATTACATAGTTTCATAAATAATGCTGTAATATGGTCAGATTACAGCAGCAGGATGCATAAAATTGATATGGGGCATCATTACCTTGAGCACCATTTTTACAGTTATGCCAATGTCTGTGCTATAGTTTATGGGCGATTATAGTGTTTGTTTCCCAGATACAATTGAATTGAAGTCTGCTGTACATGAAAATCAATTTAGTGGAAGCAAAAGTAAAAATGAGACCACAATCCCCTCACCACCATGTGAGGTACTGTAGCTGTAGCTAGGCTTTCTCTTAAGTTCTGAGTTTGTAATTGCACATTCTTCTTTTGTCTCTTATTATAATCTCCAGCTAATGACACACGAAGGCTGAGGTGTTCAAAGTTGCTATTCATGTTGCTGTATACCTTGGTACTGGTTGTCATCACCTCCCTGATTGTATACTGTGAGTATATTTAATGAAACTTAATGTATATTCATGGAGAATTTGTGCTTACTGTAATTGTGGAACTTTGTACAGAACTAAAATAAAGGGAAACACTTTTTAAGTGGTGAAGCTAACAAATAAATTTGTCATCAATGAGCTACTGTAAGACAAAAGGTCTTACAATTTCAGAGAACCATTTAATTCATCTAGCTCCTCCACAGAGAAAAGCTGAACTGCACAATGAAAAAAATAAAATGTAGGGGGTTTATATTATGTGAACCTATGATATACTGTACTGCACGTATGACATACTAACTCAGATGAAGTAGATTTTACTGTTATTTCAACCATATACATTTAATACAGTACATAACGAAATGAAACAACATTTCTCCAGGCCCACAGTGCTACCTACAGTAAAACTAACCACTGCACCACCACAACTCAAACAAACAAAAGAGACAGACAGAGCTGATACCACAAAGAAAATACAAGAAATGACCAAAGTAAGTAAAATATTGATCAATGTGCTCACAAAGTCCCATTCTTGGAGCACACATTGGCCGTTTCAGGAAGGAGAAGCGTGGCTACAGGTGCAGCCGGTACACCTGTTTTGTATCTCATGTATCTGTACACATGATTCTCGCTTTTTGATTCCCTCAAGAAAAAAGATATACCTTATAAATGGTAAAAAATCTTTTATTATTACAGTTTCCCAGGGCCTCATTCTAATTCATGGATATCTCCTTTAAGGTTTGTTTTGCGATTGCAGGTGGACACATGGCTAATTATGCTTGCAACTCAGCCATACAGTGTTGGCTGTTACACACAAAGATCAATGTTATACTCCCAATGGCAGTACTTAATATGGTCAGCTAATGTACTCGCGTGGGACAGCACAGAACCCCAAAGACAACAGGGGTGGAAAAAAACTAATAAGATTGTGGGAATGATTTACAATTCATGTGCATGTTTTTAATTATATAATTTGGGCAAATGTTCTGATTAAAATGTTCCCACGACTGAGTAAATTCGTGTCCATGTTTTAGTTACACTGTTCTCTCAATTTATATAATATATGCATAATTTGTGCACACTCAGCATTAGTTATGCAGTCTTTCGGCCCCATGCAACTTTTAAAGTGAATAACTTCTTTAATGATAGCGTTGTTGCTGGATCCCATTAGCCCTGAGTTGTGTTGGTGCACTGACAGGCAATTTCTTAGATCATTACTGGAAGATGCTTGCAGGCAAATAAAAACAATAAAAGAGCTAAAGGAGAGAACAAGCAAGAGGTCAAAACCAAAATTAACTTGTGAGAGGTTTTGCACAAAGCTTTTTTGAGAGTTTTGGAATTTGCAGTGATTAAGGAAATTACTTCAAAGGTGTTCTTTTTTCGATTAAGCACAGGTCTCAACATCAAAAGCCATGCCCCTAGAAGCACGGAGAAGTGGACCTAATGACAGGATTACAAAATGGTGGCAATTGAGGACGTAAAATGGCATCCAAGATGTTGTAAAACAAAAAAAATATATAAATCATTTCAAAATTTAAGCATATAATAAAAGTAACAGAATAATCATCCTCCGTAACTCCCAATTCAAGTACAACAGTATACCCAATCATGACACTGAAAATCTTTTACAGGTGCTGCTTGCTTAGAGTGATGTCCCATAAGGAAAGATCAGTGTTGCCATAACTCTTGTTTTAATGCGGTTATAATTTATTCCCAAATCAAAAAGCAGCCTTATTATGGTATCTTTATCCATTATTCCATGCAAGTGCAGCAGAGCACAGCCACAGGCATTAACTAAACTGTTGGAACACTTTAAAATGTGTGAGCGCATTACATACATCAAGGGAATGATTTCATTAAAACATTTGCACTAATTAAGTCAAGTGCAGATTTTTTAAAATTAAAACATACACAAATATTATAAATCAAGCACACAATTTATTTTTGTTTTTTTTACTGATATCCTCCTGTGTTGCTGTGAAAAGAATGCCCTCTTAAGCAGCACAATTCTGAGAAGATAATTGCCAGACAAGGTCACTGGTGAAAATAATATATGTGTTACAAAAAAAAACATCTTTGACAAATTTATAATAATAATATTATATTTTATTTATATAGCACCTTTCCAGTACTCAAGGCACTTCACAGAGTCTCAGAAACAGCAAGGTACAGTATATGTAATGTATGATACAAATATTTTCCGCATAGAACACTAAAACAGACAAATATAGGAAATACAAAGCATTAAATAGAATAATAATGAAGAGGAAATTTAGCAAGTGATTCCAAAGCACATTTAGTTTAGGGAATAATAAATAAATTTGGCTTTGTAAAAGCCAAATATATAATTTGAAAGGCTTGATACTAATTAGGCTGTATTTACAGTAAGCTGAATAGAAGATTTCTGTGAAGTTGTATCACACAGCAAGAAAAGATAGCTGGTGCTCAATAGAGCAGTTTAAAATGAATGATTTATCATTTTGAAAACTGGCAGCATTCAGACCAAATTGTTATCGAAGTTAATCAGAACATTAGCTAAAACAAATGCACTTTAGCCAAGATATTTGATAAAACGTTTTGGTAATGTATATGTAAACATGTTAAATAGAAGATTTGCTCACCGGAACTTTGATTTGGCCGAGGAGACAATAACAAAATAGAATCCCTCATTCTTAATGGTGGATTTCTCTGATTTTTTCGAAAACCTTTTCCAGACATAGCGAATGTAATATATAGCAGACACAAAATTAGAAACACACACAGATAGCAAGACGAAAAGGCACTGTTAATTGTTCGTGCATTTGTGTTTAAGTAGTTGGTGAATTTAACTTCAGTTAACTAGTTAGCAAAAGCAGATCGACACCATTTATTTCTAGCGATATCGTTTAACAAACTAAAGGCGGTGCGTTTTCCAATAAAACATTAATTAATATAAATTAATAAATTATAAATGAAATAAATTGATATAACAAGCGACATTGAGCTACATAGAAACAGACTTTTAAAAAATATGATCTGTTTAGTGAGTATAAAGTAAACCTTTTCTTTTTTTACCTGAACTTGATATGGGACTTTCTCTCTCGTCTCTTTGCTTCATCTTACTGCAGCGTACGGGGGAGGAATAGAACTCATCCAATGACAGCATCCAATCACTGGGGATGACAAAGCTCGTCCAATCATAGCATGTGCAAAGTAAAGTTGTGTCATTCAGTGTTGAATTTTTTGGCGCGCAGATGTTGTGACATCCTCTGCTACTGCAACTGGTACCACCTTTTCCATCATGCTGGTTTATCATTAATAAAGTTATTTTTATTTTTACGTTATTTCATTGACCAGGTGGATATTTCACAAAGTGCGCTTAGTGATTAAGCTTCTCTTAAACTAAAGTGCCTAAATGAGGACTAGGGCAAATCACGCTTTGTAACTGAGGCAACTCAGTTCACAAAATTCCCGTTCGATGAGAAGCAAAATCTCAGACAAAACTTCAGAATTTTTTTTTTTTTAGTGTATCTAGAATTTCTCAATTCTCATTTACATTAATAATGCTTTAGGAGTTAATAATATACAACATTTAAATTATGGCATTCGTCTTCATCATTTTTGTCATTGATGGTGATTTTTTAGAAAATCTAATGCTTCTTCATTCTTAGCTATAATATTATTTAAATAAATATATTTTCATTACAACAGTTAAAGCTTTTAAACCTATACACATTATTGAAAACGATAAGAATAAATTTCTTGCGTTTTTGTAAGAGAGATGAAATGGACAAATACTGTTAAAAAGGGTTTAAAAGGTTGTGTTTCATAATATAAAAAACTAGCCAACCCGCGGTGTACCAAACGCCGCATAATCAGGCTGGTTTTTTAATGATTTTTAAGCACAGGGAGAAAATTAACATTTGAAAAATCGGTAATGTAATAAATCAGCAAGAAAAGCAACATTGTAACAATGCATGGAACGAACCAACAAACAATCGTCCGTGATTGAAAACTGGCGGACCGCCCTCGCGCCTTCTCCTGCCAGACGGAGGGATGGGGGTGCACGGCGCGAAGTGTGGAACGGGAAGAGAGGAGAAGGACGTTCATTCAGCTCTGTCCATCATGCTAGTCTGCTGATTTCTCATTCAGTATGCACTGCCCGCTCATGTGCCCACCTCCAACTCGTCACTTGAGTCGTTGACTTTACACAGTCCAGATGCACCTGTGACTGACGTAGATGTTTCATTGCTCTGTGTGGTTTTGGCTGCTTTTCTATATATAATCCACCAAGACACCCGACCACGGTAGTAGTGAGGTGGGAGGGGGGTGTGAACAAAGTGCAAGAGCATCTAAGAAGACGCATGTTTGTCGTGGATGCGAATTGCTGTATGTAGCGTGTAAAACAGTTTGCTATGGTGCACGCGGTCGTGCGTCGTAACAGAAAACTAGTTTTTTAAAGACTGCTTACTTCATTGTGTTTTAACCTCATCCGACCACGATAGTAGCGAGGTGGGAGGGGGGTGTGTACAAAGGGTAGGGACACAACCAGTGGGAGCGTATGAGTCGCACTTAGTGGGAATTCCACGGTTTGCAGCCCGAATGGGGTTCAACGGCTTACCCACGCCTCTCTGCGCTGGGTAGACACACGCTCAATGTCATGCATAATTATTTATTGAATGCTAAACACTTCTGGAAAGACACGGTTGTCTAAAACAGGTTGGTGTGAAAATACAACAGTAAGCGAAAGAAAAGATGGAACTCTGGAGAGAGCAAAATACAACACAATAGTGAACCCGCGGCATAACAAACGCCGCATAATTATTTATTGATGGTTGAACAATTCTGGAAAGACACAGTTGTCTAAAAAGGGAGGGTTTGAGGATACAACATAAAGTGAATGAAAAGATGGAACTCTAGACTTTTCATTGCTCTGTGCGGTTTTGGCTGCCTTTCTATATATAATCCACCAAGACACCCGACCACGGTAGTAGCGAGGTGGGAGGGGGGTGTGAACAAAGTGCAGGAGCATCTAAGAAGACGCATGTTTGTTGCGGATACGAATTGCTGTATGTAGCATGTAAAACAGTTTGCTATGGTGCACGCGGTCGTGCGTCGTAACCGAAAACTCAGTTTTTAAAGACTGCTTACTTCATTGTGTTTTAACCTCAGTTGTAAAGGAATGTTTTAAGGATCCCATGGAATACCCCTCGGTTTTGGCTGCTTTTCTATATATAATTCACCAAGACACCCAACCACGGTAGTAGCGAGATGGGAGTGGGGTGTGTACAAAGGGTAGGGACGTAATGAGTGGGAGCGTATGAGTCACACTTAGTGGGAATTCCGCGGGTTGCAGCCCGAATGGGGTTCAACGGCTTACCCACGCCTCTCTGCGCTGGGTAGACACACGGTCAATCTCACGCATAATTATTTATTGAATGCTAAACACTTCTGGAAAGACACGAATGTCTAAAATGGGTTGTCTAAAATGGCTTTAACCTCAGTTGTAAAGGATTGTTTTAAGGATGCCATGGGATACCCCTCGCAAACCGTTTCACACGCTGCATATAGCGATTCACCTCCGCGAGAAACATGCCTCTATGAACAGTCAACGTAGCTCGGTGGTGCATGACATGCACATGACATTAACCTGACCTGCACTGCATGTGGCCTCTACGACAGACGAATATAAATGACGCCATTTTTTCTGTGTCGTCGCGTCCGAGTTGGTGGGCGTGGCCCTGCGAGTTGTCGTCGTATCCAATGGTCTTGGAATTGGTGGCCGTGGCTCCTTCCTGCGTGTGCCATAGGTGTCTCACTTGTTGGCGGCTTAGTGAATCCACGCCCCTTCTGGCGTGTTTTCCATGGTTGTCTTGCCTTAGTGAATTATATATATAGATGTATCAAAAGTACAAAGTGAGTAAACCTCCATGTAGAGCTTTTAAACCACCAGCATATATGATTAAAAGGAAAGCCCATGCATTGACATTATGGATATATGTAATGACAGTAATTGGATGTATAATATCTATACTAATAAAAGGCAAAGCCCTCACTGACTGACTCACTGACTCATCACTAATTCTCCAAGTTCCCGTGTAGGTAGAAGGCTGAAATTTGGCAGGCTCATTCCTTACAGCTTCCTTACAAAAGTTGGGCAGGTTTCATTTAGAAATTCTACGCGTAATGGTCATAACTGAAAGCTATTTTTCTCCATTTAATGTAATGGAGTTGAGCTCGAAAGCCGTGGGGGGGGCGGAGTTTTGTGTGACATCATCACGCCTCCCACGTAATCACGTGAACTGACTATCAATGCAGTATGTAGAAAACCAGGAAGAGCTCCAAAAAGCGCTGAAGAAAACATGCATTATATAATTGAGAAGGCAGCGAAACAATAAGAACCGAGCGAGTGACATATACAACCATATTCATGAGTGCTGCTACTTCGGAAACAAAGCACGGTGTAAACCTAAAGTTTAAATTAAGTTCATAGACAGGCTGCTGCTGGTGTTTTTCGTGCCCACGGGTAATGCGGGATACAAGTTTAATGAGAGGACGCAGGATATGAACGAGAGTTTTGATCACTTTGTAACTAAGTTAAAATTGCAGGTGAAGGGCTGTGCTTATGCAAATTCTGAGAGACTGTGTTTGTGGGGGATTGACAGTTAAAGCGGGTGGGGGAGTCACGTCATCATCTCCCCTCCCATTTACCTCATTTCGCTGTGAGCTGAGCTCTGCAGCTAACGCCGTCTTAAAGAACCAACTTTGTGACGTTGCCACCAAATACTCACAGAAAAATCCACAAGTTAATACACACTCTGTCTCTAGAGTTTCTCCACACTGAATCCTCCAGGCACTACTTACAAAAGGTTACATTGACAATCGTGTTACGTTATTTTTAAAATGTTTCCTTTTCTTAGCACAAGCACAGCTGAGAAGCTTCGATGCATGTGCTCCATAACGCGTTAAAAAATAATGCATTTATATAGATATGACAGCAACACTCATATCAATGACAAAACAATTACATTAACAATCATGTTATGTTATTTTTAAAATTTTTCCTTTTCTTTTTCATAACTTCTTTAACACACTACTTCTCCGCTGCGAAGCGCGGGTATTTTGCTAGTATAATAATAAAGAATAACATATTAAATAGATTCAGTAGCACACCTCAGTAATAATCTATACTATACTATTTTTTCCCTACTAAGTAAGATGTTCAAAATAGAAAAGGTTTTATATTTGATGTGCCAATTTAAAAAAGTCACTTATAAATATTTTCAAGTATGGTCTGGTACCTATACAGATTATTTATATACAAATAACTGTGGTTACATTCAATGCATAAAGTCGGGTTATTTTTACAGTTGTGCAGGTTCATCCATTGTGTTCCCATTCCTTGAAAGTCTGATGAATGAGGGAACTCTTATTGTCTAAAACAAATACCACTATAAAATTGCAAAAAGCAAGATTATATACAAATAGTTAAATTTGAAGTCAACTCGTCTTAGCAAATGCCTGACCATTGCACAAACTTTTTTCATTGCCCTTTTTAATGGAAGCTCTAAATGAACATATGCAAAATGCATTTATCCACGGTTGTATACATGACACCTGGTGATGCTGTTATTACTTGGTCCAGTATTTTTGTTTTATCATTTTTTTCTCACATTTATTACACCACTCCTGTGCTTCATTTTCTAAGAGTAGATAAATAAAAGAGAAAGTGAATAGATCTGTTATGTTCAAGGTAGAAATAGCAGTTTACTGAACTGTATACTCTTTAAATTATGTAAATATTCATTAGTTGTTTTTTATTTATTATTTTATTATATTCTGCTGACCCATGTTGTTGATTATTTAGGCTACAGTTCAAAAATGGCGTAAAGACAAAGTATTGTGGAAAAAAGATACAAGACAGCAATCCTTATAAAAGGCACAGAAGACGATCTTGTTTTGCAAATTTAGTGAGTCTGTCTGTGTACACTATTGGTCAAAAATCTTAGTTTTCCAGTTTTTCCTCAGATTTAATCAGTTGAAATGCAATTAATGTCAAAAAGGTTGAAAAGGTAAGCAGTGAATAGTCAGAGGTTTAAATTTAAAGTTTAGGTTAGCAAAAACTGAAAGCAAATTCAGAATATTACAAATTTGCTTTCATCAGGGAACAGCTAATAGGTCACAACCTACAGATTTTATGCAGCAATTACAGTAAATGAAGCCTTGCAAGCTGAAGCAAACAATTTGCACATGTGTCCCAACTTTTGCTGATTACTCAAAAACCCTCTGTCTCTTTTAAAGGAGAGTTGTGTTGTGTATTCTAACCTGTTAAGTGTTGGAAATAGACTTAGGGGGAACAGAAGAGTTGGACTAAAATGTGATGAAGTATCTGCACATTATTTATCTGTCCCTGATAGAGAAGAACATGGATAAAGGCATGACACAGTGGTATCCTGAAAAGGAAAAAATACCAGCAATTAAACTATAAGTAAATGTTTTATTGTTCTCTGAAAACTGTAATGAAAGGAACTGGTAAAATGCTTTTACTAAATGTTAACTGAAAACAATCCATAATGTTCAGTGTGACATTTTATGGTGGAGTTAGAAAAGTAGAAACTATGTGCACCCCTTTGCATAGTAGTCAGGTTTGCAAAAATATTAAAGTACAGAAAAAAAGTAGGAATACACCAAATTCATCAGTGAAATTTTGTGAATAATCTTTAACAGCTAAAAATGTTTATCATTTACTGTCATGGTCTGCAGTGGGCTGGCACCCTGCTTGGGGATTTGTTCCTGCCTTGCGCCCTGTGTTGGCTGGGATTCGCTCCAGCAGACCCCCCCGCGACCCGGTGTTACAACATAGCGGGTCGGATAATGACTGACTGACTGACTGTTATGATGTGAAATCAGTCAAAATAAATTCTATTGTTTATTAGTATATTATAAGAACAACTAGAGCTTCGGTGGAGATCTCAGACATGGCCACAATTAAGAAATTCACTTGAAGCTGAAACTGTGTATATCTCTTTTACATCACATAGAGTCTAATCTAAGAACAAAAAAGACTTTTGCTCAAGAGAAATAAATGAGAGACAGGAGGCAATACTGTTTGTCTATTTTTTGTATCACTGTGGTCTTATTTGTGTCTAAGAGAAGTAAAATAGAAATAAAAGAGATCTCAGGACTAATTTTTTGTTCCTCTGGGCCAGCACTGACCCCTGTGGATCATCACTCTCAACAACTACCGATTCTGATACGGTTCCTCGCACCATCACTCTCTGCTTCTTGTGTCTGAGCCAATTTAGTAGCCACCTACACACAACACCTGGAACTCCCACTTCTTTTAGTTTGATGGTCAAACTCTCATGTGATAACTCGCCTAACCATCAAATTAATTTGCTGTCTACTAGTTGTGTGGGTTTTATTGCTTTTTCATTGAGCATAATAAATTGTATTTGAAGAATTTGAACATTTACCAAACAAAATCTTGTCATATTGTCTCAAATGCTTTAAGGAAATCTAAAAATCAAATTGATTACATGTGAGAAAGCAATTCAATTTATTTACTCAAATCCTTAAACACGTAGCTATTATCCTTTAAGTGCTTAATTTAATATTACAATTTATCAGCCAGTATAGAGACTATGGTGTTGTATTCATTGTTGAAAAGCACATTGAATGGCAGTTATACAAACACATGCTTAGGGATCAGAGCATGTATGCCTTGTTTAATTGAGATAGGGCACATAAGCTTCTCAAACATTTTTTTATATGAATTGCAAGTAAAACACTTCAACTGTAAAGGAGGTTAGGCCATTATTCCTAGGTGATGTATTATCTTAAAAATTGTTCATTAACTCTAAGAAATGTTGCTAAGGTCATCTGTACAATTTGCTTTTGTGCTTTGAAATTAACAAATTAATGGCAATGAATGGAGATATTTTTCTTGGACCAAGTAAACTGTGTATTTGGGTTTAGGATCTCTCCAGATATGTGCTAAATTAATAGACCAAGTATCTGAAGCCTATTAATGGTAACATTCAGTCCTGGTGTAAATTTATCTATAGTGTTATCCATATCGTTACTGAAATCGCCTCAGATTTATGATGTTTGCAGATTGACGTAAATTTATGAAATATTTTATGACATCTTCAATCTCTGCAAATAGTAGAGTATTTCAAACAGTTTATGGAGCTTATGCACTAGGTTTACCTATATGGCCATAGTCTTAGAACAAGAAGAATGGTTTAAGTGTGTTGTTTTGGTTACATTTAAGGCAATCTATGTTGGAATGTGATCTAAATTTCTTAGTGTCTAAAGAGCACTTAATGTGCATCCAGAAAACATAACTCACACATGTGCATACATAAAGCAACAGGTCAGGTCAAGTCAGGTTGGGGAGCATGCACTGGTACAGTGTGTTGCTGCACTCACCACACGACGAAAAAGCTTGGGATCCTGGCTGGCAACCTCCCAGGCAAACACGCGGTCCAGTCCCACCCTCCAGAAATGACCCTCTATGTGTCACAGCCAGGTGTTATGTGGGAGTCTCCTTGGCCTGGTCCACCCACTCAGGTCCTCAACAATGAGGATCCTGTGAGCAAGATTACCCTCGGGGAATTGCATCACATGGCTGTAGTGCCGTAACTAACGCTCCTTCACAATGCAGGTACTATAAATATGCCTCATTTGAGACTATGTGAACAACCGCTCATTCAACACAAAGTCAAACCAGCAGTACCAAAGGATTCTAACAGTATCAAAAGTGTGCAGTCTGTGTCTCAGGTCACTGGATAGCATCCATGTCTCGCAACCATATAGCAATATAGGAAGAACCAGGACTCTAAAGACTCGGACCTTTGTCTTTTTGCATAGGTTTTGGGACACATTTATTATACAGTTTCAGACATGCACCACTACTGAATTTCTGTACTAGACAGAGGTTGTTCATATTTTATTTTCTACATAAATAAAATATATTTTAAAACTAATGTAATGAACACCCTTCTGCAGCGATCACCTTTATAATTTTCACCATGATCCAATTGTCTTGCTTCTCTTCTAACAAATACTTTATTGTGTTCCTTTTTTTCTCCTTTGGACATGGTGCTGCAGACAACCATTTCTACAATGCCAATCTCCACATTAATGAAAATGAAGCCGAAGGCCCTAAGGACTTCTTCATAACTATCAAAGTTGCCTCCAACATGCCCCTTTAAGATAGCCATCCAGTATATTTATCACCACCTAAGCACTCAACTTTCTGTTTGTCTGTTATGTCAACCTGCAGAGCATATGTAAATTATAATTCCTCTTTCATTCACCAACAATTATCATAATAATGACAATAACGATAATAACAACAAGCTCACTCACACTCTTCATCTCCATCGTGCCATTGTCTGCCCATTTTTCTGGCACATGTAAACTAATCTCAGATATGCTTGACTGTCAGAAAGCATTCCACTGCTCCCTGATGAGCATTTCAGTCATATACCCTTCTATCTTGTCTCCTGTACACACATCTACTTTGGTCCTGTTCATCAGAGTGAGATAAAGATGAATGCTTTTGTTAACAGAAAACAGTTGGAATGAAAGCAATATGTGCTCTGCTGAGGAGAAAGATATTAAGATGATTAAGGAATTTGGAACAAAAGATAGATGAGCACTGGATGAAGAGATGCACCAAAATGGAAGCAGTTGGGTTAAGGCCCTGAATGAAACCAAAGATGTGGTTGAAGGTGGTATCAGGTGACTTGAAAAGAATGTGCCTCATCTCAAAGTATGCCTAGAGCTGGTAATAGTGTAGGAAAAGAAATTAGGGACAACTGTTTAACATGGGTAATTTTGGAAAAGGGCAGTTAAAATTGCAAAAATGATGACAATGATTGATAAACACCATGTTTGAAAGCAAGGCTCCAACATACCTTTGGTGAAAGGCTAATAGTTGACTGTACAGTTGTTTTATCTGAACTGAGGTTATATGATGTAGGCATTTGTGCAAAACAGAGGTCCTGTGCTGTGAGCTTAGAATAAATTGCTGAAGGCCCAGGGTGATGGAGTGCCCACTACACATTACTAGAAGCCCCAAATGGGTTATGAGGGTAAATTGTAATGACTATTGCATACCTTGGTTTAGTCCAACTGCTACCTTTGATGGTCAGGAAAATGTAATCAGAATGAACTCTGTTCAGCACCTCATTCCTAGTCCCTTTGGGTTCAGCACCTCATTCCTAGTCCCTTTGGGTTCAGCACCTCATTCCTAGTCCCTTTGGGTTCAGCACCTCATTCCTAGTCCCTTTGGTGAACACCAGCAGTAAGGGAAGCTGAACAAAGTGGTCTTCTGTATAATCTCATCAGGAGGTTGTCTGGATTTGACTAAGAGGTACAAGCATTCAATAAAGGTGTCTGCTACTGTAATGGCTGAAGTAAGAGCCTGTGTGGGGGTGGACTGTGGTAAGGCCATGGAGAATGAGTTTCACATGACTGTAGAAATATTATCAAAAATCATTAAATGACTTGAAAAGAACAAACAGAACATCAAGCACTCTGTTCTCAGCAATGGAGGAGAAATGCTGACCAAAAATATATATCTAATCTAATCTGTTTAATTAGGGATTTCATTGAGAGGTGGAAGAAGCAGTTTGAGGAACTCCTAAACCCAGTTGAAAACTCTTCTTAGAGTAGGCAGTGCCAGAGGCATTGGATGGTGTTGGGTCCATCTCTGCAGATGAAGCTACCGTGGTGAACAAAAGTTCAGCACTGGCATGGCTGCAGTGGTAGATGAGTTCCAAATGCTGAAAATACTGGACACTGTTAGGGGTATTTTGTCTAATACAACACCCCTTTAATTATGTATGGAATACATGGGCAATGCTTGTCAGATTGGAGTGGTGGACCACGCTTATAAATAATAAATGTGAAGGTGTGTTCCAAATAGCAAGGCATCATGCTCCTCAACCTTTCTGTAAATGTGTATTCGAGGTTATTGAAAGAGAAATTTCATTCAACCTTTCTTTATGTTCAGCATAAATAAGATGGATTCATTTCTGGCCATGGAACAAATGACTTACCCTTTACCATTGCGAAAGTACTTGATGGGTTAACAGAGTTTCCCAATCCTTTACTAATATATACTAGTTTTGTTTAGTATTGTCATTAAATCTTAATCCATTATATAACAAGTACAGAAACTGGAATCATTCCTGAGCAGCTGCCACAACCACATTACCAACACATATGGAGAAAATGTCATAAAAGATGAATGACAAAAGCAGGCACGAAACTGAAGCAGCTAAGATTTAACCTCATTGGTGTTAACCCTGAGCGTGACTCAGGCTTTGAATTCTATGCAATTATGGTTCTGGTTATTCCTGAGTGAGACATGGAGTAACATGTAATGATCCACTAATGTAGTTTGTCACTCTGAGGTAACTCATTAATATTTATGAATGGGGTGGGACGTTCAACTAAAACACAATGATGTGTAAACAAGTAGCTATTGTGTAAAGTCCATTTTAGAACAAAGCAAACCTAAACCATTAGTTGAATCACGTGATAGTGGTAACAATGTGAATTTGTCAAGATGTTGACAAAGATAGTGAAACTGATGCATATGGCAATCTATGACTGAACAGTCATAAAATATCTGGTAAATTAAGTTGTGAAATGCTGCAGCAGGAAGCAGTATCTATGTGGAAAAATAGCAAAATGATTGTTATCAAGTAGAATGATAAGAAAGACATCTGCTGCCTAAGCACTGTTCATAATTCACAAACTGCCGATGTTTGTATTGGGGAAATGTGGAGGTCACTAAGCCTTATGCTGTGGTAGCCTACAATAAGACACTGTGTCCATCTGAACTAGTGTGGTGCTGAGGTATCACCCGTTCAATGGCTGCACTCGGGTCCTAATCTGGATCCTGAGTTGGTTTGTCGTGTGGTGGGTACGGCAATGCACTGTATCAGTGTGTGCTCCTAACCTCCTCCTCTTCCTCAATAGTGCCAATCAAGCACTGACATTCTTCCCTCTCCTACCCATGCAACAGAAAAAATATTATAAGAAAGGTGTGCAAAGAAACATGCTTTCCACTTCCCCAATTGAAATACTGGGCTGTGTGTTGGTGACTGTTTTAAAACATCTCACATGAAGGATGTGCATTAAATTTGCATCAGTATAGCAGTGGGCACTAGCCGTACCTTTTTGACTTTGTTTATGTTAACATTTTGGCATTTGCACGTTTCTGTTACATGTAATAACATTTTTCCGGGGGAAAGCATAATGTTAAGGAGGCTATTTTAGACTGAAGTAGAGGTCAGAAAAACAAAGATTTGAGAAAACATCTTTTAAAAGTAAATGTCAATTCCAAATCAAATATGATGGTTAACTCAATACCTGAAATAATTTACTAGAAATATTTGGCACTTTATAAAATGATTTCTTAAGTGCAGTCTTTCATTTCTTTCTAATCAAAGTTCAGACATCCTTTAAAATCTCACAGCAGAATATAGCATCAGAGCAACCAGTTTGCCAATAATGGCAATCATGATAGCAATATAAAAATAGCATAATAAGCACAAATATAAATAATACAAATTATTAAATATTTCTGGATCCCTGACATTTGAAGGTAGAGAAAATATGGTATCAGTAATAGACGAAAGAAAAGAGGAATTAGAAATGCCAAAGTGAGTGGCCAGGGGTTAACTGTTGGGAAGGTTTTGGAAATTTCAGTTGTGAGACCCCATCAACATCAATATGGTTGGAGTGCTGGGCAGGTGACATCATATTAAGAGAGGCCCACTGAAACAACAAGCTAATTAAAAGGGCAGGCTCAATTATAGGACACACTCTGGACCCCTTGGAGGTTGTAGTGAAGGAGAGAATTAATACAAAACTAAGTACCATGATGAACAATTTTGTACATCCTCTCTTTGACACACTGACACTGAAGACTTTCAGTCAATGAACTTAGTGAGAAGTCAAGCAAAATGACACCTTTTGTTGGCTAACTAAAAGATTACAATATGCAAGCTTTCAAGGCAACTCAGGATCCTTCTTCAGGCAAAATGTAATCAACTATTATTCATCAGACGTGTGTCAAGAAATGCAATGGGGGCTTCTTTATACAAATAGCAATATATATTGGCGGAACGCCTCACTGGGACTGGGACTGCTCTTTTTATCTTTGGCGGTGTTTTTTTTTCTCTTTATAATTCTTGTGTATGTTTGTGCATTTTTTTTCTTTATTCCTCGAGCGTCTGTAATATGGAATACTATTGGTGCCAAAATTACATAAATAAAATGGCAATGATAAAATAAATAATTGCATGAAAAAGTACAGCAATTCTGATAAAAGGCATACCATTTATACTGATGTATATGTCAGGACTTGAAACCCAAAAAATTGATCATAAAATCAGACCCCAACTTATACGCCTGTTCAAAAATGCGACAATTAATTTTTTTTTTACATCTTGCCTCCTCCAATCTCATATCAATTTCTCAGACACATTTTGTTGCAGCAGTGTAGTTACCAATTAGAATGCAGTCAGACTTCTTTTTAGGGCAGTTTCATTCTCTCAGTCGCATTCACGATTCTACCCTATGCCCCCCCACCCTCCCCATCTGACACTGCTGTTTTCACATAAAGACGCGCATTCTCGTACCAATGCTTGTGAACTGAAGTGTCCGCGTGCACTTTTCATGGCATTACACGTGCATTGTTGAGCATGTCTGTGTCGCTCAAACACAGGAAGCTCTGCAATGTACTTCTGACTTTCTTTTTCGTTCGGTTATAGTCTTGAATAAAAGTGCACTCGTTTTGTTATACTTGTACATCAACATTTATATGTTACTTACATAAAAGCCAGATCGAATGTTATTTATTTGGATTTATTTACTTACTTTCTACAGAGTGCAGGGTTATAGCACGTCTTTATGTGAAAACAGCAGTGTCAGATGGGGGTAGGATCGTTAACGTGACTGAGAGAATGAAACTGAATTAAAAAAAAAAAAAAAACAAAGCTAACCTTTAGAAGTATCATACGTTTACACTGGCTGTTACAGACTGAAATCAAATGTATGTTTTTATTCTAAAATAGTAAGAATAAAAGCAACTCATTTCTCAAAACAGAGTCTTCTGGGATCAAACCTATGAAGTTTTCATTACCAGCCTACAGTTGATACTGTTGTGCCACAGAAGCAGTCGTAGTAAATGTGTATCAATGTCGCACCCTAACACGTGTTGTTTTTCTGCAGTTATATTATTGAATAGAAACACATTTGTTCTGTTATATTTGTACCTTTTGTGAAAGTGTTTCTTTGATATTTGGACTTCAGGCTTCATGCATTATAAACTTCATGTCTTTATTTTGTCAATTATTACTAAAACATGAAAAACATTTCTTTTTTAACAATGTGTTTACTGTACATAGATTATTGTAGACACGGAACACACATGAACTGCATGTGTCCCAAGTAACGATGTACTATTTATAGAAGGTGTGATTTTGCTTGACTTCTCTCTCTATACAACTCAAAGAAACTGACACGCAGGTAAAGAGACTTGAGCTGAGAAAACTGTGCGCAGCTCTTCTTTTCTCCACTCTAGCAGCCTGCTTCTTCTCTTCTTTCATCAGGATCTTTTTGTGTTAAAAATGATTAAGTCAGTTTTTGTGTTGCAACTACTTAGTACATTTTTCTTAATTTTTTACTTAAGCTGACACTTGAGTGTTCAATCTGCCTCAAGAATGATTTAAGATATGAAGAGGTAGGGAAAGTGATGGAGAAGATGGTAAGGATGAGAACGGCGCCTATATGCATGTGCCATATGGCCGTCCTGCTGGCCACTGCCGAGAGGTGATTCTACAATCATCTAAAATAAAAAGAGTAATAAAAATCATCACCCCAAAAGAAGACAGTAGAGGTCAAGTAGTATATGTGTACCAAATTTCAGGTCAATAGGTGAAATGGTTTGCGAGCTACAGGTGATTTAACATCCCGGACAGACAAATGGAGAGCCACAGTATCATATTATATAAGAAGATAAAGTAATAATATTGTAGCTGCCAAAATATAAGGTGTGGTCAAGCACGGGTAAAACGCGTGTTGAAAGAATTCTCAAAGTCCAAAAGTTTGTTTACAAAATATTTAGTGAAAGTTAAAAGCAAATAATCCACACAAGAATATAAGAAAAAAATAGTTACACACATAGAATAAAAAGGGCAAAAGAAAAGGAAAAATGTATCTTCTCTAAACTAAGCTTTTCTTGAGAAACTTTATTTCTGTACTTAAAAGTTCTTTACTTCTTCTTCTTTAATTAAAGATTCTTAACTTCTTATATACTTAAAGATTCTTAGCTTCTTCTTCTGTATGCTTTAAACGTATGGCACAGCACATAAATTAAGTGCTGTTTTCTTAGGGTTGTTTACTTCACACACTCAAAAGGCCCGTTGGCCGGTTGGCACATTGGCATGTGCCCAGGCACGGTTTAAAACCTTATGCCTTCCACAGCTTACTCATGGCAAGGCTGTCACTAACTGGAGTATAATGTTTACTCAAAGCTGTTATAAATGGCAAGAATATACCAATACAATTCTATTTTTATGGAGGTTATAGGAACCTCCCATAGATTATGCATTGTCATCTAGTAACATATTCATTAATCTTATAGAACTAGGAAAATGGCTCTTACACATGTATTAATAATAAAGTAAGAATGTTGTATTTCATAATAATTCGATGACTTCTATTTAATTATGTCACTGGACAGACAATGCCACAAACCTTTTTATAGGTGCTATATGTACCATTTCCCTAAGTAGCTAATGCGGGACAAGGCCAACACTAGCACAACTCTGAAAACCACACATCACCAGTGATCAAAAAAAAGATACAACCTTTACAAACTTAACAACATGCTTCATAACGCACTTCACATTGTTATTCTAAAAATGTTAAGTAACTATCAACTGACTGTCCTGAACACAGCAATTGAATTGATTTCCCAAATAAAATTAATAATTTAGTACTGCCAGACTCTGTAATCCAGGAAGCAGAGGTCAGTCCTTCATAATATTTTGCAAGCTGGCCTCTCTTTCATACAGTCAGATTCTGTATGTTGTAGTCTTTTTGTAGATAAACAGCAATTCAAATGCTGCTGCTGCCATTTCTCCTCAGTTCTTGTTGTTTGATGTATGTAAACAAAAAGATGACAAAGAATTCCCCTTGCGCCACATTCCCATTCTTTATACACTATTAGGCCGATACTATGTGGACGGCCTTCCAAATGACTAATTTACGGTGTTTCATCATCAACAGGTGAATTCAAGCACAAATCCATGCAATCTCCATTGACAAACACCGGCAGTAGAATTGGACACACTAATGAGCTCAGTGACTTTAAACATGGCACTGTCATAGGATGCCACCTTTGGCAAAAGTCAGTTTATAAAATTTCTGTCCTGCAAGGTCTGCCCTGGTCAACTTTAAATGCTATTATTGTGAAAATGAAAGTGCTTAGGAGAAACAACAGATCAGCTATGAAAGAATAGACCATGCTAACTCACAGAGTGGGGCCAGAGCATCCTGAAGTGCAATGCATGTAAAAATGTCCCATCCTCTGTTGCTTCACTCACAACAAAGTTAGTAATTGTCTGTGGAAGCACAAGAACTCGTCAGGAGCTTGAATAAGTGTGTTTCCATGTCCGAGCAGCTGGATGCAAGCCTACAATCACCGTGCACAGTGCCAAGCATTGGCTGGAGTGGTGTAAAGCATGCTGCCATTGTGGAGTGATGAATCACGGTTCACTATTGGCAGGTTGCTGGAGAAACCTGGGTTTACTGAGTGACAGGAGAACGCTACCTTGTGGTCTGCATTTGTATACTGTAGTGATAACAGTCTAGAGCTGTTTATTAAGGTTTGGAATAAACTCCTTGGTTCCAGTGAAGGGTACTGTTAAAGCTACAGCACACAAAGACATTTTAAACAACTTTGTGGCAACTGTCTGGTAGAGGCCCTATTGTATTCCACCATGACTTTCCCCCTTGTACACAAAGCCAAGTCATGGAACTCAGGTGACCTGCATAGAGCTATGACCCCAACCCTACTGAACTCCTTTGGAATGAATTGAAATGCCAGGGGTGAGCAGGTCTTTTTTTCCAACATCAGTACCTAACCTCACAAATGCTGTTTTGAGTAAATGGGCACAAATTCCCACATACACACTCCAATATCTTGTGGAAAGTTTTCCCAAAATAGTGGATACTGTTATAGCTGCTAAGTGGAGGAGAACTCTATACAGATTGTGATGTTGGGAGGGTTTTTAAAATACAGAGGGGATTGGTTGTTGATTTGCTCCTGTGACAATTGGAGGATGCGCACTGTAAGAAAACGTGAATGAGTAACGAGTTTTGGAGTTTGGAGAAGCAACTGGTCTCGTGTTTTTTCTGTAGCGGACACAACACAGATGTTTATGATTTTGGAATGGGATGTTCAAGAAGCTCATATAGGTATGATGATCAGGTGTCCACAAACCTTTGGTCATAAAGTTCATATGAAAACACTTTCACAGACCCCTCACCACCATGCTGTGCAGTAAACTATTCAAATTCAAAGACCTCATTTACACACTTAGAGAAGACTGCAAAACCACAAGTTACACATAACATAGAAATAAGCAGACAGTGCAACTTCAGGAACCCTGTGCCTTGTGGCGGTGCCGCTGCAGTCTCTCACAATGTTAGGTGTAGGCAGTGCACATCTCATTGGCACTCAACACAAACCAGGAACCATCTTGGGACAGGATTTTAGTCAATCAAAGGGTTCACTCACTAACACATAATGACTCAAATTTGAGTCACAAATTAATCTAATACTAATTAATTATATTAATTAATCTAATAATCATTAGTCTTCATGCCATGGAAGAAAACTGGCAAGCATAGGCAGAAACTAGATAAGACACTAAACCCATCTTCATGCAGCTACTTCATTAGAGCCAACCAAAAATCCAAAAACTATAAAGTGAACAACCTGTCTAAGTGCAATATTTCTGTTTTTTTAGATACCACTAACACCAAATATAAAGAAAATGAAGATTTTAAAATGTTACTGGAGCAAAATGAGGAGCTGAAAAAGAACAACACTGAGTTATATACTAATAAGAATGAACTTCATTCCAGATATTCATCGCTTAGGGAGAACCTCACTGAGCTGACCTTCAGATTTAGAGCTTTGGATGAATACTGTCCTGTTATAAACCAATCAACTCGGAGTAAGTGAGGTCCACATGGGCCACTTTCAATTAAATTTTCTAATGTTGCTCTGACAGTTATATATATATATATATATATTTCCGTAATGGAAGTGTACACAGGCTATTTCATTCTGGCTTCCCCTCACCAAAATATAGTATGCTGTGCCTGCATGGTGAATCCTGTGCACCTTAATTTTCAACAAACATTTTACTCTTTTCTTGTGTCTCTTGACAAATTTTTGCACCCCAAATGGGTTCACTATTTTAATTGTGCAAACCTTAAGGATCGTTTACAGCAGTTCCCATTTTTATTTGCCCTCCAACGTGAAAATGTTGTGTTGATAGACCTTTGTCATTGTATGAGGTTCACAATGAAAAACAGATTTAAAGCCATGAATATCAATTCTCTTTCTGTGCCCACTGGTAAATTATCTTCTTAGCTTTTTTCACTCTCACTTTCTTGCCAGTAATTGTCACATCTTTAGAACATGTTTTATTTCCTTTTTAGGAGTTGAAGAGTAAGGTATATTTGAAGTAAATATTGTTTTTTCATTAATGCCTTTGAAATAATGAATCTTTATATCTCCTTATATTACTGTCCTGTTAAATTGACTGTGACTCCCCACATTCTTCTTCTGTTCCTCATCTCTATCTTGAATTGTCATATACTGTAAGTATATAATTTCATAAGGGGTAAAAACTGTACACTTTTTGATAGCCTATCAAGCACAACTAAAATTGTGATAGAGCCAACTTGTGATGAGGACAGACATGTAACGAAGTCCATGGAGAGCTTCTGCCACAGACAACTCGGGGATAATGTTGATGGTAATGAATCCATTGGAAAACCCTCTGTGGAGTTGGCTCTGTTGCACATTTCACAAGTCAAGACACATTCTTCAATATTTGCTATGGCACCCAGGGTTTGCACCGTTACTAAATACTTTGTTTCTGTATATGATAAATATTGAAGTAGTGTTCTTTTGTGCATTTCTATTATGTTTATGACAAATATTTTCTGATATTTTGCAGGTAAGTAAGACAGAAGGTTTGAGGTAAAGTAGTTCTACTCACTAATCATGGCACCGTAGAGTGATGATGTGTAACATGTTCATTAGCACATGCAATTAAGAAGTTCACTGAACTCTGAACACATGGCAGTAATAGCATGTATCCCACTGCTGTCCAAGATGGTGGTCCCCAGTGCCTGAACCACTTCAGTCTTTTTCCCCGTGGATTTCATTTAATCTCTGCCACCAGACCCTGAACTCAGCAGTCTTTTTTCAGCATTTTTTATTTCTTCTCTTTCCACAGAAAGAAAGTGCCGTGTCTGTCAAGAGAACTGGCTGCCATTCAGTGGAAAATGTTATTTCTTCTCGACTGAAACAAATAACTGGAGCGCCAGTCGCAATAACTGCAAATCAGTGAATGGAGACTTGGTGATTATAGAAAGTGCAAAGGAGCAGGTACACCTTTTATTGTGTTGAGGGTCAGACAAGAAGGCATTCTTATAAAAATGAACAGAGACAACATCTGAGATGGTTAAACAGGGCAGTGAGATTTGCTAATTATCAAATATTCCAGGATAACTGACACAAGTTTCTTTTTTCTTCAGAACTTCTTAATAAACAAAACAAAAATCAAAGGAGGAACAGAACAGCAGGGAAAATACTGGATTGGACTGACCGATCAGGAGACAGAAGGTCAGTTTGTTTGGGTGAACCACAGACCCCTGGATGTTAATAGCAGGTAAGCTGGTGAACAGAAATTAGGACCTTTTGAATACAAATGAAGGGACATGAGGAGCTCACATGTAGGCAAACAGTCACTGAGGGTCACAGGGATAGCAACAATGAAAACCTGCACTCCGGGTAGACAAGCGGAAAGAAAACATATTGTTACCACAAGAAATTAGTGCCAAGAATCTGTGATAAAATCTATTATTTCTAGTTTATTTTTGTTGTCACAAGCAAACCTAAGAAATGTGGAGCACATTTTCTCAAATGGAAACCTTTTTCTGGTTCATAGTGGGCATATCCAGTAATTTTCAAGGCTTTTCACATTGTGACCTCTGTATCGTTCACCTTCATGGTAAAAGGCCAGAGAAAGCTACGCATTTTTTAGTTTAGAAAAATGCTCAGCTTTAGAATTTCATGTCAAATTAACATATACTTTAATAGTAAAGTAATAACTTTGAATTGAAAAAAAACATAATCCTTTAAAAAAAACAAAAAAAAAAAAACTTAATCATATAATTCTATATGCATCTGACTGTTATTTAGTATTTAAAAAAATCAATGAACTCATTTTGTTAAGGGTTTGCTAAAGTGAACACAAATGATTGTGAACACTGAAATACCAGGAATGTTGAACAATAACTAAGACATAAACTGAGACACAGAAAGGTCAAAATCAGCAGAGTTAAGTAAAGAAGGTAACCACAAACAAACAGGCAAGATGTTACTGTAGAGCTGAAACTTTAATGAATTTAAAACCAAATTAACAAATCTACTGCAAGGACCTACTTGACAGAAAAATGTACTACTGTTAAGAGAAATTACAGAGTTGTTTTATTGACTGAGGGAGGAAAGAAATTGAATATGTGGTCCTATTTTTCATTATATCCACTAATGGATCTGATTAACACGGTCCTGTGATTGAAGAAAATGAAATGTTAACTAAAAATAAATCACTTTCTCAATAGTCATTTAATAAACAACAGAAAGTAATTCAAGGTAATTTAAAACTCAAAACTGTTGTGATTGAAGCAGCACACAAGTACAAAAAGATGAAAAGATAAGGCCTTCAAAATGATGCATACAAAAAAGGCCAGAAAAATCTAATTAGTCTGCCCCAAAATTAGTCATACTTGAGTGTAGCTTGACCCTAGGAAACTGGGAGTCTTCAGGATTATTTAGGCCTCGGAACTGAGAAACAGCTTTTAACATTCAAAATTCACAAAAGAGTCTCAAAATCCCTAAATAAGTCTTGTAAGAAAGAAAATTGAAACTCTGGCTAGTACAGAGACAGGTCTCACCAGCATCTTTAAATAAAGACATACAAAATATTTATCAAGTTGTTTGCAATATTTCACATCACAACACCCACACTTGTAGACTTTTGTTTGAGTAATCAGATATGTGCTTTGATTGTCATTTCCATCTTTAATAACACTGACAAGTTGCAATAGCCAGGGATGAGTCACCCATACTATGACCTGGCATTCCATCTGGCAAATGGACAGCTTCAAAGCCAGCAAGCAGGTACACTTATAAAAACAGCAAGTCTGCAATGTTGCAGTCAGATTTCCATTCAGTGCTGCAAAGGCAAGCAAACATTTTAAGGATAGTGAGCCACCTCAAAGAATCATGTGTGATGGTGCGGTTGGGCTCCTTGCTCCCTGTTCGTTTTTGGGTGCTGGTGACCAGAAGAGGACAAACACATCAAGCAAGATGATAGTAAAAAGTGCAAGTGCTTTTATGTAAAAAATCAATCACAATACAAGGTGTTATTGAGGTTTAAATCAAAGATCAATATGCCTTGTTATTGGTTTTAGAACTACTGACTTTTTAAAGGAGTTGCTTGACATCTTTTTAAGTGGCTTAGACAGGCACTATTATTTTACAGGCCGTTGCTTTTCACTTGACTTGTTCTTTATGAATCAAGGACTCTGTGTTTTTTGGGACCTGAGTAAACACACTTTTGTTTTGGGACATGGGGGCTCTGCTGGGCCTTCAGGCTGACTGAAGACCAAACGAGTTCCTGCAAACACTCAAGGCTCTTAAACTTAAAGAAAACTAAGTAAACTTGCATGCTGGCACATAAACATTTTAAATATATAAACATTTTGAACAACCTTTAATTTTATATTTTAAGGGTTATGAGTGCTCTAGATGATCAAGTTGAAAGCAAGCTGAATTGTGTTAGCTAAGATTGAGCTATACAGGAGTTTAAGAGTTGATTATCAAAACAGCCGTCTGCCTTCAGCTCCAGCAGCTCAGCTCTAATCAGTGAAGCTACGTTCTGCACTTACTGGCACAGTTGCCTATGATTTTAGTCTTACTGGATGCTGACGCAACAAGCAATTAGTAGTTAAGCAGTTCAGTTTCTCATATGTGGGTCACACTGGTTCCAACCTAATGATGAGCACTGATCAATTAAAGGGCAACCAATTTTTATGAGCTCAAGATTAGGAATGTGAGAAATGTAAAACATGATCAGATGATGGTCATCTCCGGGCAAGGCGGCAAGCACGACCTTCGAGTCCTAATGATTGCTATGAAAAGATTGATAATTATTAGCACAAAGGAGTTTACAAGGTGAGGTTATTGTTATGAAAACAGGTACAGCACAAGGTCGTTATTACAAAAGTAACATGTAAAGTGGATGACGAGAAATATGTATGAAATGGGGATGTTTTGTGATTAGAACTAGAATAAAAATGAACCACACCCAAACCACCAGGCTTATTTCAGGAATAGAGACGGCTTTATGTACTCTGCAATTGTTTCCTTTGCTATGCAATAAAGTCTCAGTGAAGATTTCTCCACAACAATGTCCAAAGTGCAGTGCTCGAAAATATCAATAAATAAATAATCCATCCAATAAAGTGCACAGTGGAGGATAAAAATGCAAATAAACAAATCCATTAAAATGATGAGGTTAAAAGCCAGAGACAGATTATAAAAACAGTGAGCCCCAATGCTTTCCTTTAAAAACTGGCATCTCTTCCACTTATCCTATTTGGACCTTGCCGTGTAAGGAGATGCCCACCAACAGGCACAGTCAACTTTCTTAATTGGGCTCCGTTCCCTGCTGCCCTTCCTTCAGCATCTGCTGGGCAACCTGATGTGACCCACACGTCTCTCACAAAGTTCATCTTCTGCCCTTATGGGGAAATGGCGTCACTCAGGCCGCACATACTCCCCACGAAAGTGCTCAGTAGAAGCACCCTATCGTCACTTCCGGTTTGTATGGCACTGAGGCTCCAATCACCTGC
Source organism: Polypterus bichir lapradei (assembly GCA_026402145.1). Taxonomy (NCBI): domain Eukaryota; kingdom Metazoa; phylum Chordata; class Cladistia; order Polypteriformes; family Polypteridae; genus Polypterus; species Polypterus bichir. The sequence goes on from JANRMT010062807.1 coordinate 32,016,509, forward strand.
CTCACTTCATAAGCTCAGGTGCTCTGTCTTTCTCTCCATCTCTACCTCTCTTCTATTTCCCTTTCAACCTCCCTCTCTCTTTCACAGTTACTGGCTAGTCTGATTTCCTTCTATCTGCCTTTTTGTTCCTACTTTTTCCCTTCCTACACTCATGCTTCCCTTTTTAAAGCAGAGACGTGGCACAGCTGCAGCAATCAGAAGCTCCCAGTGCCAGTTAGAGTCATGTAGTACAGTACAGTGTTTGCAGGTTTAAAGTGCTGTGAGCAAATTCTCAGGTAAAATTAAATATAGATTAGACTAAATAATTAAATAATAATAACCAAATCAGTAAACACATCTGCGTGGGTTTCCTCCCACAGTCCAAAGACATGCAGGTTTGGTGCATTGACGATTCTAAATTGTCCCTAGTGTGTGTGCTTGGTGTGTGTGTGTGTGTGTGCCCTGTGGTGGGCTGGCTCGCTGCCCGGGGTTTGTTCCTGCCTTGCGGCCTGTGTTGGCTAGGATTGGCTCCAGCAGACCCCTGTGACCCTGTAGGTAGGATATAGCGGGTTGGATAATGGATGGGTGGATGAAAACTGAATGATAACAGTTAAATTTTGTACAACTGTAGCAAAACTAATATTTAGTAATT
>JANRMT010062807.1:32018740-32032962 GCA_026402145.1 Polypterus bichir lapradei
GAGCTGAAAAAGAACAACACTGAGCTGCAATCAAATAATGAGGAGCTAAGAAAGAACAACACTGAGTTATATTCTAATAACAGTGAACTTCATTCCAGATATTCATTGCTTAGGGAGAACCTCACTGAGCTGACCTTCAGATTTAGAGCTTTGGATGAATACTGTCCTGTTATAAACCAATCAACTCAGAGTAAGTGAGGTCCACATGGGCCACTTTCAGTTAAATTTTCTAATGTTGCGCTGACAGTTATATATATATATATATTTTCTTAATGGAAGTGTACACACTCTGTTTCATTCTGGCTTCCCCTCACCAAAAAATAGTATGCTGTGCCTGCATGGTGAATCCTGTACACCTTTATTTTCAACAAACATTTTACTCTTTTCTTGTGTCTCTTGACAAATTTTTGTACCCCGAATGGGTTCACTATTTTAATCGTGCAAAACCTCAAGGATCGTTTACAGAAGTTCCCTTTTTTATTGGCCCTCCAACGGGAAAATGTTGTGTTGATGGACTATTTTCATTGTATAAAGTTCACCATGAAAAACAGATTTAGAGCCATGAATATTAATTGTCTTTCTGTGCCCACTGGTAAATTATCTTCTTAGCTTTTTTCACGCCCACTTTCTTGCCAGTAATGGTCACATCTTTAGAACATGTTTTATTTCATTTTTAAGAGTTGGAAAGTAAGGTATATTTGAAATAAATATTGTTTTCTCATTAATGGCTTTGAAATAATGAATCTTTATATCTCCTTATATTATTGTCCTGTTAAATTGACTGTGACTCCCCACATTCTTCTTCTGTTCCTCATCTCTATCTTGAATTATCATATACTGTAAGTATATAATTTCATAAGGGGTAAAAACTGTACACTTTTTGATAGCCTATCAAGCACAACTAAAATTGTGATAGAGCCAACTTATGATGAGGGCAGACATGTAACGAAGTCCATGGAGAGCTCCTGCCACAGACAACTCGGGGGTAATGTTGATGGTAATGAATCCATCGGAAAACCCTCTGTAGAGTTGGCTCTGTTGCACATTTCACAAGTCAAGACACATTCTTCAATATTTGCTATGGCACCCAGGGTTTGCACCGTTACTAAATACTTTGTTTCTGTATATGATAAATATTGAAGTAGTGTTCTTTTGTGCATTTCTATTATGTTTATGACAAATATTTTCTGATATTTTGTAGGTAAGTAAGACAGAAGGTTTGAGGTAAAGTAGTTCTACTCACTAATCATGGCACCATAGAGTGATGATGTGTAACATGTTCATTAGCACATGCAATTAAGAAGTTCACTGAACTCTGAACACATGGCAGTAATGGCTTGTATCCCACTGCTGTCCAAGATGGTGGTCCCCAGTGCCTGAACCACTTCAGTCTTTTTCCCCGTGGATTTAATTTAATCTCTGCCACCAGACCCTGAACTCAGCAGTCTTTTTTCAGCATTTTTTATTTCTTCTCTTTCCACAGAAAGAAAGTGCCGTGTCTGTCAAGAGAACTGGCTGCCATTCAGTGGAAAATGTTATTTCTTCTCAACTGAAACAAATAACTGGAGCGCCAGTCGCAATAACTGCAAATCAATGAATGGAGACTTGGTGATTATAGAAAGTGCAGAGGAGCAGGTACACCTTTTATTGTGTTGAGGATCAGACAAGGAGGCATTCTTATAAAAATGAACAGAGACAACATCTGAGATGGTTAAACAGGGCAGAGAGATTTGCTAATTATCAAATATTCCAGGATAACTGACACAAGTTTCTTTTTTCTTCAGAACTTCTTAATAAACAAAACAAAAATCAAAGGAGGAACAGAACAGCAGGGAAAATACTGGATTGGACTGACCGATCAGGCGACAGAAGGTCAGTTTGTTTGGGTGGACAACAGACCCCTGGATGTTAATAGCAGGTAAGCTGGTGAACAGAAATTAGGACCTTTTGAATACAAATGAAGGGACATGAGGAGCTCACATGTAGGCAAACAGTCACTGAGGGTCACAGGGATAGCAACAATGAAAACCTGCACTCCGGGTAGACAAGCGAAAAGAAAACATATTGTTACCACAAGAAATTAGTGCCAAGAATCTGTGATAAAATCTATTATTTCTAGTTTATTTTTGTTATCACAAGCAAACCTAAGAAATGTGGAGCACATTTTCTCAAATGGAAACCTTTTTCTGGTTCATAGTGGGCATATCCAGTAATTTTCAAGGCTTTTCACATTGTGACCTCTGTATCGTTCACCTTCATGGTAAAAGGCCAGAGAAAGCTACGCATTTTTTAGTTTAGAAAAATGCTCAGCTTTAGAATTTCATGTCAAATTAACATATACTTTAATAGTACAGTAATAACTTTGAATTGAAAAAAAAAACATGATCCTTTAAAAGAAAAACAAAAAAAAAAAAACTTAATCATATAATTCTATATGCATCTGACTTTTATTTAGTATTTTAAAAAATCAATGAACTCATTTTGTTAAGGGTTTGCTAAAGTGAACACAAATGATTGTGAACACTGAAATACCAGGAATGTTGAACAATAACTAAGACATAAACTGAGACACAGAAAGGTCAAAATCAGCAGAGTTAAGTGAAGAAGGTAACCACAAACAAACAGGCAAGATGTTACTGTAGAGCTGAAACTTTAATGAATTTAAAACCAAATTAACAAATCTACTGCAAGGACCTACTTCACAGAAAAATGTACTACTGTTAAGAGAAATTACAGAGTTGTTTTATTGACTGAGGGAGGAAAGAAATTGAATATGTGGTCCTATTTTTCATTATATCCACTAATGGATCTGATTAACACGGTCATGTGATTGAAGAAAATGAAATGTTAACTAAAAATAAATCACTTTCTCAATAGTCATTTAATAAACAACAGGAAGTAATTCAAGGTGATTCAGAACTCAAAACTGTTCTGATTGCAGCAGCACACAAGTACAAAAAGATGAAAAGATGAGGCCTTCAAAATGACACATACAAAAAAGGCCAGAAAATTCCAATTAGTCTGCCCCCAAAATTAGTCATACTTGAGTGTAGCTTGACCCTAGGAAACTGGGAGTCTTCAGGATTATTTAGGCCTCGGAACTGAGAAACAGCTTTTAACATTCAAAATTCACAAAAGAGTCTCACAATATCCAAAAATAAGTCTTGCAAGAAAGAAAATTGAGACTCTGGCTAGTACAGAGACAGGTCTCACCAGAATCTTTATAAAAGAAGGATTTATTAATTAAATATCAAAAAATAACAATATATTCTAAAAATGTTCAAAAAAGGACCTTAAAAGGCAATCCTCAGTAACAACGTCCAGAACCAAAAAGCCAGTAAATGTAATCTAAAGACAGGCAAATAACGTATATTCATGAAACTAAGAAAATTAAATGACGGTAATAAAAAGACAAATCTCCACTCCACAAAAGCACATTAGAATGAACCGCAAGGGACTGCAATCTCTGTAAACCTTTATAGGGCTGGGGGCAATCCATTAACAGAGATGGACAGGTGGCCTTGCCTCTTAGGGAATCACCCAAAAAATAAATAAGGCATAGGAGAATAGCAAAACATGAATAGATATTAAACAATAACCAAAGAGAGTAAAATAATAGTACATAATTAAACAAATAGTAAGCATACAGAGGAATACTGTATTATTATGAAGGAACACACACATGGACGGGCATCCTATTTGGGATTATTTCCATTTTCTTAACTAGCCAGAACAACTGAGGGAGGCTCAATCTCAGAAATGTATGCCTCCCCAAGCTGCTAGATGGCGGCATCTCTGAACAGATCCATTCCAGTAACGGCAAGGTATAATGGGATTTGTAGTGCCATAAGGCAACCCTGCTGGGATTCATGGATGCCACCAAAGGGTGCTACAAGGAGTTATGCTCCCTGATTTACAAAACTTCTGATTGACCTGGAAGTACCTCCATTGGGCTATGCCCTGGCACAAGATCATGTTTTTTTTTTATCATGTCCTTGATAAAAGTGGCCACAGGACCTCATACCAGTAAATCAGAGTTGGGAGGAAGAGGGCAATGCTTGAGGGAGGAAGAGGAGTTTGAGGATGAAGAGAGAAGATTCATTGTTGTTTCTAATTGTCTTGCTGATAAAGGTATTGGAAGAATAAATTACCTTTATTTGAACCCGTGACTGTGTGTCAGTTGTGTTTGTATGTTTGGGGCACAGTGGCACTCCTGTCTTCCGTATTTATATAAACAACAATGTAAAACAATAAATGATAATGTTTAAAGAATAAAGAAGACAGAAAAATGAACATTAAATATAAGCCAGTGGATGAAGTCTGGCTTAAGCACCTGTAAAAATGCGTACTCTGACGCATTCCCCAGTGTTTTTTCTGTCCAACCCCTACAGCCAATAGGGTGTCATGGTACTTAAAGGCTTCTGATACAAGCCAGTTCCAAACAGCCATACTTCAGACCAATGGGGGGAAAGAATACCCTCACACCTGCCCCCAAAACCATGTGTTAAGGTAAAACTTGCCAGCTAGGCAGTCTGGCTTTCCTGTGGGGGTTGACTGAGAGTCCTGCAGAGAATCACTTGCAAAACTTGTTTTAGGCACTTCTCTCCAACCCTGTCGTAAAATTACAAAGAGACTCATTCCTAAAAGGGGGCGTGAGGTCTTAATCATCAAACCATTGTTGTTATTATCAATAATGTGACACTAATATTACATTGCTTTGTCTAAGTTACAAATAAAGACATACAACAATATTTATCAAGTTGTCTGCAAAATTTCACATCACAACACCCATCAGTTGTAGACATTTGTTTGAGTAATCAGATATGTGTTTTTATTGTCATTTCCATCTTTAATGACACTGACAAGTTGCAATAGCCAGGGATGAGTCACCCATACTATGACCTGGCATTCCATCTGGCAAATGGACAGTTTCAAAGCCAGCAAGCAGGTACACTTATAAAAACAGCAAGTCTGCAATGCTGCAGTCAGATTTCCATTCAGTGCTGCAAAGGCAAGCAAACATTTTAAGGATAGTGAGCCACCTCAAAGAGTCATGTGTGATAGTGCGGGTGGGCTCCTTGCTCCGTGTTCGTTTTTGGGAACTGGTGACCAGAAGAAGACAAACACATCAAGCAAGATGATAGTGAAAAGTGCAAGTGCTTTTATTTAAAAAAACAATCACACTACAAGGTGTTATTGAGGTTAAAATCAAAGATCAATATGCCTTGTTATTGGTTTTAGAACTACTGACTTTTTAAAGGAGTTGGTTGACATCTTTTTAAGTGGCTTAGACGGGCACTATTATTTTACAGGCCGCTGCTTTTGTTTTTAATGTGGCCTGCATGCTTTTCACTTGCCTTGTTCTTTATGAATCAAGGACTCTGCGTTTTTTGGGACCTGAGTAAACAAGCTTTTGTTTTGAGACATGGCGGCTCTGCTGGGCCTTCAGGCTGACTGAAGACCAAACGAGTTCCTGCAAACACTCAAGGCTCTTAAACTTAAAGAAAACTAAGTAAACTTGCATGCTGGCACATAAACATTTTAAACATATAAACATTTTTAAACAACCTTTAATTTTATATTTTATGGCTTATGAATGCTCTAGATGATGAAATTAAAAGAAGGCTGCATTGTGTTAGCTAAGATTGAGCTATACAGGAGTTTAAGAGTTGATTATCAAAACAGCCATCTGCATTCAGCTCCAGCAGCTCAGCCCGAATCAGTGAAACTGCGTTCTGCACTTACTGGCATAGTTGCCTATGATTTTAGTCTTACTGGATTCTGACGCAACAAGTAATTATTTAATTGAGCAGTTCAGTTTCTCATTTGTGGGTGACACCGGTTCCAACCTAATGATGAGCACTGATCAATTAAAAGGCCTCCAATTTTTATGAGCTCAAGATTAGGAATGTGAGAAATGTAAAACATGATCAGATGATGGTCATCTCCGGGCCAGACGGCAAGCACGACCTTCGAGTCCTAATGATTGCTATGAAAAGATTGATAATTATTAGCACAAAGGAGTTTACAAGGTTAGGTAATTGTTATGAAAACAGGTACAGCACGAGGTCGTTATTACAAAAGTAACATGTAAAGTGGATGACGAGAAATATGTATGACATGGGGATGTTTTGTGATTAGAACTGAAATAAAAATGAACCACCCCCAAACCACCAGGCTCATTTCATGAACTGAGACGGCTTTACGTACTCTGCAATTGTTTCCTTTGCTATGCAATAAAGTCTAAATTCTCATTGAAGATTTCACCACAACAGTGTCCACAAAGTGCAGTGCTCCAAAATATCAATAAATAAATAATCCATCCAATAAAGTGCACAGTGGAGGATAAAAATGTAAATAAATTAATCCATTTAAACATTGAGGTTAAAAGCCAGAGACAGATTATAAAAACAGTGAGCCCCAATGCTTCACTTTCAAAACTGGCATCTCCTCTACTTATCCTGTTTGGACCTTGCAGTGTAAGGAGATGCCCACCAACAGGCGAAGTCAACTTTCTTAATTGGGTTCTGTTCCCTGCTGCCCTTCCTTCATCATCTGCAGGGCAACCTGATGCAACCCACACGTCTCTCCCACATTTCATCTTCTGCCCTTGTGGGGAAATGGCATCACTCAGGCCGCACCTACTCCCCACGAAAGTGCTCAGTAGAAGCACCCTTTTGTCACTTCCGGTTTGCATGGCACTGAGGCTCCAATCACCTGCCTTACTTCATAAGCTCAGGTGCTCTCTCTTTCTCTCCATCTCTACCTCTCTTCTATTTCCCTTTCAACCTCCTTCTCTCTTTCACAGTTACTGGCTAGTCTGATTTCCTTCTATCTGCCTTTTTGTTCCTCCTTTTTCCCTTCCTACACTCAAGCTTCCCTTTCTAAACCAGAGGCGTGGCACAGCTGCAGCAATCAGAAGCTCCCGGTGCCAGTTAGAGTCATAGGCAATCCTCCATGTCTACACTAAGTGCAAGGCCGCCCTTACCCACATTATGCACAGGAAGTTCTCTCGCCACGCTACCACTCTCCCCCCCACCCCACACACACAAACATGAGTGTGGCAATTATTTATTTAAATGCTGCCAAACAGCTGTAAGCCTCACTTTACCACACCACCACGTAAACAGCAAAGAATCCATAGCAGCACTTGGCACCAGGGCTACTTTGGTGTCAGAAGCAGGAAAAGAGCATCTGTAGTACAATTTAGCAAAGTGCCAAGTGACACTAAGACCTAAAACTGACCTGTTTGACTCATCTAATGGGTTTTGCTGGAGAGCTTCAAGGCTGAGATTCTTTATCTGGAGTGCTGTTTGCAGTATCATTAAAGGTAGGAAGACAGCCATGAGATTGCTCCGTCTGCAGCTCCACCAACACTTTTCTACCTGCTAAAGTACATTGGCCTGAGTGTGCAGAGGCTGGTGGAGCTTCAGTTGAAAGAGTTGGGAAAAAATGTCAGATCAAGTTGTCACTGACCCCAGGTGAACTTTGTGAAGCAGGGCTGACAGAAAAATTGCAGGCAAAAGACGAGGGAGCTCTCAAAGCTGTGATCCGGGCCTTGAATGATGTTTGCAGTGTCAGCTCAGTAAAGAAAACCAGTTTAGAGATCAGAAAATTTGCAGCTCCATCACTTCCTCACTTTTAATTGAAACTCACTATATAAGAGTGCAGTGTATTAACACCTCTGCTGCACCAAAAGACAACGCCATCTCACAATGCAACACTCAACATTTCTACTGTGCCACCAAACAGCAAAGCTCTCAAGATCCCTGCTGATATGCTTTTCTCACAAGCCACAGAATCGCAGAAGAAATGAAGACCACACCACACCACAGTTTTGAAGGGCCGTGTGCCATTTCACGGAGTTGGAAGTGGCTGCTGGGAACAGCGACTTTGTGAGGGGAGCTATGTAACAGCAGTGACATGTTGTTTCAGCCAGGGATGAGTCACAAATGGTATGAGCTGGCAGTCCATCACCAGCAGTGATGGTGAGCCTGCAAACATGCAAGCAGAATACCAGCTAATATGGCAATGGCAAGCAGTGAGCTTAGGGATAGCAGGCCGCTGAAAAGAGTCTTGTAAAGAGCAGAGGATCCGAATCAGCACTGTGTGTGTGTGCCCTACGGTGGGCTGGCTCCCTGCCTGGGGTTTGTTTCCTGCCTTGCGTCCTGTGTTGGCTGGGATTGGCCCCAGCAGACCCCGTGACCTTGTAATTAGGATGAAGTGGGTTGGATAATGGATGGGTGGATGAAAACTGAATGATAACAGTTAAATTTTGTACAACTGTAGCAAAACTAATACTTAGTACTTTAAGTGTAAAGGAGGATACAATTTACAGATATGGTTTACAGTAATTTCCATATTTATGGAAGGTGTTTTCAAAAATTTCCTCATCACATTTGTTTAAATTTTTTATCTCCAGCCAGGAATAGACTGAATATGAACAGAATCAAAGGGTTATTTTTTATGATTAACAAAAATATTCTGGCTCAAACAATTCTTTTTTCTCCATTTTCCTCAGAGTTTTTGCCGCTGTTGACAGCTCAGACTTTCAAAGACTTGAATTCTTTAGCAAAGCAATCCCTCTAGAAAGAAAAAAAAAACTTATGTAGCTCTGATATTATTATTAAAATTTAAAAAGTATGTTGTTCCAGACGTACAGTGTGTATATTTCTGAATATGTGCAATTGCACATGAATATATAGATAACACACACTCCTCAAATGAATAAAGCCATTCATGGATGATGTTCTGGACTTTTCTACATGAAACGCCTTTCTCAGATCTTTGTAAATTACGTCATGGACACCTGAATTGTGTCTTTTGCTGTTCTCATGCTAACATAATGACATCTCGCTGTTTTGACAAACTGTTCAGCTTCTTTTCACTACAGGATGCTTGTAGCCACTCTGTGCTCTTTTTTGAGTTTCTTCTTTCTAAATTGCAGTACAATGACAGTAATATCATAATTTAATATATTATATTCAAGTAATTTCAATATATTTGGGAATAGCTGTGTGTAATATGTACAGATTTGGAGCAATCACAGAAATTTCCAGTGATAATACACTAACAATAAATTGCTTACAATATTAACATAATTAAACACCAAAGTTTTATTTAACACAAAGTACAGTATAATGGGTCAGTTTCAGTTTGATTTATATAAACATATCAAGACAAATGTATTTATTAGAAATGAGATATTATATAAACTAAAAGTTGAGGGGGTCAAATGAGCAGAGCAACAGCTGTCTTCAGACCTGCATTTTCAACGTTACTCAAATCAAGTCACATGCACCAGGCTGTTTCATTGTTATGCTGAAATAACAAAAATGTGTTTATTCTTCTGTTTCCGATGTCTGAGGACCTCAGTCTCAGAACACAAAGTGTGTCACAGATGTGTCACTTTGGAGTGCAGCTACCAGTTCAGCACTGATAACTTCTCTTCTCTTACAGCTTCTGGGGCCGAAGAGATCATGATAATGGGACTGAGCCAGACAACTGGACTGAGGATAATCCTGATGGAGAGAACTGCGTTCAGCTGCAGGTGAACAAAATATACAGTGGCTGGTATGATGCAGACTGCAGGGTGCAACAGAGGTGGATCTGTGAAGCCAAAGAAGCTGTTCTCTAAACTGAAAGTAAGGGAAACAGAAAAATTAAAGAGCAACCAACATCAGACCAGAAAAAGAATCAAAGGGGAGCAGTAAAGCAAAAAAGTGCAGCTTTGACTGGCAGACCACCACCATCTCCTCAAAGGAGTTTATAACATCAACTTATTTTTACTTACTGTGTGTTATACAGATACTATTATACAGTTTAATTTCTTAGATTTTATGAATTGCTTCAGTTTTGATCCCTTACATTAACCAACATTTTATTTAATTAAAAAAATTAAGGATATTTTTAAATCTGTGGAGATGTTATTTTTCCCAATGGGTAACACGGGTAAGTCTCATGCAGGACCATCACTGCCAGACACATTTAATACAAAGTGGCAGTAGACTTCACGCACGCCTGTTGAGGTGGCTCAAACACCCAGAAACAGTAAATAATTTGAATTTGGTAAATCAACTTTCAGTCATACTTTTTAAATTGGTGATAATCTATTTCAGCCTCAACTGTCCACGAGACTGACTTCATCAAATCCTTTTGAAACAAAGAGGACCGTATTAAGAACATTTATGTTACATAGAATGCCCAGAGGGGGCTGAGCAGCCCTTGGCCTTGGCACCCCTGCAGATTTTGATTTTTCTTCAGCCTCCTGGCCATCTGGCCTTACCACCAAACTCATCTTTAGAGACTTAGATCATGACATTATATATAAGGACATTACTCTTCTACTTGATATTTATCTATTTTTATGATCATTTAGAGTCTTTTTTTCTCTTTATTTGTTGCTTGCTTTTTAATATTATTGCCTAATCTCTTTTTGTGTAACTTTCTCTCTGACATCTTGTAAAGCACTTTCAGCTAAATTTTTTGTATGAAAATGTGTTATATAAATAAACTTTGTTGTTGTTGTATTTTAGAAAAGCCATCAGGTGCTTTAAGATATTAAAATGTCATCCAACCAATTTCATATTTTACTTAAAAATATTATATTGATGATTTTGAAGAAGATTCATGAAATTCTATGGGTGCCCCCATAAGTTGAGTTTTGGTGCTTTGGCTGTAATGCTAACAAGTCACAACGCAGTTTAATGCGACTTGAGTTGGCCTGTTAATTGCTACAAGCTAAATAAATAACAAAAAACAACTTGGGCTCAAACTGTAAAGATAAACAGATGAAAAAAGAAGTTGTAAAAAATAAATGTATATCATTGATGGCTTGGGCTAATAGGGTTAGAGGCAGAGGGCATGGTGTCAGGTAGAATGTCTGTTTAATCAGTCAAATCAAATGAGACTGATGTTGGTGTAGCACTGATAAATGGAGAATGGATGATTAATCTCAGGTACATCATGGATGAATGAATAAATCAATTCCAATAAAGGGGCACTGTTGGCCAGAGCTTATGTTGGCACCACTGGGCACAAAGCAGGACCCAACTTGACACACTCACTCATACAGAACCAGTCTGTATAACCCACTAATATCTGACATGTGAGAAGAAACTGGACTTGGAAAAGAATGTGTGAAGTGCACAGGGGTAATGAGACAAATATATTGTGCTTTAAGTTTGGTCAAGTCCATTTTTTCCCCTTTTTACATAATACTCTTTACTAAGTACAGGCTCAGAGCACTGTAACAGGCTCACCACGATAATGCAAATGACATGATGAACATACATTAGTATACAAATTGAATTAAATACACCATTAAATTAAGAGATTTCAAGTAGACTAATACAAAAAACTATTTTTGTAAGAGGTGAAAGGAAACCAAAAACTCAATCAGAAGAATTGCTGGAGAAAGTGTAACTAAATAAAAAAATCAAATAAAAAAACTCACAAGTTCCAGTGACCAACAGCAACTGGCCCACCACACCCTACTTCACATTTTACCACATTAGATAAGTTCATAGTGGGCAGTCTCATAAGATGACTAACTTATTTCACCCTTTTATTCCAGTATACCTGGTGTCTTTCCTACTGGGTATGGTTATAATCAATATTCCCTATAATTCCATGTACTGAGGAGTGGATATGAATAACATATGAGTTGGTACTTGCTGTTTAACATTTAGCAGTGCAAGCACCATTACAGACAGATGAACGGTGGGGATTTGGGATTGGGGGTGCTTTCTCTCGTGGAGTATCAACCATCAAAAATCACCAACAATACAATACAATACAGTTTATTTTTGTATAGCCCAAAACCACACAAGAAGTGCTGCAATGGATTTTAACAGGCCCTGCCTCTTGACAGCCCCCCAGCCTTGACTCTCTAAGAAGACAAGTAACAACTCCCAAAAAAACCCTTGTAGGGAAAAATGGAAGAAACCTCAGGAATGGCAGTTCAAAAAGAGACCCCTTTCCAGGTAGGTTGGGCATGCAGTGAGTGTTAAAAAGAAGGGGGTCAATACAATACAATACACGGAACAGAACAAATTCTCAATACAGTATAAAAATAAAAATTTTACAAGTACATAGCAGAATTTAATAGTGGATGACATCACATAATATGATTTGGATTTGTTTAGAGTCCTGGAGACCTCATTCATCAAGCTGCCTTCCCCATTTGGCCATTCCACAGCTGAAACATTGCTGGGCCAGCCAATCCGATGAAAGGACCCCTCTTTCCCACGATTCCTGCGATCCTCCATCAGGGATGACTTTACCTTAGGCAGGCAAAACAACTTGGCAGGTGGGCCGTAGCACCGAGTGCCACATTTGAGTACCGAGAAGAGAAACAGAATAGGTGAGGGTTAGTAACAAATTATAACTATCCTTTTACTTATGTTTTAGTGCTAATGACTAACAACAGAGATGCAGTCTGTACAGCTAGGCAGCAGCTCTAGTCCAGATATGCTAAACTGAAGTAGTGAGTCTTCAGCCGGGATTTAAAAGCTGAGATCAAAGGGGCATCTCTTATTGTAGCAGGCAGACCATTCCATAGTTTAGGGGCCCTATAACTAAAAACTCGACCTCCCACTGTTATTTTATTAATCCTTGGAATCATAAGCAGACCGGCATCTTGAGATCTTAATGTGCACTCTGTTTGTAAGTCGTGATAAGTTCAGACAAGTAAGCCGGACCTTGGCAGTTTAATGCTTTATATGTTAAAAGGAGGATTTTGAAATCTGCCCTAAACTTAACCGGGAGCCAGTGTAAGCATTTAAGAACTGGAGTTATGTTTTTGTATTTTCTTGTTCTTGTAATAATTCTTGCAGCAGAATTTTAGATTAACTGGAGGCTGTATAAAGAACAGTTTGAACATCCAGTGAACACCGCATTGCAGTAGTCAATCCTACTAGAAATAAATGAATGAATTAATTTCTCACAATCCTGTTTATTTAGAAAGCACCTTAATTTCCCAACATTTTTAAGATGGAAGAAACATGATTTGGACAACTTTGTAATAAGCGCTTTAAATGACCTGCTAGAGTCAAAGATCATTCTGAGATTGCGGGCTGATTCAGTAAAATTAATGGTGATTCCAACTGAGTTAAATGATGACAGAATATTGTTGTGATCAGTGTCATTCCATCTCCGTTTTATCTGTATTAAAAGAAAAGTAGTTCTCATCCATCCACTCTGTAAGAAAGGCGCTATATAGCACCCGACCCGACACAGACTTGACACGGGAGGCATGTATAAAATAAAAAGACTTTTATTTTTCTTCAGCTGGAGGGCACGTCTTCCCTGTAATCCCTACAGCCACAACACAGTCCCAAAGCACAGTACAATCACCAAGCACCTTCTTCTCTCAACACCACTCCTCCTCAGCAAGCTTTGTCCTCCATCTCCCGACTCTGGCCACTGAGTGCTGGTCACTGGCTCCTTTTTATTGGGTACCTGGAAGTGCTCCATGTGGTTGATTGCTGACATTCGGCTGCACTTCTGGGTAAGGCGAAACCAGTGCCCAAAACGGGTCAGCAGCTCCTGTTGCAGCACCCCCTGGCCGCGCTTGCGGAACCCCACAGAGCTGCACAGAACTCCAACCCCCATGAAGCCTTGGGGGAGTCCGAGGCACCGCTGCAACCCAGCGAGGCTGCCATCTAGCATCCATGGGGAGATACTGGGCTTCCCTCCCTTGTCCCCCTGGCAGATGTGGTGAAGGGGCATCCTGGCCAGTCAAGGGCCCCAGCCATCCAGCACAACTCCTTTAATTCACTAACACAACTAATTAAAGACAACATCGGAGAAACTTCATTTAATCTAAATTAAAGGTATAACTGGGTGTCATCTGCATACGAGTGAAAATTAACATTATGTTTCCTAATGAGAGATCCTAGTGGAAGCATGTAAAGTGAAAACAGTAAAGGTGCCAGTACTGAGCCCTGCGGACACCATATTGAACTTCTGTGTGTAATGATGGAGTACTGTCAGCACATTTCTTTACATATTGGAGTCAATTTGATAAATAAGAACTAAACCAAGTGATCACAATGCCTGTAAGCCCAACATCATTTTGTGGCCTGTGCAGTAAAATGGAATGGTCAATGGTGTCAAATGTTGCACTTAAGTCTAACAACATAATTACAGTGGAGTTTCAGAGGATATCAGAATGTTGTTTACAACCCATGTTAGTGCCATTTCTGTACTATGACCGGTGC
>JANRMT010062807.1:32039958-32050325 GCA_026402145.1 Polypterus bichir lapradei
GCTACTTATTTACACACCATTGTGTTTTAGTTGAAGGCCCCACCCCACTCATAAATATTAATGAGTTACCTCAGAGTGGCATACTACATTAGTGGATCATTACATGTTACTCCATGTCTCACTCAGGAATAACCAGAACCATAATTGCATAGAATTCCAAGCCTGAGTTACGCTCAGGGTTAACACCAAGGAGGTTAAATCTTAGCTGCTTCAATTTCATGCCTGTTTTTGTCATTCATCTTTTATGACACTTTCTCCATATGTGTTGGTAATGTGGTTGTGGTAGCTGCTCAGGAATGATTCCAGTTTCTGTACTTGTTATATAATGGATTAAGATTTAATGACAATACTAAACAGAACAAGTATATATTAGTGCAGGATTGGCAAACTCTGTTACCCCATCAAGTACTTTTGCAATGGTAAATGGTAAGTCATTTGTTCCATGGCCAGAAATGAGTCCATGTTATTTATGCTAAACATGAAGAAAGGTTGAAAGGAGTTTCATTTAAGTTTCAGTAACCTTGAATACATGTTTACAGAAAGGTTGAGGAGCATGATGCCTTGCTAATTGGAACACACCTTCACATACTGTATATCTATACTAATAAAAGGCAAAGCCCTCACTCACTGACTCACTGACTGACTGACTCATCACTAATTCTCCAACTTCCCGTGTAGGTAGAAGGCTGAAATTTGGCAGGCTCATTCCTTACAGCTTACTTACAAAAGTTAGGCAGATTTCATTTCGAAATTCTACGCGTAACGGTCATAACTGGAACCTTTTTACATACATATATACGGCCATAACCTTCAGCTCGGTCGCCGTGTGAGGTGGAGTTGCGTCCCTCATCGTCACGCCTCCCACGTAATTGAGTGCCTGCCCATATAAGGCCGTCCGTCAGCGGCAATCCAATAGACACGCTGCCGCTAAATATTCACGGGTGAAGGACTGTGCTTATGCAAACGAAGATGAGATGGTCAGGGATAGACTAGTGTTTGGCACAAACTCTGCAAAAGTGCAAGAGTAACTTTTAAGTGCCGGGTCTTAGCTAACATTAAATAGACTGGAGCTAATGACATGAAAAAGATGGCGCCAGTATGTGTGGCATGTCGTCTACCGTTCTCTGTTCTTCCTTATGTTTTTGTTGTTATTTTTGTGTGTGTCATGCAAAATGTCAACTCACTAATGATGTATGATCGCCAAACACTTCTGGATCTTCGCTTGTCTGCTGTAAAACTTATACAGTCCGAAAATGGAGGACAAGATTATCCTCCTCACCAGCTCCTATCTTAAATACCAGCATTCCTTTACCTCGCTCCAGGTCCACCTCGCTGGAGGAAGTGCCACAAACACTGAAGTAAACGCGGCTGGTGGTTGGTGAAGTTAAGTTTTTTAGCTCAGCATAGATCGCCTCCTCACCTTTTTGCATCATGGTGTTCCCGGGACCCTGTGTACTCCTGGCTTGTACCTGTTTTTGGTTCGGATCAGGCGATGTCACCCCCGCGGCCCTGCCCACTTCACCTGTGCTGGCGAGGAGTGAATCTCCAGAATTTGCGGCCTCTGCCGTGCGCTCCGCTCACTATTGCAGCTTCATACCCGGCTCCTATCAGGATGGGTCTAGTGAATGCTAGATCTGTAACGAACAAAACTTTTATCTTAAAGGGTTTCTTCGCATCTCATGAATTGGATTTCCTCTGTATTACTGAAACCTGGTAGTCTCTCGTTGAGTTCAGCGCCTTCTCTAAATTGTTGTCGTGTGGCTGCTCGTATTTTAATTCCCCGCGGCTCTCAGGTCGTGGTGGAGGTTTAGCGACTGTCTTCAAATCCAGGATCGATTGTAAACAGCGGTTTCTAGCTGTTTCTTTCTCCAGCTTTGAACTGAATCTTTTTGAGTTGGGTCGTTCTCCTGTGCTGCTTTACGCGGTGGTTTATCGTACACCAAAGTATAATAAGGATTTCATAAGTGACTTTTCTGACTTCTTGGCAGAATTTATGCCAAAATATGACAAAGTTTTAATTGTAGGGGATTTTAATATTCATGTCTGTTGTACTGAGAAGCCTTTGGTGAAGGACTTTTTAGATTTAATGGATTCTTTTAGTCTAATTCAGTCTGTAACTGGGCCCACTCAGGAATGTGGGCATACGCTGGATCTTGTCTTTTCTCGCGGTGTATCTGTTCTTAATCTGGAAATTGGTGATGCAGTATTTTCAGACCATATGCCCGTTTTATTTGATTTTGTTCCTCTCTGTCAATTTGCTAAACCCTATGCTCCTGTACGGCGTTGCCATGCTCTTAAATCTTCCATTGCTGCTCAGTTTTCTGCTGTTTTTAATTATGAAGTGACTTCACAGCCCTTGGTGTCTTCCAATACTGAGGAGCTAACACTTCAGTTTAATTCTGCTTGCCAAATTGCTCTGGACTCTGTGGCACCATTAAAAAGCAGGCAACTAAAGCCCTGCTCCGAGCTGTAGTTAAATGCTAACACCCGTGCATATAGACGGGCGTGCAGGAGAGCTGAGCGGAGGTGGAAAAGGTACAGGTTGCAGGTTTCTTTTGAAATATTGAGAGAAAGTTGGTCATGTTATCAGAAAGTTTTGAAAGCTGCAAGATGAAAATTTTTTTCTGAAGTTATTGGCTCCAACTCTCACAACCCCCGTGTACTTTTAACACATTGAGTTCTGTACTTAATGTTCGTGAACCTGTCTTTCTGGAAGCCTCTAGGGAAACTTGCGACAAATTTCTCTTACTTTTTTTTGCAGAAGGTTGTAAGCACTAGGGCCCTCATTTCACCACCTTCTCGTGATCCATCCATTTTAATACCCTGTTTGGCTGTGTTTGACCATTTTGAGCCTGTCAATCTTCCCTCTTTACAGCAGCTCATTTTCAGTATGAAGCCGTCTGGCTCCCCCTTTGATGTTGTCCCTCCTCAACTTCTTAAGGAGGTCTTTTCTACCTTGGGTCCTTCTATTCTTACAATTATTAATAGTAGTTTAACCTCTAGTGTGGTGCCTAAAAGTTTTAAACATGCTGTTGTGCAACCACTGCTGAAAAAAATGGGTCTGGACCACTCTGTTATGTCTAACTTTAGGCCTATTTCCAAACTACCTTTTTTGTCCAAACTCTTGGAAAAAGTCATCTATACCTAACTGAAGTCCTTTCTGGACGAACATGCAATTCTGGAAGTGTTCCAGTCTGGGTTTAAAACTCATCACAGCACTGAGTCCTCTCTGTTAAGGGTTTTTAATGATATTCTTTTAACAGTGGACTCTGGTGACTGTGTACTACTTATGCTTTTGGATTTAACAGCAGCCTTTGACACGATAGACTATGAGATCTTCATCTCTAGGCTGGAGCAGTGGGTGGGCATCACAGGTTCAGTTCTCCAATGGTTTAGGTCCTTTCTCTCAGATAGAAGTTTTTGTGTCAGTATTGATGATTTTACTTCCACCTCTGTTGCCCTCCCCTGGGGGGTACCACAGGGCTCCATCCTGGGACCTCTTCTGTTCTCCTTATACCTTCTGCCACTCGGCGCTATTTTTCGGAAACACTGTATTTCCTTTCATCTTTATGCAGATGATTGTCAGGTTTATTTCCCTCTGAAGCGCCAAGGCCTGTGTTCTGTCCAGCCCCTGCTTGACTGCTTGTCTTATTGACATAAGGAGTTGTATGGCATTAAATTTTTTAAAATTTTAATGAGAACAAAACAGAAGTCATGCTATTTAGACCCAATAGCACCAGTGGGACCCCCTGCATCAACCTTTCCACTGTGGCTCAATTTGAGAAATCCACGATCACAAATTTAGGTGTGAAAATGGATCCAACTTTAAAACTTGATAGCCATGTGAACGCAGTGGTAAAATCTTGCTTTTTCCAGCTGAGGCGGCTGTCAAACATCAAGCCTGTCTTGTCTAAGAGCAACCTTGAAACAGTGATACATGCTTTTATAACATCTCGTCTAGATTACTGCAATGCGCTTCTGTTTGGAATTAGCCAGGCCTCCATTGCTCGCCTACAGCTGGTACAAAATGCTGCTGCTCAATTTTTAACTGGTACAAGAAAGCATGAGCATGTTACCCCGATTTTGGCTTCCCTTCATTGGCTTCCAATTCGTTTTCAAATTCATTTTAAGATACTTGTATTTGTTTTTAAATCTTTTAATGGTTGTGCCCCTCTTTATTTTTCGGAACTGCTGCACCCTTATGTACCATCTCGCTCTCTCAGGTCAGCAGACCACATGCTTTTATGTGTTCCCAAGGCACGATGCAAACTCCGAGGTGAACGAGACTTTTCAGTTGCAGCCCCAAAACTCTGGAACGATTTACCGTTGCACGTTAGGCAGGCTCCTTCCCTAGCTGTATTTAAATCATTTTTAAAAACACATTTTTACTCTCTGGCTTTTAACTGAGTATGGGATGTTGGCTAACTGTATATTTTTTTTATTAAGAATCTCTTCAGTTCTTATGTGTTTCTGTTTCATTTACCCTTTGGTTTTCGAATGAGCGTTTGTTAACCGAGTATATATATATAGTTATAGTCACTACGGCCATGTGATGCGATTCCCCGAGGATAATCTGGCTCACAGGATCCTCATTGTTTAGGACCCAAGTGGCTGGACCAGACCAAAGGGACGCCCACATAACACCTGGCTGTGACAGTTAGAGGGTCATTTTCTGGAGGGTGAGACTGGACCGCGTGTCTGCCTGGGGGATTGCCAACCGGGATCCCCCACTAGCTGTTTCGTCGTGTGTTGAATGCAGCAACGCGCTGTACCAGTGCATGCTCCCCCACTTGACCAGACCTGACCATTTGCTTTACGTATGCACATGTGTGAGTTATGTTTTCTGGATGAACATTAAGACAACTAAATGGATACACTACGAAATTTATATCGCATTACAACTTACATTGTCAGATAATCTTAGATCCATTGAATCATTACAGAGGGACTTGGACTGCATACAGGTTTGGGCAGATTTGTAGCAGATTAAATTTAATGTAAGTAAATGTAAAGTGTTACACGGAAGAAGTTAAAATGTTAGGTTTGAATACACAATGGGATATCTGAATATCAAAAGTACAACTTATGAGAAGGATTTAGGAGTTGTAGTGAACTCAGCACTATTAACTGGCAGAGAGTATTCAAAAGCCATTAAGAAGAATAACAGAATGTGAGGTTATATAGCATCCTGCTGTGTGGAGTACAAGTCACAGGAGGTTTTGCTTAAGCTTTATAACACACTGGTGAGGCCTCACCTGCAGTCCTGGTAGCAGTTTTGGTCTCCAGCCTAAAAAAGGGGCATAGAAGAGGAACTTTGCTCATTACAGGGCTACAGAGGAGGAGTTATGAGGAAAGAGTAAAAGAGCTGAGTCTTTTCAGTTTAAGGAAAAGAAGATGAGGAGGAGACATGATTGAAGTGTTTATAATTATGAAGGGAATTAGTCCAGTGGATCGAGACAGTTGGAAACTTGTTAAAATTAAATTTCCCACAAGCAATCTGCAATATTAAAGTTGTGGATTACTTGTTTTTTTATGATTTATGTTTTATGTGTTACTGAAATAATGATTTTACAAAAAAGGAAGACCCCTTCATACTCCCAAGCTGTTAAATACTTAAAATCCTGTATCAAAAAAAAGAGTCCCTCCAGTCTCTGTCTATATTGCAAAAGTAACAGGAGAGCTTAAGTCTTGTCATGCATATCCATGTTGAACATATGATGCAATAACATTAACAGTATTTACAAGATACAGGATTCTTGTATGTATGACAAAGTATAACATGTAATTTTATCTTGCCTGTACAGGTCATGATGTCATATACACAACATACTTTCACTTAAAGTACAAGGCAGAAGTTCCTCTGTATTTTTTTATTGTGCACTTCAAAATGTCTCTATAATAATCTTTATGAATTAAACAAAGTCCTCTAATCTGACACTGTTAGCAGAATATAACCCCTCACTGACAAAATTAGGTTAGTTTCGCCTTGATTTCAAGGGTCTATCTTCTTTACCAGGCGCTTACTTCACCACTTACAAAGACATTTTCCTTACATTTTAGTTTGTGTGCAAAGATCCACAATTATGTAAAGTGCATTTTCTCTATATATTTACATTAATTTTCCTGAAATATACTCACAGTAAACACCCAAGGAGGAGGCGACAGCCAGTAACAAAGAAAACAGCAATATGAGCAGCAGCTTTAGAGGTGAAAATCTTTGTTTGTCATTTGTTGAAGACACTAATAAGAGAGAAGAGAAGAGCACGCTGTTAAGTGAAGTGTGGTGAAGAGAAACACTAACAAAATATACTTGGTCAAGTGGTCAGAGAATTGTGGACTCACCTTTAGTTGTGTCACCATTGGACTGCTTTTCATCCCCAGGTGTTTTCCATTCAGTTCTGCAGTGAGTGTCTGCATTGTCTTTATTTATATCATTGGCGTCTGACAAATAAAACCTTTATATAGTCATGAAACACTGCACTAAAAGTGACAATGTTGAAACTTGGTGTTTATGGTCAATAACACTGACAGGATGAATAATCATTCAGAGCCTCATTCCTCTTTATTTTGCATGATAGCCACAAATCTGGGGGATGTATCCAGCTGAGTCATAATAAACTTCCTTTGGTCAAGTCACCTCTCACTCTGTTTCAGCCTTGCTACCACTCATTATGTAAATTATTGTCATATTTAAATATTACCAACACTCCCAGGTTTACTGCAGCAGGTTTAAAGTGAAAGCTGTTTTAAAAAGCTATTACATAATGATCTGAAGTGGGCCTAAAACATCTAGAATAAAAAAACTATACATACTACAGAATATCACTATCAATCTCTTTTTAAAGCAAATTAATATTGACTTTCTTTAACTACTTTAAAAATTGACATACACTGTATGAAATACAGTTCCATTTCTGAATAAAAAGCTTTTACCTGTTTGAGAGCTGGAGTTTTTCTGCTGAAGATTAGTACATTTCACTTCTGCATAGATAACCTCCTCCCTCTGGACTATTTAGAAAAGACAGTCAAATATAAAATGAAGCTTCACTTAGGACAGTGGGGTCTATTAGCAGACATTTTGATCAAAAATTAAAGTGTTTCTTGCATCGCAAAACAATAATTCCTGAGTTGTATTGTATCCATATAAAAAAACTCATTGCACACAGGTTTTGCCCAAACATTTTCTTACTTTTATTCTTCCTTCTTTTTCCCACAAACCCCCAGTTCACCACACCCCCAATTTTCCCATCCTGCCCCTTGTCTTTTAGGAAACAAACTATATACAAAACTCTTAAAGAAACACAGGGTTCAATTCTGGACATAACAGTAAGACCAAATATTAATGGGACTGTTTTCCTTTATCTTCATGTCAGAAGACTCAGTTAGTTCAGAATTTTCATTCAGACAGTATAAACACTTTATACATTAAACAAAAATATATTCAAACAGAATGAGCTTAGAGCATCTGCTGTTTCACTGTCTGTATTTTTTAATCCCACTTTACTATTCCTGATGCACTTCACCTCCTCCTTGTCAAGTTGGGGAGCATGCACGGGTACAGTGCGTTTGCTCACCCAGTACACAACGAAACAACTAGGGATCCCGGTTGGTAATCCTCCAGGCATGCACGGGGCCCAGCCTCACCCATCGGAAATGACCCACTATCTGCCACAGCCAGGTGTTACGTGGGTGATCCCTTGTCCTGGTCCAGCCTCTCAGGTCCCCAACAATGAGGATCCTATGAGCTGGATCACACTAAGGGAAACGCGCCACATGGCCGTAGTGCCGTAACTGATGCTCCCTCACAATGCAGGTAATGTACCTCATTCGGGACTCCATGAGCAACCACTCATTTGACACAAAGTCAAACCAGCAGTACCCAAGGATTTTCTGGATAGACACAGTACAAAAGGAATCCATTTTACGTCTCAGGTCACTGGAGAGTGTCCATGTCTTGCAACCATATAGCAATACAGGAAGCACCAGGACTTGGACCTTCATCCTTTTGCATAGATATCGGGAGCACCACACACCCCTTTCCAGCGACCTCATGACCCCCCATGCTCTCCCAATCCATCTATTGACTTCATAGGAAGAGTCACCAGAGACGTGAATGTCATTGACAAGGTGAGTAAACATCTCAGCAAGGTCAACACTCTCTCTGCAGACAGACACACTGCTGATGGCTGTGCCCAAGAGGTCATTAAAGGCCTGGATGTTGGTTTTTATCCAGGACACTCGCAAGCCCAGACACTCAGACTCCTTGCTCAGTCTCTCGAGTGCCCTGATCAGAGCCTCCATTGACTTCATGATAATCACAGCATCGTCAGCAAAGTCAAGATACTCCTCCTTGACTGTTCTTTTACTACTAAAATACTTAAAGATTCTCTCCTTATCTGCTATATTCCTCTCTATCTTTTAGCCCCCCCCCCCCAATATCCTTCTTCCCAATTAGTCTTATACATCATCTACAGCTGTTTTTTTGATTTGATTAACTCTTTACTGATCCACTGTGGAGTTTCTTTAAACATCCTATGAATTCCAAATTTAGCTATGTATTGTACCTGTCCTGTATACTGGGGTCTTCCCAGACTGTCTTAAGACTGCTGTAGTTAAACCCCTGCTGAAGAAAAATAATCTTGACTCCTCTGCTTTTGAAAATTTTAGACCCATCTCTAACCTGCCTTTATTAAGTAAAATTCTAGAGAAGGCAGTCTATATGCAGCTTAATGATCACCTAAATAAACCTGCTATTCTTGATAAGTTTCAGTCGGGTTTCAGAACAAATCACAGCACAGAAACTGCACTCATTAAAGTAGTAAATGACTTGCAGGTAACTGCAAACAGAGGCCATTTATCTGTTCTCATCCTCTTAGATCTGAGTGCTGCATTTGACACCATTGATCACAATATTCTTAGAAATCGCCTTAGTCAATGGGTGGGCCTCTCTGGCAGTGTCTTAAATTGGTTTGAATCCTACCTGGCAGGGAGAAAATTCTTTGTTAGTTGTGGTAATTATAACTCAAAGACACATGATATATTATATGGTGTTCCACAAGGCTCTATCCTGGGTCCACTGCTCTTTTCGATTTACATGGTTCCATTAGGTCAGATTATCTCGGGGCAGAACGTGAGCTACCACAGCTATGCTGATGACACACAGCTGTATTTATCAATAGCACCTGACGACCCCAACACTCTTGATTCACTGACACAATGTCTCACTTGTGTTTCTGATTGGATGAGTAGTAATATTCTCAAACTAAATAAAGAGAAAACAGAAATTTTAGTGATTGGCAATAATGGATATAATGAGGTTATTAGAAATAAACTTGATGCATTAGGATTAAAAGTCAAGATGGAGGTAAAGAATTTAGGGGTAATGATTGACTGTGACCTGAATTTTAAATTGCATATTAATCAGATCACTAGGACAGCATTTTTTCACTTAAGAAACATAGCTAAAGTTAGACCTCTTATATCACTGAAAGATGCTGAGAAATTAATTCACACGTTTGTTTTCAGTCGCCTAGATTACTGTAACGCACTCCTCTCAGGACTACCCAAAAAAGACATAAATCGTTTGCAATGAGTGCAGAATGCAGCTGCTAGAATTCTAACTAGGAAAAGAAAATCTGAGCACATCACCCCAGTTTTGATGTCACTACACAAGTTACCTGTGTCATTTAGAATTGACTTTAAAACAGTGCTTATGGTTTACAAAGCCTTAAATAATCTCGCTCCATGTTATATTTTGGAATGTCTTACACTCCATATCGTAACCTTATATTTTTAAATGAGTGTCTACTTAGAATTCCAAGAGCTAAACTTAAAAGAAGTGGTGAGGTGGCCTTCTGCTGTTATGCACCTAAAATCTGGAATAGCCTGCCAATAGGAATTCGCCAGGCTAATACAGTGGAGCACTTTAAAAAACTGCTAAAAACGCATGACTTTACCATGGATTTCTCATAGCTTCATCTTAGTTTAATCCTGATGCTCTGTATATTCAATTAATTATCATTATTATTCACGGTGGCTCCAAAATCCGTACTAGCCCCTACTTTCTCATCTGTTCTTTTTTCGGTTTTCTGTGGTGGTGATCTGTGCCACCACCACCTAATCAAAGCACTGTGATGTCCCTACATTGATGGATTAAAGTCCAGAAGTCCACATGACCGTAATTATCAAGTTTTTCCATGTGAAGCCTGAATACCATGAGGACTGATTGTGAGGTCATTTACATTATGTTAGGTAGAATGCCTAGAGGGGGCTGGGTGGTCTCATGGCCTGGAACCCCTGCAGATTTTATTTTTTTCTCCTGCCGTCTGGAGTTTTTTTTTTTTTTTTTTTTTCTGTCCTCCCTGGCC
>JANRMT010062807.1:32050425-32066137 GCA_026402145.1 Polypterus bichir lapradei
GTTTTTTTTTTTTTTTTTTTTTTTCTGTCCTCCCTGGCCATCAGACCTTACTTGTATTCTATGTTAATTAGTGTTCCCTAATTTTAATTATTTATCTTGTCTTTTTTCTCATTCTTCGGCTTCTAAAGCACTTTCAGCTACATTGTTTGTATGAAAATGTGCTATATAAATAAATGTTGTTGTTGTTTAAAATATTTTTAAACCTGTTCCACTGCTCCTCGACTGTCTCTATGTTTAAAATCTTATCCCAGTGTATCCTCCTTAGACTTTGTCGCATCTGCTCAAAATTTGCCCTACCAAAGTTAAACTTAACAATTTTAGTCTTTACATCCACACTTTTCCAAAACAGTCAGAATTGTATTACATTATGGTCACTTGACCCTATCGGTTCAGTCACCTCTACACCCTCAATTCTATCTGTGATTATTACAAAACACTAAATCTAGACAGGCTTCACCCCATGCTGGTGCTTTAACATACTGTATTAAAAACAATCACTGATTACTTCTAAAAACTCCTTCTGTTCCTGCTGCGCTATTTGCAAGGTTATCATATTTAATATTCAGGATGATTAATCCCCCATGACATAATATTCCCTTTTAAACTTGCCTTTTAAATATTACCAAACAGATGTGCATTGAAATTATTGTCTGCATTGGGTGGTCTATAACACACTCCTAAAATAAGTCCTCTTTCCCTAATGCTTTCCAGACGAAGCCACATGACGAAGCTCACTAAGATGGGGCTCATCATCCAACTGAAGAGGACTTACATTTAAATTTTGTTTGGCATAAACAGTAACCCTACCTCCTTTTCTGTTCTGTCTATCCTTCTTAAAAAATGTGTGTCCCTCTATGCTATACTCATTGCTATTATTCCTATTTAGCCAGGTCTCTGTAATTGCTATAATATCATAATTATGCTTCTCTACATACAACTCCAACTTACTCTTTTATTTTTGATATTTCTAGCACTAAGGCAAGATATTTTTAATGTGTTATTCGTTTTATTTTTGTATTTTAACTATTTGGTTTAGAACAGAGGTTGCAGTTTAGTCATTATGGCAGACTGATTAGTAGATATCGGGGTGAAAATGGACCAACCACAGCAATCTTGTCAAATATTTTTGGAGAATATTTTAGGCCACCATATGACTGATGCAGACTTGTAATGCATCTTGTGAGGCTCCAGGCCACTTCCTGACAATTTTCAATTCTCAGATGATTGGCACATTAAGGGAATGAATCTATCTATTTTTAAAACCTGCATATCCAGAACAGGTTCACAGGAAAATGACAGCAAGCATCAGGCACAAGACAGGAGCAAGCCAATGCAGGGCATCAGTTCATCACAGTGAGGGTACATCCTTTTCCACAAGCACAGAATTGCAGTTTGTCGTGAGGGATTTAATCCCAATACATGTGTCATCACCCACACTAATCATACTGTATTTCAAAAACCCAAAATTGCACTCAGTAAAATTGCTGGTGTTAAATGAACTCTTACAGGGTTAAAGTAACTGTTTAAATTTGGATCCGTATATTCACTTGAAAATGTTTATTTTCCACCATTTCTCTTTGATGACAGTATTGCAAAAAGCTGCACTTTTTTGATACAGTTTAGTCACAGAAAACATATGCGTTCAGGTCCTTTCATCAGTTTATTACTGAAGCCTCACATTCATCCTACTGACCAATAAAGCTCTGGTTTTCATTTTCTGTCTCCTCTATTCCCCCACATCCTTCACAAGGTTTGTCACAACACTGTTTAGTTAATTCTAGCTACAACCTTAAAACGAGATGAAATTTCAAATATTAAACTTGCAAATGCATAATCAGCACAATAATTAATTAAATTAGTTTATCTGTAAAGTATGATTCTACACTATAGTGCTTTGGCTATCAGAGCATTGCAAGCTCTAGTGGCTTACCGAGGAAGTACACATTCCTAGTGTGATTCATAATTTTGTAAAAAGAATAAGACAGGACACACTGCCGTCTGCTTTACATTTTAGAAGAAGGTTGCGATGTAAATGTCCTGTTTATTTTTTTAAAAAAACATTTTACTGTTTCCTCCTAACTTACTTTCTAAATACATTTTAAATAATTCTGTGCCCTTTGATTTGTTCTGTGGGTGTCTTTGTCTCAGTTGATGAATGTTTTTGATGTTGTAAGTAGACAGGAAGAATTAAAATGACACGATAAAACCAAATAGATTTGATCATGCAGACATCTCACCACTCCTGAGCTGGTGAGAGCTCACATCAGTTGTCACACTCATTTGTACTAAGTGTCACCCATTTTGTGAAAGCCGGGGAGAGTCTCACACGCTCTTCTGACCGGTGTAAGTTCCTTCTCACTAGTAACATGCTTTCAAGAAACCGGGCCTTTATCTTTTTTGGTTTTGGTTTAATGCTTTGCTAATAAATATTGTGAAGTGTTTTTTATTGAGCTATTTCTGTGCTTCTATTACAATTGCACCCTTTTGAATATTTGTCTAGCACTTTGAACGTAGGAAGTGTGTTTTATAAATAAAATGCATTGGTTATTACTAGGTGCTCTTCTGATGTCTGTTTTAATCAGAACCATTACATAACACAAATTTTCGATCACTCTTTGTATCATCGTTTCCCTTTGATCAACTTGCCTTCTGACCAATGAATGAGTGGGAGAAGTAGATCTTCAATTCAAAAAGCAAGAAAAGGAAGGAATCTGAAAACACTTGAAACAGCTGCTTTGTGCAAAGAAAGTCCTTTCCGAGCAGAAACTGCAGCTTAGGTTATGAGGTACAACAACTGAAGCCGTACTTCCCAAACTCAGTCCTGGGAACCTACTGCAGCTGCAGGTTTTTATTTCAGCCAAATTCACAATTAGTGTTAATAATTGATCTAATTTATTTAGATGGTCTTTGCTCTCTTCCCTTATTCTGCCTTTAGAAAAGCAAAGCAGTATGATTTTTACATTTATAAGACATTTAGAGATATTTCTACTTTTGCTTTAAATGCTTACCTCTCTTTTGTTGTTGCCCTATTCTTTTCTTAATTTTTTGTGCAGTTTGCACCCTTCGCTGTATCTGAATAATGTGAGAAGTCAAGCAAAATCACACTGATGGCTACCATGGTACAACACCCTAGTACACGGGTTCACAATCATGGTCCTGGAGGGCCACAGTAGCTGCAGATTTTTATTCCAACTAGTTTCCTAATTAGAAGACAGTCCACACTGATAATGAAATTTGTTATTGAACTGTTTGGCTTGTTAATACTTGCATTCATCCAAGAGAAAGTTTAATTGCACTTTAGAGTTTCCTTCACTAAGAACGTTATCCAAGTGTCTTGTGGACCAGAAGAGATTTAAACTTAAGGGTCCTTCCAATTCCCCTATCATTAATTTCTAAACATTTCTTATCACAGATACTTCATGGTACATATGCACAGGTTTAAAAGGAAGCACATTAGCTGGAGAGTTGCTGGTTTATTGGTTCTCTGCATCTCATTATTAACTAATGTCTGGTTAAGAAAACAGGCAACAATTCAAACTTAAACACAGCTGCTAAAATCTAACAGAGGCAATTAAGGGTTCTGAATGGTAACAGGCAAGAGAACTAAAATTAAGCCCAAAATATATATTGCTTTAGTAGTAAATAAAAGGGATCTAATTAAGAAATTGGTTAAAGTGAAGACCTGCAGCCATAGCAGACCTCCAGAACTGTAATTGAGGACCTACAAAGTAAATAATATTTGTCTTTGATGAATGAAAGCGCTAACAAGGCATAGAGTTAAACACCAAGATTCATTATCAGCAAGGACGGAGTTCTAATTAGGACACTGGGTGGAATGAAAACCCGTAGGCGCTGTGGCCCGCCAGGACTGTGATTGAGGACCCCTGCCCTAATACTACCAAACACTGAGTGATGAAAGGCTACAATAACTTTAGTGACAAACCCACTAATTAGTAGATAATAAATTAAATAATCAGAACATCTGGAAAAGCAGAATGAAAATCAGACTGAAAATTGTTAAAAGGTTAAAAAAATCCTGGTATAAGTGTATAGTATATTTTAGTAAAAATGTACCAAACTTAGTTTTGTTATTTCTCCATTGACTCAAAACATAGAAACTGAGAATTAACAGCTCACTTAATTGGGCTAGGAGTCCAATTAAAAACACAAGTTGGTTGGAACAAAAACCTGCAGCCCCAGTGGGTCCCCAGGACTGAGTTTGGGAAGCACTGGGTTAAAGCATTCATAATGCAAACTAATCAGCACAAGAGTAGATGGCAGAAGTCTAACTTGTAATATCGATAAAAAGTGATGGTATCGCTAAGAATAACCCTACAAAATAAAGAAAAACACTACAAATAAATTAAACAATGTACAAGATACACTGTAAATCAGTCACTATGAAAGTTCGACAAGCAAAATGAACTGGAGTTCATTTCTTCAATAAGAACATCAAAAGTCTGACACATGAGAAGCTGACACTCAGAATGGTTTAGTTATCTCATCTATCTCTGGTATTTTTTAACATTTGTCAAGGTTTCTGGTTGAACTCCTTGACTCAGTAGTTTGTTTCAGATTACACCATCCCTTTGTCTGGAGCCTTGCTTCCCAGACTCTGCCCTAAATGAACTTAATGTTAATGCCTTTCTGTTGTCTTGTGGACGGGTATCACTATTTAGCTGAAAAAACTCAATTGCATGAATTTTATTGATACCTTTAAGAATTGTGAAGACCTGAAGTCGGTACCTACTGTATATTGCTTTTTGTTCAAAAATAAACAAATGTAATGCTCTGATACTCTCAGAGCAGGACATGCCCTGTAGTCCTGGGTTGCACTTAGCTGTTTTTTTCTGTACAGTTTCTACTATACACGTACATCGTAAATAAACAAAGTTTCAGCAATGTAATAAATGTTTAAAGGCACATTTGCCTAAGTAAAAAAAATAATTGTCTTAATAAGGAGAAAAACTGTCTATGCTCCAGGTACAATCTGGTGCTCATTTTAATCACTGACAACAAACTTTCCACACATCTACCCATTTTCTGAAACTGTCCACCCATTTTCTAAACTTGGTGAGAACATGCAGCTCGAGGTAGGGGGAACTCAGACTCCATGTTACGAGGCAGCAGCAGCACTACCACTGTACCACTCAGTATCCAGAGAGTATCCAGAGATCATTACAACAGAATTTTCTTGGAGTGGTTGTTTATTTTATTTTGAAAAATTAACCATAACCATGACATTTTTCCCCAAGAAACAAACTTACCCATTTGAAAGTCCTTGTCCTGGTGATTCAAAGGTTTTGCAAATTTTACTTCTGCATAAGTGATTTCACCATTTGGTTCTGTTTGAAAAGAAGAAGAAGTCATATTAAAAGGCTATATTTATAGTGAATTAAATAGTTTTGTGATCTTGGTTACAACTGTCAACCAAATAAACAAGAAGAATTCAATCTAGACCTCCAATTCAAAAAATGATATTATATGAAATAACTAATTGTAACTAACTAATTATCTAATTAATAACACAATCAATCTGACTGACGGCTTCTATCATTCAATTTTGGACATTTTCTGCCATCTTGTGAACGTGATGTGCAGCAGGAGGTTCTTGTTTCTTAGATTTCATGAATTTATCTATCGATTTATCACAAGTAAACTCTGATTAAATCACCTGTAATATACTCTTTTTATACCACCGCATCAGTGAACAGTGTCAAAGCAGATTGAAGGAAAACATTTTTTGCTTGTTCTTGTTGAGTTAGTAAATTGATGAATACTTGAGTGTTTTTATCACAGCTTTCTGTACCAGTTCACGAAATGTGCCGAATAATGGAAAGAGGCGTGTTTCTCAAATTACTGGTATTCTCATCATAATGAAGCCTTCATTGCAGACCAGAAAGGTCGGCTAAGCATTTCAGAATGATGGTGTTACACAGATCTACTATTTAGTTCATTCATCGCTGAACTGACGAGTCTCGCTATCAGTCCTTCTTTCAAGACATTTGGAAAGAAATATTTTGCAAGATGATTTTGACAACTAACTTGCAAGCGAATTTTGAATACTACTATGCAGACAATTGGTAAAAGTTACATGACTGAGTACAACAAATATAAATTTATATAAAAACAAATAAAATTACATGACTCAATTTTCTCATTTGAAATGATGTTAATACCAGAATAGATTCAGTACAAACTATGCTTGCTAATTCCTTTTCTTGTGAAGATATAAATATAGCAGGTTTGACTTGGCTTAACAAGTGTGACGTGTTTGAGTGTGTCCACGAGTGGATGAGAGTGTGTCTGTTATAGTGTGTGCGAGGTGTGTGTTGGTTGGGGGGGTTAACAGTAGGGTCTGACCTGGCCCAAAGAGTATTTTCTCTGTGATAATTTGGCTCCTGACCAAGTCTATTTGATGACCGCTGTACTTAATTCATTTCATTCATTGTTTATATCCTCACTGACAGTGTTCTTAAGGCTGCTATTTAGTCTAAGCATTATATATCAGTGTGCATAATACATTTCGAGATCAGTGAACTTCTTCATTATGTTCTTATAAAGCTTAATTTCACTTCCTCAGTTTTCTGCTGACTATATGTAAGCTACATGCTCCTTACTCTCTGAAGCTAAGTTGTATCAGTGAACATTTTTATAGTTATGTGTTGAACAATTAATTAAAATATCCCTTTGGAGCCTCGAAAGGAAGTGTACAAAGTGCAGTCCACTTTGAAAAAATACCATAAATGCTGGAGGGATTCTATCTCCTGGAAGCATCCGGGAATTAGCCAGGAGGTGTGGGTAATGAGGCCTTGTCAGTCTAGGTCAGTGTATTGATGTTACCGGGTTCAAGCCTAAGCAAACCTGGGCCAGCTGCAAGCCACTGTTGCTACAGAGTATAGCTGTAGCTGTATGGTGCCAAAAGCATAAAAAGAAGCAGGCAGCTTCTTACTCTCGCTCTTTCACTATTAAAACGGACTTGTTTTGTTCTCTCTCTTGGTTCCTTTCCATTGCTTGGCTATTTTGCTTAACTTTGAATTCTTCCTCGGGATCTGGCTATGTAGCTAACACATATCGACTTTGTAACCAAGACAAGCTGTTAAGTGTCTGAATCTCACAGATAATCGAGCCGTTTCAAATCCCCTAAGTCCATAATGATGTTCAGTGAAAGACTTAAATATTACCGCTCCTGCTCTAGTCCTCGGATGTCTCCAAAGTGCATATTGCGAACTGGAAAGACAAAGGAATTCAGACGCATTTTCTGCCAAATTGTTTCAGTAGTCGTGGCCGAGTGGTTAAGGCGATGGACTCGAAATCCATTGGGGCTTCCCCACGCAGGTTCGAATCCTGCCGACTACGCAGCTACAACTTTAGCAAATTCAAGGCATTAAGCCTTAACTTGACACTCGCGAATGGAATCTGCAAATCTTGTCAGGAGCTCACGGTTCTAACAACAAAAAAGTGGTAGATACTGCAATCAATGGGAGACATAAGAATTAATTCCTTTGAGAGCTTACAGTTTCGATTCACAGCACAAAAAATAAAAGCGCTTGTTCAAGGTGACATGTCCTTTCAGTCCAAACAGAAGAAACACATTTGATTGCAGTCCAGAAAATGATGAGGAGCCATTCAAACGCCATACATTTCAAACTCCCAAAGCAGTGACCACAATAAATATAATGATGTTAATAACACTCTCTCTTGGAATCAATGACCATACTTCATTTTATTCTTATTTGCCCAGAGGTATGTAACTGCTTCACTCTCAGCCTAGACCAACATGTAGACTGGTTAAACAATGGTACTCATATGTACCAATTTCCTTTGCTTAACAATAATGGAGACACATTTTCATTGCTTAAACAATAGTATTTGTTATCAAGAAGTACATATACCACTGCATGTTGATTAGAGACCAATATCACCAGAACACATTAATGTTCAAGTCAAGCAAATACAAATTCTAACTGAGGAAGGATTAGTGTTATCACAGTGCTGCATGTCGATGAGATACCAGTCAAAGCAGTTTGATCTTCAAATTAGGTGATTCTTTAAATATCTACATCCTGTGGACAGCTATCACCAATAACCTGTGTAACCACTGGGGGGGCAACTGAGTCCCAAATCACAGACACAGCAATACCCGACACAATTCCAGATTCAAATAAATTATTTTTATTTGACAAAAACACCTTTTTCATACAAACACCAGCAAAATGAACCGTTCACAATCCTCCTCCCACTGCCTCCTAACTCAGGCTCGATTAAATTGAGGCAGCAGGCTCTTTTTTAAACTAGACCCAGGAACTACTTCTGGTCACCTGTCCAGCTCATCCAGAGCATTTCTGGATTGTGTGGAAACCAAGGCAGTCCTCCCTCAGCAGCACCCTCTGGCATTATCCAAGGACTTGACAGCACTGCGTTTCTGAACTCCAACTCCCATGCCACCCTGTGGGTGTCTTAATCTGGTCCAGCCTTGAGGAACACAGCCACATGTTGTGTGGGGAAATTAACTGTTCCCAATAAGCTCATTTGCCCAGTACATCCATTATGGCCTTGTCTTTCCTCCTTGGATCCTACACCTGTAACAAAATTATTCAGGAAATTTGCCTTTTCACTTATCATCTGTGACACTAGAGGGCACTGTTGCTCCTCAACCCCGATAGACAAACGTCCAGGACACAAGGTAAAATCAATAAAAAGGTATTTTAATTCCTTTTCTTTTCTATTAATATTGCCTTTAAGCACCCCCAACTGCCATACACAGGTAAGTAATAATAATTATAATAATAATGATGATGATGATACACAATCTCTCCTCCACACCTACCAGCAAGCTGTGTCAATTACCTCCCAACTCTGACTCACTTGCTGGGCTCCCAATAATCCTTTATATAGTCCTTGCCCCGGAAGTGCTTCTGTTCTTCCTCCCATGTGACTTGCTAGCACTTCAGGGTCAAATGGAGGGCTGGAGTTTTATTCAGTCCAGAAGTACTTTGGGGCTTCTGTCCACATGACTTGGGAGTACCTCTAGGCTATACGGGTAGAAAAAATCTTCCTGTCTCCCTGCAGTGTCTCCTGGCAGCACCTACGGTACCTCACAGGGCTGTGAAGCTGAACTCCATATTCCATGGTGCCCTGTGGGTAAAGCGCCATCTAGCATCATGGGGGAGGCAGTTTCCAAAAGTAGCTGCCTTCCCCCATCCTTCCATTCTTTGGACGTGCCGGCCAGGTTGAGCTGCTGGCTGTCCATCACACATCCCAGTCTCAAAAAAAGGTGTTCATTGCCCTGTCATTTATTAGCTTTTACATTTGCTATTGACTTTTTTTCCCAAGAGCAACAAAGAAATGTCCTTTTCTTTAAAGCACCGACTTCTAGCCCATTGCACTTACTGTGACATTCATCAGAATATGCAGAGAGCAAAGAATCACTATTCAATATATCATGTTACTGTATTCAGTTACTTGGAAATGACAAATGGCTATTGTAAAAATTAATTGTTCATTATGATTGACATGATCAACAATTTGATGATCATTCACACAATAAAAGAAAAATTGAATATAACAATGAATGCATCTGAAAGAATGCACTTTCATTATAATAGGAATCATACAGTTGCATTTGTGATTCAACAAATTACCAGATAATTAGCAGGATGACTTGATCTTTACATTGATGAAAAAGGAAAAATGTCCTCAAGGAACACAAATGCTATAATACAAAATTTTAATAGACCAAACAATCCATAACCCTGATTCAGAATTTCTCCATGGGATTGATAAAGTGTATCTAATCTAACCTAATCTAATCTAAAGAAAGAAAAGGGAGTGGAATGAGTGCTAAAATAAGTGTTACTGTATATCAAAATAGCTCATTTTTAAATTTGTAAACTTTTCATATTTTTATTTTACTCAGGGGCTTTGCCCCCTGCTCGCTTTGCTGTCAAACACACCCAACCCCCAAGTGCTACATGCCGTTGTGAAGAGGGTAGCTGAATACACCCCAAGGAGATGCGGCTGCTCTTCCGAAACCTCTCTTAAATGGTGAAACAATGGGAAACAAATACAGTTTTTGTTTTGTTTTACCTCCTCTTTGCTCAAGCAGTTGCTGGCTTGCTGTTGTGCCGCGTGATCTGCATTGCGTCTCTCTTCTCTCCCAGACATCCTCAAAGACTATTCGATCTCTTTTCGCTGTGCCGTTATTTTACCAAGTAATATTTTCCGTTTGTTTTCGCTAATGCAATCTTTACTTTTTTTTGAGAATTTAGAATTTTCCTACTTCCATTATCTCTAACTTGCTCTGCATGTCTATCATGGGACTTGTGTCTGAAGGCTGTAAGTATGACGTGACTTGACCGTCTCGCAGGACGTGAAAGTGTCTCTGTCTCTCTTGAAAAGATCTCTTTTCCAAAGATCATGGCTCATCACAAGATTTTTTTTTATAATAGAGAGATTTAAAGGAAACCTCTTTATATTAATTCTTATTACTGTGTATTTATGCTGTAATCATTCAGTAATTACCTGCTAACTTAAGATTATTTCTGGTCATTATTCTTGTGCACTGACAATACTGTATAACTGGTATTCTGGTTGTGAAAAATTGTGTGTCCTCTGGTAAAGTTGTTTACTGTCATTTTATCCTCTTTAGGCTGTCTGTACTGTGTATTAATTTCACCTGTGTGTGAATGAGTAGAATAATACAGGCATATTGGTACCAATATAAAAAGATAGTAATAGGCTTACTGGTATTTAATGCTGAAACAGCTTAAGGAAATTGATCAGTAGCTGCTAGCAGTGTATGCTTGTGTGAAAGTTTTATGGATGCAGGTTTCAGAGTGGAGATACTGTGGAGTGGTTGGCTTCATGATTTTGTCAGGTGATGTTTATCTGATGGGGTGGGGTTGGGTAAGTTTGATGAAGGAGTGGGTAGCTGCTGGTCAGCAGGGAATGAGAAGTTAGTA
Source organism: Polypterus bichir lapradei (assembly GCA_026402145.1). Taxonomy (NCBI): domain Eukaryota; kingdom Metazoa; phylum Chordata; class Cladistia; order Polypteriformes; family Polypteridae; genus Polypterus; species Polypterus bichir. The sequence goes on from JANRMT010062807.1 coordinate 32,061,390, forward strand.
CTTTGGTGGAAAGCTATAGTTTTGTGATTGAAAAGATTTTTCAGAGAACTTACATTTTCCACAGTAGTAATGATGGCATATTTTTCTGTAAGATCATTGGTGCATTTTTTTTTACAGTTTTTGCTAAGTTTGTACCATGCTTAATGATATCAAACAAGTATTAAAAGCTAAAACATTCTTAGATAAAGTTAAACAAAGACATGTATGAACCACACGCTGGCCTCAAGAGCAACTTTTTAGACCTTTAACCATTAGCTTGTATTCAAAAGGTCACAAGCTGGGGACCTCGCCTTATAAGGAAGTTAAAGGGCTTGTTGACTGTTTCTGAACAACTGCAGGAGTAATGGCCTTACAGAAACCACATGCACGCCGAAGCTGAGAGTTAACAGACACAAGCAGAGATGAACGCAGAGAAGAGAAGAGAAAGATCTGCAGATGGTCAGTGAGAGCTCACAAATATCTGGACAGGGAGGCACTATAACCACAGATAGGCTGAATGATACAAAATGCAATGAATAATTCACATATGTAGAGATCAACATGAACATTACTTCATCAGATGGCATTCAATGGGGTGAATCATTAATAATATGGAAGGTTCAATGCAAAGTCAAACTTTTTTTATGTTTGTTAGTGGGCCTTGTGCTTCACAAGTTCAGCTTGTATTGTACAGAGCACAGTGAAATTTTAGATTTTTCTGTCAGACAGGTGATTGGGTCTTTTTCTTTGCTATAGTGAAGATTCTTCTGTCATCAGCAGTGGAGGTGCTCCTTGACTTGCTGGTCCCTTTTGAATCACTGAGCTCACCAGTGCGTTCTTTCTTCTTGATGATATTCCCGACAGTTGATTTCGGTCATCCTAAGGTTTTACCAATGTCTGCAATGGCTTTATTCTTTATTTTCAGCCCTTATAATAGCTTATTTGACTTTCATTGGCACAGCTTTTGTCCTCAGTTTGAACAATGACAACAACTACAGACTCCAAAGGGTAGTAGCAAGCCGAGGTATCATATGAAGCAATAAATTTCAAATGCCTGTGACGCCAACTGTCCCAAACATAATGTTGCCAGGAAATGGGGGGTGGGTGGCGGGGATTCAGGGTTTGGAGCATGTAGAAAAAGTGTTGTAATTTCTACGTGGTGGGATGGAAATGAATGCAAATATTCTTAAATTAAAGTCTGCAATGTGCATTTCAATCACATCTGAATTGTTTGATTTGTAGTTTTAAACTGTGGAGCTGACGGGTACATCAAGGGAAAAAAAATGTGGCCTTAGGCCAAACATTATGGAGTGCACTGTAAGTGCTGGCATATTAGAGGTAAGAGATGAGGTAAGTGGGCAGCCACTAATGAAATAACAAGGGAAAGACCTACGTTTAGCAAGTCCAAAACAACGCAGACAGAATATCACTTGTTAATAGCTGTATATCTATTTTTTGTGTCAAAGGTTCCCTTATTTTTAAATTGAAAAAGTTATTGCAGCATAATTTAAAAATTGATTATGTATGCTTTATTACAATGTTGCCTTTAACAGAAAATATTTTTATACTGTCAACCTTAGTTTCCACTTGACATTTATATATTTTATAAGTACTGTAAGTATAAAACACAATATGGCCATAGTAGCCATCACTCCAGGCCGTCTATAAAGCTGCCTCTTGATGCACATGGCATGTCATTGCTACTTTGTATGTGAGTTTACTAGTTTTTTAATTCTGTCACTAAGCTCACCTCGAAAAAAACTCAATGATTTGTCTTTTCACAAGTGTAATTTATATCTTGACAAGTAATACTAAAATGAATAAAAAGCACTGCATTTTGTTTGCGTTACTAAAATGGAAGCACTTGAAGCAACACCCTCAGAGTTATGATGACCCTGTAACTAATAGTGTGTTAGGCTGCACTGTGGAAGCCACTTCTCAAATTCTGGACTTCCTCCTTTTAAAATTCACTCAGCAGTTATTATTTTACGTAAATTAAGTGGCATAAATTGATCTGCAGCTGTTAGCACTGTCATAGAAGCTAATGAAAAGTAGGCATGCATGAACGTCCTGCACATGCATGTTGCAGATCAAGTAGTGACACAGTGGAGTGGTTGGCTTCATGAGTTTGTTAGGTGATGTGCCTAAATTAATTAACAGAGGCTCCTGTTTGAATAACAGAATATTCTATGGAGAAGTAAAACTATGCAGTTCAGTTTGGTCAGAGAATACCTTAACAGCATTGGCCTCTAAGCAGGAGATAGCCCTGCAGAGGATGCCATTCCATCGTGGTGCCCAGTCATAAGCACAGCCGTATCCACAATCACACAGAGCCAATTCAAAAAAAAGTAACCTAACTTGCTTGCATTTGGGGAGATGGGAGGAAAGCCAATATATCTGAAGTAAAACACATGCAGACACTGAGAGAACTTGTAAACTTCACTCAGACATCGAACACATGTGGGAATCTGTGAGGCAGCATTACCAACAATTTTACTAGCCATGTTTCCTTTTGGAGACAGGTAACAGAATTAATGTAAAATATTCGATTTCTCTTGCCCCCCAGTGTACCTTCAATGCCTTGACTCTGCTTCCTCGTGTATCTGAACCTTTCTTGACCAGTGCTCCCTCTGTCGAGTGTGATCCCGTAACATCAGTGTCATTTTGAGGCACTTTGCTACCCTCCTGTATATTTTATATACAGGTACTTCCTGTCTTTGTAGGTGACTCTCAGCATGCCTCCTAATCCTTTTCTCCTCCTTGTTTGTCGCACAGTTGAATTTCCTCTTTCAATTGTGTAACCAAAGCCAAACTAGCCAAGCAGAATTCTGTAAGGGACCAGACATACACACAAACCTTAACATTTTATTATATTATGGATTACATTGAAAAAAAGATGTGCTTCTTTCATCAAAACTATACTTTTATGGATGATTATCTGATACTTTAATAGAAAACAATGCCACAAGATATGTTTGAGTTCCAACAGGTATCTAACAAAGACCTGTTCTGGCTGTCGATGAATATCTACAGTATGAATGGCAACGGAGGACTAAAAGGGCCAGTAAGGCAGGCAGCACATGCACTACTATAAATCATATTTATTTACTGCAGATTCTGGATGTTGTCACCTTGAAGACGGCAGATTACACAACTAGGAATCCAGGCGCTGCTGGACTACATGACTGCTTAATGTCTTTTCAACACAGTTTCCAATTTTCAAAGTATTACAAGCTTGTCACACTTTGGCAGCACAAACAGGTTAACTTGCTGCCTGACAAAGCCTGTGGCTTTACAAATGTTTTCTAGGTACAGTGAGTTCATCCTCAGGCTCAGTCTGCCTTTTTTTCTTTGTCCATAAAATTTTGGTACAATAAACACAAGACACGGAACGGACAAGTGTCTTTTTTAGAGTGGTCCAAAACATCAATTTTATTCTATCCTTGCATCCATGTAGTACACATTGTACTTCAATTATCAGCTTCTATATCTTATGACATAAATACCTGCTCCAATTTTGTTGGAGGGAGATGCCAAACTATACAACTGATGCTCAAGAACAATAAAATACAAACACATCACCCCAGTTCTCAAGTCCTTGAATTGGCTTCCAGTTAAGCTTAGGCCTGATTTCAAAATCCTCCTTCTTACATATAAAGCCTGAAAAGGCCAAGGCCCTGCTCACTTGTCTAAAATTATTATTAGCCTACTTACAAACCACATCATGCAATAAGATCTCAAGATGCCTATTAAATATTCTAACCATTAATAAAATATTATTGGAAAGTCAAGCTTTTAGTAACAGGGCTCCAAAGCAGTGGGATGATCTGCCTGCATTTAATAAGAGATGCCCCTTCAGTCTCAGCTTTTACGTTCTGGCTGAAGACTCACTACTTTATCCAGCATACCCTGAAACAAGCTGCCAATTAGCTGTTCTTATTGTATTTCTGTTTATTACCCATTTGTACAAAATAGAAGCATTGTAATCTTTATTGATGTTTACAGCATTCTGTTTTACTTCACAGTGTCCTGCTATGGTGCCAATGCTCTACACCCATGCTTTAGAGAATCTTGCTTCCCATGACAATGACAATGGGTTGGCACATTGGCACAGTATTTGAGCTGTTGCCTTACATGAAGTTGACATGTTCTACAAATGTTCATGTGTGATCCCTCTGTGTGCACTGGTTTCATCCCCACAGTCCAATGACATGCAGGTTAGGTGAACAGGCATTGCTAACTTGCCCCATGTGTGCATGTATGTGTGACTTCACTTTGTGATGGACCGGTGTCCGGTCCAAGTGGTATTACTTGCTTGATCTGAAATTTCTTCAGCATGGAATAACAGGTCATCTGGCTCCAGTATTGAAAGGTGGAAGTCAGTAATTAACCTGGTCTGAGGTCAGATGTCAAGGGGAATAAATCTCCAGCTCTTGAGGTTGGATTCCTGTTATTTTCTCATCCTATTCTCTCACACAATCTGGGCGTGCAGTGCTTCCTGCAGTGCTTCTAACCTCTGGCTGTGTCAGGCCCAACCCTTGTCTTTTCCCTTTTTCCTTTCAGGGCTGGGTGGGAGCCACTGGATGGGTGTCTACAGTGATCTAATCTGTGCATTTGATTATTTACTAAAATGTTATTGCAATAATCAAAAACACTAACATTGTCTGTTGTTGATAACTATAAGAGTCTTCTGAAAAACAGATAAAAAGGCATTATATGAGCTAGATAGATAGATAGATAGATAGATAGATAGATAGATAGATAGATAG
>JANRMT010062807.1:32076606-32089329 GCA_026402145.1 Polypterus bichir lapradei
AGAATTAGTGATGAGTCAGTCAGTGAGTGAGTGAGTGAGTGAGTGAGGGCTTTGCCTTTTATTAGTATAGATATAAGACACCTTATACTTACCATTAAAACCAATACAATTCCCATTATAACCATTAAATCCATTACATTTTCTGTTATTTTTGGGCAGGGTTCTATTGTTTTTTCAGCAGTGTATACAACACGAGATCTAATTAAATTTAACCACAAAATTATGCTTTGCGACAAAACTGTTGCAAGTACAGTTATTATTTATTTCCATTGTTTGTGTTGGCTACTGTAAATAGCCAGTGTAATTTCTTCAATGTTGTTCTTGATGCAGCCCTGTCAGCCATCGCGGAGAGATTTACCACATTGGAAAATGTGGAAAACAAATTTGGGGTTTTGACAAATTTCCCTAGTCTTGCAGATGAGGAGCTGGCAGAGCAGTGCAATGCACTAGGTACCACACTGCACTTCGAAGGGCATTCTGATTTGGACAGTAGAGAGCTTTTGCAGGAAATCAAGAACTTCCCTCACCTGCCATCAAAAACCATGAGCCTCCTTGAGCTTATCACTTTCATGCACGATAAGGATCTATCTGAGATCTACCCCAACTTTTGGACTGCTCTCAGGATTGCACTTACCCTGCCAGTGACTGTGGCTCAAGCAGAGAGGAGCTTTTCCAAACTGAAGTTAATCAAGACATACCTGAGGTCAACCATGTCTCAGGAACGGCTCACTGGCCTTGCTGTCATAAGCATTAATCATTCAGTAGGGGAGCATATCTCATATGATGCCATTATTGATGACTTTGCATCTAGAAAGGCCAGAAATGTCAGATTTTAGTTTCAGTTTGTGTTTTCTGTTCTGCAGTGAAATAATTTAATTTTCTTTAGTGTGATTTATTCTATATTTTATTTGTATATTATTCTTAATAATTTAAAATATTTTTTCTTAAATAATATTGGTTTGTACAGAGTATAATTAAGTTATGAGCAGTTTAATTATTATTATTTTTTTTTTTTTTTGCAAAAATTGGTCTGTTACGGAATGACGGAATTACTACAATAAAACGTGTGGTGTGTACAAAATGTGTTTTGTCATGTTATTTTTTTTTGGGGGGGGGCGCCGGGAGGGAGTCTCGCCCGGGGAGCAATTTAATGTAGAACCGCCACTGCTTCCAATTCTGGCGTTGATGCATCTGGACAGTGTGCACCCTTTACCTTATGCCTTGTGACTGTGACCCACCTATTTCTACCTGTCTGGCCTGGAATCTTCTCCCATGCCACCTTAGGGGTGCACACTATCTCTCTAAAGGACACCTGGACCAGGTCCTTCAATTCTCTACTACAATGCAGGCCAGCCAACTCCTCTTGCAGTTCAGCGACCCTGAGCTTGAGGTGTTGGGTCAGCTAGCATCTCCTGCAGATGTAGCCCTTATAAAAAACTGCCTCCTCCAAGCTATCATCCAAAAAGTCCAACAACCAACAGGACTTGCATTGTGCTGGCCTCATTATTGAAATTTGATTTAGGATTAGTAAAACTGCCTTAACTTTTTTTTTCTTAAAATTAAAGGATTTAACTTAAATTGTAACACTTAGAACTGCTACATCTATTTTACACCTTCTATCCCCTTAAGCTCCTGTACTGTTTTCCTTCTCAGCTGCCTGTTGTTTGTCCTTCTATGAGGTTAATTTTACTTTTCTCTATCTGTTTTCCAAACTTTGCACACCTCTTATTCCTTACTTAACACTAAAATCCCTGAAGCCTCCGAAAAAACGTGTAATTCTGGCCCACCTTAAATTCCTTCGCACCTCTCCATCAGCATCTTTTGTTTTGTAAATGTGTCGATCAGCACAAGCAGCAGGCAGCCTGCTATCCCATCTTCCACTGTCAGAGCTCAACTCGGGCAAAAAGTTCTCCCAGCTCAAGCCAAGGTTTCTTATCTGTGTGTGAGGTGGCTGGAGTTGTATGGGGTAAATAATACAGTATATCATTATTTATGAATACATGCATTTCATGTGTGTTCTGTCTCTACAAAGATATGGGTAAATGTGGGATGAAATGCAAGGCAGGAATTGTTGGACACATAACTAAAAAAGAAATGTTTTTCATATTTTAATAATAATTGACAAAATGTAGACATGAAGTGTATATGTGTGAAGTCCAAATATATATATAAAAGAAATTTAGTGTACAACACTGACATGACCGTTTGGGTGGTGCAGCGGTAAGAACTGCTGACTCATAATTAAGAGGTTGTGGGTTCGATCCTGGCTGCTTCCCAGAATTATTATTTTCAGTAGTGAGCTGCTCTTATTGTTACTATTATACAATAAAAACATACATTTGATTTGAGTCTGTAATAGCCGGTGTAAATGTATGGTACTTGTAAAGGTTATCATTTTTCTTTTTTCATGTTCACGCTCCTCCCGATCTGACACTGTTGTTTTCAAGTAAACACTTGCTATAACAGAGGTGGACGAGGGCTCTATATTGGAGAAAGAGAACGGAAGCACTCCCTGCAAGAAACGACCACTCACACATAAGAACAACACAGCTGCACCAGGCATAAAGGTGAAATATGGCACCATTTGGATGCAGCAACAGGTTGGGTGTCATCATGCTAGTGAATCTGACACACGTATGTCCTTCAGCGAAACAGCAGGGCATGCCAAGCTCGCCAAAGTATCATGCAAAGTTCTCTTTGTGATTATGTTTTGTGATGGTCTTTATATGAAAAACATTTATATTTTACTTATAAATGTTATAAATGTTATATATAAAAGCCTCATCGAATGTTATTTACCTATTCACCTTGATTTATTTACTTATCTACCTATAGTGTGAAGTCACAAGTACACTGCAGAGGTTCCTGTGTTTGATCGACACAGGCATGCTGACAAAGTATATGTGTAATGCTACTTCAGTACATGAATGACTTTAGCTGCAGGTGGAAGCTCTTGTCGCACTTTATGCAACTGTTGCTACGGTTCCAGGATGAATGCCAACTCACCCGCCCTGCATGTCTTTGGATGTTAGGAGGAAACAGGAGCACCTGGAGGAAACCCCGACAGCTTCATGCAAGGAAAACATGGGACTTAGATCCCGGTCTCTTTGTTGTACTTACCTAAGCAATAATTCCCAAACTGTAAATCAAAAATGAAAATTATAATCCCAAACTGTAACTCATAATAACTGAACTTTAAAAAAGTAAAATTAAATTTGAAATCATGACAAAAATCCATACACTTTATCAGAATTTGAAAGCCAAGATATTATAGAAAGACTTGATACATAGGAAGGTACAAGACAATGCCAAACTGCAATGTAAATAGTGGAAGCACCCGGCTATGAATGGAGGCTACGGCAACATATATTCTAGCTGATATACTTTTAGCCGTGACACCTGAAAACAATGAAAAGATATGTCATACTAAGATGTTTTAATTACCAGACAAAGGAGGGGGAAAAAAACAGAAAGATGTAGCTGTAGGAAAATTTCTGGTTGACTAGCAGCACTGAGCTTACCACAAAACAAAAGCGTTATTCCTTCAGACCGGTGAATGACTTAACATCTGACAATGTGAAGGTCGCAACTTTATGATGTGTTAAAAAGAAAAGCCTTATTTTAGATGGGCTGTTCAAGTATATTTACAGTGAGCCACAATTACAGATTTAATAGATCTAATACATATTTTCATTATATTTGAATTAAATATTTCAGTCAACTGGGTAACTTTCTAAGAATAGGGACTTTTGCTACTAGAATATTTGGTTTTCTTTATTATCCTACATGATGATTATCCTACATCATTGAAAGGATGATATGATATCCACAAGAAGAAGTAAAATTTACCCTTTAGTAGCTCTTATCAGAAGAAAACCTTCTCTCACATTGTAGATAGATGTGCCTCACATTTCTAACTAACTACAAACATTCATATGTGTCGGTATGTTCTGCTCCCTAGGAACCAAGTTGCCTGAACTATTCTATAACATTTCAGTAATTATTTATCTCTCTGATGCTGATCTTTCTGATTATAAAATAGGTCATTATGATAGCAATTGATGAGAAAAATTCATAATTAATTGCAGAATTATGATATTTGAGGGTTCCTCTGCAGCACTTCTTTTTCTTGCATTATTTGGCTCAAAAACTAATCAGCACATCGTCATCTCATAACAGGCTTAAGTTTCAAGTTTGGTATTTTTCCGTCCAGCCATTTAACCTCTACACCGTCCTCAAGAAACTGTGACACACAGACACACACACACATCATCATCTAGATATCGATGTTTTCGGTATCAGGGGACCCTAAAATATCAAGATTCGTGGAAAACCGGACACTGAGATTTTTGATAAATTGAAAGCGTTCACTCCCCTCCCATAGACGATACGGTTATATTGAGGGAGGGCACAAAACAAAAAGCACAGCAAAGTCACCAATGTGAGTTTCCCACGCAGCACAAGCAACATTAAAAGCTCTTGTATATTATGAGACAACTTAAACTCACAGCTTCCTTCTTAGTAAAATGTGTGAAGACAGCACACTGACCAAAGTGTTAATTTCCTCCAGTAATGTGTCACTCATGTCCATCAGGCAGTTCTCAAAAAATGCTGTCTATTTTATTAATAAAAGTAATGCTAACTCTCCTCTGTGGATAAACTAATAGGGGACAGAGAAAAAGAAGATAAAACAATCTGAACACTAGTAAAAGTTCTGTTTTAAAAGTATATTTTTTTATATTGCTGTCATATGTCTAATTGAATAATTATATTTTGACTGCAGAGTAGCTAGTCAAACCTGCTTAAAGGTTTACACTTTTGACTGAAAATGTCTGCCATTTTATACCATACCATTTGTTACTAAATACTTTACCAAAAGCAATCACTGTTTACATGCACTGCAGATGTGCAACCCATGCAACGGATTCATATTGGGAAGTACAACAGAACCCCAAAATAATGCAGAGTCACTATAATCTTCTTCAGCATGGTGTACATTGTAAGACCTCATTCACCCTAAGGTAATACACCATCCTTCCTTGGAAAAAAATCTCTCAATTTACCAGTCGATCTACGTTCCTACCCTCACCTATGGTCATGAGCTATGGGTAGTAACCGAAAGAACGAGATCGCAAATACAAGTGGCTGAAATTAGTTTCCTCCGCAGGGTGTCTGGGCTTTCCCTTAAAGATAGGGTGAGAAGCTCAGTCATCCGAAAGGGGTTCAGAGTAGAGCCGCTGCTGCTCCACATCGAGAGGAGTCAGATGAGGTGGCTTAGGCATTTAATCAGGATGCCTCCTGGACGCCTCCCTGGTGAGGTGTTCTGGGCACGTCCAACCGGGAGAAGGCCCCGGGAAAGACCCAGGAGACGCTGGAGGGACTATGTCTCCCGGATGCCCTGGGAACGCCTTGGAATTCTCCCGGAAGAGCTAGAAGAAGTGGCCGGGGAGAGGGAAGTCTGGGCCTCTCTGCTCAAGCTGCTGCCTCCACGACCGACCTCGGATAAGCGGAAGAGGATGAATGGATGGATGGATCCAACCTGTGACCTCTGACAAAACATCCCTGCTCCCTGTGACAAAACTCCATCTTTCAGTTTACCTCTTACAAAAAGGCAGCTGTCCTCCAACCTCCAACACAACACCATTCTCCTTTCTTCCTCCAACCTCCACCAAAATCTTTCTCCTTCGTCCAACCTCAGGAGATGTGGTAGCAGTCAATCATTTTCACAATGATGGCAGTTAACTCTCCCAATTTATAACAACTGTAGCCAATCACTAGTAAGGAGATGCTGTAGGAATTTTTATGATTAATGATCAATAAGATTCCCACCCAGTAAGACACAATAATAATGTGGGATTTGAAAAACAATTTTTAACTTGGTTAATTATTAACAGTTTTGCCTTGGCAATATGGTAAATAATCAAACAATTTGGTAAAGCTCCTACTTTATTTATCTTACCTTATCTTAGTCCACTGGATCAAGACCGTGACTTTAAAATGAGTTCATCAAGAACACGGGGACACTGCTGGAAACTTTTTAAGGGGAAATTTTGCACAAACATTAGGAAGTTTTTCTTTACGCAGAGAACCACAGACACTTGGAATAAGAGACCAAGTAGTGTGGTAGACAATAAGACTTTAGGGACTTTCAAAACTCGACTTGATGCTATTTTAGAAGAATTAAGTGGACAGGACTGGTGAGCTTTGTTGGGCTAAATGGCCTGTTTGTCTAGATTGTTCTAATAATACAGAAATACCATGTTCAATTAATAAAAAAATCAGATTAAAAAATATAGTATAGATGATTAAAGCAGAATCAAGAAAAAGTCCATTTCTATGCAAAATTTGAATAAACCACATTTGGAGCTTCACAGATACAAAGCAGAAGGCATTTTTGTAGAAGTGGAACCACACTGTCCAAGATATGGAAAAGAGATGGCCAGTGTAAAAAATAAATTGAAGAACTGAGACACAGTGAAGAGCAGTCTAGCTGTTTGAGCTGGCATTGAGACTTAGTGACATTTGTGAATATTCTCAAGAATAGAGAGCTAAATCTGTATATTTCAAATTTGTTTCACGATATCTGAAAACTCATTTTTATAATACATTAATATGTGATATTGTTTTGCTTTACTATTTATTTAGCTATTTTATGCTTTGAACAATGTATTTTGTGTTGCTTGCAGATTATTTGGAATGTACTTTTCATTTTCCAAATTCTTTAGCCCTTCTGTCAAGTGTGTAGGGACTGAGGGTGTGCACTTTTCACACTAGGCTGTGTTATGCGTGTGTGCATGGGAGACGGCTTACGTGCTCAAGTAAGTGTGATAACCCACCAAACCTACTGTGCTCTAATAATTTCTTTTCTTTCTCCCTCTTTTCTACCACCAAAAACATTATTTTCGCTTTCCACTTGCCTGAACCCACCCATTCTAGTCCATCCGCCATATAAACCACCACTCATCTTCCATCCTCAGTTCTGTTCTGAACTTGTGCCTGTAAAGACTTGTTAAACCGAACTTCAAGTATTTGGGGTTACAAAGATGTCACCCCAACTCTTCTTTGTGTTTTGTCTCCCTTAATTACAACTGATTGGTGTCCACCATTTAAAAAGCTAATTTGCTCACAGATTTAATTATATTCTAAACAAATGTTCTTCAAAATGTTACTTTGGAGTCCAAATTAAGTATAATGACTGGTTTGTGCATTTTCTACTGAAACAATTCATAAAACATTAGAAATTAAATTGTATGAAAGCAGTACGAGACAGAAATGGAATAAAAATTAGATTCTAGAGATGATGTGGATTGCTGCTGTTCTCCGAACTTGGCAAATCTCTTGAGCTGAGAGTGGTGATCTGCAATGAAAACTCCACTTTGTCACATTGTAACAGCCAACCCCTTACCCAGACCGGCTACTACACTACCAAGACTTATTCCTTGGATTACTGAGATTTCTTGCTCTAATAACAAGCCACACTCTTTACAAGTTGTCTTATTTTTTTCTGACATGACAAAATAACCTGAAACAGTAAACAGATATGTAAAATTAAACACTGATATATTGGAAAATAAAAGATAAACAAATATTCAGCAATAAATATATATGTATATGTGCGTGCAAATTACCACTTATCCCAAAAACACCAGTGACTAATTAATAAGAATAATAAGAATACAAATATTTACATTAAACCCTCCTTTGCCCCTAAACAAGAAACAAAAGCACACAACACAAATACAAACATGGATTGAATAAACACAGCAGTTGAAAATGTGGTGAAAAATGTGTCCCAAAATAAAGTACGATGGTACTGAAACTGGCTGTGTTGATATTGCGCTTCCTCCCGACAACAAAATGACCTCAATGTAAAAGCCCTGGCAATGGTTGGAATGACTTCGAACCTTGGGGCTCCTCGGTTCTGGCTGTCATGATGAAGGATTGATATTTGAAAAAGCAGGCAGTGGAATAAAGCAATAAATAGCTGTGATGAGTGTATAGATGGGTGGTAAATTGTCTTCTTTTCCTCTCTCTCTCTCTCTCTCTCTCTCTCTCTTTCTCCTCGTCTCTCTTCTCCTCCTTTCGCCTTTGCTTCTCTTTTTTAAATGTAAAATGTCCCAGATGAATCTAGTGTGTAAACAGGTGCTTTCCGTCTTGGGGATGCAGTCTCTCTCCATCATCCTTCCCTTCTGCAGTTATGGGGACAACATTCACTGATGTACACATAACAGACAATAAACAGGACGATGAAAACAAAATGCACTCAGCACAAACACAGGACATACTATTATGTAGCCACGCTACAACATCATGAGGCCTGATGCTCCTGAGAGCCTTTGTGGCCTCTGCTTGCTTGTTAGAGATTACCCACCTTAGCCTCACATATACTTTTGTCTTTTTTAATGCATACTGTGTCATAACACCCATAGTATTTATTCCCTACTTACAGCTGAATACAGTCCTCTCCATCAGGACCATTTCCCATCATCATGATCCCTTTGTGCCCAGAAGCTGTGCAAAAGAATAGTTGTCAGTGCTTAACTAGTAGATACACTCCAGAAGTGAGATATGGGTCGCACAAATACACCTTCTAGACAGATTCTAGAGTCTCAACTAAAGCCATTGGAGGGTGGAAATACAAGACCAAAACCACGTAAAATGCCTAAAGGATTTAGCTGATGATAACAAATGATTAGAAATTCAGCTAAAGAAGAAAAAATGTATTCAGGAGAATGGGTGGTACTTGTCATTTTTGTGTATTTCATGATGTTTTAAAAATATATTAACTTGTGTCAAAGGTGACTGGCGTGGCAACCCGGCCAGGATGCCCAGGAAGACCAGAAAAGGGCTTACGTCCTCCCCAGACCACGTGGGGGCGATCACCCTGGTTCCTTTGGTGGCCACGGGTACATGGCTTTGAAGCTCAACCCTGTAGGGGCCTGTGGTCACAGCCAGGGGGCGCCCCCGTGCCTTTGGAGCCCTGGACCTCAGCACTTCTGCCACACCCAGAAGTGTTGGGGGGAAGAGGAGCAGGGACACCCAGAGTGCTTCCAGGGATACAGCCGGCACTTCCGCCACACTGGGGTGTGTCGGTGGGAGATTGCCAGGAGACACCTGGAGCACATCCAGGTGTGGATAAAAGGGGCCGCCTCCCTTCATTCAAGGCTGGAGTTGGCCTGAAGAAGAGGCACAGTAGTGTGAGAGGCCTGGACTTTTGGGGAAGTCTCAGGGTTTGTGTGCACTTGACTTTTGTAAATATTGTGTAAATAAACGTGTGGTGGTGTTTTACAACATGTCTGCCTGTCTGTGTCCAGGGCTTAGTCGACACCTGGTATTAAAAATATCCAAAAGATATCTCATAGATGTTTCTTATATTGAGATGTGTTCTACACCAAATTTTACTGTGACAGCACAAATTATAAATCATTTATTAGCTGAGAATAAATAAATAGTAACGTTGTAAACTAAAATCTGCTGGTGGAGCTATTGACTTGAATTACTTCTAGTGAGTTACAGATAATTCAAAATAAACTGGATTCATTTGTAAGCTAGTGTTTAACTTTTTCACTTTAAAACTAGAATCCCTGAAGCTTATGATTTTTTCCGTTGTCCCTGACCTCATTAAATTTTCCTGACATATGCCAAGAAGCTCACTGCTCTGTATCACTGCACTGTTAGCCCGCTTTTGTTTTGCAAATGTGTGGTTTACCAGAATGCAGCCTGCTACACACCCCACCCCCCATTCAGTCAGATGAAAGCATCTCCCTGCTGAAATCCTCACAGCTGAACTCTGTGTCAAAGTGTTTACCTGGTGAATGCATTTTTAAGGAATTATATAGGTAATGAAATATTTTGATCGTAAATACATACAATTCATGTGCATTCCATGTCTACAACAATCTGTGTAAATATAGAATGACAGAGAAAATGCGAGGCCAAGCAATGCTGAACACATGGCTAAAACAGAAAATGTTTTCATATCTTTTAGTAATAATGACATAATTTTGACGTGAAGTCTGGGATGGTGAAGCCCAAATATCTAAGAAACACTTCTGCGAAAGTTGTAACAAAACAAGTATGCTCAATTGACATGTTGCTGATGCCCAACTATCAGCCAGTACAAAGTAAAAGACGTTTGCATACATGTATGTGTTTACACATTTCATTTTCAATCATTTGCCACAGTGGTAATGCTGATCCTGCACGGGTCTGCGCAGATGGTGTAGTAGATAAGCTACCATTTAGCAATGTCCAGGTAACAGGTTCAAATCCATCATCGGCTCTACATTTAGTACTTTGAGTACTGAGCAGCTTATTATTATTATCATATAACAAAAACATACATTTGATGTGAATTTGTAACATTCTGTGTAAATTTATGGTACTTGTAAAGGATGCTACTTTTCCTTGCACACAAACATTCATATCAACAAGTCTTTTGAATGATTTTTTTTTTTTTTCAGTTTTATTCATGGATTCTTAAATAAAAATGAATTCAAACAATTTTTTATTCAGTTTTATTATTGGACTCTTCAATAAAAAAAACAATCTAATGACATGTTGACGTGAATGTCCATGTGGGAGGAAAAGTAACATCCACCACAGACACTGCGGTGTATGTGTGCTCAACAAGACACCAAGAAGATATGATTGAGCTGCGTTTGTGTATCTCCTTTTATTCCTTCAGTGCTAGCTTTTACAAGTACCACACATTTACTCCAGCTGTTACAGACTCAAATGAAATGTATGTTTTTATTATATAATAATAACAATAATAGGAGCTCACTACTCAAAACAGTAAATGCAATGATAACCCAGGATCAAACCCATAACCCATTGATTATAAGGGAGCAGTCCTGACCTCTCCACTGACGTGGCAACTTTGTATCGATTGAGGGTTGGACTTCACTTTTTACACATTCCCAGTAACATATAAATTCAACAATTTCTTTTTGATTATATTGATTATATTCTTGAATAGAAGTGCACTTGTTTTGTTTTACTTTTTGTGAAAGTGTTTATTTGATATTTGGAGTTCAGTCTTCACACATTATATACTTCATGTCAACAATTTGTCAAGTATTACTATAACATGAAAAATGTTTCTGTTTTATCTATGTATTCAACATTTCGTGCCTCGAATTTTCTGTCATCCTACACTTACATAGATCGTTGTAGACACAGAACACACATGAAATGCATGTATTCCAAATAACGATATATTGTACCCTATACAATTCCAGACACCGAACACCCAAATAAAGAGACTTCAGCTGTGAGAATTTTGCACCTGACTTTATTTCAGCTGTGTTGGTGGGAGATGGGATAGCAGGCTGCTTTCTACTTGTGCTGATCAACACATTTTCAAAACAAAGATGCTGATGAAGAGCTGCAAAGGAATTTAAGGTGGCCCGGTATTACAAGTTTTTACAAGACAATTTGCGAATTATCTGCAATGGGGCTAGGCACAAAGTAAACTACATGTCGTACACAACATGTATTTGGAAATAAGTTTGTTACAATATTTAAAAAATTATGTTTTATTATACCTCAGATATAATCATAAAAAAGATATATTTGAGCTATATTTATGTGACATTACATTGAAAGACTAGCTGTGTAACCCAGGTTTTCGTGGTAAATATCTCAAGACAAAGAGCCTCAGTTATAGTGCCTAGGGTTAACTGGATGTATCAGAATTACTAACTTGAGTACTTTTCTGTTTTCAACATTTGCTGTCTTTTTCTTTCACAGGCTAATATTGTACATTCACTGGAGCTCCTTCCTCTTAAACAAGCTACATACAATTGCACATGAGTAAAACAGTCCTGCCATTGATCAATTCTTGCTTTTCCAAGTGCCTTGGCTTTTGTTGATGATTATTGAAGAACATAATTTCTAGAGAAAACTGCACTCTTTTGCACTCAAACAGGTTATTTGTAAGATAAATATAAGTAAATATAATTTCACTTTGTTGCAGGTACTGTAAAAATGGTAGCCTCAATCAGATTTCAGTGTAGCATTTTAATTTGTAGGATTGTAACCTTTCCAAAGTTTTGGTGAGTTTACTTACTATGCACAGTATTGACATTTACAGGCTGTACATGTACGTGTTCCATGGAATGAAGTTGATGTTTTGAGTACTGTACAAATAAGGACAGAAAAAATAAATAATTTCATTTTGATAACCCTGCATAATGAGAAGTACACTCCAAAAAGCGTTCCTTTTGTTTTGCCTTTTTTGGACTCATACAATAAATGGACGGCCCAGCTGGTGCCCCAAATTTTCTTGGTTTGTACAGCTGATGGAAATATTAGTGTTCACCTTTCAGACAAGCAATGAAGGCTGTTCTGTTTGGTTTTCTTCTGTTAATGAGGAGACTCTTAACTAAAATTAACAATCTTTGGACCCATGTCAATAAGGCCACAATGTGATATATTATCTTTACATTTATAGTGTAATGACAATGTGAGAGGGTGAAGACATACAAGTGACCATAAACTACACTGTAGTAATAGTAGTAGTAGAAATAGTGTTCTTGTGACATGTACAGATGACAGTCCGTTCTTACCTGCAACATGTCACTACTCTCCAGCATCATCTATAATAATAAAAGGCAAAGCCCTCACTCACTCACTGACTGACTGACTGACTGACTGACTGACTGACTGACTGACTGACTGACTCATCACTAATTCTCCAACTTCCCATGTAGGTAGAAA
>JANRMT010062807.1:32131706-32149990 GCA_026402145.1 Polypterus bichir lapradei
TCAGGTCCTGCTTATTTTATCTTTTAAGTCCTCAAATAGACATATAGGTTTGGTGGGTAGGTCTGTGTACATCATGGCAGAACTCTTCAAAAACAGAGATCAGTGCTGTCAAAGGCTGGCATGATAACAGACAGAAAAAGAGACAGGAAACTGCCCAGTCTTAAACCAGCATTGCTGCAAATTTATGGTATAGAACATGGTGTATGTGTACATCCCATGTGTACATCAGAGTTGGGGTGCAGTCAGAGAAACAAAGGTAATAAAACACACATTAATTAAGAAAACATCCAAACTTTAAAAATCAGTCTTTCAGACTACCCTGTCACCTGATGGAGAGATACTCAAAAATTAAAAATAAATATACTTGCTAAATGCTAATGTGTTGCAGTTCTACAACTCATGATCTCAGGATAAAATCATTCAGCTAAATATAACACGCAGACAACAGTGCGGAATGTGATGGAGGGCAGGGCCTCTTCTAGAAAAATACCCAAATTGCAAGTATACTCTGAGTCTCGATATGCAGGATGTCATAGTCTTAACTCACGTTGATGTCATGTGTGCCAGTTATCATTAACGATACATGTTTTTATGCATTAATATTCAGACTATGGAATGTTTTCTAAGACATACATGTATGGAATTTGACCTTGAAGGGTTCCTCTTAGAAGCATCTCAGATATATATATATATATATATATATATATATATATATATATATATATATTGGAGAATATAACGTGACAGATCTGCTCGAACGGGACACGTGGACCTCAAAAGCGGGATCCCCTTAGGTGCAGGGCCTGGGGTGTTTGCCCCAATTGCCACCCCCAAAGGCCACTCTTGCTAAGTCACAACTCTCCTAAAAATATAATTCAATTCACAAAAAAAAAAATCAGCAGCAAAGGTAAAAATAAATACCAATAAACCACAACATCAAAATGGGTAAAATAAGAACTGACCCGTCTTTCCTGTAGGTTCACTCTGTCTCTCTTTCTTTATTCTCTACTGTCACTTGTAGTAATGTCTTTGTTCTCTCAGTGCACTTGAGCCTCAGTGCTCCATGGGTTTGATCATATCAAGATGGGCAAGGAAGAAAATCGTGTAACAGAATCATGTAACAGATTTAAAAATGCTGATGTCATTCCTAAATGCTCCGATATAACATTTACATAATATAGAATATTAGTTGTTTGTGCTGAACAGAGCAGATCTAATCATTCACCTTTCTGCTATAATTTCCCACATTGATCCGGTAATAATGAAAAAGCAGGCAATCTAGTTTCACAATAACTTGAAATTCATGTTCCTCAGAATACTACACTGCATCTTCAGCTGACTATTTTGACAAGTTCACTGCATTTTTTTTGGTTGGTAGGTTCCCTCAAAGTTAAGATGGATTGAACTATTTGTTCCCTAAATATGATTTAATAACATTTGAGTAAAACTGGTTTCTGTCATTAATGCCCCAAAGACGTTATGGATAAACTAATATTATGCTACATCCACACTATGTTTTCATTTAAAAACAGTGTTTTTAAACCAAATTGATCTTTGTCCATGCTAGCATTTTCTCATTGTTTATGGAAGTATTTCTGTACATGCTTACATGACAGAAAACAAATATGATGCAGAAATTCATCTACACTGAGTATGCATGTGTTGACAGAAAAATCCTTGAAGGGATGAAAATGCCACAAGCCAAGGGATATGAAAGACGCCCGGAACACAGACAGAGATGGGCTCAGAATGTCCCATAACACAAACTGTCGTTTTTCTTCTTCAGCACAATACACACAGTGCACAAAGCACCACAAATAACTCAGACTCACAGTACTTTCTTTTACTTACTCCTCTTTTCCTTTGCCACCTCCACTCCTCTCCCACAAGTTCTGTCCTCTGCCATCCAACTCCTTCTCCTTGAATGGAGTGAGGTTGCCCCTTTTATAATGCACCCGGAAGCACTCCAGGTGCGGCTGGATTCTCTTCCGGCAACACTTCCTGGTGTGGCGGAAGTGCAGCAGTCCAAGGCTCTGGGATTGTCCAAGCGCCCCTGGCGGTGGCCATGGTCCCCAACAGGATTGACCTTCCAAGCTCCAGTCCCGTGGCCACAATGCAAAGTAGGGGAATGGCCTCGCATGTCATGCCTCTCTCCTGGTCCTTCTGCTCTCCAGGCATCCCAGTAGTTCAAGGCCCCCGGTCGTCAGTCACAAAACCTTTGCGAAAGTGTGCAGCAATCAAACTGGACAAAATGCAGTTTAGACACATACGGAAAAGTAATATGAGAAGCAACACAGACAGCATCTATTCTGTGTCCGCCATGTTGGAATATGGTTTTCTTCTGTGAAGGCTGACTGGTCAGGGAATGAGATGTTAAAATGAGCAGGATCCAGTCAGGGAAGTATGCCATGCTTTTATTATATCGCGTCTCGATTATTGTAATTCACTTTATTCTGGAATCAGTAAATTTCACCTTTCTCAGCTGCAGTTGGTTCAGAATGCTGCTGCTCGTTTTTTAACTGGGTCTCAGAAAGCTGTGTCCATTACTCCAATTCTGGCCTTGTTTCATTGGCTCCCAGTTGAATTTAGGATTCATTTTAAAATTTTACTTTTGGTTAATAAGTCACTAAATGGTGTTGCCCAATCCTATCTGCAGAGTTGCTGGTTCCATATACACCAGCCTGCTCTTTACATTCCTCTCAACAATTGTTGGTTGTGCCAAAGTCTAAAATGATAAGGGGTGATTGTGCCTTTGTAGTACTAGCACCAAAGTTATGGAATGCTCTGCCAATTGAAATTAGGTCAGCACCATCAACTCAAATGTTTAAATCTAGACTTAAAACACACTTTTTTTTCGATTGCTTTTAACTGTATATGAGTAACTCTGGTATCAATTTTATTAATTTTTTTCATATTCATTGTTTTTCTGTAAATCGTTTATTTTCTAATCGGTTCTTTTAACTTATTTGTTTTAGTATTTATGCAATTTTTGTACTTTGTTTACTGATTTATTATTGATATTTTTTGATTTTATTGTACAGCACATTGGTTTACACTTACAGTGTTTTAAAATTGTGCTTTGTAAATACATTTTCATTTGATTTGATTTGATTTGACATAATAATTACAAACAAACCAGAGTGTGCTTAGGGTCTGTGTTTTAAACTATCTACATTATAATGCTGAGTTTGTAGAAGTGTTTTTAAAAGTCTTCATTTTTGGGGGGGTTGAAAACACTAGGATAGTCTAGGCGAAAAGCAAAAAATAGAGACTAATGTCGGCAGTTTTAAATGAAAACATAACCTTACTTCAGCAGTCCATTCCCATATTCTAGTGGTGTTAATGAACCAGAATAGAAGATGGAGAAAAGAATATGGTGAATTATGGCTGACCTTTTTACTAAGAACTGTTTTAGAAATTTGATCAATTCTTTTGGCATGTGTTAAGATTCTTTGTAAATTAACATCAGCTTTAAAATCGTATTAATATTAAACTACAGGTTTTGTTTCTCAGATGTCTATGAATTACAAAAAGATGAAGAATGCAATGTCTACAACACTATTGAGTGGAAAAGGTCTGGAGTTGAAAAGCAATCCAATGGAGGCCAAAGTAAAGGTGACAAAACAATAACCTCAATCACCTGATGAGGCACTTTATCTTTTGTCTTAATTTCACACCCTTCGCTAACAGTCTTCTTCTTCCTTTTCTTTTTATTAGTGTTTCCATGTAATGAAAAACAAAGGGTGTGGCTTTTAAAGCTGCTGGTGATACTGCTGTGTTGTGTGGCACTGGTTGTTACCTCCTCCTTGATTCTATACTGTGAGTATATGTGAGAAATCTTAATGCAACTGGATAGAGAATCTGTGCTCTCCATCTTTGCAGAGCTTTGTTCAAAATTAAAATGAAGGAAAACCTTTTGAAAGTGTTTGATTAGTGTCTTGGTAAAGATAAAAGGACCTGGGGCCCCATGCATAAGACCATGCATGGAACTCACACTAAAACATGTCTTATGGACGAAAGTGTAAATGTACGCACGCTCAAAAAAATTCAGATACACAAAACCATGTGTAAGCCAACTTCCACACACTTCAGCTCCATAAATCCCAGTCAGTGTGAAAAGTAATGCATGTGCACATGGCTGTTGTCCCACCCCGACTCCTCCTAGAATTTTGCATATTAAAACATGTAAATATCAATATAAATATCACCTTCCCCATTCAGTGTTTGGTTAAAAGACAATGGCAAAAGCACTTGAATAAAAAGAATTTCAGTAAAGTTTTAGGCAAGGAAAAACATACTATTTGTTGGCTTAAGCAGCGTTATAAACAACAAAAGGAAGCTGATCAACTGATACTGAGCAGCGGATAAACTACGAAGTTCAAGTTCAGAAAGTCACACAGTGCCTGAAATAAAAAAAGAAGTGGTCAGATATAAAAGTCACCATGAAAAGGCGAGTTGTAAACCACCGTCTGAGTGTCATACGGAAGAGTATTAGGGTACAGAGAAAAGAAAAAAATATGGACACAGTGGAAAAATGTTGAAATATCCACTTTAATCTCGTAGTTTATAATGTCATTAAAGTAGAATGTTGTAAACTTCATCTTAAGATCAATGTTTCATTTACTAGAGTTTCTCAGATCCCATTGTAACTCAAGTAGCATGATAAATGTGCATTGTATGTGATCTTCTATGTACTCTATGAGTGTGAATTACTATATTAAATACTAAGAAGTATACGTGATATCATTTTCATGATGAAATAAATTAAAGCATGTTATTAAATGTGAGGGCATATTGTCACATTGGTAGTGATGAGCTGGTGCCCTGTCCAGAGATTGTTCCTGTTCCTGCAAGATGCTTGCTGGGACATGCGCGACCCTCCATGAAATAATATATTGCAGCAGTACTGTCTCTTTCAAACGTACTAACCCCCAATTCCTGTCCTTCCGTATCTTTCTCCAAGTAACCAATCACCACACAATCAGCTCTTTAATAAATATCAAGCCATCTGTAAGCTTAGAACGCTTTCCTGTGGCAGAGTATGTTAGAAATGTCCTCCAGATTATCCTCTGCGCACTCGACACAGGCCGCCGTACAGCTTTCTGATTAGCTGCTGTACAACTGTGATTCCACACTCAGATGAAGTGGGTTAAAATACTCTGAGCAGTGCACTGAGAGTAACAACGCTAAAGCAACTATGGTGTTTGGAATACTTTTGCCATTCCGTGGACCAATATATTGTTACAGGTTTATTACAATCACATGGCTTAAATTTATAAACAATATGTGGTTAATTTCAGTGTATTTGATAAAACTGCTTCAGGGATGTGAATCTAAAAAAGAAAGGGAAACCACACAGGAATAGTAGCACTGCTTTGATGCTGGGTGCCACCAATTTGCAAAACTCAGTGGAAACTTGCATATGTACGAGGTAAGGCAGGTGTGAGAATGTGCATACACAACATTTATACATGAGGCCCCTGGCACTCAGAGAAGGTTGTTACATAATTTTGCTAGTAGTGGGTTATTTTCACCTAAGAACATCATCGGACAGGCAAATTAGAGAATATAATTTAATTCTTACAGCTCTTTTGGATAGCTAACCGCTAACATGTCCTCCATTATAACCATCTCACCTTTCACATGACAGTGTATTCATTTGGCTGAGTAGTTTCTGAACCTCTGAGCTTGGAAACAATGTTCTTTCTTTTGTTTGTCTTGAATGCTCTTGATCTTAGTATTCACCTCCATGGTCTGAGCAGAAATCTTCGTTTGAGACAGAAAGAACTGTGTTCACTTTAGCCTGTCCGTTTATTTTTAAGGTGTGGTTACTTAGCTTCCATGGTGCTGTGGTTAGAACTGCTGACTTATAATTGGGAGGTCGTGAGTTCGCAACCAGCTCCTGGGCATTTGAGACTAACAGAGGAGGGGACGCTGGTGCACGCATGCTGTTGCTGCTCTTCCCTGTTAACAACACTTTTTGCAAAATTCACATTAATCCTGCCCTTTTTTACGCTTGTTTTACTTTCTTTATTGTACGTAAAGTTCGTGGATGCAGCTGACTCGAATTCTATGGATTTTGTTTAATTTTTACGGACTTTATGGACTTTACTGAAAACAACTAAATCTGTGGATCATGGGACGAGACCTACGAACATTTCTTTGTACCTTGGTGATCTAGGAGCCTGGGATGTTTGTCTCCTTGATGATAGTTGCTATGCTGGTCTTGTCTCGATTCATTCTATTGTGTTTTATGACTAAGAACTGATCTGACGTTCACACCCACCTGGCTTGTGGCTCTGGGGTAATCATACCTGTAATACCCAGCGTTACCTATTTGCGGCTGTATGTTGGAGCCTCCAGATCCTGCTACCTCCTACTGCTATGCTTTCTGATGCTTTGCTATCACCGCTCACCTGCTCCACCGCACCCGCCCGTCTCACTGGCCCTGTTGTGCTGCTTCTCCACTGCTATCAGATAAGTATTGCTCAGTATCAGGCTAAAATACTCTCGTGACAAACTCCTTCATATTACAGTTTGTCCAGAGCAAATGGTCTGACTGGAATATCCTAAAAGACATCAATATTTTGCGGCGCCCGAAATATGTACATCGCGGTTCAGGTCGCTGCCACCGCTGGGCTGCAAATGAAAAGATCACCAGTAGCATTTGCTCAGGAATATGCCGTCCTACTCATGGCCCTGGAAATAGAAGTGTCAGTGTACCAAATTTACAGTTTGTGAAAATAAACTCCGGTCATGGCTATGTGCAAAAAGAAGTATCATCAACTAATATTGCATTGTTTAATTTGAGATCTCTTAATGCCAAAGCATTGGTGGTGTCAGAATTCATCATTGATACTAAATTTGATATGTTGTGCTTAACGGAGACCTGGCAAAAACCAAATGAATTTACGTTTCTCATGGAGGTGACACCACCTAGTTACACTTTCCTCACAGAGAATCATAGCTCAAGACAAGGCGGAGGACTTGCAGTAATTGTCAGAATGGAATTAAACATCAAAAGAATCCCAATTGATTGTCCATTGTCTTTTGAGTGTCTGGTTCTTAAACTAATAATGGAGTCAGGTCCTGTCTTACTCATGGTTCTTTATAGTCCTCCAAAACACAATGCATCCTTCTTATCTGATCTGACTGAACTATTAAGCCACTTAAGTTCCTTTTCCCAGAGAGTCATTCTTCTTGGTGATTTCAACATCCATATTGACATCCCCACATCTAAACTGAGAAATGAATTCCTATCCTTACTGGACTGTTTTGACTTGACACAACATGTTGATTTTCCCACCCACTCTGGTGGTCATATACTGGACCTGATCTGCACATCTGGTCTATCTGTTGCCAACACTTACAGCACAGATTTGGGACTCTCTGACCATAAAGCAGTACTTTTCACTCTCTCATTACCTCTCCCTCCTCTTACCTGTTTACTGTTTACTGTCTGCACCTATTCTGTCAACACTAGAGAGTCTTGTTGACCACTATAACTCAGCCCTTCATTCAGCATTAGATAAAACAGCTCCTTTAAAAGATAAAAAGGTTTCCTTTAAGCGTTCAGCTCCTTGGTATAACTCAGAATTGCGATCTATGAAAGCAGCTGGCCGACGCCTTGAGAGAATGTCACATAAGTCTGGCCTCACCGTGCACATCCAGGCTTTCTCTGACCATCAAAGAGCTTACAGAGAAGCACTAACTGCTGCCAAGAACACCCACTATGGCAGAATAATAGAAAGTGGCCATGATAACCTAAGGGTTTTGTTCTCTGTAGTTAATAAACTACTCCAACCCGCATCTGGCCCAACTACCTCTTCTAAGTCTGTGAGAAATTCATCCACTTTTTCCATAACAAAATAAAAGATCTAAATAATTCAACCAACATAAAAACATCATCTGTTTATATCTCTCCCTGTTTTCCCACTTCATCCAGCTCCTTCTCTAAGTTCTCACCAATCACATCTGCTTTTGTTAATGACCTACTTTGTAAGATGAGACTGACTACTTGTGTACTGGACTCCCTCCCTACCACACTTCTTAAATCCTGCCTTCATGCCATAATCCCGACCATTACAACAATAATCAATACATCCCTTGACACTTTTAAAATCGCTTCTGTAACCTGCATGTTAAAAAAGTCTGGTCTTGATGCTGACAATCTTAACAATTTTCAGCCTATTCCCCATTTACCTTTTCTGTCAAAAGTTCTTCACCATGTTGTAGCTTCCCAACTCACCAACTACTTAACTTCTAATAATTTGATGGAACCCTTTCAGTCTGGTTTCAGAGCACAGCACAGCTGTGAAACTGCTCTTCTACGGGTAACCAATGATTTGCTTATGGCAGCAGACTCTGGACAAACCAGCATATTAATTCTATTAGACCTCAGTGCAGCATTTGACACTGTCAGACATGACATTCTACTGTCTAGAATGGAGAACATGCTGGGTATCCCTGGCACTGCCCTCCAGTGGTTCAAGTCCTATCTGACTGATAGGCAGAAGTTTGTTAATCTTGGCAACAGCAGGTCCAGCACAGTGCCAGTCATATAAGGGGTTCCACGGGGCTCTGTCCTCGGTCCTCTGCTTTTCTGTATTTATATGCTTCCCCTTGGCCATATTATTCGTAGCTTTGGACTGGGTTATCATTTTTATGCAGACGATACTCAACTCTATTTCAATGTTAAAAGTGGAACTTCATCAGAGCTCACTTAGCTTACAACTTGCCTCAGTGAGATTAAAACCTGGATGGAGCAAAATTCTTTAAAATTAAATTACAACAAAACTGAACTCCTGCAAATTGGGACTAAAGTGCAACTTAATAAAATGAGCTCCTTTCCAGTACACTTTGGCGGTGATCTCATCAGACCTGCCTCTACTGCAAAGAATCTTGGTGTCATTTTTGATTCCTCCCTTTCTTATTCCGCCCACATAAATTACATTAAGAAACTTTCTTACTTTCACCTCCGTAACATATTCAGTGTTCACTTCTTCCTCTCCTTTTCTAACACTGAGAAACTTGTCCCTGCTTTTATCACATTCCACATCGATTATTGTAATTCTCTACTGGCAGGTGCCCCTTCTAATCTTACATCACAGCTCCAGCTTATTCAAAACTCGGCTACAAGAGTCCTTACACGGACCAGCAGCAGCGAGCACATAACACACATCCTGCTTCGCCTTCACTGATAATTGAATATAAAATTCAACTAATAACCTACAAAGCCTTAAATGACCTTGCGCCAAACTACATCAGTGACCATTTCTATCACTATGTGCCTGTCTGCCCACTAAGATCCTCTGATTCTGACAATCTTGTTGTACCCCACACTAACCTACACTCCATGGTACATGATACTCCATCATACACTTTTACACCAGACTCTGGAATGACCTACCAAAATTAATTAGCTCAGCTCTCCCCATAAATTCTTTTAAAAAACAACTCAAAACTCATCTGTTCAGGAAGGCGTCTAGCTCTGCCTGACTTTAGTACCCTTCTTTCAGTTTACCTCTATGTTACGATGCTCATGTAACCTGTGTGTGTGTGCTAGACCATCAATTATGTTATCTGTTAGGCTTTTCTATGAATTTACTATCTTACTTTTCTTTCTTTCTTTATTTGGTTTAGTACAATGCTATATATTGTATACCCTGCGGTTCTTTCTTATACTCTGTGAACTTCCTTGAGCATGGGAAAGGCGCTATATAAATAAAATGTATTATTAACTGTTGTTAAAAGTTGCTGTGTCTGTTATTCTATTGTCAGTTGCGTCAAAAATTGTACTTTATCAACATATCCCACCTATATAAGGTGCCAGCATACAGCATACCATTTATAATTATGATTAAAGTGATAAAACCAAAGTCGTGCAAGGACTTTTGCATCATTTTTCTGGTCCAAACTTTCATGTGATGTTTCTAATATTGATGTACGCTTCTTTCGGTCTCCTAATTTTCTAGTTGTTTTTGATCATCACCTGTTATCAGTTCTTTTTGGACACTATTTCTCTCGAGGTGTCCATAATAACCTCTTTTTCATATGTAGGCTGTACGCCTTCCTTGTATGATTCTTGTCAAGTCTGGCAGATGTACTTTTTGGACAGTGAAGCAACAATTTAAAAACTGCTGCTATTCCTCCTATTTTCTTGCTGTATGGTAGGATGAATTCTCCTTGCATTATCTTTCCATTCTGTAGACGCCGAAGCATTTCCACAAGAAAACAGAACTCCCATAAGGCCACTGGGGGCAGCACTGTGTAAATACCCAAGACTGTGGATAGTGATAAGCAGACAAGATAACATCAGAAACTCCCCGCTATGCGTCTCTAATGCATTCTCTTAGATGAATCAATGGAAGCAGAACCCATCTCAGTGATGATTGGAATGGAATGTCAGCACATCACAGGTCTCATTCACTCACACACATAAAATAAATGAAAGTTGCAAATTAACTTAACGTGTATGTCTTTAAGAAATGGAAAAAGCTACCGGACATGGTGAAAACCAACTTAGACATCAGGAATACCCCACACAGGTCCATGGAGTTGCTTCACTATGCCACCCAAAGACACAATTCATCAGTTAAAAATGTAAGCAATATGTCTAAATTGTCTGTGTTTGGTTCTTTAGACGTGACTGGAAAGAAATATAAAGAAAATGAAGACAGACTGGAACTCAGCATTTCTACTCTCAAAGAAAAACTGGACCTGATACAAGCAAACTTCACTCACCTGCAAAACCAGAGCTCTGCATTGAATGAGAGCTACAGTGAGCTACAGTCTCAAAATGATGAACTGAAAACTAATCACAGTGAGCTTCTTTCCAGATATTCTTCACTTAGTGAGAACTTCACCGAGCTGACTTTGAGATTTACAGCCTTGGATGACTACTGTCCTATTACAAACAACATTACAAATGGTAAGTGAGGTTCACATTAATATCTTTAAAACAGGTAATCCTTAGCTCTTTTCCTCAATGTCTCCCAAGAGCAAATCAGTGCCTCTGTACGAATTTCATGTTGGTCTCTTAAAGCTGTCCTACTCTTGACTAGTTACTGCCCAAGGTGCTGATCCCCAGGTCCTCACCTAATCACGTAATTCAAAGATTATTTTCCTATGAATTTCTTTTGGGCACTATCAGTAGAGTTTGAGCTCAGCAGTCTCTTTTTTTCTAACTATTCTTTGGTTCCACAGAAAGGAAATGTGCTGTCTGTCCAAAGGATTGGCTGCTATTCAACGAAAAGTGTTACTTCTTCTCAACTGTTACAAAGCACTGGGGAGCAAGTCGTGATTACTGCGCTTCAGTGAAGGGACACTTGGTGATTATTGAGAACGCAGAGGAACAGGTACACCTTTTAATGTGGTGAGGGTCACACAAGGAGACACTTATATACAAATGAACAGACAGACAACGTCTGAAATGGTAAAAAAACTGGCTTCTAAGTTAGAGACGGTGAATTGTGACACATCCCTGGTGTATGTCTGTTTTTATTTTTTATTATTTTCTTCTTTAGAGTTTCCTAATAAACACAACAAAAAGCAAAGGAGGACCGTACTGGATTGGAATGACTGATCAGGAGATAGAAGGTCATTTTGTGTGGGTGGATGGTAGACCTCTGGATGTTAATAACAGGTAAAGTGGTGAATTTTAAATAAAAATTTGAAGCAGCTGGAATAAAAGAAGAGACATTTGGAAGTTCTGAAAATAGGCTGTTCCTCTTGATTTTTTCTTAAGTTATGTCTTAACTCAGGTTTGAGTTAGCTAGTTTGGCCCCATGGGGGGTTGGGGGTGGCGGGAGGTTCATTTTCTGCTAATCACCTGCTTTTAAGTTTACTCATTAAAAAAAAGCTTCTTATATCAACTGATTACAGAAACAGACATAATCTAACTGGAATTTTTTGTTAGGCTTTTCTTTAAAGAAATCAGAAGGTGCTGCCATCTGGTGACCACCAACCTGATTTGCAGATCTGTGTCTCCAGCTGTTACCACATACCTCCACTGAAACACGGTGCTACTGAATTTGTCCAATATTGAATTGTTCAGGGTTGGATTGTAAAGGTTTAGTTTGCGGTATGCTACTTCTGGAGGGTGTTTTTTAAACATTCCCTCATTATATATGTTTAGAATTTTGATCACTAGCCAAACAAATCACCAAATCAGAAGAAAATCAAAGTAAATAAAGACTGCTTTTCTTCATTATTATCAAAGCAGTCTGCTCTTTATTCTTAATAAGTTTTAACAAATGATTGACGTTAGCCTTTTTTTTCCAGAATTTATGTGAATTCATTCACTTCAACTGCTATGCAAAGCAATTCATGAAGAAGCAAAAATGACGCCTTTGGCACGAGTGTTGAGAGTATTATTTTCAAAATAAATGACAATACATATTTTGGAGTCTGTCTTTTTGTGTGCTTGTGCAAGTCCCTAATTAAAATTCA
The DNA here is from genome assembly GCA_026402145.1 of Polypterus bichir lapradei. NCBI lineage: Eukaryota > Metazoa > Chordata > Cladistia > Polypteriformes > Polypteridae > Polypterus > Polypterus bichir. Next base: position 32,144,157 of record JANRMT010062807.1, read on the forward strand.
GTATATGTTTTTTTTTACATATTCTTTACGATGCCACTAATTGATTAGATAATTTGGCAAAGCTCCTACTTTCTTTACCTTACCTTTCACTGCAGTAGGTGGAAGATCTCGGGCCATTTGTTTAATATTGAGGTAACTGAAGCGCACTTGTTTTAAGAAACAGATTAATACAACTTATTGATAAACACAAGGGTTACAGAAATATGATAACTGCATATATATGTTGACATATATATGGTATGGTATATATTTTCAGACAGACACACATGTAACATACTGGTATTTAAATTATACTTCATTTTGGCACAGATAAATAGTTTTACGATATCAAGATGATATCCGAAGTTGTGTGAAGTTGGTGCTTTGATGCTGCACCAGGTAAAAGTAGACGATTCTGCTTGCTTTGGAGTGCACTCTTTCTCTTTGTTGTATGATCCTTTGTCAGTGCTGTGCTGTGCCTTCCTCGGTTAGGCCCTTTGCTATGACATCTGCAGCTTCATAGGGAAAAGCGTTACTGTTTATGGCTTTAGCTGCTGGTATTCTCATCTTGAAGTAATGGCTGCTTCTCAGCTTGTTCAGACTACTGGCATGCAGCTTTCATTTGGTAGATTAAATCTCAGTTTTCTGGTCCACAAAAAAGAAAAAGATTATTGGTTTCAGCTCCCCAAAGAGAGAAAAATAGACTCATCACCTTTTAGTTTAGAGAGACGGTTTGTTTCAGAGATTTTCAGTCACTTGTTGGAGTGTGTGCTCAGGAAATTGCTAAGGAAACCCCTGGGAGTTTCTTTATAGTTCCTTTGAGAAAGCCACCTTAGAGAGCCAGACAAGGTTCTGAAGTATGATTTAAGTGAAGGTATAATTCTCTTAATTGGATTAAAGTTATGTCCAGTTACAAAACAGTGTCTCCTCACAGGCAAGTTCTTCTGTCCAATATAGTTGGCCTTCATTGATTTTGTTTTTGCTTGAGTCATTTCCGTGCCTTCTGGCTCAAAAAGTCTGCAGAGGTGCCTCTGGAAAGATGACCGTTCAACTCTGAATTAAACGTTTGTTATCAGAAGAAGAAACAGGGAAATTCTGGTATAAGTTGGAGTTCATTCACTTAGTTTGGAATGCAAGTGGGGGCTTCATGCAGCTAGACGTCTGCTAAATCTGCTGCCTTATAGCCCTGGTGTGCTACTAAAGCTACTTTGTCCTATAGATGTCACATTAGAGTGGTCTCAGTGTCCTTTAAAATGTAAAGTGACTTTTGTTTGAAGCTTTAGAAATGGCTTTTTCCCCTGGTTTATGCCTCACCACAATTTGATCATGGAAGTCTACTGAAAGTTCCTTGGACTTCATGGCTTGGTTTTTGTCTTGACATAAAGTGCAATGCTACCAATCTGCTATAAAATTTGCTTCTAAAATCAATATTAAAAATGCATATATATAAAAGCTGATCTAAACATGTTAAATATATACCCTGTCCTAAAGGAACAGCTAAAATGTACACATTCCATAAATATGTAAACATAATTCCAATAAGGTTCTGATAAAAACATAAAAAACAAAAGGATGTGTGGGTTAGTAGTGGGACCTCAAGGAATAACTATTAACTTCAGTCCTCCTGTTAAACTTTTAAGATTAGAGTTATGAAATTAAAATTAGGAACAGAGGAAAAGAGGGTTAAAACACACTAGGGTTAAGATTAGGAAAAGAGGGGAGAAACAGCCCAATAGACAGTAAGGTTTTAAAATCTGAACACATCTCAAGGAGAAATAAAGCAGACAGGATGTACAGTACCTGAGCACAATTTGGAGAGCCACAGCAAAGAGTCTGAATACTTACGGAAATGAGAGATTTCAGTTTTGATTGTTAATAACTGGAAAACTTTTCTCTAGATATGTTTTCACTTTGCTATTAAGAGTTATTGAGTATAGATTGATGGGCATGTCAAATTTATCATTTAGCATTAAATGTACAATACAGTTACTTGTGCAGAAAGTGGAAAGGTCTGAATACTTTGTGAATCCACTGTACAAATACATTAAAGTAACTTAAACCAAATACAAATGGATGTCAACACAATCTGCTCAGGAAACCATTTAACGGACTGCATTAATTAAATAAATAGCTACAAGTTTCTACTGAAGATATTACACTGTGAACATTTAAAGAAGTAAGTAATGAGAAATAAAATGAGGTTACGTAGCACTTGAAGCACATGTACAGGTATTGCAGCTTGACTGATAAACATCTACAACAGCATTAAAGTAAAATGTAACTGTACAAATTACATATTAATATATTAACAGTAACAACATTGCACTCCAATAAACACAACACCCACTTTCTCAAAGATACACAACAGACTGAGTTTTTTAACTGAAGTTTCACCTCTCCCTCTCATTCATGGGTCAGGTGCCGTTTCTTTTATTCAAAAGCTCAATCCAATTTGAACACACTTCACAGTTGTGAACTACTCCAAATGTATTAATTTTACAATATTTATAGCTAAAAATGCTTGCACTTTGAACATTATGTGCATACAACTGGGTAACTGACATGTTGATTATGCAATACAAGCAACCTTAGACGTACTCTGGACCATCACATTGATGTTGTGGTGGGGCTTGTGCACCTTAGTGAGGCTCCTCAGAGCTAGGTTGTGGGGGCTTTGTGCTCTTGGTAAGGTCTCCCTTATGGTAACATGTGGTTAGATAGAGTTAACTTAAACTAAATAATGACAATGTAAAGTGGATTATAAATGAGATAATACAAATGTCAAAAAGCAGTAGCAGTTCATGTTTTCATGCATGTATAATTCAACTTGACTAAAACCAAATCACACACAGTCGTCTCTAATCTGTCTACTTTTGTGCAAAAAAGTTTGTTCTTCTGTTTCCTGTTTCTGAGGACCTCAGACTCAGTATACAAGGTTTGTCTCAGGTATCTCACTTTGGAGTGCAGTTACCAGTTCATCACTGATAACTCCTCTTCTTTTGCAGTTTCTGGGGGCAAAGGGAAAAGGATGATGGGTTTGAACCAGACAACTGGACTAGTGATGGAAATAGTCCTGCCGGAGAGGACTGTGTTCAACTGCAGGTCACCAAGAAATACAACGGCTGGTACGACGCAACATGCTTTAAGAAAGACAAAATGATCTGTGAAGCCAAGTTAGGTCATCTTTAACGAGCAAGCAGAAGCCACAAAGAGTCCTGGGAGCAACCAGCACCAGACCTCAGTAGAATCAAAGAGGTTTCATGAAGAGATAAACTACAGCAGACCAGCAGCTTCATGTCGATGGACTTTACAACATCCCTGAGTTAGGAGGACAGCTGCACTCCGCATCTCCAGTGACTTCAGTAAAACATTAAACTATTTGTATTTGACTTTTACTCTAATGTTTCCATGAACTTCTAATATTTCATAAATGTTTTCAGGAGCTGTCATTATATTTAAATCTATTTTTAACATTGTGAATGCATTTATTAAAGAAATTATTGAATTATTGAGGATGTTAGATATCCCAGTAGGCAGTACGAGTGAGACTAGTGTAAGATGTTCAGGCACACTCGTTACCAGGACACACTTAAAAAAAAAAGTCAGTAAAGTAATATAAATGTCCTCAGTGACCATTTTGAATCTCCCAAATCAGCCTGAAATATTCTATGGAAGTTGGAGAGGATATCTGCCGTTTGGAGCTGATGTACACCATAATGTTGCAATGAACTGGTGGACTCAGCACAAAGTGGACTCTATTTTGATATAAACCAGAAAAATGCCTCTGCCTGACACAAAAACTGTAGAAAAATAATTTTCCCAAAGCTCTTGAGATGTTGAGCTTACCTGCAAGAAACTGTAAGCCATGAAGAACAGATCAACCAAAGCCTGATAATGCAACTCATAAATGGCAAGTCAGTAAGGTTCATTGAAACTAAAATGTCACTAAACTTCTACACCCAGTGTCACATTTTAGTATTTGATATTTCTTAAATATAGTTGTTGAGGCCTGCTATCATAAGACAAGGTTTGATGCACTGAAAATCAAGCTACTACTCTGGCATGTGAATTATTGTCATTGCTAAAGGGAAGAACACAGTTTGAAGTCAAAATGGACAGACAGAATGTTGTCTGGAAAAGTAGAAGGTGACTGGAAGTGAGGAGCTGAGGCAATTAGGGGAGAGAGGCATGTTATACACATAAAAAGATATGCAGAACGTGTATATGCATTTACAAAGATAATGGGCAACAAACAAAACACAAACCACAAAGTTTTGGCTGACTGGAAGTCTTTCTTGGATTTCTCTGAGAATTTGGGTGGTCTTATGTTCTCTTAACTGTTTTGCAAACAATTATTCACATTTTAGAAATACTATTCATGATCTGGCTTTCTCAAGGCTAGAAAAAGAATTGATGTCATGTAGCTGGTAGTTCTGATTTTATATGTTCCTCATGGCTTATTTTCTTGTAGGTAAGCTCAACTGTCTTGATAATGACTCAAGTCTGTCATTGTGGGTGTGAATGGGTGTCCCACACACAGATTGATGTTTATACTAACATCACTTTTCTAGAAATATAATTTATTAAATATTGGAAGTGTAAATTCAAAACAGCAGTAAGGCTTCGGGAAAATTCTTACTCCTGCAGTTTTTCTTCTCACACAGAGACATTTTCCTGGCTTTTATCAAATTAGAGTCCACTTTGCATTGTGTTCTCCAGTTCATTGCAATGTCAGAGTGCCCAGCAGCTCCAGCCAACACTCGTCTTGTGCTCTGCTCCTCTCCTGCTGCCATAGAATATTTCAGCTGAGGTTACTGATTAGTAAACCCAAATCTAGACTAATATGGTGCTTTTACATGCAGACTGCCTCCTTGTTTACTTCACCTTCCTTTAGTGAGTTCGGATGATGTGACACCCGAATCAAATTTCTCTGTTATAGACTGTCTTCCATTTTTGTGTCTATGCACTGGAATTTTGCTTTGGAGTAAAAAGTTGCTCAACTCTATTAATCGTGATGAGTGAAATGATTCATGCAAAACTGAATTGGCAGAAAAACTTAACATTTCCCTTTGCAGCACACATTTTCATCCCAATTTCAACCTTTTTCCCTAAGTAAAAATCATGACACAATTTATTCTGGTGCAGAGCATGGAACCTTTTCTGCTGCAGAACAACCAATAAGGAGGAATAATCTCTAATTTACAGCCCATAAAAAGTTTTAGAAGTCTCATTTTACAGGTTTCCCAGTTGCTGAATAACATGCAAACCAAATTTTATGGCACTGGTATGAAACAAATATCTTCTGTTTTGCTCATCACTATCAGGGAAGGAAGGCCACATCCTGAGCTGTGAGTTGAGATGATAAAATGGTTATATGCATGGAGTAATGATTAAAGATTTTAATATTTTCAGCTGATTTTCTGGTTAAACACAAGTCCAGACTTATGGATGATAATCGGTGCACAAATTCAACCATCAAGGCTTGTAAAAGTGATATATGCTGTACATCATCCTCCTTGCTGAACTCAAGAGTCTTAGATTGTCTAGAATATTAGCAAGATGCCCTATTGATTAACATCACTTAGTTGGCAGATTTTGATCTGTACATAGCTTATGTATGAAGAGGCTTGTCTAAAAAGGTCTCGACAATGATGCTCATCCTTTTTGTTTGTTTGAGGAATTCAGGTTATCTGTGGAAATCTGAGATAAAATGTAAAGCACAAATTTCAGTTTACACAATTTCTCTTAAAATGAAATTCTCATTTATATTGCCAAATAAAAGTGGACCTTTGTCTCTTAAACCTTTTATTTCATCCTCATAGTCACTACCCATCATTAGTATGGCTAATAAATGC
>JANRMT010062807.1:32158485-32172603 GCA_026402145.1 Polypterus bichir lapradei
CCACAACCTGGGATACTGTCCTACCTTTTGTTTTGTACGCGGTGTGAGAATCACCACAGGCGTCCACTGGCTTGAGGCCCTTCGAGTTGTTATTCGGCAGGCGACCGCAAGGCATCCTGGATGTGGTACGTGAGGAATGGATAGGGAGCGAGAGGGCAGCTCAAGGACCAAGCTTTGCAGATCGACTAATTTCGTTGCAAGACAGAATTTCTATGCTTTCCTCTATTGCCGTAGAGCATCAACAATGAGAACAGGAAACTCAGAATCGTCTTTACGATAGGCACAGTAAGCTCAGAGAATTCAAACCTGGTGATCGTGTTTTGGTACTGGTTCCCTCAGATCCACACAAATTCTTAGCTAAATGGCAGGGCCCCGCCATTACTGAGGAACGTATAAGTCCGGTAAATTACAAGGTTAGAATACCAGGCCAGCGCAAACCATTCCAGATTTTACACATTAACCTCTTGAAGGAATGGCACAACCGACAAGAGGTTAACACTTCCTTGGCTACTGTTTCTCAGACCGATGTTGCCATTGGTAACGATCTTACTGACACGCAAAAGACAGAACTGTTAACTTTGATAGAACAAAACACTGATGTCTTTTTAGACTTGCCAGCCAAACCTAACATCACAAAACATGAAATCACCACTGAACCTGGTATTCGTGTACAGATGCGGCCGTTACGGATTCCGGAAGCGCAACGAAATATTGTACGCGAGGAGGTAAAAAAGATGCTGACATTGGGTGTAATTCGTGAAAGTAAAAGTGACTGGTGCAGCCCAGTCGTATTAGTCCCAAAGCAAGACGGTTCGGTTCGCTTCTGTATCGATTTCAGACGCTTGAATAAAGTCTCTAAATTCGATGCTTACCCGATGCCCCGTGTCGATGAACTATTGGAAAAACCGGGTCAGGCGAGCTATATCTCTACGCTAGGTCTCACGAAAGGCTATTGGCAGGTGCCTTTAGAGGCTAGCAGTTGTGAGAAAACAGCATTTGCGACTCCTTTCGGACTTTATGAATTTACAAGACTCCTGTTTGGTCTTCACGGGGCACCTCTGACATTTCAGCGTATGATGGATCAGATCCTAAGTTCTCACTCTGAATATGCCGGGGCATATCTTGACGATGTTGTTATTTTCAGCAATGATTGGCAAACACAATTACAGCGGCTTCAAGCCGTTTTTGAAAGCTTGAGGCAGGCTGGCCTTACTGCTAACCCTAAGAAATGTAAACTGGGTAAGTCCGAGACTCATTACTTAGGCTATTCTATGGGCACAGAAACAAGTACGCGCTTTTCTGGGGCTTGCCGGTTACTACAGAAGATTCATCCCAAATTTTGCACATAGAGCCGCCCCTCTTACAGAACTTACTAGGCAGGAAAAACAGACCTATCTTGTGGACAGAAAATTGCGAACGTTCTTTCAGCGATTTAAAAAAAGCATTGTCTTCTTACCCGGTTCTAAGAAACCCGGATTTCACAAAAGACTTAATCTTACAGACAGACGCAAGCGCATTTGGTGTAGATGCAGTCCTGTCACAGATTTTTGATGGCGAGGAACATCCAATCACATATTTAAGTAGGAAATTACTACCTAGGGAACGTAATTATTCTACAATTGAGAAAGAATACTTGGCAATTAGGTGGGCTGTGGAAACACTTCGCTATTACTTGTGGGGACGGAACTTCACTTTGGTAACTGATCATGCTCCACTTCAATGGTTATACCGACAGAAAGATACAAACTCTCGTCTAATGAGATGTTTTCATGGTTTACAACCTTACAGTTTCACAGTAAAGCACCGACCAGGTTCCGAACACGTCAACGCAGACGTATTATCAAGACTACATGAACCTGGTACAGAGAGTCGCTTGATTCACAAGGATGTGAATAAAGCTGAGGGGGAGGGTGTGAGCTGGAGGGCTGCTCCCACCCCAAAAAGAGACAGATGCCCCTGGGAAAACCACAACCCCTGAAACACTGGCTACCCTCACATTGCTCCTTACCCTTGCACTAAAACGCGTAATACAAGCCTCGCGCGATACTCCGCCGACTTAAAAAGCCTTGCGCAACGCCTGCCAGTTTTGGTATTGATTTGTTTTGCTTTCTCTCTCTCTCAGACTGCTTCTGCTCCTGACGCGTATTTATTTGAAGAAGAAGGAACTTTCGCTACCTTTTAATTGATAAACGAAACTGTCATCTCTGTCAAGAAGCAAGTTTGAAGAGACAAATGTTTGTTTGCAGTGTTTGAATAAAAATCCTTCTTCTTTCCATGACCTCATGTGTCTCTGTGCAAATCTGTGACCCAAGCGTGACAAGATATACTGTATATAATATGTATTTTAAATGTATAAGAGAAACTTTGTTACAGTATATAATTTTACTCTATATATTATAAATAAAGATAAAGGCAGAAATTATAAAATGAAGTAATGCACATAAACATAAATATTGCACCAAAAAAATATACATATGAAAAATTATAATGCTTCCCCCAAAATAAATGATATAGACCCACATTTAATATCCCACATGTAATATAACAAAACTCAAAAATAAATGTTCTATACATGTCAATGGATGATACACACATTTATGAAGTGCGTACAATTGTAAATATTTTATTAAGTAGATATACAGCAAACAATAAAAAGCAAAATAAATAATGTGAGCCAACTAGAAAAAGAACTAACAGCCCAAGTTGTTTACAATAATTATGAGAAATAATATCATGAAGCACAAGTAGGTACAGTATAAGAAGAAGTGCTCCAGGATTCAAAGCCTATTTGGTGATGCAAAGTATAGATCTGGCCAACGCGTTTATTATCCCAGTAAGTGGATTGGTTATATTTTTTGTATTTTTGTGGTTGCGGTTGATAGATAGATAGATAGATAGATAGATAGATAGATAGATAGATAGATAGATAGATAGATAGATAGATAGATAGATACTTTATTAATCCCAAGGGGAAATTCACATAATCCAGCAGCAGTATACTGATACAAAAAACAATATTAAATTAAAGAGTAATAAAAATGCATGTAAAAACAGACAATAACTTTGAATAATGTTAGCGTTTACCCCCAGGGTGGAACTGAAGAGTTGCATAGTGTGGGGGAGAAACAATCTCCTCAGTCTGTCAGTGGAGCAGGACAGTGACAGCAGTCTGTCACTGAAGCTACTCCTCTGCCTGGAGATGACACTGTTCAGTGGATACAGTGGATTCTCCATGATTGACAGGAGCTTAATCAAAGAAGATGACATGGTTGTCCCACAAGTTATGGCAGCACAAAGTGTCTCTCCTGTAAAAGTGACCTATACTCCCTTCATACAATTAGCTAAATCCCGAAAGGGACATTTCAGACATCTATATGTACTATATATAATTTAATTGACATCTAATAGGTTAAGGGAGCAAGCACGTAATTTTATAAGACAACAGACAACGTAGACGGCTTGCTCTGCAGGCAAAGTAAATTGTGTCATAGCTAAGGAAAGGGTAATGATGGAGGTAGAGGACATGTTTAGAAGTTACCTCGACACTGGTGCAATTGTGCTACTGCTGCTTTGTAAGCTGCTAGTTTCAGTGGAAAAAAGAATGATAAGATGTGTCATATAAAGTAATTAAATGAATCATGTCACACATGTGCGAGTAGGGGGACATTGCATGGACCAAGCAAAGATAATTCCATGCCAGGCCAGGGTGTGGCGGGGTGCACTAAACCTTCTCCTATTATCTCTACAGACCAGCTGTGGGAAAACCTATCTGATTCAGTGCTGACGATGCCGGTTCTGGCGCCCAGGAGAAGGTCACTTCTGGTTCCGGCACCCAGAAGAACATCACTTCCGGTGCAAAGGATGATGTCCCTTTACATCACTTCCGGTCTGATTCCTTAAAGCCGCCATCTTTTTCAACCTTCGTCAGTTCTGTTTTGGACTTGGTATTGTCAACAGCTCTGTATTGTCAACAGTTCTTTTAAAAACCATTTGCAGCCAGGAATATTATACGGGTGGCTGCCCCAAACCTTTTTACGTGTGTCTAGTCCGTTCCCTTTTACAATCAATAATGGAAGTTTCCATGACCTACCTGCTTTGTGTCCTTCCTTCTTGGGCTTAATGTGTTCTAATGTAACATAGACATCTCCAGTGGGTATTTCAAGCATGTTGTAAATTCCATCACTCTCCATATTTACTGAAATCTGCAGACTGACTAAAGGAAATAGGAAGCTGTGCTTATTTATTCACTAAGATTACCTGATATGATCAGGTGGCATTTGTGATGTCAAAAGTTTATTATTCAGCACTTTTATTGGCATGTAGCTTGTTTTATAGGCAAATGCTTGCTGAAGCTGGCAGCCACATCTCCATTCAATGTGATGATTAGGAGATTTGTGTTCATTTGGACTTCAAGTACTGAAACATTTTGGACACTTAGTTATGCAACCATTCAAATTCCTTTCAGGAGTGAAATGAAAAAGTTCTTCTTAAAAAGAAGTGGCAACTCAGACATTTGTTAATCAATGAATTTTTATTATTTACAGTAAATCAGCAAGAGTGAAAGGGAAGGTCTACAGGACGGTAGTGAGATCAGCTATGTTATATGGGTTGGAGATGGTGGCACTGACCAGAAAGCAGGAGACAGAGCTGAAGGTGGAGTTCAAGATGCTAAGCTTTGCATTGGGTGTGATGAGGATGGACAGGATTAGAAATGAGTACATTAGAGGGTCAGCTCAAGTTGGATGGTTGGGAGACAAAGTCAGAGAGGCGAGATTGTGTTGGTTTGAACATGTGTAGTGGAGAGATGCTGGGTATAATGGGAGAAGGAAGTTAAAGATAGAGCTGCCAGGCAAGAGGAAAAGAGGAAGGCCTAAGAGAAGGTTTATGGATGTGGTGAAAGAAGATATGCAAGTGGTTGGTGTAACAGAGCAAGATGAAAAAGTCAGGAAGAGATGGAAAAAGAAGATCCACTGTGGCAACCCCTAACGGGAACAGCCAAAAGATGAAGAAGAAGACAGTAAATCTTGACTTTACTTTAAAATAAGCAATGTACCAAACTGATTTGCAAAGGAAAGGAAGTCAAATCATGCAACACAATGGATTACAAGAAAAAAATAAATGAAATTTATACATTTACAACAAAGCGTGTATCAAGACAGTATGGCACAGGTCAAAAGAATGGATCATTAGTAATGGCACGTAATGATTGACCTGGAACCCTGAAGTGAATATTAAAATGAATGGTCTTTAGTAGTCAGACATAAGGACTTGGACAAAACACGAATGCAACCAAGTAAGTTGTTTAAGGATAAACTTCACCAAAATTTTTAGAAAGTCTTACTTCAGTTAGTAAATTTCCAAATACAGTAGTAGGCATTAGTACTTTGGGGACCTTCAAAACCTGATTGGATTTTATAAAAATTAGGTGAATAGTAAATTGATAACTTATGGTCTGCTGTTATCAAAATTGATCATATAGTCAAGATGTTGTCATGCAACAAAGAAAAATGAGAAGTATTCCATCACTTTTTGGGTTGCATACCCTTTCACCATTATAGCTGTTGATTTCCATGTTTGAGTATCTTGTACCTGCCTCTGGTCACAATTTATTTTTTGAATCTTTTTACTGTATGTTCCGTAGGATAGCAGTTGAGGCCAAAACAAAATCAACTGATTGTTCTACAAGCTGTATTTGAGAACACATCCATTTTATAATCCAAAAAATCCTGCCAAGTGTATGGGTACTTGAAGCCTGTCTTAAATATAGTACGCGTATGTGCTGGCCGGGGATGGAATACTTCTCACACATGGTCAAATTCGGACCACCATTGACCCTAACATGATGTTTAGGACTATGCATAGAAACCATATCACTAAACGAAACTTACATGAGCATAGAATGAATATAAAATACAGTGGACCTGCCAGCCCAGAACCAAACGTGGATCCAATGTCTGTCAGGGAGCATCCCTGTCTATTGTACATTATCTATATACTGTATACTGTATAAAATGGTAAGAGTTTTCTGTCACTCAAAAACTTGTGCACCGCTGGTCATTGAATCCTGATCTTGGTCTCAATTGACAGCTTTCATCCTGAAATATGGAACATGACCCATGAGTTTGATGTCCGACACAGGTCAGCCCCAAAACTGGACTTGGCTGACAGGAAATTCACATGTTTCCTTCTCACTGCAAGCAGCGGCACAACTGCACACCGCAAGCACCATGATGGCAATCAAACACCTGTATTCCTGGGGCTGACAAGAAAACACCGGCCAATTGATCACACCTCATGTCTGGCATGCAAGTAAAACAGGGCTGTGCACTGCAAGTGGCAAGATGGACAGTTCAGCAACTAAGCACCTTGGGTTGGCATGAAAACAACATCAGAAAAGCACAATGGAAGCACAGGCAAAAGGCATAGCTCCACGACTACGAAAAACTCAGTCGACCACATTTCCCCCATGTGAGATCACACAGAGCACTCAATTGCTAATCCCATAATACACATCTTTCCTCATTTGCATTAAAAAGTACAGGATTTCATTATTCCCAAGCCTTTACAAAAAGAAGTCCAATTGAAGCAGCACAAGCACTACAGTCACACACAGACAGCAGACAGGTTCAAGAATTAACAAAGGACATTCTCACCGCTTTTACACATCAGTGCTATTATAACACACAGTACTTTGTACATTTAATGCTCACTACTACTAAAACACATTATATCTTCAAAAGTAGTTACAACACTCAACTATTTACAAGGCAAATACAACATTAACAACATAGCAGCACTTGAAGCTGTGCAGAGGAGAACAACAAAGTGCATCCCAGGACATTAAGGACATTTCATACCAAGACAGACTCAGAGAATTAAACCTGTTTATTCTCGAACAGATGAGACCATGTGGGAACTCTGGAACAAACTACAGAGACTTAGAGTTGAAGAAGAAACCTTGAAAACATTTAAGAAGAATCTGGATGAGATATTGGGACAGCATAGCTATTAGCTAAACAAAATGGCTTGATGGACTAAATGGTCTTCTCTTGTTTGTGAAGTTTCTTATGTTTTCCATCCATGGTGGACTGTGTTGATAATCCCCTAGGACATGGTGCCTTTGTGTTCAGAACTCATAGTCAGGTTTATCATTATATTGGTTGACCACACCACTTCAAAGGCCAACCTCCAGCCTACTCCATTGTTTACAGTACATTATAGATCTTCCAAGTTCTGAAAATGAATTTATCTTTTAATTAACTGTATATTGCAACAGGAATTGCTTCTGCCTCATCAGTTAGAAAGGTTTCAGTCACATTTGTTACACACAGTTAGCTGTATGCCATGAGACGTGGATTACCTAGCGTTCATATGCACTCAGGAAATTATTTTATTTAGTGCTGTATCTAATCAGATTGCCATCCGTTTGCCTGTTGTAAATGCGCTAACCGAGCTCCACAGATTGGGTGCCACCCAAAGGGAAAACCAGCATGTCGATAATGTGCCTCACTGGAATTACCAGCAGTTAAATAAAGTTAGTTTTGTGTCCTCTGTAGTTTTATTGAGAGAGATGCAGTAGTTTTCGGAGAAAAATGACAAATACGAGTATAAAGAAATAAAGCTTGCCTTTTTGTCCATTTAGAAAGTGCAGAGGAGCATCTTCAGTGACGATATGAGCGACTTCTGGAGAGTGTTGTGGCGAATGTTCGTGTGAGTGTAGAAAGACGGCTCTGCCATTGTTCAGCCTCCCATGACCTTTCATCGGTAGTTGTCTAGGTGATAGCCCAGGTCAAGACAAAAAAGGGCTTTGTTTCAGTTTTGTGAGAAGTGCAGTTTGTTTCTCAAATGCTGCACATGTGCCAACCTCTCACATTTTTATAGGAATTTTGTTGGGCAGCACACACCACTCTTTGTAGATGCATACACATCATCTTATGCACGTAGAAGGATGCCATTTGACAGCTTAATTGGTCGTCAATTAAGGGAATTTCCAGCCTCTAGAGGCGGTCTTCTGGCTAGATCTCGTTGAGTGAGGTACTTGGTAAAGGGTTCATCGTGAGTTTACCAAGCACTGTGGCTTGCTCCTTGATTTTTGTAAATATCTTTCCATCCTCCATATATTTTGGGTAAATATCTCTTGATTAGGGGTGGCGCAGTGGTAGCACCTGCTGCCTCGCAGTTAGGAGACCCGGGTTCGCTTCCTGGGTCCTCCCTGCATGGAGTTTGCATGTTCTCCCCGTGTCTGCGTGGGTTTCCTCCGGGCGCTCCGGTTTCCTCCCACAGTCCAAAGACATGCAGGTTAGGTGGATTGGCAATTCTAAATTGGCCCTAGTGTGTTTGTGTGTGTCCTGCGGTGGATTGGCACCCTGCCTGGGATTAGTTCCTGCCTTGTGCCCTGTGTTGGCTGGGACTGGCTCCAGCAGACCCCTGTGACCCTTTGTTCGGATTCAGCGGGTTGGATCCTGGATGGATCTCTTGATTAGCTTTAGTGGACACATTTATTTGGTTTGGGGTTAATGGTGCACTGTTTATTTTTGTATATACACATTTTTCTTCTTCTGTATATTGAATATTTTTGTTGGAAAACCCTGCACTGTACACTGATTTGGATTATTGTGGAGGAAGACAGCTTTATTTTTGTTTTTGTGTATATATGGGTTTCACTAATTTGTGTGCATTTTTCTTTTTCATTTGGCACTTTCAGTCAGGACTGCAAATACTATATATATTATAGTTCCATAATTGTTTTTGTGTGTCCTTTGTGGTATTGGACTATGTATTGTCACACATGTGGGCTTGGGAGTCAATCAAAGGGACCAGGAAACCCTGATTCCATGCCAGGCCAGGGGCTGGTGGGGTGCACTAAGTCTCTCTCTTTTCTCTCTGCAGGCCAACAACAAGAAATCACTCCTGTCCCAGCCCTGAGGACGGCACTTCCTGTCCCGGCCCTGAGGACGGCACTTCCTGTCCCAGCCCCAAGGATGTCACTTCCTGTGAACCATGTATAAAAGCCCCCTCATCCTTCATACTTAAACAGTTCTGTTTTGGATTCTAACCTGTACTCACTGTACGCAAATTTAAGCCTTTTGCAGCCAGGGAAACTATACGGGCGGCTGCCCCAAACCTTTGTTGTGTGTCCAGCTATTTCTTTCACAGTATTTAGATATATATTCCGCAGGACATTATTTTTAAAATTTTCTTTATGTGCACCTGTAAATAAAACTACACTTTGTTTTTGCAAAATCCAACCCTTTTGTGTCTGTGTCTTCATGTCTTACACCACCATCCTGGTCACGCTCGGTCCTGCACACTAGACACCTACAGCGTAAACTGGCATTCCCCATTTCCTCCTACATGGGGTGTCACACAGCAGCCACCATCTGTTTTAGACATTGAACAAGGGGCATATGGACAACCAAAAATAATAATATCTACCAGGTATTTAAGGAGTCTGCTTAGCATAGTACTACCCATACCCTGCATTGTCAGTCTCTTGGGTATGTCAACACACACCATATTCAGGGGTATGGCTGAAGCAAACTCTCCTCAAAGAATCTATACAGCACCATGTCAGATGAAAAATTTGATGCTTGGTTCTTAGATGCTTAGACATAAAATTAAGAATTCCTTATACTGGATATAGATTACTGAAGGGAGTTTAAGCTCCCAAAGACACAGAGTCTAGTGAGATAGACTAAAAGCATTGATGCACCCCATATGGGTACTGAAAGTATTCTATCCCGAATGACACAATTGGGATGTGTTGTGCAAAGGATATACTCTGTTCCTAAACACAGGTTTGCCATCCACAAAGACACAAACTACAAGCTAATAAGGTAAGTACAGTTGGACATGTTCAAGGTAATTTTATCTTTTAATATTAATTTATTTATGTATTTTAATTTTTTGCCTTTGTAAAACAAGTTGCAATATTATTCTGCTTGGTGGGACAGATGGCTTCTCCAGAAAGGTAATTCTTTATTACTCATATACAAGCCTGCTTACCATTACAATTTTCAGGAAAACATGAGACACACAGAGACTTGACTGTTTCCTTGTTCAGTTAAGATTCTGTATCTAGGAGCTGCACCTACAGTAAGTTGGCCTCAACCACCTTGGCATTTGTTCAACAAGCAGTTTTAAGGTTTGGTCTGAAAGGTAAACAATTCTGCACAATAGTAACTTTATTTACCAAGAATTTTTCAATTTCTTTCAACGTAAAAGTGTATTTTAAATGTACAACATACTTTAAACTTTAAATTAAAAATTAAAAAAAAAATGCAAATACATTTTTTGGTTCATGTGTACTTATTCATTTCAGACAAATGCTCATATTTCTATTACTTCTGCAACAGTTGCAGTACAACAGTAATTAAGGTGAAATGTATGTTTTGTTTTGGTCTCTTTAGGGTAAGAAGTGACCATGGTGTGGAGAATATTGATGTGGCACGTTTCACGTTTTCAGTCTGTGGGACAGGAAGGAAGTACCTTTATTGACTGAAAAAGAGTACATGATCAAAGGTCAGGTTAATATTTGTATAATAGCTTAAGTGCATCTTCCCCATTTACTGATATGTATAGTATCTTTCTATTTGATTTACTGGAGCCTTGACAAAATGTAATGAGTGTCAGGTATGCTGATAGATGCTAATATAGACCCAATAAATTTAAACTCTTTTTGATTGTGGAGCGAAATCCAGAAGAATAATTAACATACAGGCTGCATACAGCATTTATCATAGCTGGTAATCTAGCTTGGGTCCAAGCCCATATCGGTGTATTTATAATTAAGGAAAAAATATTTAAATTAAATCTAACACTAAATTTTACACTGTTTTTATTGTGGAATGATTAGGAGCCATGGTCTCATATTTAAGTGTCTGCTTCTTATAACCCCCATTTCAGGACTGAAAGACTGTGGAGAGACGTATGGTTAGCAGTGACCAACATCTATTATATAATTTACAAGACAATGATTATTTGAATCTGTCAAATAGTTGACAACTCTTCTGCTGTCATTATGTACGGTATTTACTGTATACCTGGCCTGCAAGCAAGCTTAAATACATGGATGGATGGGACAATCATTCACTGAGAACAGAGGGAAACCTGACTCCCAACAAACCATAATACAGTCTAAGAGGATGACCTGGTATATTTAAATAGTTATTTAATTGAAGAGTTGGTCGATGCTTTCATTCAAGGGCAACTTCAAAGATTTTTTTTCCTAGACAAGTTAAGCATCTAGCTAGTGTTGGGTGTATTAAAAAATTACTCAGATTGACAAGATCATAAATCTACTAAAAAATTCTAGAATTACTTTAACATAACACAATTTTGAGTGGGCCCACTCCCCTGGATGAGAAGTAACCCCTCACATGGATTGCTTCAGGATGATTCATTGTTGGCACGACACAGGACTCATGGAGGCATTCACCTTTTCAGTCAATTTTCCAGATGTTCCAAACTATTGAAAGGAGGATTCATCCGAAAAGATAACTTTGCACCAGTCTTCTGCTGTCCAATCCTTGTACGTCCTGCAGAATATCAGTATGTCCTTGATGTTTTTCTTGGAAAGAAGTGGCTTCTTTGCTACCCTTCTTGACATCAGGTCATTGTCTAAAGGCCTTTGCCTCACTATGTGTGCAGATGCCCTCACACCATCCTGTTGCCAGTACTCAGCAAGCTCTGCACTGGTGGCAACACGATTCTGTAGCTGGACACTTTTAGCTGATCATTATGTTCCAGGGCCAGAATAAATGAAACTGGGTTTTTGTGATGAAGTTAACTGTTTATGTTAATAAAACTTTTTGCAATGAATTGATGTGCATCGGATCACTCTGCATAATAATATAAAAGCAATGTGAATTGCCACCATGAAAACTGACGCTGCAAATTTTGGAAAACACATCATTTGTGTCACTGGCAAGACTTTTGGCAAGTACTGTATATCTTATATATAAACATCTACACGCAGAAGTGTGTGTTTCTGTCTGTCCAGCCCGGAAGTGCGAGGCTACAGCATGAAGCTGAAAGAGCCGGCAAGGTGGCCCCAAGTTAACAAGTCAAAAGAAATAGTACAAGGCTACAACATGAAGCTGAAAGAAAGCGACTACATCGCCAAAGTGAAACCCCAGAGGAAAGACAAACGAGAGAGAGACTCGCTTAGCAACTGATAGATAAGCGGGGTGAGCACATCGGCAAAACAAAACCGCCAACTCTGCATTTCAATATTTGTTCTGATGATTTCAATAGTTTCTAGGAGCCCGGGCTTTTTACAGCACAGGTTTACACAGCTAGTACTGAATATGTTTCTCTGTTTTAAAATGGATGAGTTCACCAATGTTTTTCAGTGGGAGGCTTTAAAATTTAAAAACTTTCTACAGAACGCTGTATTTGAGATACCTCAATGAAAATTTTACTTGTTCAGGCACATTTTGTTGAGAAATAAATGTGCTAAATTTAAGCAAACCAGTTTACTGGAAGCTGAGTTGTTTAACCCGGACAGACATGCGAACAAAGAGACAGACAGGCAGACATGGGCAATTGTACTAGGTGCTTACTGCAAAATAAATGTGAATGCACCTAAAAAGTAGGGCCCACCAGGTGTAGAATGTCCTATTGGTAAGACAATTAACTCTAAAAGTATTAACTTAATATGTATCAGAGTTAAATCATGGGGGAGTTTAAGAAGCAATCTTCAGGCGCAAGGCAGAGAGAACACATGGATAGGGTGCACTTTTCAGTGTTGATTATTAGGACAACTTCCAGTTCACGAGAAGAATGTTCTGCAGTGTGTTCAAGGTCTGTGAGTGTTATCTGGATTTGCGGTTGTCAAAAATTCAATATCTGAGTAATGGTAAGGTGACATCATCTTACTGATCAAGAAGGAGACCAACAATTTTAAAGAGGAGAATGAAAGTCTGATAGTTCATGAGTGATTGTTTTCAGATAATTTATATATCTCTTCAACACCTATGCTTGTGCTCCCATAGTAGCTAGAGTGGGTGAACAGTGAGAGTGTCTTTTCATGTTAAAAACAGTGAATCACTAATTGTTTCATTCTCGGATATTAGACTTTTAGTCTAAGAGCCCTGTTCTTCCTAAGCCCCCATGATTTTCATGATCATACCTGTCAGAACACAGTAAAATCTGTTTTCTGATTTTTTTATATCTTTTCAGGCCTACAGGTGGCAAAATTCTGTTCATACAATGTACAACCCCAATTCCAATGTTGGGATGTTGTGTAAAACGTAAATAAAAACAGAATACAATGATTTGCAAATCCTTTTCAACCTATATTCAATTGAATACACTACAAAGATAAGATATCTAATGTTCAAATTGATAAACTTTATTGTTCTTTTGCAAATCTTCACTCATTTTGAATTTGACGTCTGCAACACGTTCCAAAAAAGCTGGGACAGGGGCATGTTTACCACTGTGTTATATCACCTTTCCTTTTAACAACACTCAACAAGCGTTTGGGAACTGATGACACTAATTGTTGAAGCTGTGTAGGTGGAATTTTTTTCCCATTCTTGCTTGATGTACAACTTCAGTTGCTCAACAGTCTGGGGTTTCCGTTGTCGTATTTTGCGCTTCATAATGCACCACACATTTTAAATGAGAGACAGGTCTGGACTGCAGGCAGGCCAGTTTAGTACCCGCACTCTTTTACTACGAAGCCACGCTGTTGTAACACATGCAGAATGTGGCTTCGCATTATCCTGCTGAAATAAGCAGGGACGTCCCTGAAAAAGACGTCGCTTGGATGGCAGCATATGTTGCTCCAAAACCTGTATGTACCTTTCAGCATTAATGATGCCTTCACACATGTGCAAGTTACCCATGCCATGGGCACTAACACACCCCCATATCATCACAGATGCTGGCCTTTGAACTTTGCGCTGATAACAATCCGGATGGTCCTTTTCCTCTTTGGCTCAGAGAACACGATGTCTATGATTTCCAAAAACAATTTGAAATGTGGACTCGTCATTCCATAGCACACTTTTCCACTTTGCGTCATCCATCTCTGATGAGCTCGGGCCCAGAGAAGCCGACGGCATTTCTGGGTGTTGTTGATATATGGCTTTCGCTTTGCATGGTAGAGTT
>JANRMT010062807.1:32182603-32210668 GCA_026402145.1 Polypterus bichir lapradei
AACAGGTGATGATCAAAAACAACTAGAAAATTAGGAGACCGAAAGAAATATACATCAATATTAGAAACATACTGTAACATGAAAGTTTAGACCAGAATTATGATGCAAAAGTCCTTGCAAAACGTTGGTTTTATTACTCTAATCACAAACATGCAGAGTACTGTATGTTGTCAACTTATATAAGTGGGATATGTTGATAAAATACAATTTTTGACTTCTGTGTCACACAACTGGCAATAGGAATAATGGAACAGCCACTTTTAACAACAGTTATTCAAGTAACCACACATGAAAAATAAATGGACAAGTTAAAGTAAACACGGTTCTTTCAGTCTAAAGCGAAGATTTCTGCTCAGACCATAGAAGTGAAAACTAAGATTAAAAGCCTTCAAGACAAACAAAAGAGAAAACATTTCCAATCTCAGAGGTTCAAAAGAATTTAGAAGAAACTACTCAGCCAAATGAACACATTGTCATGTGAAAGGTGAGATGGTTATAATGGAGGACATGTTAGTGGTGTGCTATCCAAAGGAGCTGCAAGAATTAAATGATATTTTCTAATTTGCCTGACCAATGATGTTCTTAGGTGAGAATAACCCACTACTAACAAAATTATGTAACAACCTTATCTGAGTGCCAGGGGCCTTATGTATAAAGGCTGTGTAGGCAGATTCTCACGCCTGCCTTATCTCATGTGTACGCAAGTTTCCATTCAGTTTTGCAAATTGGTGGCACCCAGCAGTGCTACTGTTCCTGTGTGGTTCCCCTTACTTTTTAAGATTCACATCCCTGATGTGGCCTTATCAAATAAGCTGAAATTAACCGCATATTGTGTATAAATTTAAGGTATCTGATTGTAATCAACCTGTAACAATGTAATGGTCCACGGAATGGCCAAACTATTGCAAATACCAGAACCTTTCCAGCACAGACCTCAATGTTCAGAAACAATTTCTTCCCAGGAGCTACAAATTCCCTCAATCAGTCAATCAAGTGTTCCTGATAGAACTGTTTGTATTTATGAGTACAATTACCTCACTGTAAACTTGCACTATAGTTGTAATATTGCACAACCTGAGCTACTTTATGAACCATTTGCATTATCTGCACTATATATACATATACTTTAATATTGTATATGTTTCATTGTTTTTTTGTTATACTTATTATTATTATTATTATAAGTTTTTGGAGGATTTGCATATTGAATCTCATTGAACCATACAATAACAATAGAAGAGAGCGCATATTTAAAGATGATGATGACTGGCATCTTAGTCTATTTAGGCTCATGGCTCTCCTTTTCAGTGCTCATTTTTGTTGTTTTTGTACTTTCTTCTTGCTTGGTTGTGCACTATTGGTTTGGCGAACATCCGCTACACCCGTCAGAACCTTATAGACATTGGTGTCCAGTGCCAGACATCTGTTTCGAGTGTTTTTCATCAAACACACTACATCCCAGACAACATAGCGAGACCAGCAGGCTCTCAGTGGATTGTTGTCGGGTCTAGGAGATGGCGCAGATGGAGGAGGGAAAGGAAGCAGAAGCGAGGCCGCAGATCCGGCATTATGCTAAGGCTAAAGAAACAACCACACAAGCCACCTCTACCGAGCCTGTATCTCACCAATGCCAGATCCCTGGTCCATAAAACGGATGACTTGGAATTACAACTTGCTGGAAATCGCTATGTTAATGACTGCTGTGTTTTGATTATCACTGAAACCTGGATTCACCCAGGGATACCCGATGCTAGCATGCAGCTAGCAGGTTGCACTTTACTCCGCTGGGACAGGACAAAGGAATCCGGTAAGAGCAGAGGAGGGGGGCTCTGTATTTACGTGCATGCAAACTGGTGCAACAACGGGACAATTATAGACAAACACTGTTCCACTGATCTCGAGTACATGTCTGTAAGATGCCGGCCTTTTTTTCTACCAAGAGAGCTAACAGTAGTGATTGTCATGGCTGTGTACATTCCACCCGACGCCAATGTAAACACGGTGCTCTCTCTCCTGCTGAATACCATTAACAAACAGCAGTGAGCCCACCCTTACAGTGCTCATATAATTGCAGGAGACTTTAACAAGGCCAACTTGAAAACTGTACTCCCGAAATTTTATCAACATGTTAAGTGTTTTACTAGAGGGGAGAACACTCTGGACCATGTTTACTCCAACATCAAGCACGCATACAGAGCTGTACCCCTCCCCGAACTCGAACAGTTTGACCATCTTTCTCTCCTGCGCTCCCCAGCCTACACCCCCCTCAGGTGCAGTGCCAGGCCCACCATAAAGACTGTTACAACCTGGTTTGAAAATGCACTCTCCAAACTACAGGACTGCTTCAAACAGACAGACAAGGACATATTTGAACACCAAGAGCTGGAAACATTCACAGGAATGGTACTGGACTATATCAGGTTCTGCATCGGGAATGTGGCTGTGGACAAAAACATTTGGGTTTTCCCAAACCAGAAACCCTGGATGACCAGCCAGGTCCGTACACTCCTCAGAGCCCGTGACGCTGCCTTCAGGTCAGGTCACAGAGCTCTGTACAGAGCTGCCTGAGCCGTTCTAAAAAGTGGAATTAAAAAAGCCAAGATGGACCATAAGAGGAGCATAGAGTCCCACCTGTCCAGCCACAATACACAGGAGGTGTGGCAGGGATACAAAACATCACAAACTACAGAGGCTGTGATGCAACAACAGGACATCTGAGTGCGCAGCTAGCAGAGAAGCTAAACTGCTTCTTTGCTCGCTTTGAATCATCACAGCAGCACTCACCTGCTCCAGCCCTACTCCCACCCTCACCGGGTTACTGCACTACTCCACTCACTGTAAAGGGCCACAATGTCAGACGGGTGCTCCTGGCAGTGAACCCCAAGAAGGCTGACGGCCCAGATGGAGTGCCGGGTAGGGTGGAGAGCATGTGCCCACCAGCTCTCCCTTATCTTCACCAAAATCTTCAGCCTCTCCCTAGCCCAGGCAGTCATTCTGTCCTGCCTAAAATCAGCCACAATCATACCAGTACCGAAGAAGTCTCCCATCACCAGCCTAAATGGTTATCGCCCTGTGGCCCTCACTCCGGTAATCATGAAGTGCTTCGAGAGACTGGTTTTCCAGAACATCAAGGACTATCTCCCCCAAGACTTCGATCCCTACCAATTCGCATATCGCGCGAACAGATCCACAGAAGACACCATCGCCATAGCCCTCCACTCTGTGCTGAGCCATCTGGAGCAGCAGCAGAGCTACATCCAGATGCTCTTTGAGGATTATAGCTCAGCTTTTAATACAATCATTCCTGACATTCTCATCACCACATTGGCCACTCTTGGCCTCCCCCCTCTCACATGTGTCTGGATAAAAGACTTTCTTACAAAACCGGCTCCAGACTGTGAGACTCAGCCCCCACGTCTCCTCCATTCGCACACTGAACACCAGTACCCCACAAGGCTGTGTGCTGAGCCCCCTCCTGTACTGTCTCTACACCCACGACTGCAGTCCGGCCCACAACAACAACCTCATTGTCAAGTTTGCTGATGACAACACAGTGGTCTGACTCATCTCAAAGGGAGACGAGGCAACTTACAGAGAGGAGATCCTGAAGTTGGCAGCCTGGTGTTCAAAGAACAGTCTGGCTCTGAACACCAGGAAAACCAAGGAGATCATTGTCGATTTCAGGAGGCACAGCAGCAACTTAGCCCCCCTTTACATCAACGGCGAGTGTGTGTAGAGGGTCCATACCTTCTGGTTTCTCAGTGTCCTTATCTCCGCTGACATTTCCTGGACAGACAACATCACAGCAGTCATCAAAAAGGCTCAGCAGCGGTTACACTTCCAGAGTTTCCTCAGAAAGCACAACTTGGACTCCAACCTGCTACTGACCTTCTACAACTTATCCATCTTGAGCCTGCTGACGTACTGTATCACAGTATGGTGCAGCAGCTGCACCATGGCAGACAGGGAGAGGCTTCAGAGAGTAGTAAAGGCAGCACAGAAGATCATTGGCTGCCCTCTCCCCTCCCTGATGGAGATTTACACCACCCGCTGCCTCAGCAGAGCAAAAAACATCATCAAGGACAGCTCCCACCCTGGCTCTTATCTGTTTGATCTGTTGCCCGCAGGGAGGCGCTACAGGAGCATCACAACAAGGACAAACAGACTCAAGAACAATTTTTTCCCAAAAGCCATAACCATTCTAAACTCACACATGCACTGACTATACAGTTTAACCCCCCAACCCCTGGACTTCCTTCTATCCATCAACTGTGCAATATCTAATATCTAAATGGTACTGATAATAACTGTGCAATATCTGTATACTGTACAATATCATTACTCTCAGGGTCCAACATCCACTAGTCACTGCACATGATCATTATTATTGTGCAATATTTAAATAATGTGCAATAACCCATCAGTGCAATAGTTATTATTCTTACCATATGTATATAGCGTCGCAGAACTTTTTTGCAACTTTTTGCACCATTTGTGTATTTACTTGTTGTGTTCTACATATATGTCGGCACTGAAGGAGCTAATTTTAATCTCATTGTGTATAGTGACAATAAAAGGCATTCTATTCTATTCTATATTTACAAAAGCTATGTTTTTGGATCTCTTGATATTTTTACGATGAATGCATTGAAGTGTGTATATTACTTTATACAGATACATTTTTAAACTTAATTTAAATAATTTATACTGTTACGACTTGCCTGAAGAAGGGGCCTGAGTTGCCTCGAAAGCTTGCATATTGTAACCTTTTTAGTTAGCCAATAAAAGGTGTCATTTTGCTTGGCTCTTCTCTACATTCATAATGGCTAACACGGTACAACACCCTAGTACTACATACTGTTAATAATTAAACGTGTGGGATTGTTCATGCCTTGCGCTGTATGCTTGCTGGGACTAACGCGACCCTGGATGGATAGATAGATCGCATAATTAAACATGTACTATGAAGATATTTCAATGTTCCTTAAAAGTTTTGAAGAATCAGTGATCAAAACTTACAGATGGCTTGACATTTATTAAAGAGTTTATTGTGAGGTGATTGGTTACGTGAAGAATGAAAAGGAAGGACAGGAATTGGGGTTGGTACATTTGAAAGAGACAGTACTGCTGCAATAAATTATTTTATCGAGGGTCATGTACGCCACAGCAAACATCTTGCAGGAGGCAGGAACAATCTCTGGATGGGGTGCTAGCTCATTGCTACCAATGTGACACCGTCCCCCCATGTTTAACACATGCTTTAATTCATTTCATCATGAAAATTATATCAAGTTTACATCTTAGTATTTAAATTGTTCAGAGAGATGTAATATCATGAATGTATTGTATTCTGTGTCCTGCCCCCCCCTGGCCATTGGACCTTACTCTTATTCTATGTTAATTAATGTTGACTTATTTTATTTTATTACTGTGTCTCTTATTTTTCTATTCTTCATTATGTAAAGCACTTTGAGCTACATTTTTTTGTATGAAAATGTGCTATATAAATAAATGTTGTTGTTGTTGTTGTCAGCGTAAGAGAAGCCCATTTAAGAAGCACGTAGTGATTCACAATCATAGAGCACATAGAAGAACACGTACAATACACAACACTTAACGTGCTACTTTAGTGAAAATAGGATCTGAGAAACTCAAGTAAATTAAACATTGATTTTAAGATGAAGTTTACGATGTTCTGCTTTAATGACAAAATAAATTATGAGATTAAAATGGACATTTCAACCTTTTTTCATTGTGCCCCTATTTTTTTCTTTTCTCTGTACCCTAATAATGCTTCCATATGACACTCAGATGGTGGGTTACAACTAGACTTTTATATCTGACCACTTCTTTTTTATTTCAGGCACTGTGTGACTTTCTGAACTTGAACTTCCTAGTTTCTACGCCACTCATTATCACTTGATCAGCTTCCTTTTGTTGTTTATACCATTGTGCTTTTGCCATTGTCTTTTAACCAAACGCTGAATGGGTAAAGTGCTAATGATATTAATATTTTAATATTATTAATATTTATATTAATATTATCTGACCGGGATTTGTCATACGTATGGTTTTGTGTATCTGAATTTTTTTGTACGTGCACACATTTCCACTTTTGTCCGTACGCCATGTTTTAGTGTGAGTTCTGCGCATGGCCTTATGCATGAGGCCCCAGGTCCTGTCCTCTTTATCAGGACACTAATCAAATACTTACAAAATGTTTTCTTTCATTTTAGTTTTGCACAAAGCTCTGCAAAGATGGACAACACAGATTCTCTATCCAGTTGCATTAAGATTATTCACATATACATAAAAAACATATGTAACATGATTGTTATAATTTGTTACTAACCCTCACCTATTCTGTTTCTGTTCTCGGTACTCAAATGTGGCAATTGGTGCCACGGCCCACCTGCCAAGTTGTTTGCCTGCCTATGGTAAAGTCATCCCTGATGGAGGATCACAGGAATCACGGGAAAAAGGGGTCCTTTCATCGGATTGGCTGGCCAAGCAACGTTTCAGCCATGGAATGGCCAAAGGGGGAGGCAGCTTGATGGATGAGGTCTCCAGGACTCTAAAAATATCCAAATCTTATTATGGGATATCATCTACAGTTAAATTTTGCTCCGTGCGTCTAAAATTTGTATTATTATGCTGTATTAAGGATTTGTTCTGTTCTGTGTATTGTATTGTATTGACCCCCTTCTTTTGACACCCACTGCACGCCCAACCTACCTGGAAAGGGGTCTCTCTTTGAACTGCCTTTCCCAAGGTTTCTTCCATTTTTCCCTACAAGGTTTTTTTGGGAGTTTTTCCTTGTCTTCTTAGAGAGTCAAGACTGGGGGGCTGTCAAGAGGCAGGGCCTGTTAAAGACCATTGCGGCACTTCCTGTGTGAATTTGGGCTATACAAAAATAAACTGTATTGTATTGTATTGTATATACTCACAGTATACAATCAGGGAGAAGGTGACAACTAGTACCACACAACACAGCAGTATCACCAGCAGCTTTAAAAGCCACAACCTTTGTTTGTCATTACATGGAAACACTAATAAAAAAAGAAAAAAGAAGACTGTTAGAGAAGGGGGTGAAATTAAGACGAAAGATAAAGTGCCTCACCAGGTGATTTAGGTTATTGTTGTGTCACCTTTACTTTGGCCACCATTGGATTGTTTTTCATTTTCAACCTTTTTCCAGACAACAGTGCTGTAGGCATTACATTCTTCAATGTCGTTTTGTAACCCATAGGCATCTGACAAAGAAAAAATGGAGTCAGACATTTAATATTGACACTGTTATAAAGCTGGTGTTTAGAGTAATAGCCTATGTGTAAACTTGATACACACTGTCCCTGTTATTAATATGTCAACATTTTTCAACTGTAAAACAACCTTATTAGAGACTTCAGCCATCCAGCATAGCCACCTGTTTTTTTCTAACCTTCAAGTTCATTAGCTCTCATTTTTATCTACTTGTCATAAAGTTATTCAGAAGCTACTCATACTAACAACTGCAAATATATATGGTCAGGCTTGGGTCACACAGTTGCACAGATTCATTCAGGGTTTTCAAGAAATATAAACTTTATTCGTGTACAGCATAATAAAGCAGAGGATGACTGGGGGATAAGAGAGACAAGGCAAACAGACAAAAGGACACCTCCTGTACAAGCTTTTAAATGTTCAAAGCGCTGCGCGAGATGCAGATCACGTGACACGGCAGCAGCAGCAAGCCGGCAGCTAATGGAGCAAAGAGGAGGTAAAAAAAAAACTATTTATTCCCATGGTATCACCGTTTAAGAGGGGGTTTCAGAGGAGCGACTGCATCTTTTAGGGGTGCGTTCAGCCCCCCTCTTCACAATATATGTAGTCACACATGGGCGCCTGAGGACCACTTTTCAGGTATGCAAAAAACCCTCAGGACAAGAGGAAGGGCTGGTGCCCACACTAACAATACCATTTATTTTCTCTAAGATGCCACCCAAGGAGCACCTCAGCCACACCCCGGCTCAATTAAATCATATCTTTTCCAGTTGGGATGATATCAGTTTGAGGGCTACTGAAAGATGGCATCTCAGTTAGAGGAACTATGTCCCACATGACAGAGCTCCCCAACCCAGACCTGCTCAAGACAGCAGATAATTCAGAAAAGATGCTGAGGCTCAAAAGGTAGATATTGCACCTGTTTTCTGTTGCACAACTGTCATTTTTGTTCTTTGTTTTGGATGCTGGCCGTAAATGGGGAGACCCAGCTGGCACCCCAACTTTTTTAGTTCTCTTCTGCCTTATTAGCCCTTCACAATATATTATATAAACACTCACACACACACACACATACACACAGAGTACTGTGCAGAAGCAGATGGGTATTTTCAGATGTGCTGACCATGTTCTTGTACAGAAACACAAACAAACAGAAAAAATTGAGGAGTGTAAGTCAGACAGCCAAAGTCTGCAGTAGAACTGGATTGAGTGAACAAGTGGAATGCTAAGAGAACCTGCAGAAGCAACATGACAGCAGAACAAAGAGAATACAAAGGACAATCACACTAGATATTGAGTATATGGATGTTTTTGTTTGTATTTTGAAGTTTTTAGGATGTTCATTGATTAAAAACTATTTATGGTTATATTCTTGAAAGCATTCGTGCTCTAAAGCATTTTATTCACCTCTGACATTTACAATCAATGTTTATTACATTCATTGTATGTTTTAGTCAGTCTTTTGTCATTTTATCGCTACTTTATTACTGTCACCGAGTCTTCTTCTCAGTGTAGAATGGCAGTTTTCTACATTTTACCAAAGTAACACTAATGCCAATGGAGATTTGTTTATTTCATAATATTTGTTTGTGAATCCAAAAACTTGGATACTGGGTGCTGTGTGCCACCATCCTAAATAAGAAATAGACATCACAGACAATATCCTAAATTCAGAAGCACATGAGTAGCAATGAGATTGTCATTAGAAACAAAACAGTGGTGCCTATAGAATTGTAATAACGCAATTTTTAAATTTTAAAGAAAATGGACACAGTGCCATCACAAACAACAATCCTTAAATAAAATGAACAATGAAAAATATTACATATTTTTAAAGTCAAAGTAGATATAAAGAAAATACAAGTTCCTAGACAGTCTGTAACATTATCCAATGCTTGATTATTTTCCTTACACTGTATGATCTTTGTTCTGTTTCCATGATAATTCTTTACAATGCAGGTTTTATTCCTTCCTTCAGTTGGTTTCTCCTGATTTAAACTCAAACAATGGTATGCTCTGTTTGGTGGGATTGACTTCCTGATTCCAGGCTTAATCTGCCAAATGTATCTTTTGTTCATAAAAGTTCCAATGATTTCTTTCAAATTCATGCATTCAATAAATCGATGTACCCCAATTACACCCCCAATTATTTTCATCTTAGAGCCTGCTCAGCCAGTTCTTCTTCCTGATTCACATTCATTTCAGCTCAAGTTATCAGCACCATTGCTAAGTCTACAGCTGACAAAGCAAAATCTAATTACGTCCATATATTCTGTCTGTTGTGATGGAATGCAGTGGTATAATAATCAAAAAGAAATTTATTAAAGTAAAACACAACATATAAAGCAAACTATTCAAGTCAAATTATAAAATAAATAAAGTACTGTATTTTATCAAAACGAAATATAGTGGTGTCTTGTTTTAATAAAAGTTCTTACCTGTGCGAGAGTTTCTTTCTGCCTGCTGATGATTAGAATATTTCACACTAGTTACTTCCCCATAGGTGACATTGTTCTTTAAGACTATTTGAAAAAGATGACAAGCAGTAATAAAGAAACTTCAATTAAAACAGTGATTTATGCAGCAATTATTATGTTTAAATGACTCATATATTAAAATCATTTCTAAAAAGGTAACATCACATTTGAATGTTAAATGATTTTGTGTAAAGTATAGTACACAAGAGTTTTTGTTTTTCTCTCCTCTATTGCCATCTGCCTATAACAAATTTTAAGTATTGCTAAAAAAATAAACTAATGGGTAGAATCTCTTGTAGTATAAACAGGCAGCAGTTTTTGAAAGTGTTAGTGAGGGCACTTAGCCCCGTGACTTCCAGTTCATGTGATATAAGAAACTCGGCTGCTTGAAAGGAGGCGTCTTTTGCAAACAGAGTGACCCACCAGACAGAGATGCATGCCTTATTTCCACACTGAAGTACTGAATAAGATTAGTTGATTATTTGCCCAAGGTTAACTGATTCATAGACGCAAACAATGCAATTTTGTTGGACTTCCTTGAATTAAACGGGGCCACCTGGTTGGTGTCCCAGCTATTCACCCTCTCTGTGACCTGTCATTATTGCACCTGCTGCAACGTACATTGGGACCGGAACATCCTGAGCATGGAGGGTCCGGGGGAGAGAGTATTTCCAGGACTTCTCCCCAAGACCAACAGAGGGAAACTCCCTTGGTTTCCAGCAGGGCCACGGGTCATGAGCATGGGATCTCAATCCTGTTGGGGACTGTGGCCACCGCCAGGGTGAGCGTGGACATTTTCATGGCCCTATTTGGCCACACCTCCACCACACCCAGAAGTGTGGCAGGAAGAACCTCATTGGGCCCCTGGAGTCATTCCAGGTGCCCTGTAAAGGGAGCCAGTCACCACCACTCAATGGCCAGAGTCGGGATGAAGAGAACAAAGCCTGATGAGGAGTGGAGGCAGACGGGCTGGAAGCAAAGAAGGGACTGTGTCGTGCTTGTTTTGGTGATTTGTGCACTGTCTTGTGGGGAGCAGGGTGAAATACTCCCCAATTGTAAATAAACAATATGCTGGGTGCAAAACACGTCTCTGTGCCTGTCTGTGTCTGGTTGGGGTGGCTGTACGTGTCCTGGGCTTTCACAACATATATGTAAGTCTTTATATATGATAACTCTACACCTAAAGAGTAGTGATGTCACTTCTGTGGTCGAACAAGAAGTCCTGCCTCTTCCACCCTGGAACATACTTAATCATTGACATACCTTCAAGTTGGCGAAATAATCTGTATCTGACAAGAGCACTGTGCTTTTAGAAATGCACCTAGGTAATAACAGCCTATCCTTTTGTATTTTGTGTACATCTTTTATACCTTAATGTAAGATTTTAAGTAGCCAGCAGGTAATCCTAGACTTTGACATGTATTTTGATTATCCTTTAACAGTAGCATAGTCAGCAGGGTATGAGCTGATCATGATGGAACCAATGGACCTAGCAACCCTAGTCCAGTCCCTATGTTAGCAGCTGCATCAGTTGCAAGTTTAAGTCAAGAAATAGGGGGTGAGTGCAGGACAGTACAAGCAGTATTACAAATAATGCAAGCTAACAGGCCATTTCAGATGCTGTTATCACTTCATCCTCATGACAATATCTAAGCCTATCTCTTGATATTCAAATGTACTGTGACCTGCCATTATTGGCCAAAGAAAGAATGGATGCATATATTTTCTCTGTTTCTAACCGGAGAAGCCCAACAGGAATATGATGATCTTGAGAAAAGAGCAGCATACAGCTATGTGTTAGTAAAAAAAGAAGAGTCTGACCCACTATGGCCTCATCCTTGACATACAAGTCCAACAATGTCAAGAGTGGCACTCCATTTAGATTACAGGTGTTTGAACTGTAAGGACAGTTGGCCCGCTGGCTTTAACCAGGTGAAAATACCATTCAATGAGTTGCAGGAATCTCTGCCTGTGATTATCTTATTAATGCCCTTCCAGAAACTCTTGACCAGCAAGTCAGCAGACAGACCAGCAAAAACATGGAAAGCCTGGTGTAAACTATTGAGTGGCAAAGGAAGAAGGAAACCAAAGCCACCACACCAAATTCAATTGTAAAATTACCAGGGTTAATTATATCCACATCAGACTTGCTGGTAGAAAAAGCACATTATATTTACTGTGGTTCCAGGGCAACATGAATACTATGTAGGTGGCACTACTTCTGTCACCTGTTTATGCAGTAATTTTAGGGTGGGACTAGTCACATAGTAAAGAGGGTGATACCAGAACTGTAAAGATGCCAGAAATGATAGCAGAACAAAGATTAAACAAGTAGCTAAGAGAAAATTCCATTGTTCAAGGGGAAAGATATACTGTAATGGTGTTTTTACTTAAACTAAATGTGCAGATGGTTAGGAGTTAAGAGTTAAAAAAGTTATTCCTGGACAGTAGGAAAGTCAAGGGGCCAGATCAAAATAAAGAGAGAGGAGAGCATTAGGAGGCCTTAATGAGAGCAATGTAGAGTGAGGTGGCTGGTTTGTTGGCAGGAGTTAAGGAGCAAAACAAATCACAACAGGTGAAGAGGACAGAAGAAGGTAACAGAACACTACATTATAGTGGGGCCTTATAGGGAGCTTTATTTGTATGTATGTCCTGTTGAGTGATTGTTAAATGTGAATAACAACACTGGTTGCACCGATTCCTGCTTGAAAATTGGGGTTGGTGCCTTTAAACGGGTTTGTACTGATGCGGAAGGGCTTGTGGGATTTGTAGTTCATGGTTTATATGCACTGTATAAATAAAACCGGAAGAGAAGGATTTGGTTGAACTTTTAGTTTGTGCCATTTTCCAATCAACATCATCCGCAGCAACTCCTAAACCTTTCTGGACATTCATAGTGGAGAAGTATGGTGCTTGGCCATTGAATTTAAGGACGGTGGTGGGTTCTTTTTCT
The DNA here is from genome assembly GCA_026402145.1 of Polypterus bichir lapradei. NCBI lineage: Eukaryota > Metazoa > Chordata > Cladistia > Polypteriformes > Polypteridae > Polypterus > Polypterus bichir. Next base: position 32,195,297 of record JANRMT010062807.1, read on the forward strand.
TCCCAATCCACTCCATCAATGCTCTTTGAGAAGAGGCACACCTCCAAAGACTATTCTTCTGGATTCCAGTGGTGGACAGTATTTCACTATCCATGTTCTGGGAAGCAGTTTATTGAATAGGAGCATTTTGCACTCCTTTCCATCATTTAACCATAGTTTTCATTTCCAGGATCACTTACAGTAAAGACATTTTTCAGGACTGTAAATATCATCATGTGGGGGTTTGTTTGTGGGGTTTGTTTAGTACTTTTTGTGTTTGTAAGTAGTTATTCTAGCAAATAAGAAACATTTTATATATTTGTGTGTTTGATGTGTTTAATTTTTATGGGCATTTTCCTGGGTGCTGTTAATATTTTTGTGGTAGGGCTTAAGTGTTGGCCTGATTTTATTTGTCCCTCATTTTAAAAGCATAGCAGCTTCCTTGCTACATAAATCTGGTGGCAACCTCCGTGCTCACTAGAAGTCAGGTTTGCGCTACAAAATGTCCTTCAGACTGATATGAGGTGAAGGTAGAAAAAGTAAAAAATATTGGAGTTTGAAACAAATAATGTTTTACCTCAAGTGAAATTCACACCATTAATACTCGTAGAAATATATTTTTCTGATCTGCAATATTTTCCTCAAAGTGTAAACACATGATACATTTTAATATGATTCAAAGCATGAGAAGGGGGCATGGATAGACAAAAATTATCTAGACAATCTCAACAGCAAATAAGGCTTTTTACAGTTCTACAGACTTAGACAGTACAGAACTTTTTTCCCCAGTAAAATCCATTTGCCTGGATGTATAGCTGCCAGTAAACCATCCAGAATGATCCTGGCTTGGATCAGCTTACAGTTAGGGAAAGTGACAGATGGGTTACCTCTGACCCCAAATTAATGTGCCAGACAGAACATGTGACACAAATGTGCAGGCAGGCTTTTAGGGAGCAATATTCCTTGCTTTCTACCCCCAAAATATTAAAATAAAATAAAATAAAGAAGAAGCAAGTGTTCACAATTACGTAATCACGTGCAAAACTAGTTTCAGGGAAATGTGCCAATGGAAATCTGTTGTTTCACTCTTCATTAGAAATGTCACTTAACCTAAAATGTATATGTTTAAGTAGTGAATGGAAACTGAAGAATCTGGGAAAAATCTATGCATTCACAAATTTCTTAAAATAAACAATCACATATGAAGAAAAAAAGTCATGAGACCAGGACAACTGCTTTAGCAAACATTTAGAGACTAGCAAGATGTTTTTATTATAAATTAATATGTGAGTTTCTTCATTCATTTATGAAAATAACAGAACGATATTTTACATGTATGCAATACTCAAAATGTGCTCCTCCAAACTTACCTGCTGGAGACTGCTGTTGTTGATTCAAAGGTTTTGCAATTTTGACATCTGCATAAGTGATATCCTCACTTGATACTGTTTGAATGAAATAACAAGCCATGTTAGAAGAATACATTTTATAGTGATTTGAACTATAACGTCCTGTCACGTTGGATAAAAATATCTACGAAATTAACATGAAGAACAATTAGCAGATCTAAACCATCAGTTCAAAAACTAATATCAAAACAACTGTGTAATTGAAGGAATGCTAATTTTACCTTGATTAAGTTACTCATTCTGTGTGGCTTCATAGACATAGTGTTTTTAAAGGTGCTATATAGTCTTATAAATAAATATCATTATCTTATAGATAAACGTCTACGCGTGGAATAGTGTGTGTCTGTCTGGCCCAGAAGTGAGAGGTGGAGTCGGGGTAAGGGCTCCATCTCCGAGGATACATGAGCATGGCCAGCACATTGGCAAAAAGGTATTGCTTTTACTTTTCCTCCCACTGCTAATACACAAGTGAGGTGGGAATGCCGACAAAAGGAAACCTCAGAAAAAAAACAGTCGCTTAGCCACTAATGCACAAACGATGCGAGCAAGTTGGCAAAACGAAACCTCCTAGGAGAGAAATGCCCAGAATAGTTCCTTTCAATTACCTGACATCTCTACACTTCAATACTTTTTCTGGCAATTTCAGTAGTTTCTAGGACCCTGGACTTTTTATAGCATGGGCTTACACAGCTAGTATACAATAAGTATTCGAAGTAATTTACAAGTTAGCACATTTATGGATAAAAATATATGTATTGAGAACACCTTCTCTCTTACTATTTAGTTTCTATTCCCAGGAAAAAGTAGGGAGATACCTCTTGTTTTCAAAATATGTCAGCTTTGTAATGAAGAACCTAAGACTGTATGTCAGACACAATGTAAAAGAAAGTAATTTTAGTTTCTGCTGCTTTATTTCTAATCAGTAGGCATCAAAATGAGGAAAGCAGTCCGATTCGCAAGCTATGACGCATCAACAACACTGGCAAGAGCTGCGTTACAAGCAACTTTATTTCTTCTGGGTTTGCTGCTATTCAAGGAGCTGTAAAACCTAATGCACTTCTTCAGTCTGGCAGTGCATCATGCCCAAGTAGCCCTCACTGTCTCCAGGATCAGCAGTGAGACGCCACAAGGCTTGTAGTCTAAGGTGGATTATCCTTGAGTATTCCTTCAATTTTCATGAAAATCTTTGCAGTTGCTTTAGTAGGATCTCAGAACAGACACAAATACATATGTACATACATGCAAACACATGCCAAATCAGCTCTATTGATATACTGTAGATACTGTATGTTTCAGTATACTACAATATAATACTACATAAATAAATGCATAAAAAGAGATAAAACATCCAGTGTCCATGCCCAGGTGTATATATAATGTATATTGTGACTGGTGTCACTCATATTGATGGCGACTATCGCTCATGTGCATTTCTGTAGGTACCCTACTTCGTTTTTACTCCCACATAGTGCTGCCAGCTGCATGCTCTTATGCTCTTAACCACGAGCTGTGTCCCTGTTAAACAGTAAACCTGTCGCAAAGAAAAACAGCTGCCCTTCAGAAACTCCCTCTTAAACAGCATTCCAATGAGAAACAAACACACTCTTACTTATCCCCTTTGTGGGATTAGCCACAGGCTTGCAGGCCTACTGTGCAACATGCTTCTCGCAGAAGGTTTAGAACATTTAAAAGACCAACCTAATGGCTCACTCTCCTCTCCTCTCTCCCTCAGACTGCATCTACTTCAGTCGCTGTTTCTGAGCCATTGAACCACCTTGATGTTCTTATGACCTGAAGACGAGAGCTGGACTGCCATGTTTGACAGCTCACTGCACAACAAAGTTTTCGCTTATTGAACACTGTTGGGTTTTTATTATAGATTTTTGGGGCTAATCACGAATATCACATCAAAATTTTCTCATCACGTACTGTTTCAGAATTCTTATATTTGTATCCAAACATTTTCGCTCCCGTAAGTGACTTATCAACAATGGATTGTGCAGCCTGGGCATGCAAAGGCATGGAATCAGGTCAGGTTGGAAGCTGTTCTGTGGAAGTTGACATCCTGGGCAGGTCTGAACGAGCTTGACGCTGTCTCAGCATGCTATAAAGGTGGCTTGCATGCACCGATCCTGCTTATTTGGTTTTTATAGTTAGTCAGTGTGTATGTATAGTATCAGTATAGTAAAGTATAGTATCTGTAGCAATATAACAGTAAGTAAGCTTGATGCTATAGAGGTTTTGGTGTCATAACAACCGCGATACATTCTGCTATATCTGTGGCCAATATACACTTGCGCCTCAGAGACGTTGGATGACTGCTCTTGTGAAGAAAGCTTATCATCTGTATTTTGGCTGCAAAATTGGTGATCAAGGCAAGGAATGGGTGTCTCACATTTGCTGTGTGACATGTGCTGTCAGTCTGAAAGCCTGGCTCAGAGGCACTCGAAAGACGATGCCGCTTGCTGTTCCGATGATATGGTGAGAACAGAAAGACCATGTGACAGACTGTTACTTCTGTTTGACTAATGTGTCTGGTTTTTCTGCCAAAAACAAGAAGTCAATTGAATATCCTAATCTGCCTTCAGCAATGAGACTCGTGCCACATGACAACAGTCTTCCAATTCCGAAACCACCAGAGGACTGGATCTTAGATGAACCAGATGAAGAAACTGCAATGCAGGGTACTGACAGTGACATTGATTTTAAACCATGCTCATCAGGCGATCCACATCTGATAACACAGTCTGAATTGAACGATTTGGTCTGAGATTTGGGTCTGTCAAAAGCAAAAGCTGAGCTGCTGGGTTCGAGACTGCAGGAATGGTGTTTGCTGTCACCAGGTACAAAAATTTCTGTGTTTCGAGGCCGACATGATGATATAACCACATTTTTTGCACAAGTTGACAGTCTCTGTTTCTGTTGTGACATTGAAGCGATCCCGGGTCTCCTAACTGCGAGGCAGCAGCCGCTACTACTGCGCCACTGTGCTGCCCCACAAAACATCAGTAAAGTGGATATTTATCTTTTTGCAGCGTGGCCTAATGAAAGAACTTCAGTTTGGTGGCTTATGTGGGTGACAATATGTCTCTCAATTTTGCATATTTCAATGTAAGATATGCTAATGTTTGTTTAATGCTTAATAAAGCCACATTAGGATGTCATATTTATAAGTTTTTACCAGCAAGTCCTTATACGCCACACTGCACAAATATTAAATAACTACTTTACTGTTGTATTTTATAGAGCAGTGTATTAGTATTAGCTGCATTATAGCTAATAGCTAATCCGGGTCTATCCCTCCATTCATTCTCCAACCTCACTCATTCTGAGCAGGGTGACAGGGAAGCTGAAGCCTATCCTAGCAAGCATCAGGCGCAAGGTAGGAACAATCCCTGGACAGGCATCAGTCTATCAGAGTCCATCACCTTCTGATATTCATGCAAACTTTACCCTTGTTCTTGTTGAAAAGATTAATTTTAAAGCAACAGCTGGAACCCACTGTACTAATTCCCTGTTTAATTTTAAATGCTTCAACCATGTAATTTCTTAATCTCCATTTCCTGATACTGAAAATGTCAGCTCCTTTATTCTGCCCTAATAAGTCATCCTAGTTGCTCTTCTTTGGACTTTTTCGAGCACTGCTATGTCCTTTTTGTAGCCTGGAGACCAAAACTGCACACAGTGCTCCAGATGAGGTCTCACCAATGCGTTATAAAACTTTAGCATAAACTCCTTGAATTTGTACTCTGCACAACAAGGCGCTATATAACCTCGTCGGGAAGTCGATAGCTTAGAGTCCACTATGACTCCTAAATCCTTCTCATAAGGTATACTTACAACTTTCAAACTTCTCATTGTATATTCACACTTAACATTCTTACTTTCTACATGTAATACTTTACATTTACTGACATTAAATTTCATCTGCCACAAATCTGCCCAAACCTGCCTAATGTCCAAGTCCCTCTGTAATGATTCAACATATTTACCAGATTCCAGATTATCTGCCAATCCACCTATCTTGGTATCATCTGCAAACTTAATCAGCTTGTTACTTATATTCCTATCCAAATCATTTATTGATATTAAAAATAGCAGTGGTCCTAGCACTGACCTCTGTGGGCTATCACTCTTAATGTCAGCCAATTCTAATAGGGTTCCTCAACCCATAGACCTCTGCTTCCTGTTTCTGAGCCATACAATACACCCTGAACTTCCACTTCTTTTGGTTTGACGGCCAACCTCTCATGTGGCACCTTATCAAATGCTTTCTGAAAGTTCCGATAAATAATATCATATGCTCCACTTTGATTGTATCCTTTTGTTGCTTCCTCATAGAATTCTAGTATGTTAGTGAAACATAACCTCCCTTGTCTGAACTATACTGACTGCTCAGTAACACTTCTGTTCTTGACATGTGCTTCTTCTTCTTTCAGCTGCTCCCATTAGGGGTTGCCACAGCGAATCATCTTCTTCCATATCTTTCTGTCCTCATCATCTTGTTCTGTTACACCCATCACCTGCATGTCCTCTCTCACCACATCCATAAACCTTCTCTTAGGCCTTCCTCTTTTCCTCTTCCCTGGCAGCTCTATCCTTAGCATCCTTCTCCCAATATGCCCAGCATCTCTTCTCTGCACATGTCCAAACCAACGCAATCTTGCCTCTCTGACTTTGTCTCCCAATCGTTCAACTTGAGCTGACCCTCTAATGTACTCATTTCTTGGCTTGTGCTAATTTTCCTAAAACCTTTCTTCCATTACTTTGCCCTTGATGAACTTTAAGCTTACTGGACTTTGGTTACTTCAATCATTCTCATCACATTTTCCTTATAACAATGAATTTATTAGCCTCCAGTCTTTAGGAATTTCCCCAGTATCAATTTTTTTTAAAATATGAGTCAAAAATTTATATATTTAATCAAATTAAGTGCCTATTTATTTATTTATTGACTGACTGATTTAGCTTCAAATAAATATGTACTAATAAACTAGAGATAGGCTGAGTGGTATGAACTTTGATCTAATAAATTAATGAATAACAAAATGAATGTCATGGGTGTTGTCAGGAAAAATGGCCAGGCAGCTAGCAAACAGCGCACAAGTGTTTTATGCTCTGTACATTAGTTTAGAGAACTATAAAAATACTGTAACACCCAAATATACAAAAAAACGAGCTATATCTGTAAAGGTGTTACCTTTTATTTCCTGTTGTTTGTATAAACTGTATCTAAGAACATTTATCACATCAGATGTGTGAAAAATAAGTTGTGATAATAATGAAATCAAGAATAAGACCTTCACTTGTTTCTGAGATTAATTTCTAAGTGATGTCTTGAATGCAATATTGTGAAAAAGTATTTGCCCCTCCCTGATGTATTCTATTCTCTTCTGAACTGAGTATTTTCAGTCCTTCAAGCAAAATCTAACATTAGATGAAGGGCATACATTACATTTGTAATTTAATTAATGAATAAAACTATTCAAACCCTAACTGGCATCATTTTGAAAGCTATTTTCCCCTTACACGTAATAACTTGTTCTGCCATTTTAAACTATAATGACTAGAATCACTTCCTAAATCATTCAATTCAATTTCGGTCTTTCGGTTTTTAGCCAAATCCTCCTCTATGAAGAACTTCTTAAATTTGAAAATATGAAATCAGAGAAGAACAGGAAATTGGACAAACGAAAAGAGACCATTCAGTCCATCCACCTCTTGTTTGGTAAGCTAATAGGTAAGCTATCACAACATCCCATCCAGGTACTTCTTAAGTGTATTTTTTAGTAGTTTGTTCCAGATTCCAAAAAACCTTTGTGCATATACATGCTTTTTGGTTTCAGTATTAAATATACTACCCCTTGGGTTTTCAAGCGTGAAGTAATTGTTTCATGTCTTTCCATATCATTATGGAATTCCATTATCTTTAGGTCAGGCTAAACAACCCTAAATCTGCTTTTTATAAGCCATTCTGATGTGGTCTTGCTTTTGTGTTTTGTTATTACTGAACCCAGCTCATGGATAGAAAACAATACAATCTCCTATCTACAAATCTGAATTATGTGGACGCTAGGGGTCACTGTTGCCCCTTTAAACCCAACAGGCAGACACTCAGGACACAGGGTAAAAGCACTGAGTATTTTTATTCTTCTGTACTTCTATAAATAGTGCCCTACACACCACACCCACCAATAAACAGGCAAGTAATCACAATGCACAATACTAATAAACACAATTCTCTCTATATATATCACCTCCACACCTCCCAGCAAGCTTCATCCACCTCCACCAGACTCTGGCTCCCTTGCTGGGTCTTTAGCAGTCCTTTTTATAGTCCTCGGCCTGGAAGTGCTTCTGCCCTCAAGTTTTCTTCAGCCCGGAAGTACGTCTGGGCTTACGTCCCCGTGACTTGGTAGTACTTCCAGGCTATGGGTGAGAAATGACTCCCCAGGTTCTTTTGCAGCATCTCCTAGCGGCACCCATGGTACCTAGCAGGGCTGTGATGTTAAACTACATGTCCCATAGTGCCCTGCAGGAATGCGGGGCACTGCTGCAGTCCAGGGAAGCTGCCATCCAGCATCTTGGGGGAGTCAGTGTCCTAAAAAAGCTCCCTTCCCCCATCCTTCCATCTCAGGGGCATCCCAGCCAGATTCAGCTGCTGGCCATCTGTTACAATTAATTGTCCCTTCAATTCTATCCTGTTGTCCCAAGTATCATAACACTATCAATATAACACCCCACATGCTAAACTACTGCCATATTTTTGCCTTACTCCATAATATGATCCAAAAATTTCCACTTTTGTTGAATCTGTCCATAGGTCATTCTTCGAAAAGTGTTGGAGATTATCCATGTGCTTGTGTGTGTTCCATACCTGGTGGCATGGATCGTGGACTACCTTACAGACAGATCTCAGTATGTGAGTCTCGGGAACTGCAGGTCTGACATTGTGGTCAGCAACACAGGAGTGCCTCAGAGGACTGTACTTTCTCCGGTCCTTTTCAGCCTATATACATCAGACTTCCAATACAACTCGGAGTCCTGCCACGTGCAAAAGTTCGCTGATGACACTGCTATCGTGGGCTGCATCACGAGTGGGCAGGAGGAGGAGTATAGGAAGCTAATCAGTGACTTTGTTAAATGGTGCGACTCAAACCACTTACACCTGAACACCAGCAAGACAAAGGAACTGTTGGTGGATTTTAGAAGGCCCAGGCCCCTCATTAACCACATGATCATCAGAGGAGACTGTGTGCAGAGCCTCTTCTACACGGTGGTGTGCTGGGGAGGCAGCATAAGGAAGAGGGATGCCTCACGCCTGGACAAACTGGTGAGGAAGGCAGGCTCTATTGTAGTCATGGAGCTGGACAGTTTGACATCCGTGGCAAAACGACGGGCGCTGAGCAGGCTCCTGTCAAAATAGAGAATCCACTGCATCCACTGAACAGGATCATCACTGACAAACTGAGGAGATTGTTCCTCCCCCACACTATGCGACTCTTCAGTTCCACCCGGGGGGGTAAACGTTAACATTATTCAAAGTCATTGTCTGTTTATACCTGCATTTTCATTACTCTTTAATTTAATATTGTTTTTTGTATCAGTATGCTGCTGCTGGATTAAGTGAATTTCCCCTTGGGGATTGATAAAGTATCTATCTATCTAACAAATCAGAGACAAGAATTTATGTTCATTATGGTTAACAGTGGCTTTAGCCTTGCTAATCTCCCATAAAGTTTTCTTGTCAATGTTTTTGTGACTGCGTACTCAAAACATTGGCCTTCACTGAGGAAACAAGAGCCTGCAGTTCTTTTTTGCAGATTTTTTTGTGGTTGTTTGTGACTTCTTGGATGATTATGTGTTGTGCACAAAGAGGAATTTTGGCAGACCATCCATATGTACTACTGTGCCAACTGTTTCCAATTTCGGAGATTAAGTGGAGCCCAGGAGCCTTAGGTATGCCTATGTAGCTCTTTCCTGACTGAAAGATATCAATAACCTTTTTCCTGATCCCTTCAGGAATTCCTTTGAAGGTGGCTTTGTGAGCTATTTGTGCTGGTATCTTGCTTGATGGTACATACTGAATGTAGCCTAGTCGTTCTGGACTGATGTAACTAGGGGGCAGTTGCTTTTTCACACAATGCCAGTTGATGTTTCATAACTTTGTCCATTTGATAAATTAAATAAGCAGAAAAAAAAAAAAACAAGAGATAAAGAAAATGTTCAATATGTTCACTCAGGTGTCCTTTCTTTAATACTAGCAGTCTCACCCAGCAGTGCCCTGGCTAAGGAGTTGTTTGTTTGGTGCTGGAGCCAGTAGCTCCGACTCTTTAATTTGCAGGTTTGCCTCTTGTCTGTTGTGTTTCTTTGGCCCAGCAGATTCACTTTATTGTGGCATCTGAAGATAGTTTTCTAGATTTTCCGGTGGCATTACATGCATAAGAATATAGGACATTTGACAAAAAAGAGAAGTCAATTCAGTCCATCAAACCTGTTTGTTCAGCTAATATCTAAGTTCTCCCAATATCTCATCCAGATTCTTCTTAAAGGTTGTCAAGGTTTTTGCTTCAACTACATGTCTCAGTAGTTTGTTCAAATTCCCACGACTCTTTGCAGAAAGAATTGCTTTGTGGCTTCAATCCTAAATACACTTCTTCTAAATTTCCACTGGTGTCCTTATGCTTGTGATTCACCCTTAAGGTAAAAGAATGCTGCTGAATCTGCTCTATCAATACCTTCAAGGATTTTAAATACCTGGATTAGATCCCCTCTGCTTGAGACTAAACAGGTTTAATTCTCTGAGTCTGTCACAGTAGGATATGTCTGTGCTATAGCGGGTCCACAGCTCCGAAAGAATAGCATTTTTTGTAAATAATCCATTGGCCGTGTCAGTCTCTTTGAGTGCGCTCGCCACGGGGAGTCAATGAGGTAATTGGGGCGAGACGTACCTGCACGTGAAAATGCGATCATTCTCAATTGCTTCATTGGATTCCTGCAGTGCATGATTGAGACACTGTGCCTGCAGAGCCATATAAATATGGGCCGGCACAAGAGATCGAAAGGGAAAAAGAAAGGAAAAAGAAGCAAGAACAAGAATAATAATAAGAAGAAGAAAAAAGTGAAGGTGAAGGTGCTGGAGAGAGCAAGTGAGGCCAGACTTACTGGACAGCAAGCAGCTGGGAGGAGAGCCCTGGAAGAGTGTTTGACTGACACTCGGGACAGATGGATTGGGCCACTCCTGCTGTGCTTTTTAGAGGAGCAGGAGTGACCAGGATCATTGATGGCTCACCGCAGAAGGCAGCGGGAGTCTGGGAGGATTGGTAGGTTGAGCCCCAGTATGACCGCCTTGACTGTTGGGGGAACCCGAGTCTTGGTTCGGTGAGTGGGCTGTACGTAGCCAGGCTACCAGACCAGTAGGAGAGTCAGCTGCACCTGCTGATAGGGCGACTCCCCTGTTGCAAGACCCGTATGGGAGAAGCAGGGGAGCTGTAAGTTAAAAGGAGAAGGCACCAGGTTTTTAAAAAGGACTGCTTCCAGGCAGCATTTTTTTAAAATAGAATTATTTGTTGGGATTTTAACCTCCACAGTCGCCTTTTATTTATGGATTATTTATTAACTTTGAGCATAGCGCTATTTATTTGGACACTTAGTTTTGGTTTGTTTTAATAAAATCACTTAAACACTTTACACCTTCCCTTGCTCCATGTGTGATTTGTCCTCATTGCACAGCTCGTCAGGTTACATTCCTGAGGGTCCCAAAACTGGAAGAGGGAGCATGGAGCAGGATGTCCTGAAGTCCTGGGATATACCTGGTTGCTCTCCTCTGCCCAGCTTTAAGTGCTGCTTTGTCTTTCTTGTACTGTGGTGACCAGAACTGCACACAATACTGCAGATGCAGTCTCAGTAGTGCATTATGTAGTCTGACCCACTGAGTTATTTTCAACAGTTTTTATGATATACGAGGTGTGGCAGAAAAGCAATGAGACTGATTTTTTATTTACCAAAGTTTTTATTTTTTTCAAACATCAATGTTATCCCCTTCAAAGTAGTTCCCTTGGGCAACTACACACCAATGGAGACGTTGTTCCCACTGTTGGTAGCAGTGCTGTAAGTCTTCAACCGGTATGGTCTTCAGCATGTCCGTTACACTCTTTTGGATGTTTTCTAAAGTCCTGAAATGACGTCCTTTGAGGACATTTTTCAGTTTAGGAAAAAGGAAAAAGTCACACGGACTGAGGTCAGGTGAATAAGGGGGCTGGGGAACCACAGGAATGCGTTTTTTCGATTGTTCTTCTGCTCAATTGTGAGGTTTTTCGGCACCATTTTGGCACAGACCTTTCGCATGTGCAAATGTTCAGTCAAAATTTGATGAACGGTAAATCTGTTCAAATTTAATTGTTCACTCAACATTCTTAATGTTAAACGACGGTCTGATCTCACAAGAGTGTTCACACGTTCGATGTTTTCATTGGTTTTCGAAGTTGAAGGCCTCCCTGAACGGTGTTCATCTTCAACGTGTTTTCTGCCTTCCAAAAATGATTTGTGCCAGCGAAAAACTTGAGCTCGGGATAAAGAATGTTCCCCATAGGCCTGTTTTAACTTTTCAAACGTCACACTTGCCGATTTTCCAAGCTTAACACAAAATTTAATGGCACAACGTTGCTCCAAATTCCGCTGTTATATTTTGCGTGACGCACAACCAAAAACACAACTTCGCTAATAGCAGTCACAAAAATCACGTAGTTAATGGAAGGAGTTGAAACTCGCACTGAGCTATGGGAGGGTACTGATACACATGCTCTATCAAGGACAACCGCAGCGTTGCCAGATCGCTTGCAATGTTGCCAGTCTCATTACTTTTCTGCCACACCTCGTAATCTAACATTTTATTTACCATTTTTAATTGCTTCTGCACATTACTTGATGATGAAAACATCAATCAACATAAACTCCTAAATCCTTTGCAGAGGTTGCTTCCTGTAGCTCTGTGTCTCCCATCTTGTATTTGAAATGTATGTTCCTTTTGCTTTTGTGTAGCACTTTGCACTTTTCTGACTTTATTTTCCAGGTGTTGTCCCAGGTCCAAAGCATGTTTAAGTCTTTCTCAATTGTTTTTGCTGCCTCCTCATTTTCTGCCAATCATCCATTTTTTGTCATATGTAAATTTTACAATTTTTCTAACTATATCTGAATAAGTGTCATTAATATAAATTGGAAAAAGTAGCAGAGCCAGGGCAGACCCCTGACGGCCTCCACTGATGACCCCATTCTCCTCTTATCTGTACTCCTTGTCTCCTGCTGGTTAACCAACTAGAGATCAAGTTTTGTAGGTTACCTCTAAAACCGACAACTTCAAGTTTTAGAATTAATCTTTGGTGTGGGACAACTATATCAAATAAATTGTACTTTGCTTCCAGCAAAATTTGTTATTCATAAAATGAAGAAAACCCTGTACAGTACTTCCTAATCTGGAAGGATCTCCTTTTATCTGTATTCTTTGTCTCCTTCCCTTTCTTCAAATTATTCAGAATCCTTGCTTCAACTTTAAATAGTTTAATTTGCATAGAAGTCTAGTCAATCAGCTGTAAACTGACTTAAAATAGTTTGTTTTGCTTCTGCATTTCTAAAAGAGGAGCGACTCACTCAGCGATCTTGTGGTTAACAATCCACTAGGCCTGTGGCCCTTCTCATATTCCTTTCTCTTGTTGAAACCCAGTCAGCTTTTATTGCCATTAATTAAGCTGCAAAAGTGATGTTAAGTGTAAACATCAAAAAACAAGCTTTTCTTACAACACATTATTTATTTTTTATGACTGGTTATCTCTCTTCCTCTTTTGATTTTTTTATGCTCAAACATTTTTATTTGCCTGAATTTATTGAGGAACAGTAATATAAATGACTTTTTGCTTTCAATACACATGGGTAATGGAAGCAGCATTGAGTGCCAAGGTGGAAGAACCAACGCTGGACAGGACACCATACAGCAGAGCACAATCAAATGATATATGAATGGATTTGAGTGCAAATCATATAATGAGAGTGAGTTTATCCTAACATATTAACAGCAATGTTTAGAGAAATACCCAGACGGAGTAAAAGTGTGCCTAAAAAATTTTTAGTAGTAGTAGTAACCTGTACCACACTGCTTATGCAACAATGTCTTTGTTTAACTGGAAGAATCCTAATCTACAATCAACTGTGCTTTCCTTAAAAAGTATTCACCCCCTTGGCAGTGCAAAATTTAATGACAGTGGATTTAATCTGGCTTTTTGACAATAGCAAAAGACTCTTTAATATCAATGTAAAAGCTGATTATTTCAAAGTCATTTACATTTATTACAAACATAAAACCTCTTGGTGACTGCAGGAAACTGTGATATCCTACCTCAGATATGGAGGTCACGTATCTTATAGGCCTACCTCTTTAAAGGCTACCCAGACCTGCGATGTGCCAAGGATACTCAAACCTGGTGGTGGTGTAACATTAGAGGACTGCCCTGTTAGTGAAACATTGCAGCTGAACTGAGGGGCACAAACACAGACTGGAAATCAGAGAGAGTGAGAAAGAGAAAGAGGGACAGATGTTCAGAAGGCAGAATGTTTGACGGTAAAAGGGAAAGCCACCTCATTAGACAAGTGTTGCAAAGTTCTGTGATGAGAAACAAAATGGCTGCAGGATTTGTTTTGCTATACAGTCGTTACATTTGCTATTGTGTTTCTTCATTGATTATTGTTGTTTTTGGTGCTTAAATAAATACATCATTTTGATTATTTGAGACGCTGTTAGCACTACGTGAAAACACAAGACGGGAAGTACGCCTGTTATAGATTACAAAGTCATGTTTGCACATTCCCATAAGTAGATCACTGAATATTAAAGATAAAAAGTATTAGGGGTCACCTAGGCCTGTCAGTGTTGTACTAGTGGTTTGCATGTTTGTATGTAACACACTCCTCTCAGGACTACCCAAAAAAGACATAAATCGATTACAACTCGTGCAGAATGCAGCTGCTAGAATCTTAACTAGGAAAAGAAAATCCAAACACATCTCTCCAGTTTTGATGTCACTAAATTGGTTACCTGTGTCATTTAGAATTTATATTAAAATACTGCTTATGGTTTACAAAGCCTTAAATAATCTCGCTTCATCTTATATTTCAGAATGTCTTACACTTTACACTCCAAATCATAACCTTAGATCTTCAAATGAGGGTCTGCTTATTATTCTGAGAGCTAAACGTAAAAGAAGTGGTGAGGCAGCCTTCTGCTGTTATGCACCTAAAATATGGAATAGCTGACCAAAAGAAATTCACTAGGTTAATACGGTGGAGCATTTTAAAAACTCCTAAGAATGCAATACTTTAACATGGCTTTCTCATAGCTTCTGATACTCTTTATACACATTTAATTATCATTATCATTTATGGTGGCTCCGAAATCCATACAAAACCTCTACTTTCTCTGCTGTTCTTATTCCGGTTTTCTGTGATGCTGATCTGCGCCACCACCACCTGATCAAAGCACCGCGATATCCCTACCTTGATGGACTAAAGGCCAGAAGTCCACATGACCATCATTATCAAGTTCTTCCATGTGAAGCCTGAATACCATGAGGACTGATTGTGAGGTCATTGATGTTAGGTAGAATGCCTAGAGGTGGTCTCATGGCCTTGGAACCCCTGCAATTTTTTTCTTTTTTTTGCTAACATTACCTTGACCCAAGAGGCAAGTCAAGTCACCACCTGGTCAAAGGAAAGATCACATTTTGACTACCTATCACATTCTAACCCTCTGTCTTCTAAATTCTATCAATGTTTTCTTGTGCTTAATGGGCATAAATAATCTCCTAATGGACATTATTACCTTTCCACCCTTATCTTATGACCTAAGATATAGATGAGCATGGGAAAGGCTCTATATAGATAAAATGTATTATTATTATTATTATTATTATTATTATTATTATTATTATTATTATTA
>JANRMT010062807.1:32210678-32226896 GCA_026402145.1 Polypterus bichir lapradei
TATTATTATTATTATTATTATTATTATTATTATTATTATTATTATTAAGATATAGTTGGCCATCTGGCCATAGGAGTATCCATCTCTAATTTACTTGGCTCATTACTAAACCTCACTTTTGTTAACATTGGTGGCCTTCCAGATTACTTTAGAGAAAAGGTATGGGCATTAGCCTTTAATATTTAACTATAACATTGCCTGAGGCTATCTATTACATTCTTTACATGCTGAAGCAACCCATTGCAATATATGATACAATCCAATTAAGGCTTCCATTACTCATAGTTTTAATTTCTATAGTGGGAACAGGTCCCTCATTATTTCATTGACTATTAAGCAGGTCTGAAGAAGGTCTGGAGTCTGGAGGTTGTCACTCTGAACTCTTAATATGAGGTCCAAAGAGTTGTCCAGGCAAGTTAAAATAGGCCATCTTTAGGCGGAGATGGCAATACAAACACAACTGAGAGATAGCAGAAACACCAGGAGTGGTCAAATCAATCATTTTGTACATTCATAAGGAAAAGGAACACACTGGTGAGCTCAGCAACACCAGAAGGCCTGGTCAACCAAGAAAGACAACTGTGCTAGATGATTGGAGAATTCTTTCCTTTGTGAAGAAAACACAATTCACAACACTTAGCCAAACCAAAAACACTCTCTGGGAGATAGGCCTATCATTGCCAAAATCTACAATCAAGAGAAGACTTCACAAAAGTAAATATAGAGGCTTTACCACAAGGTGCAAACCACTGGTAATCCTCAAGCATAAGAAAGGACAGATTAGACTTTGCCAGAAAATGTTTAAAAAACCAGTCCAGATGTGGAACAATTTTCTTTAGACAAATTAGCTTAAGATCAATATGTGCCAGAATGATGGATAGAAAAGAGTATGGAGAAGAGAAGGGATGACTCCTGATCTGTAGCATACCACATCATCTGTGAAACTTGGTGGAGGCCATGTTATGGCATGGGGATGCCTGACTGCCAATGGAAGTGGGTCACTGGTGTTTACTGATGATATGACTACTGACAAAAGTTGAAGGATGAATTCTGAAGTGTGCAGGGCGCTATACAGTCTTCTCAGATTCAGACAAATGCTTCAACACGACACTTCATAGTACAGATGGACAATGATACAAAACATACAGTGACAGCAAACCAAGTGCTTTTCAAGGCAAACTAGTGAAACATTCTTCAGTGGCCAAATCAATCAACTGACCTCAACCAAATTGGACATGGATTTCACTTACTAAAGACAAAATTGATGGCAGAAAGTCCAATGGACAAGCAGCATGTGAAGACAGCAGCTGTAGGGTAGAAAACCATCACTCGGAGATGGTCATGGGTTCCAGACTTCAGGTAGTCATTGACTATAAAGGATTTTCAACCAAGTATTGAAAATAATCATTATATTCATGATTATGCTAGATTGCACAAATACTTTTAAGCCCCTGAAAAAAGGGGGCTGTCTTTTCTAAATGGCTTATACATTTTTTCCATTTTACACCTTAAATTAAAACTGCAAGTCTACACTTCTTCAATCACATTTTGATTGCTTCATTTCAAACTCATTGAGGTGGTGTACAGAGCTAAAATTGTGAAAATTGTATCACAGTTCAAATACTTACGGAACTAACTGTACACACTCGATCAACTCAGCACGATACCGCTCACCTGACTGATTGTCCAGACTGTAGGCACATGATATCTAACACCATATTTGATAACTACACCCTACTCTTGTGCTATTGACCGATTGTGGGAATTTTTGTGTTCCCCCTCATATGTGACACCTAAAGCACCATGCACCTGCATAATTATAAAGATGTAAGAATTACTTAGCACAGTCCATTAATAAGAAAAAGAAAAAATGAGGCTGAACAGCAAAAAACCCAAGGTTGCAGATGAAGACACAAAGATTTTTATTCTGTATAAATCGTCTTGATTACAAACCTTTGGTTGGTCTCGTCCGTTGCGAGAGATGGACGTCTGAAGTGAAGCTCCGCTAGCAGTGGTGTTATTTTTCATATTATTTGCTTATTATCCTGAGATATCCTGTGTTTATTCAACCCGAGAGGGACTGCTACAGTATATGTAAGCACATATAGACATGGCCAACAAGAAGGGGGGTTCGAAAGAATCGAAAACTAAAGCTACACCCAAGCTGCGATCAGCAAGCCCCAGTTCTAGATACGGCCTTTCAGAGACAGACCTGGATCAGATGGGCGAAAGCACAGACTCCTCGGGACCACGGTCCGTTATATCGTTGCCGGCTGAAAGCGAAAAGGGAAGCGAAGGTGCGATCGTGAGTGCAGATCTGGATAGCTCGTCGATTGGAGAAGATCACATGAAACTGGAAAGGGCCTTGAAGTCTGCGGCATCAATTACGCAATTACGCGAGCCTGGAGCAGCGGGGACACCGGCTACAGCAAAGTCTGCTGCTTCATCTACGGTACAAGAAAGCACAATTGAACTATCTGAATTGAAGATGTTGCTCACTGAGCTCACGCAAGATATAAAGAAAAGCGAGAAGGCTAATGAGAAAGCAAGGGCAAAGGCACACGAGAGACTGAAACAGGAATTGAAACAGGAGATGAAACAGGCCAATGAATGGCTGCAACAGGAATTCCAACAGGCAAATGAAAGGCTGCGACAGGAATTCCAACAGGCAAATGAAAGGCTGTGTCAAGAGGTGCAACTTGAGCTTCAACAGATGCTGGGTAAAATTGAAGAGCGCATTCAGGAAAACTCGGTTAAACTGAGGACGCTTACTGATCAATTGGAGCATCTCAAGGAGACATTCACACATCAGATTGAAATGGTCAAACATTCAGCTGCCAGTGCCGAAGAAAGAGCAATAAATGTCAGTTCCGAATGCAAAAAACGGAGAAAAACTTGGAGACAGACTGGCTGCTTTAGAAGATGGGAGTAGAAGGTATAATGTCAGAATTGAAGGTCTGCCGGAGAATCGAGAAAGTTCAAACCCTGTGAAATTCGCAGCTGAACTTTTTTCTAAAATAATCGGGGACGACTTTAAAGCAGAATCTGAGATAGCAGCGGCTTACCGCGTACGCAGATCAAACACCGTCAGACCCCGACCAAGATCTTTTATAGTTCGTTTTGAACGATTATCATTTAAGCTAGAGGTGATGGCACTCCTCAGAAACAAGAAAGATATTATATATGAAAATAACCACATTCTTATCTTCCCTGACTTCTCTCCAGCAACAGCTACTAAACGCGCAGCCTTCTATAATATTAAACAGCGGCTACGGCAAGCCAGTGTCAAATACCGCCTCCTGTATCCGGCAAAACTGAAAGTGGAATGGCAGGGACAATTCTATGTCTTCGCTAGCAAGGATGAAGCAAAAAAGAATTAAGAAAGCTGATCCCGGGACTATTCTGATACATAATAGTGAGTCATGGCGGTTAAAATGATAAAGCAAAGATTAATAATCTCTTGTCTGATCTATTCGTTTTAAAATACCGGTTTTTATCAGCCTATATTCTCATTATTACTTAGTATTACTAGGGCGCTATCTGTTTATGTTTTATTGTGCTTAATTATTATTATTATTTTTTTCTTTTTTTCTTTTCTATTATTTCATCTCTACCCTAAACGAGACTGTTCAATATCATACCCTAGGTTTACTGTTATTGCTATTACTGCATTAAGACTGGTTATGCTTCTTCTGGACACATTTTTAATACCATCCCCCAGGTTTATTATCTGGGTGTATCATCTTACTGCACTAAAATTGCTGAAGACTATATATATATATTTTAAGTGCAAAACTCCTTTTTTTTTTTTTAGAGATATCTCTATCTTTTAACCCTAAAGCGCCGCTGCATTGGAGCTTGTTTTGCTTTGGACGTACTCTGTCTCTGGGTATGTCAGAGGACTGGGACTGTGTGAAGTGGGTTTTAGCCTCACTTGGGGAGGCAAAAAGGGAGGGTGGGGGGTTAAGGGGGGGAGAGAAAGAGAGCAGGCCTGATCTATACCTAATCTATCCTCTCAGTCTTTTATAATTATAATAAGACTATAAAATGACATCAAAAACTCAGAATCAGTGTCTCCATGATGGGACAGTGAACTTCGTAAGCTGGAATGTTAAAGGCCTGAATCACGAATTAAAGAGAAAGAAAGTACTCTCTCACCTAACAGGTCTAAATGCTAAAATAGTATTTTTACAGGAAACTCACTTAATAAGCAAGGATCAGTTCCGGCTGCAAAAAGACTGGACTGGCCAAATGTTCCATTCTAGCTTTACGAAGAAAACTAGAGGTGTGGGAATTCTCATACATAGAACTGTTCCATTTGTAGCATCAGATGTAGTATTGGATCCTGAAGGGAGATATGTAATGGTCATGGGAGACTTATCTAACTGTAAAATGATCTTGATAAATGTTTATGCACCTA
Organism: Polypterus bichir lapradei; assembly: GCA_026402145.1. Taxonomy (NCBI): domain Eukaryota; kingdom Metazoa; phylum Chordata; class Cladistia; order Polypteriformes; family Polypteridae; genus Polypterus; species Polypterus bichir. The sequence goes on from JANRMT010062807.1 coordinate 32,215,099, forward strand.
ATGTTGATGATAAGGAATTTATATAAAATTTACTTGCATCCATTCCCAATCTAAACACTCATAAAGTTATAATGGCTGGGGACTTTAATTGTGTTCTAAATCCACTTTTAGATAGGACTTCCTCCACAGGGGGAACGGCATCTAATACTGCAAAAATAATTACAAAGTTTATAACTGACCACAACTTATCAGACCCCTGGAGGTTTTTAAACCTAAATTCAAGAACATATTCTTTCTACTCACCAGTACATCATTGTTACTCAAGGATCGATTACTTCTTTATAGACAATAACTTCTTGCCTAAGATTAAATCTTGCAAATACGATGCTATTGTTATTTCTGACCATGCACCTATGATCTTGGAGCTAAAATTACTAAGCCCCATGCACTCACCCCGCAGATGGCGCCTCAACCCGCTTCTATTAGCTGATGAGAATTGCACTGAATTTATATCCAAACAAATCAAATTCTTTCTAGAGACAAATACATCCCCCGAGATCTCTGCAGGAATACTCTGGGAAACTCTTAAGGCCTTCTTAAGAGGACAGATTATCTCATATCTTTCCCACAGAAATAAATCCGAGGCCAAGAAAATAGCAGAGATAAAAAGCGAAATTACTAAAATAGATGAAGAACATGCCAGACTACCAAGCGAGACTCTACATAGGAGAAGGCAGGCCCTACATTCGGAATTAAACCTCTTGACAACTAAAGAAACTGAACAACTAATTTACAAATCCAGACATCATTACTATGAACATGGGGAGAAAGCTAATAAGCTTTTAGCTCAACAAATTCACAAGCAAGAAGTGCGCAACGCAATCTCGGTAATCACTAGCACGAACAGAGATAAAATCGTCGAACACCAAAATATAATGCACACATTCAGAGACTACTATAAATCCCTATATACTACTGAGTTTAAGGAAGACAATACACAATCTAATGCATTTCTGGATACATTACAGATACCACAAATAGACGCTTTTAGTGCGGAGGAATTTGATAAACCTCTGACGTTATCAGAATTACTAGATGCTATAAAATCACTCCAAGGCGGGAAAGCAGCAGGCCCTGATGGTTACCCTGCAGAATTTTACAAGAAATTCTCCGCTCAGCTAGCTCCCCTCTTATTAGCAACATTTACAGAAGCCAGAGATAACCAATCTCTTCCACAAACCTTTCGCCAAGCACTAATCACTGTCTTTCCAAAACAAAATAAGGACTTATTACAATGTGCATCATACAGACCAATTTCACTTCTGAATAATGACGTTAAAATACTCTCTAAAATCTTAGCCAGAAGGATGGAGAAAGTGCTCCCCTCGGTAATATCACAAGACCAAACTGGATTTATTAGGGGCCGGCACTTATCTTCCAATCTTCGATGCCTGTTTAATGTAATATACTCACCAAATAAATCAAACACCCCAGAAATATTATTATCATTGGATGCAGAAAAAGCATTCGACATGATTGAATGGAAAAACCTTTTAACTATATTTGAGAAGTTTGGGTTTGGCCCAAACATCTGTGCATGGATTAAATTACTGTATACTAACTCAGAAGCTTCAGTTTGCATCAACAACATTTGCTCAGACTACTTTAAACTAGAACGTGGCACTAGACAAGGATGCCCCTTGTCACCGCTGCTGTTTGCGATTGCCATTGAACCACTGGCAATACATTGTCGAAATACTGATCAGATAAAGGGGATTAGCAGAGAAGGACTGGAACAGAAAATCTCATTATATGCAGATGACATGGTACTGTATATATCAGACCCAGAAAATTCTGTACCTGCAGTTTTAGCAGCACTCACAGAATTTCAAAAGATCTCTGGTCTCAGAATTAATCTGAATAAAAGTGTACTCTTTCCAGTGAACTCTCAAGCATATACAGTAATATTAGTTTAGATACCCTACCTTTTATCATGGCAGAACAGTTTAAATACCTAGGGGTAAACATCACAAGTAAACATAAAGCTCTATATCAACAAAATTTCGCCGTTTGCATGGAAAAAATTAAACAAGACTTGCATAGATGGTCAACCCTTCATCTCACACTAGCTGGAAGAATTAATATTAATAGAATTAATATTCTTCCTAAACTCCTATTTTTATTTCAAAACATCCCAATATATATTAATAAATAATTTTTTATGCAATTAGATTCGACAATAACCTCATTTATTTGGAATTCAAAACATCCACGCATCAAAAGAGCGACCTTACAAAGACAAAAGGCAGAAGGCGGCATGGCTCTACCTAACTTCCAGTTTTATTACTGGGCAGCAAATATACAGGCGATAAGAACCTGGACACAAATAGAAGAACATACACAGGCTTGGTCCGCAATAGAAGTAAAATCCTGCAGTACTTCTTTGTATTCCTTGCTCTGTGCTCCAATAAACACACGTTATCGGCAATACACTAATAACCCAATTGTGCTCCACTCACTTAGAATCTGGAACCAATGTAGAAAGCATTTTAAGACGGAGAAGCTTCTATCTGTGGCACCCCTGCAAGAGAACCACCTCTTTCAACCTTCACAAACATATGCAGTTTTTAATATTTGGAAAAAATTTGGAATTAACTTGCTTAGAGATCTTTATATAGACAACGTCTTTGCATCCTATGAGCAATTACAATCCAAACTTAACATTCCAGCTACACATTTCTTTCACTATCTTCAAATCAGAAACTTTGTTAAACAAAACCTTCCAGATTTTCCTCATCTTGCACCCTCATCCATGCTGGAAAAAATATTGCTCAATCTCAAGGACTTAGACTCCATCTCTACAATATATAAAATCATTTTACAATCCCTCCCTTTCAAAGATCCAAGAAGACACTGGGAAAAAGATCTCTCAATTAATATATCAGAAAAGGAGTGGAAAGTAGCAATGCAGAGAATTCACTCGAGCTCCATATGCGCAAAGCTTACAATCATACAACTCAAAATTATATACCGAGCACATCTGTCTCGACTAAAACTCTCCAAAATGTTTCCAGGGCATGATCCAACCTGCGGACGTTGCAACCAAGTCCCAGCCTCACTAGGTCACATGTTCTGGTCCTGCACCAAATTAACATTATTTTGGACAAACATTTTTAATTACCTTTCAGACAGCCTTGGACTCACAATCCCTCCAAACCCATTAACAGCTGTGTTTGGTGTTCTTCCAGATGGGTTTAAAGCAGAGAAAGACAAACAAATTGTGATTGCATTCACTACACTTTTGGCACGTAGACTTATTCTCATAAACTGGAAGAACCCAAACTCTCCTCTTTTAAGTCAGTGGGAAACCGATGTTTTATACTATTTGAAGTTGGAAAAAATCAAATACTCAGTTAGAGGATCCGTACAGACTTTTTTCAAAACATGGCAGGATCTAATCAGTAATATTTTAAAATAAGTTCATAAGGCACAGAGAATCTATTAATTTAGGTATGTTTACAAGCCTTAAATTTAACGCCGTTTGGCTTGCTCTCTCTCTCGGGGTGGGGATCGATCTGTTCTAAATTTTTCTCTTTGTAAAAACTTGATTGCTTTGTATGGATTGTAATAAAATTAATAAAAAAATAATAATAAAAAAAAAAAAAAAGGAATTGATTACAAACCTTTCAGATTCCTCTCTGCTACACTGATATTTCCTGTAGCCACCCACACATTTCTGACATCGTCATATTAGGAAAGACTGAGTTCCTCTTCTAGAGCGGTGTAGTAATATCAGTTACAAGATTTACAATCAGTACACATTCAGCTTAACTTCCTGACAGGTTCTCTGCATGAATGCTCATGTTATTCTATATTACCCGTTTCATATCAGCTAACTCTGATAATGGCATTCTTTAAATAAATATCCATGAAATGTGCTTTTTTTAATTGTAATAAATGTTATGAAAAAAAAGAGTTCTACACAATCACTGTGCTGAAATAATTATTTCACATGTTGCTTCACAAATTGGACCGCACTGAAGTGAAATGTGCCAGTGTGCAAAGCCATCTTGTTGTGTATAATCTGCACATACATTGCAATAAACTGGAGAAAGCAATCCAGTCCAATGCATAAATTAACAAAAATAATAAGATAGATAGATAGATAGATAGATAGATAGATAGATAGATAGATAGATAGATAGATAGATAGATAGATAGATAGATAGATAGATATGTGAGGACACTATATAATAGACAAATATGCTATTGTGCTTTGTTGATCCTTGAATCGAACATAATTTGCTTCAGCAGCAACAATGTTGGTTTTGACTTTGCTGAGGATGCTGTGATCTTCGCGGAGACAATGGAGGCTCTGATCGGGGATCTCGAGAGACTGAGTCAGGAGTCTGAGTGTCTGGGCTTGTGAGTATCCTGATAAAAAACAACATCAGGTCTTTAATGACCTCTTAGGTGCAGCCATCAGCAGTGTGTCTGTCAGCAGGGAGACTGTTGACCTTGTCGACAGGTTTACTTACCTTGGCAGTGACATTCATGTCTCTGGTGACTCTTCCTGTGGCGATGGATTGTCAGTAGATGGATTGGGTGAGCATGGGGGGTCATGAGGTCGCTGGAAAGGGGTGTGTGGCTCTCCTGATATCTATGCAAAAAGATGAAGGTCCAAGTCTTTAGAGTCCTGGTGCTTCCTGTCTTGCTATATGGTTATGAGACATGGACACAATCCAGTGACCTGAGACGTAGACTGGACTCCTTTGGTACTGTGTCTCTCCGGAAAATCATTGGGTACCATTGGTTTGACTTTGGGTCGAATGAGCGGTTGTTCATGGAGACCAGAATGAGGCACATTACCTGCATTGTGAGGGAGCGTCAGTTACGGCACTACGGCCATGTGGCCGAGGGTGAGCAGCTCGTAAGATCCTCGTTATTGTGGACCGTAGTGGCTGGATCAGGCCAAGGGGTCGCCTATGTAACACCTGGCTGCAGCAGATAGAGGGTTATTTCTGGAGGGTGGGACTGGACCACGTGTTTGCCTGGAGGATTGCCAACTGGGATCCCGAGTTATTTCATCATGTAGTGGGTGCGGCAACCACTGTACCAGTGCATGCTCCCCAACTTGACTTGACTTGAGTGGAACAGCTAATGCAATCTTGGAGAAGCATGGAGAAAAACCGAAAGGCTTGCAGAGGTGTTTATTGGTTTGGAGAAGGCTTATGATAGAGTATCATGTCAAGAGGTCTTGATGTGCATGAGAGAGAAAGAAGGACCAGAGAAGTATATGACGATTGTCCAGGATATGTATGAATGAGTGAGGACTCGGGTTTAGCACAGTGTTGGAGTCACAGGTAACATCCAAGATAGAGTAGATCTGCACCAGGGATCTTCTTTAAGTCTTTTATTCCTTATTCTGGTTGTTGTTTGAGTCATGAGATAAAAGACCAGTCCCCCGGTGCAGACGTTTTGCTGATAACATTGTTTTGTGTAGCGCCAAAGAGGAAGTTGGAAGAATCGAGAAGAGGTTTGGAAGGTTTTTATAAATAAACTTGATAGCTTGGGCTTAATTATCAAGTCAGAAATAAAAAAAACATTTTTTTTAATAGATTCAGAATTAAATTTAAAAATGTAATGCATTTAAGAGCTATTGCAAAAGTCTGATCTATATATTGACATCTCAGGATGCAAAACATTCATTTGTGCTTTTGCATTTAGCCAGCTAGATTACTGTAATGCACTTCTGTCAGGATTACCTAAAATAGACATCAATAAACTTCATTAGGTTCAAAATGCAGCAACAAAAATCTCAGCCAAGAAAAACAAAACTGAGCCTATTTCACCAGCTATGAATGGCTTCTGGTATCCTTTAGGATTGATTTTAAAAAATTGTTAAATGCATATAAGACAGTGAACAGTCTCAGTCCTGCCTAGAATTTGAATTGTCTCTCACTCCAACTCACAATCTAAATCTGTTCTGGCCAAGTATACTGAAAACCAGGAATTCCATAACTACAAGCACTAAACTGTGGAATGCCCTGCTGAGAGAGACCAACCATGCTGTCTCTGTGGAAATGTTTTAAAAAAATTCTATAGACCCATTTTTTTAATTTGGCCTTTGCTTAAACTATCATACACGCATGTTTTATTTTAGTTTCATTTAATCAGTGACTAATCTGTTTTCCTTTTTCTGGTCCTCTACATGCCTGTACTCCCAGTCCTACTTGGGTCCCAATTGAGGTGGTTTGTCGTGCATTGGGATGGCAAAACATCCCAGTGCAGAAGTAGACTAAGGCTGTACATGTCTGCATAATTAGACTGGATGGACTTAATCTTTAATTTTAAAAGAAGATGATCCGCTGTGGCAACCCCTAATGGGAGCAGCTGAAATAAGAGGAAGACATTCTTGTTGCATTGTTCTTTTATTATTACTCTAATGTTATTTACTGTTAGAGCTATTCTAATTACTAATTAAACTAACAAATTCAGAGCCTAAATTATTGCTTTGTTTTCTAGATGTTGTCATCTTATATTGAGATGTTTAACTATCATGGTCATCTATTATTGAGACTAAGACTACTTCAGTCCTGTCTGTACTTTCAAAATATAATACAGTGTATACCTAGATTAGTGTTTTATGTCTAATATAGACTCTTATTTGACACTCATCACACATCCAACCTACGCTTTTAAAATTACTGGCTCTTTATTGGGTTGTGTGGTTCCTCATACAGCAAGAGTAGTGTTTGGGGGTGGCAAATGGGGTGACCGCCTCAGGCCCCGTATCTAAGGGGGCCCCGATTTTGAAGTCCAAGTGTCTCGTTCGAGCAGATTTGTCAAGTCATATTCTCCAGTAATATTTTGATAAAGTCTGCAATGAGAAAATCAGGTGTATGTTAACATTATTTTTTATTAAATTTGTGCGCAAGTTCATACAGCAAAACATACCGGTAACAGCGTTTGATATAATCATCCTGCATGGGGTTGGTGAGCCCTAGGCCCCTCATACCTCTAAGGCCACCTCTGTCATACAGCCACTGCTTGGCAAAATACCATTTCTTTCTGCAAATGTTTTTTGCATATATTGTAACGTTGGTTCTTTGTGCTTTGAAAACTTACTAATATGTAGAAAAAAAATGAAATTTTTAATGTATTGTGCTCTACACAGCAGGATACTAACAAATTAAGAAAATCTGGATTTAGCCTGTGTTATTGTCCTTTTAAAATCAGGAACTTGTATTCACCACCTCATCCCATAAATTAATCACATTTGCTCTTGACATAATGACCAACATGCCATTTGCCTAAATTGTGGTTATGTGAAGTCCATTCTTTTTGTCCCAAGCCTCAGAAACTTTTCCTATTGGAATCTTTTAATGCCTCATATATTCAGGAATACTACATAAACACATAAACACATACATACTGTATATTCTCAAACCCACTTACAGTAGTCCAATTCAGAGCCTATCTTGGCAATATCCAGTGCAAGGTAAGACCCAAACCTGGACCGAGTGCCAATTCATCACAAAGCCAATTCATGCACCCAACCACATATCAAGACTGTACTGTCAGGAAAATGAACTACACAAAAACAATGAATACTTAAAACCAGGAAATTATTCACTTTAACAATACCAAAAAAAGGTTTTTACTGAAATGTCAAAACAAGAAAATGAGCATCAAAAACCAGACATTAAGCAAGAGCAAAGTCAAAAAGGGAAAGCAGAAGATTCAATACCAGAATAGACAAAATAGGCATTCACAAAAAAAGGCTTTGACTTTCAGAATTTATCCAAATCATGGATTGTGAGCAGAGTTACACCGCTGTTTAACCTCCCGTTAGCTAATCTCACGACGAACAGAACCGCGGACCCCAAGAATCAAGAGACATGTCTTAGCCATCTGTGAAATAGTAGTGCCCATAAACAAACAAAAAAAGATGTTATGGGACAATAAATAAGCATAAAATTTAAAGAGTAAACTTTTCCACTAATGAGAAAAAAATACTGAACAAAAAAGCGAATAAATGAATATTGCCTTGTATAAAGAAAGGTATATTCATATTAATTTATTCTCTTTTACAATATGGCTTTTGTTCAGTATTTTTTTTTTTAAAGAAAGCTGGGCACCCCTCTGGAGCCAGGCCTGGAGGTGGGGCTCGATGGCGAGCGCCTGGTGGCCAGGCCTGCACCCATGGGGCTCGGCCCGGCACAGCCCGAAAAGGCAACGTGGGTCCCCATTCCCATGGGCTCACCACCTATGGGAGGGGCCAAGGAGGTTGGGTGCAGTGTGAGTTGGTTGGTGCCCAAAGGCGGGGACCTTGGCAGTCCGATCCTCGGCTACAGAAGCTGGCTGTTGGGACGTGGAATGTCACCTTTATGACTGGGAAGGAGCCTGAGCTGGTGCGTGAGGTTAAGTGGTTCCGGCTAGATATAGTCGGGCTCACCTCAATGCACAGCGTGGACCCTGGAACCAATCTCCTTGAGAGGGGCTGGACTCTCTACCACTTTGGAGTTGCCCCCGGTGAGAGGCGCCGAGCGGGTGTGGGCATACTTATTGCTCCCCTACTTGGAGCCTGTTCATTGGGGTTTATCTCGGTGGACGAGAGGGTAGCCTCCCTCCGCCTTCGGGTGTGGGGACGGGTCCTAACTGTTGTTTGTGCATATGCACCGAACAGCAGTTTGGAGTACCCACCCTTTTTGGAGTCCCTGGAGGGGGTGCTAGAGGACATGCTTTCTGGGGACTCCCTCGTACTACTGGGAGACTTTAATGCTCATGTGGGCAATGACAGTGAGACCTGGAAGGGCGTGATTGGGAGGAATGGCCCCACCGATCTGAACCCGAGCGTTGTTTTGTTATTGGACTTCTCTGCTCGTCACGGATTGTCCATAATGAACACCATGTTCAAGCATAGGGGTGTTCATATGTGCACCTGGCACCAGGACACCCTAGGCCTCAGTTCGATGATCGACTTTGTGGTCGTGTCATCGGACCTGTGGCCACATGTCTTGGACACTCGGGTGAAGAGAGGGGTGGAGCTGTCAACTGATCACCACCTGGTGGTGACTAGGCTTTGATGGTGGGGGAGGATGCCGGTCAGGCCTGGTAGGCCCAAATGTGTTGTGAGGGTCTGCTGGGAACATCTGGCAGAGTCCCCTGTCAGAAGTAGCTTCAACTCCCACCTCCGGCACAACTTCGACCACATCCCGAGGGAGGTGGGGGACATTCAGTCCGAATGGGCCATGTTCCGTGCCTCTATTGTTGAGACGGCTGACCGGAGCTGTGGCCGTAAGGTGGTCGGTGCCTGACGTGGCGGCAATCCCCAAACCCGTTGGTGGACACCGACGGTGAGGGATGCCATCAAGCTAAAGAAGGAATCCTATAGGACCCTTTTGTCAGGCATAGGTACCGGCAGGCCAAGCGGAATGCGGCTTCGGTGGTTGCTTAGGCAAAAACTTGGGTGTGGGAGGAGTTTGGGGAGGCCATGGAGAATGACTTTCAGATGGCTTTAAGGAGATTCTGGTCCACCATCCGGCATCTCAGGAGGGGGAAGCAGTGCAGTGTCAACTCTGTATATGGTGGGGATGGTGCGCTGCTGACCTCAACTTAGTACATTGTGAGTCGGTGGGGGGAGTACTTCGAAGACCTCCTCAATCCCACTAACATGCCTTCCAATGAGGAAGCAGAGCCTGGGAACTCAGAGGTGGGCCCCCCATCTCTGGGACTAAGGTCACTGAGGTGGTCAAAAAACTTGGTGGCAGGACCCCGGGGGTGGATGAGATACGTCCGGAGTTCCTCAAGGTTCTGGATATTGTAGGACTGTCCTGGTTGACACACCTCTGCAAGGTGTGTCGCATGGACATCTGGGACAGTGCGTCTGAATTAGCAGACCGGGGTAATGGTCCCCCTCTTTAAGAAGGGGGACCGGAGGGTGTGTTTCAACTACAGAGGGATCACACTCCTCAGCCTACCTGGAAAAGTCTATTCAGGGGCCCTGGTTGAACCTCAGATTCAGGAGGAACAGTGTGGTTCTGCTCTACACCCTTAGCAGGGTCGTGGAGGGTGCATGGGAGTTTGCCTAACCAGTCTACATGTGTTTTGTGGACTTGGAAAATGCGTTCGACCATGCCCCTCGGGGAATCCTGTGGGGGGCGCTCCAGGAGTATGGGGTACTGGACCCCCTGATAAGGGCTGTTCGGTCCCTGTACAACCGGTGTCAGAGCTTGGTCCGCATTGCCAGCCATAAGTCGAACCCGTTTCCAGTGAGATTTGGACTCCGCCAGGGCTGCCCTTTGTCACCGATTCTGTTCATAACTTTTATGGACAGAATTTCTAGGTGAAGCCAGGGCATTGAGGGGGTCCAGTTTGGTGGACTCAGGATTGGGTCACTGCTTTTTGCAGATCATGTTGTACTGTTTGCTTCATCAGGCCGTGATCTTCAGCTCTCTCTGGATCAGTTTGCAGCTGAATGTGAAGTGGCTGGGATGGGAATCAGCATCTCCAAATCCGAGACCATGGTCCTCAGCCAGAAAAGGGTGGAGTTCCCTCTCAGGGTTGGGAGCGAGATCTTGTCCCAAGTGGAGGAGTTCAAGTATCTTGGGGTCTTGTTCACGAGTGAGGGAAGAATAGAGTGTGAGAGCGACAGGCGGATTGGTGCAGCGTGCACAGTGATGCTGGCTCTGCATCGATCTGTCATGGTGGAAAAGGAGCTGAGCCGTAAGGCAAAGCTCTCAATTTACCAGTCGATCTACGTTCCTACCCTCACCTATGGTCATGAGCTATGGGTAGTGACCGAAAGAACGAGATAGCGAATACAAGCAGCTGAAATGAAAAAAAAGGGTGTCTGGGCTTTCCCTTAAAGATAGGGTGAGAAGCTCAGTCATCTGGGAGGGGCTCAGCGTAGAGCCGCTGCTCCTCCGCATTGAGAGGAGTCAGATGAGGTGGCTCAGGCATCTGATCAGAATGCCTCCTGGACGCCTCCCTGGTGAGGTGTTCCGGGCACATCTAACCAGGAGGAGGCCCCGGGGAAGACCCAGGGCACGCTAGAGGGACTACGTCTCCCGGATGGCCTGGGAACACCTTGGGATTCCCCCAGAAGAGCTAGAAGAAGTGACAGAGGAGAGGGAAGTCTGGGCATCTCTGCTCAAGCTGCTGCAACCCGATCTCGGATAAGCGGAAGAGGATGGATGGATGGATAAAGAAAGGTCATTGCAAAATCAAGAAAATAATTTTCTAAGTTGACCCATACAATTTCAGATTAACAAAATATACACAGGGATATGAGAGAAAGACAAGAGTACCTGTATGTGTGTATACAGTATATACATATACATGTATATATATTTATATTTATTTATATATATATATATATATATACACATTTATATATATACATTTATATATATTTATATATATATACTGTATTTACTCATGTACCACGTGCCCTCATGTAAGACGCACGCCCGAATTTTTACAAAGAAAATCTCGAAAAAAGTTTTGCCCCGTGTACGACGTGCGTTGTGATTATATAGGAAGCATTTAGAGAGAGAGAGAGTGCAGTCGAGCGAGAGCACGAGCAAGCGAGCGAGAGGGTGAGCATGAGAGAGGGAGCGCGAGTGCGCAAACAAGCGAGCGAGAGAGAGAGCGAGCCCAAGCAGAAGAAGTAAACATTGCAGAGTTTCATTTCCTCGTGTGTGATGCACACCTGATTTTCTAATGCTAATTTTCGGGAAAAAATGTGCGTGTGGTACACGCGTAAATACGATATGTATATATATATATATATATATATATATATATTGTCAGGGATGCCAGGGGCCATGACCCGGCCGGGACGCCTTGAGGGA
>JANRMT010062807.1:32226906-32317450 GCA_026402145.1 Polypterus bichir lapradei
GTGTTCAACCAACATGTCCGCCTGTCTGTGTCCGGGCGGGGTTCACAATATATATACAGGTGGTCCCAAGGTTACGGACATCCAACCTACGACATACGAACGAGGCCGCAGCTGCAACACATGCACCTCAGTAACTGCCGCACCATCATCTTCGGCCTGGGGACGCTGTAAGCGGTGGCTGGACGGAGGCTGGAGGGGGGCGATTTCGCTGCTCGTGCAGTGTAGTGTCCCTCGGCGCCTCCCACCGTCAAGCGGTTTCACTGCCCGCCCCCCACACACGGCTGCCCCATTCGTTCTAGGTGGGCGGCTGGTAATGCTGCAGTGGTGACCCAGTTGTGGCTGAACAGAGGCCATTGAGGGTGAACAGGGCAGTGGGGGTTTAGCATTGTAGTGTGCCTCAGATGGCTGCGTGTTGAATTGGGGCGGTGGTGGACGAACGCTGCAGGCAGCATACTGTAGTGGAGGTGACTGTGAGGTGGGCTGGTAATGAATCGCCCCTCGCTGCTCCCATTCATTCTCAATAGCAAGCCTGCTTGTACTGTTACGCACATAACAGGAAGTTGTCTCTTGTCAGTACAGGGTGGTCCAGATCTACAGTAATTATGCAGATCCAGATTGTTTGGATGACTTTGATTTATGCAGGGACGATTCCAGTTTGACACAAAGATGATTCTTCATGTCGTCAGTTCTCACACTTCTCGATGGTCTGGGATTTTTGGGTGATTTTCTATGTAATAAACTGAATAAGTTATAGCGTAATGAAAATTGCATAATTAGATCTGGACTACCCTATACATCAGATGTGCTGACGACTTGTGCCTTCCTGCTGTGATAACGTGTACAGTGCTGTGCAAAAGAGCTCATCTTAACCTTTTGTCCTCACCCTTCAAGAATGTCTCAGAAACATAAATCTGATGCAAGTGATATAGTAAAGAAGAGAAAAACCATCACCATTGAAAATAAAGTAGAAATAATAAAAATGTCAGAGAGGGGTGAAACTCCATCATTCATTGCAGAGCACTTGGATACCGTTGGTCAACAATAGCATTTATTAAAATAATGTACCTGTTCCGTCTTACACACATATTCAACTTAAGTACAAACCTACAGTTCCTATCTCGTATGTAACTCGGGGACTGCAATATAGTGTCACACATGTGTGGATATGAGACAAGTTAAGAGCTTATCTAACAGTAATTCCTCCCTGAGTCAAGGGTTGGCGTTCTTGCCTAATGCTTTTCCTGATATCTACCTTGCAAATTAGACAACCGGAAGCAACAGTGACATCTCTTCTGGGCCGTGGTTCTCTGGTCTGGCTTCTTTTTAAGGGGTTACACCACCATCATGGGTTAGTCTGTTTTTTGAGTCCAGTTTGAAAAAACCTTTCCTGTTTATGCCATTGTTTTTTCCCATCAATTATACAAGGTGCCCCAACAACTCATCTTGCTTTTTGTCTAATATTTATATACATAATATAATATTAATATATATTAAATACAAGACATACAATATAATCTTAAATATATAAATGTCTACACGTGGAACTGTGTGTGTCTGTCTGTCCAGCCCAGAAGTGTGAAGCTCAAAGAAAGCAACTCTGTCACCAAAATAAAACCATCGGGAAAAGAAAAACTCGCTTAGTCACTAATACACAAGTGAGGCAAGCACATTGAGGCGAGAGAAACTCGCTTAGCCGCTAACAGATAATGCAGGAGAGCACATCAGCAAAACAAAACTGCTGAGGAAAAAGAAGCTCAGTTAGCCGCTAGTGCACAACCGATGCAATTGCTTGATTGAAGTGTCTCTAGGAGCCCGGGGTTTTTACAGCACAAGCTTACACAGCTTATATATATATACATCCATCCATCCATCCATCCATTACCCAACCCACTATATCCTAACTACAGGGTCTTGGATGTCTGCTGGAGCCAAACCCAGCCAACACAAGGCGGAAGGCAGGAAACACACCCCATGAAATGTACTATATAACAGATAGATAGATAGTGGTTTAGGCGTTGAACTTTAAACCCAGAGGATGGGTTCAAATGCTCCTACTGACTCAGGTCATGTCCTCTGTTTGTTCTCCAATTGGAAAAATAAAAGAAAAGTAATCAACTGTATCTCAAATGTTGCTTGACTAAAGGCATTAGGCAAATAAGTACACAGTGCAAATTACAGTCCACAAAGCAACTTTGTCTTGTTGAAAGTTCACACCAATTCTATTACAACATATAACAAAACTATTCTTGTTAAGGAACATTCATTTTCCCATTTTCTCTTCCAAAAACCATCATCCCCCCAAAACATTATACCAACATCCATACTGCACACATTTATGTTTGATTTAAAATCAATTCCCAGTATTTCCTAAGACCTTCCATCTCTCTTTTACAGCAGTGAATCCCCACTTCTTAATATCTCTTTTAACTGGCCTTTCTAGCTCCTTTTCCAAACTCTTTTTTGCACACTGCACATCGCTGGTCACAGTTCTCTTTAACAGAATACACCTGGCATCCCATGTGCTCTTCTTTGCCAGGCTAATAATAAGTACTTACTTCTACATTTGAAAACACAATCAGGCAAATAAGCACTGTGAATGTAAATGGTTCTATGTCAATCCTTTAGATTTGTTGAATAAAGGATGTCCATTGGGACAATCGCTGTTATTTAAAAGAAAATGCCCAACAATAGATAAGGTGCATGTAAAATTGCTCTTAGTGAAATAGATATTTAAAAGACATCTGATCTCTTTTTTTATCAACTGCTAATATAACTTATTAATTCACATTTCCTTTCATTTTAACATAAGTCAGTTTTCCAAACTAAAAGGCTTACGGATGCAGTCAACCATTCATATCCTTTTAAAAACATTCTTATAAAAGACATGCACTACTTCCAACGCCTGTAGCTTCTGACCTGTTAGCTGATTATTCTGTAGCTCCTTCATTTTCTTTTCATTGAAGTTCACAGTAGTATAGAGACCCTCGTCAGCCATCCTGCCAAGAAAATTACAAAGACTGAGGCAGGTGAGGTGATTTATGGGGGCGATGGAGGGGTTTGTACCCACAAATTGGCGACAGTTCAGTACAAGGCAGAAAGGCCACAAAATTTTTAAAACTACTGTATGTAACCTCACTGGCTACGTGAGGGATGTGATGGAGAGCAATGCGTTTATTAGATAGAATTTAATAAGCACACAAAAGTGTAACAAATTGATAACTACATGCAGCCAATAGGCCCCATATTTTACTGTGTCCTTGACAAATCAGCTCTCTACAGGCTTCAAAACAACAAAATAATTTCAAAGCATAGTAAATCCAGGGAGATGAAGACACAATCAAGATTATGACTGAATATAGACAGGAGCAGACTGACTGCAAGTGTCTGAATCAGAAGGAAGGTCAGCCACTGATCTAAAATGCAAGAGTCAAAAATGGAAAAGTGTCTCACACCCTAAAGTCTTTGTACTTGAGTAAACCCTTCTTTCAGATACTGACCCCCAGAACAGCATTACCTTAAAAAAACAAAGAAAAAAAACAATTTAGCAATTTCTAACCAAAATTAGAGAGATGCCAGTTGGAGTGCTGCATGCGAGCCATGTCCTACATACCTTGAATGATTTAAATTCCACTTGTCACAAACATGAATAAGAAGCTAAAATCAGTAAAACAGAATTTAAGTTACAAACCTGCTGTGCAGCTTATCCCATTCACCTTCCCTATGACTGAATGTTTGCTGCTAATGTGATTTTTTTACTTCCTTCTCCCTAGTATAAACTTAACCAAAGTGTTATAAAACGGTCAATACTACAGAAGAACACTTTACTACAAGGAAGCAGACTGCTGGACTAACTGAAGTGTTGCAATCAGAGAAGTTCCAAATAAAACTGTCAAGAAGGCAGGCAGGCTAGACTTCCTCTACCGGGGCCCTCAGCCTCCACAGATTGTGTGACGAGAACATGAAGGAAGACAGTCCTCACAACCTTTAAGTGCAAGACATAGAGACATAGTGCAAGGTGATCAATCTTTATTCTCAAAGTCTAAAAACAATTCTCAGAATCATTCTGGTTTAAGTCTGCAGGCTTAAAGATCTCCGCAGTAGCTGTGATGTTTGACTCTTAATGTAACTATAACTAGTTTCATAGAATTAGAAAAGCAAAGAAAAATATTTGCATAATTTTTGTGTAAAATGTACTCTGGCATGATTTTTTAGTCTCTTGTTATTGGAATGTCTGTAAAATGTAAAGTATCATCCATGATTCTTCCTAACTGATCGTTTAGGTATTGCCCTTCAAAACACAAGAATTACCAAATGCTGCACATAGTGCCATCTTTTAGAGGGCACAGCCACACACACACACACTCCAGTGTGAGCCATCCGTTGTCCACATAAGTGGATGAGTTTGTGAAAGTCCATGATGATATTGTAAGAATATTATAAAACTGTAACTTTAGTGACTGGGCAAAAGGTATAGAAACTATGAAGCAGCAGCACTAACAACATGCCACTGTTTTTCCCTCTAGGCAAAGTTTGAATAAAATATAAAATAATAACAATAACAATATTTATTTCTATTGCACATTTTCATACAAATGATGTCATTCAAAACACTTTACAGGATGAAGAAAGAGAAAAAAGACAAAATATAAAAAATAAAATTAGGCAATATTAATTAACATAGAATAAAAGTAAGGTCCGATGTCCAGACGGCTGGAGAGAAAAAAAATCTGCAGGGGTTCGGAGGCCACGAGACCACCCAACCCCCTCTAGGCATTCTACCTAACAGAAATAATCTCAATAAGTCCTCATGGTATTCAGGTTTCACATGGAAGAACTTGATGATGACGGTCATGTGGACTTCTGGCCTTTAATCCATCAACGTAGGATTATCAATAATAATAATAATAATAATAATAATATGGGTGATGTGATGGCACAGTATAGTGGTTAACAGTGCAGTTTTGCAGGCTTTGAAGATTTAAAGTTCACTCCAGTCACCATCTGGATGGGGTTGGCATGATCCTGCTGTGCCTCCTTTGGGTGCTTTTACCATGTGTTCCTGTCCTCCAAAAGATGATGGTAAGTTAACTGGCTAATCTGACCTGTTATGAATGAGTGCAGGTCTGTTCATGAGTGGTACTCCATCCAGAGTTGAGTCTTTCCTTTTTCTTGTCGTTGCTCAGATAGTCTCTACACTGGTTTAAGTATTAACGGAAGGGTCGAGGATAGTACAAGTTCACATTTTTTGTTATGTGTATATAGTACATAATAGAGAGCAGGGTGCCCATGTGGATATTTCACATTGTTTACCTGCCTGTGTGTTGTGTAAGTATTTAAATATCCTGCTACATCCTCAAGACAAGGTGGACTTGAGAGAATATGAGTGTGTGTCCTTTGATAGACTGGCATCCCATCCAGGATGGTTTCTGTCATGAGACAGACAAGTATCATTACAACAGTGCTAGTCTGCTGGGGTCAAACATGATTCTCAAATGAGAATGCACGGCTGGGGACAACCTGTTTAAAAGCGTGTAGGAAACAGCGGCAAAATCCTGTGCTGTAAAGCCTACGCTCACAGGGCTTCTTCTGAAAGTAGTCCAACTGATTTCTCCAGTCTGTGCATTTTAAACCACTGTCAGGGTTTCAGGAAGAGAACAAAATATATGAACCAAAAACCTGATGCTGAGATGAAATGAAAAGCTAAAATTGCTGTTATCCATTCAGGAGCTCAAAGCACAAGGAAACTGAAGATCAATAATTAATTTGAATATTGTAATGAGCGCTGTGAACATCGCAGCTACTGGGCTCCACATATTTGACAAACTGCCTCTGTCTGCTACAGTATCTTTCTGCCACTTTAACTTTTGCATGACATAAAAACGGTGCATATAGTTAAAATAAGAATTGTGCTCTATGGATATACAACATATTAAAATGCAGCAGTTACTTTGTCATGGCATGTTTCCATTTCTTTATTTATTCATTTAGACATGCAGTTAGTAGGTGTATGTTGTGCAGCCCCATCTGTGCTTCTACTGCTGTTGTTAGGCAGGTTTGTTTTGCTTTTTTTTGAGCTGTGAAATTATAGAGGGTTGACTGCAAGGTGCCCCAAAACTTTAACATTGTCTTTTCATCTTTTACAATATATGTTGTCACACACACATGTCTGGGAGACAATTTCAGGGACTGTCACTTATAACGCCTCCTCTCTCCTTCCCTCTGTAGAGAATATGACATCATTTCCAGTTCTGTGGCTCCTGGACCCGCCTCTTGCTTATGTAGGGGAATGAGACAAGGTAAGAGCTGGGGCACCACTGCAATGAACTCCGTTTAATGGAACAACAAAACAAAGAAAACCAGTCACAGTAATAAAGTAACTCAGAGATCAATTGCCACAACCAGTATACATTAAGAATCAGGCCTGTAACACCTTCTGGTGCATGGCAGTTTTATATTATTTGGGTGAGGAGGAACTTCCAGGACACTAAGGGAATTAACCTTAGTCAGTTTTTGAGAGTTTATTCAGGACTGTGGAGAAAAGGGGAAAAATTACTTGTGGCTATTCCCCCTTCTGGTGTGGAGTAGTGCTGCTTATCTTATCTGAGCGCTGATAAAAGATAGAGTAACTTCTCTGTGCCTTTTGTAAGGAGCCATTAAAAAGCAAATACTGTCGAAAGCTGCATGTGAATTGTAGGTAGTGTGGCTAAAGTGAGTAGTCCTTCTCAGGAAAGCACATTAAAGGGTGCCTACAATGGCTCAAGCCCCTGCCCTTTCATCAAATTGGTCAATGTGTATTTTTCTCCCATCGTAAGAAACTGAGAAAAAGCCATTCTAAGCATTATTCCTTATTAACGCTATGTGGACTACTGTTTACCATCCTGATGTCGACTTCCCTTTATTCTCTCTCTTTTTTCTTCTCTTTTATTTTATTATCTCCTCTCTGCCATGCAGGCTCCTTTTATTGCCCTAACTGGGTGTAGGTGCTGTCCTTCCACTTCTCCATGCACCTGACTGACACACTCACATTTGTACGTGCGATGCGCGATCCACTCTGGAACAGAATGTGTGAACTTGCACCCACTCGGATCCTGCACACTCTTGGGACTCGCAATTTCTTAGTAAAACCCACACTTCTCCATGGACCTCTTATCACACTAAGAGGCCAAATTTATTATGAAATCAAGAAAGAGGGTCATCTTATTTCACTTCTGCGTTTTCTGGAGGTAGGTTACAAATAAGATTAAATAAAGGTTTGCTATGCAGACTACTGTTTACCATCCCATGTGGAAGTATAATGTGGCTTTTAACAGGGGCGTCACTGCACTGGGGCACTTTTCTGTTTTTTTCTTCTTTTCTTAAACATGCGAACTGCATGCAGAATTCCCAGTGTGGAAGTGAATCTGCAGCTTGCCTAACTACTGCAGACAGGTGACATGGAGACCCCTGGTTTCAATGCATTTCTGTGAAGAAGATCATTCACACTCTAAGTAATACAACAAAACTAGGAGTGTTTTTATTGGTGAAATTCACCAAAGTATCTTTCATGGTGTATTTGATTAGTTCAGTGGTCACCTTGTTCATCAAATGTTTCCCTGAAAATTTCCTGTGCAGCCAGATTAGACAAACTTCTTTTTTTGCTCCAGCACCCTGTGATGCTTTGTGAAGCCAGCATGACTTCCCAGAGCTGTAGTAGCCAATGTTGGATGATACAGACCAGGCCCCTAAAGTAAATAACACTGAAATTTGCCCCACAGTCTTACTGCCTGTCAGCAGAACAAAGAGCAGAGGCTCTCATCCAGAGGCGGTCAGCGTGAAGCTCTTCCTCTTCTATGCCCTCCTTTACCTCTCCATCTCCCAGATGCTGGAGCGTAGCATGCCTCTGTTGCCCATCCACCCCCAAATCCAGTGCCTAAATGGGCACCTGGCAAAACTGTTGATGCTGCAGCTTCTACGCTATTGGCTAGTGAACACAGTCCCATTGACTCCCGAAGAGTTGTGACAGATCTCCAGCTGCCATTACTTTATTCTGTAGGCAGACTGACTGTCATAAAAATTAATTCAGTTCTGGATCAGCAGAGATTTCCTGGCCCTACTGTTTATTCCAGGGACTAGACTATCTATCACTTTATATTGCTCTCCCTCTTGTTTTTTCTAATTCTTATGTGCACTGGGCTTATGGGATCCAAGCCTCCATGAATTCATGCTTCCTGCTCCTATTGCCACCGTTTAGAAGAAACTGTACTGTTCTGATATTTAATTCTAATAACTGCATATCAGGATTAAAATTACAAAAATAAAAATACAACTGTTCTTTAAAAAGAGTACTCTTTGGTTTTTGAAAGTCTTTGAAGACAAAAGCTCCACTTAAATCAGTTTCAAAGGAGTTTAAGTCCATTTGTGTATTCCTGAAATTAGAAGAATTCCGGGGTATTCCATAGAGAGCTGTCACCCCTGAAGTGACACAAGGCTGCAGGAGGCATGTTTCAGAGGGGTTAAGCCAATCATGGATTCAATCATTTATAAAGGTTTTTATTACCGTGAGATATTAGAACTGTGCATGACCACAGCTGATCAAGAATTTCTCAGACTTCTGTCTGTGTGAAAGTGCACTTTTTTGTAAGTCAACCCGCTTTAGAAAGCAACAACACACTCCGATATGTGACAACAT
Source organism: Polypterus bichir lapradei (assembly GCA_026402145.1). Classification (NCBI taxonomy): domain Eukaryota; kingdom Metazoa; phylum Chordata; class Cladistia; order Polypteriformes; family Polypteridae; genus Polypterus; species Polypterus bichir. Next base: position 32,235,575 of record JANRMT010062807.1, read on the forward strand.
TTGATCTCAGGGAGACATGGTGACACAGTGGATGGCACTGCTGCCTAATAACTGAGGTCACATTTTTGGCCACAATAATCCATGCTGTGGAAACTCCTTTTTAAATATACTTTGTAAATAAAAAAGTCTCAAGTCATTACTCCAAGGATTGTTGAGGCTCACTGTATTAGCAGCAAAGCTCTCCATATCAAGTCTGCTTAGCATTAAGAGAACAGCTCCTCTGATCACTTAGGCTCATGTACATACTGTACACTGTAGTAGGTGGTAAACATGTCAATCCCACCAATGAGCTCTTAGATGAAAGGTACATTCTAGCAATACCACACTGCCATTAATTACCATCCTAATGGTCCCAAAATAGCTAATCATTAAAAGTTTTGTCTAAACATTACAGAATAAGACATCCTATATGTAATTTGTTATAACAGAACAAATCATAAAGTTGAATGTCATATATGATCTCATTTCTTAATATAAAGTGTTCTGGTACAAATGAAGTCAGGATGTTCAAGTATAACAGGCAGGTGGTTTCAAGCACCTTTTTTTATTTTTTTTTATTTTCCCTTACATCACAGCATAGTTGGAAGGTGCTTCCAGCCCTAAGGGTCATCTAAAAGACCACTGCAGCATTATAATGCACTCAAAACTAGTTCAGCTTCACCTTCGATTCATTGCATCAAACTTGCAAGGTTTGCTCATCACTAGTCGGCAAACTTTTATACACTGTGATGGATGGCTGGCAGCTCAACCCGGCCGGGACACCCAAAGGATGGAAGGATGGGGGAAGGTAGCTGCTTTCGGACAATACCTTCCCCTGGATGGCAGCTTCCCTGCAGCATAGCGGTGCCCCGGATTCACGCAGGGCACAAAGGTACCATGGGTGCCACCAGGAGACACTGCAGGGTGACTGGGGAGTTTTTACTTTCTGCATATCCCAAAACTACTCCAAAGTCACAGAAGTCCCGAAGAACTTCAGAGCTGAAGAAAATGCAGGTTCTCCATCTAACCCGGAAGTGCTGGCAAGTCACAGGAACGGAAGGACAGAAGCACTTCTGGGTAAAGGACTATATAAAGGACTGCTGTATACCCAGTAAGTGAGCCAGAGTTGGGAGGTGTAGCACAGAGCTTGCTGGGAGGTGGAGAGGAGAGAATATTTGATTATTTTTGTAATATTGTGTATTCACTTGCCTGGTAATTGTGGTGGAGGTGATTAAAGGCACTATTACAGGAAGAAAGGAATTAAAGGATCTTCCTGTTGCTTTTAACCTGTGTCCAGAGTGTCTGTTTGTTGGGTTTGAAGGGACAACGCTGACCCCTAGCATCTTACAACAAATCACTTTAAATCACTTCCTGAAGGAAATTGCCAAAAGTTGATACTAAATGTATCTGACTGGCTGCTATCATAACTTAATCAATAAACCACTCTACCCTACCCAGTTGCCTGCCTCCTCTCTATCATACACTGGTGTCTCCCTATCCTGATGTTGGCATCCCTCTTCTCTCCCTCTTTTTTCTTCCTTTTTATTTTATTATCTCCTCTCTGCCATGCAGGCTCCCTTTATAGCCCCAATTGGGTGTAGGTGCTGTCCTTCCTCTTCTCCAAGCTCCTGACTGACCCACTCACATTTTTACGTGAAATGCACGATCAGCCAAGAACACCAATCCACTCTGAAACAGCACATGCACATGCACATGCACATGCACACGCACATGTGAATTTGCACCCGCTTGGATACTGCATGCTCTTGGGACTTTCAATTACTTAGTAAAACCCACGCTTCTCCACGGACCTCTTATCACACTAACCAGACAAATTTATTATGAAATCGAGAAAGAGGGTCATCTTATTAAGCTTCAGCGTTTTCTGGAGGTGAGTCATAAATAAGGTTAAATAAAGATTTTCATTCTTTAACAGGTTAAGAACCTCTGATTTAAGTGCATGTTCGGTACAATACTTGGCGGGGTACAGAGTGACACATATCCAGAGTGTCCAATACCAATTGGCAAATCACAATAAAATGGAGAGAAAAGAAGGGGCCGTTGTCAGGTGTCTGATAGATACAGCGTCACTGCTTTGCAGCTAGGAGTTAGTGTCGAGAGGACATGAAGAGAGTGGAGATTTCCAGAGAATTTATGTAACAGGCTTGAAAAGACTGCTCATATCTTGACTGCTCATTTTCTCATCATCTGTGTTACTGTCAAAACCCACTTATAATAATTTTATTGCTGTTAATAAAGCAGTTCTACAGGAGATCAAGGATAAGGTGAAAACATATGTTTTTTGGCACATAAATGAGACAACAGGCATTTCTTATTGTGTACAACATTCATTTTAATGAGTTTTTTATGCATTCTACTGGCTTAATTCAGGAGAGTTTTGTTGGTTTCTTTGATGATTCAGGAGAGTGGGATGCAAACAAGACCTCTTGTAAGCTGACAAGATTTTAAAAATACTTGACCATATTATGCAGTAAAGTATAGATGGAGACAATAATTATTATGTATTTTATTTTCATGAATGATGGTGACACACACTGGGCTTCAACATGGACAAAGCACTTCAGAAGAAGTCAAGAGGTCCACCTAAAGATAAGCATGTTCGGACCCAGCCAGTACTTGGATGGTAGACCATCAAGGAAACATTTGGGTTGCTGCTGGAAAGTTGTTGATGAGGCCAGCAGGGGACACTTAAATGTGAATGCCAATGCCCAGTGCAGTGATGGGCACACTGTACTGTAAAAATGGCGGCATCCTTCGGATGAGACATAAAACTGAGGTCCTGGCTTTCTGTGGTTATAAAGGATCCCTGGACATCAATCATAAAGAGTAGGGTGTAGCCTGATGTCCTCGCTAAACTTCCCACCACAGCCATGAAATTAAAATCACAGATATAAAGATGGGCACTTATTTGTGCCCAGGATTAAAATGTACCAAATCTCATCTTGTAAAGTGCCCCTTCTCTCATTTGCAAGCCACCGTCCACCAAAATGAATGTGCATGTCAGCTGCCTAAAAATAGCATAAAATGAGTATGAATTCATTTGGTCAGCCTTGACAAGAACCATACCAAACTCAAACTACATTGGAACAAGGAGAAGACCTACAGTCCAATTTAGCAAAGTGCCAAGCGCTGCCAAAGAGACCGAAAGTGGACTTCTGAGGAGTTATTGGAGATTCTCGAGGCTGAATTCCAGGATCTTGGATATCATTTGCAGCATCAGTAGAGAAAGAAACACAGTTGATATATACTGTCGTCCCCTTGAACCCTCTGACCAGACGCCAGACACCAGATAAAAGTCCAAATGATGAATGTATTCTTACAATAATGTGCACAAAGCACCTCCACCTCCACTATTCTTCAATAATACAATAATCACAATAATCAATCACAATAATCACATAATCAATAATCCTCCACACCTCCCAGCAGCTCGGTCACCCTTCCTCCCAACTTGGCCCACTGCTGGGATCTCCCACAGTTCTTTTATACTTCTTGACCTGGAAGTGTTTCTGTCCCTCAGTCCATGTGACTACGTATATTAACACTTCCGGGTCAGGTAAAACTCCTTTTCTTCAGCCCGGAAGTACGTCATTTCCTCTGTCCCCTCGACTGGGAAGTACTTCCGGGCTATAAGGCAAATAGAAGTCCCTGGGCCTCCCTGCAGCGTCCCCTGGTGGTCCCCACGTTATCCAGCAGGGCTGTGAAGAAAGAATCCAACATCCATGATGTCCTGCTGGAATTCGGGGCACCTCCATGTTGCAAGGAGGGCTCCATCAGGTGGCTTGGGGGTACTGGCCGGGAGAAGCTACTGGCCATATTCCACAATATATATATATATATATATATATATATATATATATATATTAGATGGATATTTTTATGAAAGCAGCATTCAGCTTTTACAAAATGGTTGATTAGTGTTATTTCAACAGGTGTGACGGACTGTGCCAATGGAAGAGCATCCCGGCATGGATAGGGCAATGTTTCTTACCTGGACAGAAAGCCAGCCTTTCAATAGCACAAGAAAGAAGGCAAAGATCACCCTGCCTTAGCATTGGAGACAGGCTGAAGATGCCAGTGTGGCACTGGGTACATTGTCAACACAACAGGGTAGGACTGAGCAAAAATACCCAGCTGAGAGACCAGTGGAGTGGAAGGACAGAGGGAGACAGCCTGGGAAGGCTACATTGCTCCCCCTACATGCTAGGTGGCAGCCTCCCTGGGCAACACTACCTGTACGGACACCCACAAGACATGCTGGGAACTGCAGTTCAATAGGGCAATCTTGTTGGCTTCCGTGGATGCTGCCAGGGTATGATGCAGGGATCCATCATCCCTACTTTGTAGGACTGCCAATTGTCCCAGAAGTACTTCCATTGGGCTATGCCCTAGCACCGGAAGTACTGCTGTGTCCAAGATAAAATAAGCCACTGAGCCTCATCAAGGCAAATTTGAGTTGGGTGGAAGAAGGATAAAGCTCGCGTGGAGGGATGGAAAAAGAGATAAAAAAAAAGGAGGATAAGAATCCTGTTTTTGTGACTATCATAAGCTTTTTGAAAAGTATTTATGAAAATAAGTATTTTTTTATTGTACCAGGACATGGTAGTTTTGCCTGAGATTTTGGGTGCTACAACACACCCTACTGGTCACACAGGCTATTACGTATTAGCAATAATTGAGTGAACTGGTATATTTAACAGAGGAAAGTACATGAGAGCAGTTACTGAAATTTTCTCTAAGGTGGGTATGATAAAAAAGAAGCCTAGACTGTGGTCAACAATAGTCCTGATAATAAAAAAGTAACAAAACAGGGGAGAGAAAGCATGGCATCAGCAACACCTCTCTTGGAGGCTGAATTAAATCATTAAATAAATTTAAGAATTACTACAGAATTTAAATAATAATAATAATAATAATAATAATAATAAATCAATAGGTGCTGGCCTTTATACTTCTATGAAAAATAAAGAGAGCTACAGATGAAACAACTTCTGTTTTCCTGGAACTGACAAAGGAAAGAGGCTGGTGGCTGAAATGACAGATTAAGATCAAAGGAAGATTTGAGGAAACCAGAAAGCATCCTGCAGAGATCATCTAGGAGAGGTCTATCAGTCAAAACAATAAGGAAAAATGTTAAATTAGGCATTATCAATGCAAAGGAAAAAACTTGCCCCCAATGGAACATAAGAGGTGAGACACTACCTAAACTTCAAAGACAAGCGTTAGCACTAAGATTTTGTGAACGGGGTGCCCAGAAGACACGGACGCTCCTCCAGAACCCCCTCTTAAATGCTGATACAATGGGAATAAATACAGTTCACCTCCTCTTTGCTCCCTTACTTGCTGGACTGGTGCTGCTGCTCTGTTGCGTGATATGCTTCTAGCGCGGCACTTCGCATACTTAAAAGCCTGAACAGCACCTGTCCTTATTGGCACTTTGCTTTGTCTCTCTCTCCTCCTCCAGACATCCTCTCCTCCTGACGTGCACCCTTATGATGAGGAAGATGTTTTTGAATTCTTTTAATTGAGAGACGGAACTGTCACCTCTGTCTTCACATGGTGTTCATTTTACTTTTGAAAGAGACATGTTTGTTTCAAGTGTTTGAATAAAGTTCCTGTCTCTACAATCTCCTGTGTTTCTGTGCAAATCTGTGACCCAAGCATGACAATATGCAAAACAGCCCAATGGGAAAGCATCAGAGACTATTTGGTGTGCCAAGGAGTGAAGTGGAATAAACTGGTGACAAGTGCATGTGAAGTCTGTGTGGTAGAGTGATAAAAAATCGTGACAAATTATTGAACAGAAAGCAGGCTGGTGACATACAACAGAGGCAGCTCTTTTCAAATGTTACAAGTTGAGAGAATTCTGGAAATTGCTAGACAACACAGATATGATGGAGGAGTTAAAGCTGTTATTTATTATACAATATGGAATTTCAATAGAAGATATGCGTGCACACAATAAAGGAAGCTCAAAAGTATACAATGCAATGTAAAAAGTTTAGCTTATTATTGCACATCGGTTAAACAGCTAAAATTGCACATCCACATCTCTCAACCGTTTCATTACTTTTGGAGTTGGACTGATAAAATCATCTTTATCTCAATGATAAGATCTTATAGGGGATTCAAAGACTATGATTTGTCACTCAGCTCCACAGTCACATTGAGTAGATACCCTGGTACCCTGCTTCACAAAAGAATCTGCACAACACCCAGGATTTATTCTCATGACAATTTAAATTACACCAGACACGCCAGGGCACATTGAAACCACCTGCATTCTTGTCCTGTTTAATAAGTGCCATTCCGGGGATGCTTTTCCTAAGCATTCAACATTCTATCATAATGTAAATTAACATTAAATAACATCATCCCTATCAACCTTTTGGACATTGGTGGGTGTTTTGAGAGTAGTCTTGACTGCTTGGTCTTGAAATTCTTGATAGCTGTATGAATGGGAAGATACTCATCTATTATTATATGCCACTTTAAAAAAGGGCAAGTGTCCATGTGTCTGTCTGTGTGTCCGTCCAGTTGTGTCAAGTTCCAAAAGATGGCGCATCATAAATATCATTAGTAAAACAAGTGCATTGCGTTTGTCATTCCAACATATAACGCCTAACAAACATTAGCACATCTTATACTCAATGGCACATAACAGAGACCTATGCATTGTATAGTGCACTGAAAATATTAACTCTGACATCTAGGTTGATAACTAAGATTTCAACCCACCTTAGGCAAATCTCCTCTACTGTATAGATAATCCTTTAATTAATAATGCATTTTTAATCATGTACTGGAACATTTTTGCTCAAAATGAATTGTAGTTTAAAGTTCTCTACCAGAAAAGATACAGTATGGATACCAGGGTCTTACTCACATGTAAAGATAAATGGATGTCAGACCAAAGGATTTGTATAACATTAGGGGAATAAGGTTGGCATTGTATAAAAAACTGGTATCTTCAAACTTTGGGAACCTACCTAAAGAATACACTTTATGATGCCAATGATCAGAATTCTCTTACTCTATTGGATGCTGTCAGGAGCTCAAAAATTCAGGAGGACCATGGAGTTTAAGAGCTGCTCCTCTGGACAGAGGTGTTTTGGATATGTAGGGAGCATGTTCCATTGGCACTCTCTACCAGAGGTATATGTGAGATACTTAAACCTTTTAAGTTGACAGAATTACAGTAGTACAATAGGTCTTATGCCTAAAAGTTTTGTCATGCTGAACAGTAGTGCAGTGTATACTGGGAAAGCTGATAGGTAAAGCAGGATTTAGAGGATTTTACATTGTTAGAAAGCAATGCAGAACCTCAGACTATTCTGCTTGCAGCTTCAAGTAGAATTGGATTCTTATGGAAAAATAACCTTGAGCTTTGTGATAATGATGATTAAATAACAATGTATTTTGAGAAAGCGAAAAAAATATGTTGCCTTCTGCTAATTTGATGACAGCAAACAAGCCAAATGCTTATTTTGGACAAGAAGGGGATAGAGAGACTGCTTTATGGTGCACTTTAAAAGAACAAAAAAAGATTTCTCTCACTTCAACTGAAATGGGTATATTCAACTGCTGTTTTTTCAAAAAAAAAAAATATCATTTCAGTTGCAAAAAAGAACATAGGCAAGGAGCATTCCTCTCAGGTGAAATGGACACATGTATAGAGCTTTCTGTCTGTTGCTACTTAGCTGATGGACATTTGGAAAAGAAGCTGTAAATCTGGCAATTAATCTTTCTTTTAAATATTGACTACGGATATAATTTGCAGCTAAAGTAAAGAAGCCATCTAGGAATTATCATCAGGGACAGAATGAATGCTGCATAAACCTACCCAGGTTGACTAACTCTTTCTATTACTTATATTTGCTGGCTTTGAAACAAATAAATATCAATGTTTAAGTGCAAGGTTAAATCAATGTCTTTATCTGGTTGCTACTAGTGAGTAGAGACACTAGCTTTTCCACTCCTTGTCTAGCTGCAGTCCCTTAAAGTCACAGAGGATGCTTTTGTGACAGCCTCTACTAGTGTTAAATGTGGCTAAAATGAAGGTATGAAAATAAAAGACAGCCCCAGCAAGCAGCTTGACATCAGAGGTGCTATGGGGTACAATATGGAGAGTGAGACAGGTAAGAGGTTACCACTAATAGAAACATAACTGGTTTTGACATTTCTTCCTATGCCCCATTAAGAAAAGAACCTAAGTGGTTAAGTTGGTACCTTTCATGTTGGATGCATCACAATAAAGTAAATTTAAAGAGAGCCAAGGAAACACTCATGATGTGCTGAGAGTAGTGGTGTGTGAGGTTTAGGCAATTTTAAGAATTCTTCCACAGCAGTTGCAGGCTAAGGCATAGGAAAGGTACACCTGTTTAAAACAAACAATCTGAATACTAATATAAAATAAAATATAATTTAAAGATATCACTAACTAACCCCAACTCCACCAATGGTGTTAAGCTTTCAGGAATACCATTATAACACAATAAATGGCAGACACAATTACTACATATATTCATAAGAAGTAAAATTCTAGACAAAAATTAAATACATGTAAGATAGGGAATGGTTTTAAATAAAGCACAATGAAGTTAGAAGGGTTTTGTCTTTCTTCTTTCCATTTTATTCTTTGTTTTCTTCATTTAGTACTTTTGCTTATTAAAGGTTCTATATTTTTGCATCCTTTTACTTCTTTGTGGATATTTCTAGGTGTAGAAGGCTGTCATGAGGGGTCTCCTGATATCATAAGTCCACCAAGATCATTTTGCATTTGTTAAAGGTCCACTAGTGGTTGAGTACAGCTGCTTTCTCTTATCAAAAGTGTCACATTTCTCATTCCAAAGGTGGCAGGCTGACTGCAGATTATCACTTCAAAAACTCCCAGTATAACCAGCGACTTGTGAGTTTGCCACTTTATGGCCACTTTCATGTTAGATATGAATAAGAACAGCTGCCGCTTCACAGATCCTTTGTTTGATTTCACCACACCATGAATCATACCACCCGTTAAATTGTGTGTTTGTATTTATGTGTATGCAATGCTCCCCTTCTGGATGGTCTCCCTTAAAGTTGTCCGGCTCAAGTCCTTGCTCATTTTTATTATCTCTTCGCCCCCAGAACCTGCAAGAGAAGATGAGCTATCAGTCATGCATTGACACATGCACAACATATTGGGGTCGGCTTTAACAAACACACCAGTGATATAAGAAACACTGGGTATCTTAGACACACAAAAGAAGTGAAGTGAAATAAGATGCATAATGTGACTTCAGTCATGTCAAGTTCTGTAGAAGGCAGGAGCAGCTCTGAGTGCAATTCCCACTGCAGGAGTCTGTGCATGTGTTATGTTTTACATGATCATAGCATTAGTGGTCTTAGTGTGGAAATCTACTATATAATAAAATGCTAAGCTTTCTCTCTGTGTCCAGTCCATCTAATCTGATTAGTCAGTCAGGCTTTGGTGACACAATCGAAAGAGAAAGTGTGAATGGGAGACACAAGTAAACCAAGAGGTAATCAAATATTTTTAAATTGATTCTGTTACAGGTAACCTGGCTAGTTTCTAGTAAAAACCAAAAGAGAGAAAAAAACACAATCGATGCATGTCCAACTTCACAAGGACAATTAATTTTTGTGGCACACAAGACGCCTGACCCATTAACTCCATACTTCATTGGGCAGACAATGTAACAAATCTGGGTTTTGGCATCCTACAGTGCAGGTTATTTCATTTTTCATACCATATAGATTTGTTTTTTTGGTTCTTTGCATTATTTATAATCTAGCAATGCCATTTGGTGAAATGTTTTGCAAAATCTGTGCCATAAATGTTTTAGTCATTTTGCTTTTTGCAAAATTCATGAGAAGAATTGTGTAATCTATCCCGGCCTACAAAAATGGCAGCACAGAGCTTTTAAAATCTAAGCACACAATTTTGTTAAGAGATAGTTGAGGTCTTTTAAACAAGTTAATATTAGAGCCTTGGCAACAAACTTCAAGCTTTTGATTCTACTGTGGTGTTTCAGGTTTTGACAGTCATTTTGGTCAGACTGTCTCATGAATCTGACCACCAAATGCTCTCTCTTACTTTGATATTAATCTGCTTTCTTTACTTCTTTCATTGCTTGAACTCTTTCTGAGTACTAAGTGTTTAAAACAAGCATGGCATGTGACATCGCAGGGAACAGTGAAATGGTCATGGTGGCCATCTTTAAAAGAGAGACTTCCAAGGGCAGAAACCATCTGCACCAGTTGTTAAATAAATTAGGGCCTTTTGGCAAATTCCTTTTTGTTGTTTAAACTTCTTTCATCCTGACAGTAAATATCATCAAGCCTTTTTGATTGGATTATCATATACACGTCCTTTGTTAACGATCTCAGCCTGGTCCTGACTACTCTTTACATTTTCCTTAAGAAGCTTACTCTGCCTCACTCACTTTAAAATGTAAAGCATAAGAACCTTCTTTTATGGAAATATCTAAACAGACATGACAGATAAGGAACAGAGATTACTTCTTGGACGTGTACTGATTATAGTCAAAACACACTCACCAGTGTGTTTGCACAGAAACTCACAAAGTGTTGCCTGAATCAAACAAGGTCACTTTACGTATGGACCAAAAATCACGAGTGAGTAAAGATTCAGTTTATTTCTCAGGTGCCTGTGTTTTGTTGACAATAATGCACCTGCCACTTCTCACAGAAGAAAACCTTTCTGAAAATAAAATGGCACTGATCGAGAGTCTTACAGTCATTATACAAGATCAGCATATTGTTACTGACCAATCACTTTTGCTTTAAAAAATTTGTTTAACAACAAAACGATACAAACTTTGTAAAATTCCTGAGTTGACAATGTCTCTACTGACCTACAGGTAGGTTGGTGAAGAGAGCCTCACAACTTGTGAAAAACTAAACACACAAATGCATTTTGTGTATTTATTCAATATTTATTCATTTATCATTATCTCAAAATACCTGATATTGTGAAAATAATCCAGTAGGAGAATTATGTTTTTAAATATTTGTCCCCCTTTTTTCAATTTCTCTCTCTCTCAAAATACATAGTAAAGTTGGACAGTTTAACATCTGTGGCAGAGCGACGGGCATTAAGCAAACTCCTGTCAATCATGAATAATCCACTGCATCCACTGAACAGTGTCATCTCCAGGCAGAGGAGTAGCTTCAGTGACAGACTTTTGTCACTGTCCTGCTCCACTGACAGACTGAGGAGATCGTTCCTCCCCCACACTATGTGACTCTTCAATTCCACCCGGGGGAGTAAATGCTAACATTTTTTTTTTTACATTTTTTTTCATTTTTATTACTATTTAATTTAATATTATTTCTTTGTATCAGTATACTGCTGCTGGATTATGTGAATTTCCCCTTGGGATTAATAAAGTATCTATCTATCTATCTAGTTGAAATATCATATTCTTTTTGTTCTTAACATCAGCCATATCATACATACCGCATACCAGGGATTTTTCCTGCCTTGCATCCAAACCTGCTGGGATAGGCTCCAGGTTTCCTGCCATCTAGATAAACAGGTTTAGATAATGTATATATTGTCCTTAATCTCAGATGCTGTCTCTGTTGTTTTTGTGCCCATCCATATTCCTATTACCTACTCTTGCTCTGCTCATTAAGGTTTACTGTTCTTATGCATGGGCTATTCAAGTCTCACTGCCCCTAATCTTGACACTAAATGCTTGTTTATCTTTGTTTCCCTCAATACAGCCGGTAGGGTCTGCACACTGATTCAAGATTAAGAGCCTTGTTCTTCCTAAGCCCCCATGATTTTCATGATCAGACCTGTCAGAACATAGTAGAATCTGATTTCTGATTTTTGATATCTTTTCAGGCTTGCAGGTGGCAAAATACTGTCTATAAATTGTATGTGCCTGAGGTGGAATCAGAGATCAATATGGATGGTAGAAAATAAAAAGCCCAATGTGGGAGATATTTAAATGCAATATTGAAGGCATACATTATAAGCACATTGTTTTGGTGCAGAATATGTTGTGTGCTGTAGACATTTAGAGTAAAAACAACCCTTAAACAAATGAGCCCATTCTGGGAAATAAAATGAAAAGATGAAAAATACCAACAATCAGTGCGTATTTGTTCAGGACAAATGACATAGAAAATATTTTTAAAATTATAAAATTGTATAAAATTGTTCATATTCAGTATCTGGTTTTGATTATGCCTGTTTTTATTTGACACAAACAAAACCAGATAGTAAACCATGTAGTGTAGTAAACTTTTAAACTCATATCCTAACCCATTAAGTGTACAGTTCTGTCTGATTGTGACACAAAACTAAATTCTATAGTAGCTCTTTAACCATACCATAATTACTAAAACTGAAACTAATAGATATCCATCCATCCATTATCCAACCCGCTATATCGTAACTACAGGGTCATGGGGGTCTGCTGGAGCCAATCCCAGCCAACACAGGGAGCAAGGCAGGAAACAAACCCCGGGCAGGGTGCCAGCCCACCGCTGCTAATAGATATAAAAATAAAATAGAAATGTCTTTGTAAAATAAAAACTAAATTAAAACTAAAAATACACTATGGAGAAAAACTAAAATGAGTTTCCAAGTAAGGTCAGAAAAAAATATAAAAACTAATATAAAAAGGCAAAACTATAATAGCCTTGGTTCCATGTGCTTCGTTGAGCGAAACCCCAGGAGGTGGGGCCACCCTAACATTATTGTTGTGATTTTCCTTGTGCTGTATATTGAGCCAGTATGAGAATCTCAACAGCGGACTATCAAGTTTGTGATGGAGTTTACAAGTGATATTTCTCTTCACTGGATTTTTTTTTTTTTTTTTTGCTTTTGTGATTATTTGCCCTGTTCCTTAGATTTCGCTTTTGGATTGTGTTTTTGGGACTTGTTCACCTACAATTGTTTAGGCAAATCTTTTTTTGCTATTTGGATTATGCTTGTTATTTCTTCAATTTTTACAATTAACTCTTACAGTTTTACAATCCAAAGTTCTCACAGTTTTATCTCCTTTGTAAAGTATTTTTATTTTGGGACTTTAAATGTATTTTTTAGACTTTCAAAGCTGGTCTCCCATTTTGGGAGCCCCTTCAGGGTGTAGCCTCCTTGTAGCAGTAGGGAGGGTTGTCTGATTTAAAGGTGAGCCTCTTGTGGTCAGGTCAGTGAAAGTCCTGGCCTGCTTTAGTGTCACTTTGAAGGCCTTACACACCATTTTTGCCATGTTTTGACTCCAACACAGAGCAACAGCATAGGTAGAATTTTTGAGAGAATGGCTAAAATGTAAATGCATTTGTGAAAAAGGGACATAGTACTTTTAAACATCAAATGTCTTTGTTTTCTTTTAATAGGTGTTCTTTTCTATTGTTTTTATTAAGAATTCTATACAAAAGGAATGAAGGAGTCATCTCACTTTGAGTACAACATGTCGGGAACCGTATCAGTAGAAGGAAAGGAAAGATATGAATGTCTGGTATCCCTGAACACCTTGTGGATTTGGAGGAGCTGAAAAGACAAATCCATTTTATAAGTTAAGTTAGCACCAACAGCGGGACAATCGTCCTCTGTAAACTGAAAAGGGTGTCCTTGGGAGTGGAGTCTGTAGCTATAGTAATAATTGAACTTTGAGCTTTTTTTCTGGGCATGAGTATTTACAATGGTCCAGAAGGTTTAGGAGATTAACAATTAGAAGAATCCTGCCGCTTAATTTATTGGTGTTACTTAGTAATGTTGATGGTATAGAGGTACAGTAGTCTGTGCTGCTGCCTAATGGATCTAATGTCCATGTTTCAAATCCCTTGGCCATTCTTTGTCTGTGTGGAGTTTGCACATACACCTTTGGTCTGTGTAGACCTCTATGTACTCTAGTAATCTTTCCATATTCATTATTTGTGTTAGATTAGCTCTAAATTAGACCTATGTGTGGTAAGCTTGAGCTTGTGTCCAAGTCAGCCCAGCAGTGGGCTGGTGTTCTACCCTTGTTCCTAGTTTTGCCAGGTTAGGCTCCCCCATGACCTTCAATTTGATTAAGTGAGTTTAAAACAGCATAAATATATAAATACTCAGTAAAGTGGAATCCTCTTCATTCTATGTGGATGATGAAATAAATGATACTTTGGTTACCAGTCAATTTAAATTAAGTCATTTTGAAGAACACCCCAGGTAACATAGCCAAAAAAGTGAGAATCTATCATAAGAGTGAGCTTGTGTTAACATTAAATATTTTTGTAATTTTCTATTAAATAAAAGAGAAAGATGTGACAAGAATGTGCAAGGGTCTAACTATGCCAGAGTGCCATCTCTTCTATTGACCAACATCAAATATAAAGATTGTGAATGTTGACAAGGGAATAGCTGATGTTGTTCCCTCCTTAGATATTTAAATAAAGACAAGATAGAAAACAGGGAAACACTCTGGTGGGCAAGTTGACTGCTGCAATCTGGTGTCTCAGTCTGATACACACTTTACATTATATTACAAACTGAATCCATGTCTGTCTTGGCAGAGCATTTACACTGCTTATGGAGTGGGATGTAAAAATGGTGACTCACTGGCATTTGTAAATTATCCTACCAGAGGCTAGATAGAATTTTATCACCTAATTATTTACTAAACTGTTGCATCTTTATGTATTTTGTTTTTAAACACAACTGTAAAGTCATACAAAAACAGAGAATTGAAACCCGTGGCATGTTGAATGATCACATTCCTGCCCAGAGCACTGAGCCAACAGGTTCTAATGTGAAAAAAAATATATTTTTCTTACTTGATGCCTTCATTCAGAGTTCTGTTGTCCACCCAGAGGTACTGACCTTCTGTCTTCTGGTCAGTTAAACCAATCCAGTGAGATTTGTCAGTTTTTTTGCCTGTCTTATTCAGTAAGAAGTTCTGATGAGTAAACAAACTTGTGTCTGTAAAGAAGCGCCTCTGTTACAAGTTAGTGATATCGCTATACTTCATTACCCCAATATGATATTTTCTATTCAACTCCCCTCTGCAAATGACTTCCCATGTTATCTCTACCAAGGTGACTGGCTTACCTGCTCCTCTTGGCTCTCTATGATCACCAGGTGACCCCCCATTGATGTGCAGTTATCACGACTGTCATTCCAGGTCTTTTTATCATTGGCTAAGTAGTAACATTTTGTGTTGAATGGCACCCAGCTCTCTGGGCAGAAGACACATTGCCTTTCTGTGAGATGAGAGAACAGAAAGATGAATGAGCAAGACCACCAGAGTTCTGTTGTCAATGCTTAACTGAGCCCCTCAGGTAAATGCAAGGTCTCTGCTGTGGTACTGGTGATTCAAATACCTACTGTTGACACTGGGATGTACCTCTGGGAGATACACGAGAAAGAAAGGGAGTGCTAGGGGTTGATGGTCCTGGAGCAGGAGGAGTCGCTTGTGATTAATGAAGGATTGTGACAACAACTCATGACTGCAACAATGATGACTCTTGTTGTTTAAATTTACAAATAGGCAGGGATTCATTGAAAAAAACACTTACCTGATTTTGAAGCATCTTGTAGAGAACAGTATTTATCAAGAGATGTAGTCAGGGCTGTGTGGTTCCCTTGTAATGCTGAGTACCTCATCTGCAGGTTACTAAAGTTCTGTGCCAAATTCATATTTTGGGATTGCAGTGCTGTGTGGTTCCCTTGTAATGCTGAGTATCTCAACAGCAGGTCACTGATGCTTTGATTCAAATTCATATTTTGGGATTGCAGTGCAGTGTGGCTTTGATTCAGATCTATGTATTGGGTGTTCAGGTTTAAGAGCTGATCCTTCTGAACTGTGAAGTTCTCATGTAATATCCTCAGCTCTTCATTGGTATTAGAAAGGTTTGTTTCCAGTGTCTCTTGTTTTTTTTGAATTTCTCCATATTTATGGTTAAGGACAACTAAATGACAAAACAAAAAATACCAAAGTCAGATAGGTTGTGCCACTTCTAATTTATGGATTGTCTTTGAGAAAGTATTGAAAAGGGGATTAATGGAGAAGCTTAGAGTTTTTCAGGGTCTCAATTTTCCCATGCATTAATCCACCTCCCACACTACAGCTTTTTTGTCCTGTGTCTTTTTTTCTCTTGCTTGAAGAATCTTTCTCCTCCATTACACTTCTTAATGACTGAGATGGCGAGCATAAGCACAGTATACACTATAAATATAAAAGCAATAACTCTTTTAAATTTGCTCCCTTTCTTATTTCCCGTTTTTAATCTGGCAAACTCCTAGGATCAAAATGTCAATGCTACTCCTAGAAGCAAGGCAATTCCATTACCTGTCACAGTTGGAAATTGTAATATTTTATAGCATTTTACTATTATTATTATGTATTTATTTATTTATTTTACCAGATGAACTTTGTGCAATTAAAGCATAAGAAAATACCTTTGACAAATGGTATTAAACTGAAACTCTGACCTCAGCTCCACCTTTTCTTCCTTTTTTTTCCTTTTATTTTCATATTACGTTTCTTTTATTAATTGTTTCTTCTTTTTCTGAACTTATGGTGGGGCTCACAATTCTGACTACTCAGGTTCTGCTCCTAATGACTGCGCTGCCACCTGAGTACTAAGTGAGAGATTCGTTTGCTGAGCCATTGTACTGGATTGTCTTGCATGTCCCACTTTACTTTACCTAGTGTGATCTGTACGTTTAATGCCAACATACCCACTTGCATATTGGCCTCTTTTGTCAGTCTTCTAGAAAGATCAAGGAATGTTCTGCCCTTCTTCCTGCACACTCACTACCCTGGCCTCCCAGCAAAGTGAAAGGCTGGGACCGATTCTGACAGAGATGTCAGCCCATGCATGCCATTCATCACACTAGTGAACATTTCCTTTCAGTATTAGATCTAGTTCTAATTACTTCTGGTTTTTGGATCTTCAGGTTATGGTTTTATAACTGAAGGTGAGAGAGAACAACAAACTCTGCTGTGCGAAAACCATGTCGTAGCTAGAATCCATGATACTAGATGGCTCGGCTGAGTTTCTCCTTGAGTGCAATGGCAGGAATGGTGCAGTGACCTAGATTTGACCTGGTTGTGATGGTGTAGGTGAGTCATCGTGGGAGTTTGGGTAGTCTAAGTGAAAAGGTGGCCCCTCTTACCTGAGAGTAAAGTGTGGCCTGAAAAAGCCCTTAAAGATTCCACCTGATTGCCTCACATCTTTGCTAAGGCATTAGTTATGATTGTTCAGTGCCCTTTCTGTGATTCACTATTTTTGTGAGTTTTTGGTCTTTTAACCATTTTTGTTGAGGTATTTGTGACCTTTTGTTTTTGTTCTTGTGACCTGGTGTGGAAATCTTCAATGTTTGAATTGCAGACTACTTTAATTATTTTACTCAGATGAACTGAATTTACAGGGCTTTAATTACAGGTATTGCAATACTTTCTTGTACATCCTTTTGTATTAACGCCAATAATGTATGCATTTTTTTCCAGTCTGTTTCTTTTCCAATTATAGGTAAAAATCTGTTACAACAAACTGGCAGAGACATAAAAGTGTTTTGTTGCAATGAAAATTTCGTTGTAATGAGATTCTGTATTTGTCACTTTCTTTAACTTGCGTCCAGGCGTTTGCAATCATTTCAATAGCTTCTTCTTTCGCGTTAATTTTAATCTTCTCCTGTCTACAAGTTATGCTGGCGAGAATTTTTCTCAGCATTTCCTTGAGATAATACACTTTCAGGGTGCAAATGATAACCAAATCCAATGGCTGAAGCACTGCTGTGCAATTGGGTGGGAGGAATTCAATGCGAAAATTATTTCTAAATGCGGAAGCATGTTGTGTGCAGCATAATCATCAATCAGAAGCTGAATCATTCTTTTATTCTTATTCATATTTTAAGGTTTTCTGAACTCTTTTGGGATCCCCCCAATCCCCACCCAATGGGAATGTCATGCTGAAATGCGTCCCGAAGCGCAATTGTCACATCTGTGTAAGATTGTTTGTCCGTTGCCGGGGCAACAGCAGGCTCACAGCGGTGCAGTAAGGCGCCACAGAAGCGAATCCTAAAAGATCGTGGTCACGCTATAAGTCCCTGTCTTGCATCTCAAAATACGAGGCTTAGTCTAAGTACTTTAGCAAAACCAGCTTTATTCAGCTAGAAACAGGAACAGTAGGGTTATTTATTGTAGCAGGATCTGCCACTTTCCTATACTCAGGCACAGCAGTCAGGCTGGGGTTGTGGCCAGGTTAGTGGCCAAGTAATACTGTTCACTGCATTTACAATGTTCCTTGCATTACCCATTGAGTTTGCTTTGGCGGAGAGACACAGCAGAGCTGTGAGTCTGCTGTTGCCCGGCAACATATAAACAGTCTTCCACAGACTCGGTGATTGCACTTTGGGACGCTCTTCGGTGTGTCGTTCAGTAGGGGGAAGTCCCAAGAGAGTTTAGAAACCTCACATTTTCTTGAATGAGTGCCGCATTAATAGGAATGTTTCTTAAACGAACATCACTTAACAACATAAAAATGGCTTTTTCAACATCTTTTTTTGCTCGGTCTTTCAAGAATGTTCACAGCGTCGATGGCGAAATTCCAAAAACACTGGCAACGTCTTTTTTCTTTTTGCCGCAAGTGCAGCAAAAATGTAAAGTTTTCTTTTTTTTCTAATATGAACTGTTTCTACTGTTTCTATAGGAGGGTGACATTGAGTTAAATTCCAATGGGTTGGAATATATAGTATGAGCAAAGTTCAAGGAAAGAATTTTTTTTTTTACAATGTTTCTGTTTGGGGATCATTGTGCACAACTGAGCTGCGACCACAGAACTAACTGCTCTGTGGATGATTCATTCAGGCATTTCAAGGTCTTTTGGGCACTTTGTTGTAATGAAAGTATCCGCTGAATCTACTTTGTAGTAATGAGATTTCTATAGACTTGTGTCATATGGGGAAACTGTCGGGACCATAAAAATACTGCGTTGTAATGAAAATTTCATTGTAAAGATATTCGTTGTAACAGAATTTTACCTGTAGTTTATGACCGGGGAATGGAAAATAATTTATATCCTTGGAACGGATGGATATCATATTGATAAGAGTTACAGAATTACAGTTTGAGGAAGGAAAGAGCAATTTAAAAGATTAAACGCTTTGAGTCATTCATCATCAGGAAAACATAGCCAATCAAATGTGTGTAATGTCACATGTTCCAACATCTCACGTGTACATTTTAACATAAATATGGCTGGTCTGAGGGACTAAACAGAAGAAAATGACAGAAGGGAAACATAGAAAGCGATATCAGAGATCGAGAGACATGAGGCCATCTGATTTGAATGTCAGAAAGCGTGACCTGTGATAAACACCGATCTCTGAACCAAAAGCCTTCCAAGACAACAGCCACCTCTGACATTTCTAATTTTCAGTAAGCTGTTCTTTTTTGTTTTCTATTTGGTATTGTTACATTAATAAATACCATGCTGCTTTTGTATTTTCTATATCTTGTCTTTTATCCAGATTGATTAAAATTTTATGAAGACGTCAATTGTGTGCAAAATTGCCTCTTTCTTCCCTGCAAGGTTTATCAAGGCTATTGAGGTCACTCCTCAATAATTAAAACAACTGCAGTAAAAGTAAGACATAGATTGGCTAGCAAGTGGCACATAACCAAAAGAGTTCCTGGTAAGTCTCACAAACTTCATGATAACGCATCTGAGTTTTATCTTTTGTTTTTACTGAGTTGATTCGTAACTTAGAGTAACCTTTAGCTTTAAACATTTTTAGTAATTGCAATTTAGTTCTGTTCAAGGACAGTGTTTTTTAACAATTTTTGGCTTTATTATTGCATTTTGAAATTTGTATCTTTTATGATATTTCTTTGTTTGATTTTTTCTATACTAATAAAAGGCAAAGCACTCACTGACTGACTCACTCACTCACTCATCACTAATTCTCCAACTTCCCGTGTAGGTAGAAGGCTGAAATTTGGCAGGCTCATTCTTTACAGGTTACTTACAAAAATTTAGCAGGTTTCATTTCGAAATTCTATGTGCAACGGTCATAATTGAATCATACTTACGCACACTACTTGTGACTTTAGGCTTTAGGAATAAAGTAAATAAATAAAGGTAAATCATGTCATAAAATGATTTCTTCAAAACGTCAAATGTTATTTATTTGGCACGGACATGCTCAAAAAATACATGTGTAATGCCACAAAAAGTGCATGCAGACACTTTAGTATGCAAGCAATGGTATGTGCATTGTTGCTCCGATGTAGAAGGGAGCTGAGTTTACCTCTGTTACAGCGCATCTATGTGAAAAGATGCGGGGGTGTGGTGTGTTTGGGCTCGTGAATGCGGCTGAGATAAAAAAACTGACAAAAAAAAAAAAAAAAAAAACAAAGCTAATCTTTACAAGTATCATAAATTACACCGGCTGTTACAGACTGGGTGTCAATGTCGCTTGTTAAGGCGGCTTTTTGTTTCTGCAGTTATATTTTTGAATAAAAGCGCAATTGTTGTGTTAGATTTGTAGCTTTTGTGAAAGTATTTGTATGATACTTCAGGCTTCATACATTATATAGTTTATGCCTACATTTTGTCATCTACTAGTAGAATATAAAAAACGTTTCTGTTTTAACAATGTGTTTAAACAGATTACTGTAGAAACGGAACAGACATGAAATGCGTGTGTTCCAAACAACAATCTATTATTTCCAGTCTAAAACTCCACTTCACTCCCAGAAAATCAATCAAGGCATGAGCTGGGAGAAGTTTGTGCACGTTCTAAGTCGGTGGGGGAATGGAATAGCCAGCTGCTTGCAGCCTGATTTTTATCAGCACATTTAGATGACAAAAGACGCTGGTGGAGAGCTGTGAACGATTTTAAGAACCGATTTAAGGTGGGACGGATTTACGAGTTTTTTCGTAGGCTCTGGTAATTCTAGTGTTAATAGAGACGCTGCCGCTAAATACTTGCAGGCAAATCCACAAGTTCATAGAGACACTGTCGCTAAATACTCACAGGCAATTCCATAAGTTCATAGACACGCTGCCGCTAAATATTCGCAGGCAAATCCACAAGTTAATACCGGGAATGCCTGTTAAACATCTTAGATTTACAAGTAGCGATTTGGGTAGTGAACACTTCGATGAATGAAACCTGTTATCTTTACAACGGTTAACAAACACGGAATGTAACTTGAACACAACACGTTCTCCAAATCCAAACCTGATTGAAAGAAATAATGATAATCAAATCCTTGATGACAGCAACACTCATAACAATGACAAAACAATTACATTGACAATCATGTTACATTATTTTTAAAATGTTTCCTTTTCTTTTTCATAACTTCTTTAACACACTACTTCTCCGCTGCGAAGTGTGGGTATTTTGCTAGTATTTAATAAATTAATAAATTGATGTTATTTATTTAATTTTTAAAAAATACATACCACTAACCAAACACATTTTAAATGATCCATTGTTAAAACCTGATAAGAGTATTTAAAGTTTTTTCATCTGAAAGAGAATGTGCAGATGGTAATTTATAAGGTGGACCATCCAACATACTGTCGCTATCAGAAATCAGTTAAATTCACAACTGTGTTCAGAAGTTTAGACTCTTCTGAAATAATAAATCATTTTCTGACAACATTTGACTAATTACGGCTTAAAATGAGCAAATGAAACTTTTAGCCGTCATTAATTTTGAGGTGTTTAACTTTGATCACTGCGAAATACCAAGCAGTTCACAGCTTACACTAGCAGCCACTTTCAGGTATTGATTTTGAACTTCTCTGAAAAGCACTTTCTCAAGGAGAATTTAGATTTAGAAGCTCTGCTAATTTTCTTCACTCTCTGTACCCACATTTAAATTTGCAGTGCTTGCTCCTTTTCCCTGTAGCCTCCATACTCCTTTCTTCATGTAGCTTACCCTAATCTCTGTGTAGTTTTCTTTTTAATATGTTTGTATATCTACAGCCCTCACTCCACTTCCCTATAGCTTACATACCCCTTCCCCAACTACTGCAGGTCACAGCAGAGTTTTCTTCACCTTTTGTCATGATTTCCACAAACTAGTTTGTTTGCAGAGCACACCGGCCAGCTTTTCCTCTCAACTGCCTGGAATCACTTCCTCTGGCATGGTATAGAAGAGATGTTAAATTGTTCCGGCAAGAGGTGTGTTGCTTCTAGTCTTGTCAAGTTGACCAGAAGCGCAGTGCATGCTGGGGAAGTTGGAACACAAAGCAGGACTTAAGAGATTTTTTTTTTTTTATTATTAATTTATACCTTGAGCCTTCTGATAACAATGTCTGAAGCATTCATTGTGCTGTGAGAAACTGAAAAAAAATGTCATCATGCTCTGGTACCAATGTGTATTTCCTCTGGTTTGGGTGAGAAGTGGGGATCTGATTCTGGAAGAAATAACCCCTGCTGATTTTTTTAACTGTTAAAAAGTCCTCTTGTTCATGTTGGGAATATGTTATGTTCATAATTTTTACTCAGTCTGGGAAAAGATTCCTTTGAAAATTTAATTCATTGTTGTGGTAGTTTAGGACACCAAATTAATTTCTGATGGTAGACTTTTGCTATGGTAAAAATGTTTTTATGGGTGTCACCAATGCAATGCATTTGCCTCCACATTGCTTTGAAAAACAGACCAGAAGTACACTTAGTGTGATGTCACTGTTGCCATGCTCTTCCTGGTCATCCGGGATTACGGATAGATCATTTGAGTATCACAAATGTTTTTATTTTTGTACTGTTCCCTGGTTAAACTATTGTTTGCCTCAGATCTTTGTCCCCACCTGGGAGGAGACACTGCCGCATGTACTGTATGTTGCTTTCTGTTAAATTTGCACTTCTTACACTTCCTTCACTTTTTTATTGTATATGTAGTTCATGGATGCATTGACTCAAATTGTGCTGATTTTAATTTATTTTTATATACTTTATGGACTTTGCCTTGACTGCATTCACAGCCTCGGGGACAAGTTAATCTTTCAGTGGTTCACAGGATGAGTCTGATGAACATTTCTTTGTACAGTGGCAAACCAGTCTGTCTTCTGAATTATAATGTATATACTAGATTGCTCTCAATTATTTCTATAAAGCTTAATGGCTGAGAAATTGTTTGATTTTACACCCGCCTGGCTTGTGGCTTTTGGGCAATCACGCCTGTAATACCCACCATTATATGTATGTGGGTGTACATTGGAACCTCTGAATTCTGGTATCTTCATTTGCATATTATAATATCTCTATGCTTTTTCTGCTGCTTGCTATCACTTATCTGCACCTCCCCACCCTACCCATCTCAACTACTCTGCTGTGCGGATTCACTGCTATTATCAGATACAGTAAGTATTACTCTGTACTATGCTAAAATATTCTCGTGACAAATTTCTCATATTAAACTGTTTGTTGGTCAGACTGGAATGTTCTAAAAGACACTGGTATTGTGCGACACCCAAAATAGTTACATCATGGGTCAGGTCGCAACCACCCCCAGGCTGCAAATGAAAAGTTCAAATATCAGCATTTGTTCAGGATTATGCCTCCCTATTCATGGCTTTGGAAATAGGAGTGTCAGTGTGCCAAATTTGCAATTTGTTAAAATAAACTTTGATCATGGATCTGCCCACAATGAACACTCGTCAGCTAATATAGCATTGTTTAACTTAAGATCTCTTAATGACAAAGTGCTGGTGCTGTCAGAATTCATTACAGACTGCAACTTTGACATGCTTTACCTAACAGAAACCTGGCAAAAAACTAACAATTTTACGTATATCACAGAGGCGACACCATCCAGATACGTCTACTTCGCACAGCCTTGCAGCTCAAGACAAGGAGAAGGAGTCGCAGGCATAATTAGAATTGAACTAAACATCAAACGAATCCCAATTGACTGCCCATTGTCATATGAGTGTCTGGCTCTTAAGCTAATAACAAAATCAGGTCCTTCTTTATTCATTGTTCTCTATCATCCCCCAAAATACAATGTATCTTTTTTATCTGATCTGACTGATTATTAACCCACTTAAGTTCCCTTTTGCAGAGAATCATTCTTTTTGATGATTTCAACATCCATATCAACATTACTACATGTAAATTAAGAAATTAATTCCTATCCTTACTGGACTGTTTTGATTTTCCTACCCACTCTGGTGGTCATATATTGGACTTGATCTGCACATCTGGCTTATTTGTTAACAATGCTTATAGCAGTGATTTGGGACTCTTTCATCATAAAAGAGTTCACAGATCACTGTCTCATTACCTCTCCCTCCTCTTACCTATAAATGTTAGATTTCTTTCAGAAATCTTAAAAATATCTGTCCTTCTATCCTTGCTAATTCCATTTCAAATCTTATTCTGTATTCACCTATTCGATCAGATAGTCTTGATGATCACTATGACACAGTCCTTCTTTCAGAACTAGATAAAACAGCCCCTTTAAAGCATAAAGAGGTTTCCTTTAAGCATCCAGCTCCATGGTACAATAAAGAGATACCGTCTATGAAAGCAGCTAGCCAATGCCAGGATGTCACATAAGACTGGCCTCACCGTGCACATCCAGGCTTTCTCTGACCATCAAAAAGCTTACAGGGATCCACTAACTGCAGCCAAGAACACACATTATCTAAATCTAAATGATTCAACTAACATAAATCCGTCATCCATTTATATCTATCCCTGTCTTCCCGCTCCATCCAGGTCCTTTTCTAAATTTTCACCAGTCACATCTGCATTTGTTAATGACTTGCTTTGTAAGATGAGGCCCACTACCTGTGTTCTGGACCCTATCCCCACTTCTTAAATCATGCCTTCATGCCATAATCCCGACTGTTATGACATTAATAAATACATCCCTTGACAGCCAATACATCTTTGTGTCAGCCACTTTTAAAATCCCTTCTGTAACCCCACTGTTAAAAAGTCTGGTCTTGATGCTGATAATCTTCAATTTTCAGCCAATTTCTTACCTACCTTTTCTGTCAAAAGTTCTTAAGTGTGTTGTAGTCTCCCAACTCACCAATTACTTAACTTCTAATAATTTGAATGAACCCTTGCAGTCTGGTTTCAGTGCACAGCTCAGCTGTGAAACTGCTCTTCTTCGGGTAACCAATGATTTGCTTATCACAGCAGACAAAATAGCATATTAATTCTGTTAGGCCTCAGTGCAGCATTTGACTCAGTCAGACATGACATTCTACTGTACTATCCAGAATGGAGATCATGTTATCTCTGGCACTGCCCTCCAGTGGTTTAAGTCCTACCTGACTGACAGGCAAGAGTCTGTTAGTTTTGGCAACAGCAGATCCAGCTCAGTGCCAGTCACACAAGGATTTCATCAGGGTTCAGTCCTCGGCCCTCTGCTCTTCTGTATCTGTATGCTTCCCCTTAGCCACATCATTCATAGTTTTGGACTGAGTTTTCATTTTTATGCAGATGATACTCAACTCCATATCAATGTTAAAAGTGAAATTTCTTCAGAGCTTTCTTAGCTCACAATTTGCTTCAGTGAAATTAAAACCTGGATTGAGCAGAAGTCTTTAAAATTAAATTGCAACAAAACTGAACTCCTGAAAATCGGCATTAAAGCACAACTTAAGAAAATGAGCTCCTTCTCAGTTACTCTTGATGATGATCTCATCAGACCTTCTTCTGATGCAAGAAACCTTGGTGTCATTTTTGATTCCTTTCTTTCTATTTCCACATAAACCACATTAAGAAACTTTCCTACTTTCACCTCCATTACATATCCTGTGTTCACTCATTACTCTCCCTTTCTTATGCTGAGAAACTTGTCCCTGCTTTTATCACTTCCCGCATCCATTATTGTAACTCTCTACTGGCAGGTGCCCCTTCATATTTTATATCACAGCTCCAGTTGATTCACAACTCTGCTTCAAGAGTCCTAACATGAGCCAACAACAGTGAGCACATAACACATCCTGTTTCACCTCCACTGGCTCCCTGTGTCTTACAGGACTGAATATAAAATTCTATTATTAACTTACAAAGCTTTAAATGGCCTCACACCAGACTACATCAGTGACCTTCTCCATCGCTCAGCTCCTGTTCACCCGCTAAGGTCCTCTGATTCTGGCAATCTTCTTCTGCCCCACACTAACCAGCACTCTATGGGTGACAGGGCCTTTTGCTGCATAGTGCCCATACATTGGAATGACCTCCTGAAATTAATTAGATCAGCTGATACAATTAATTCTTTTAAAAAAACAACTTAAAACTCATCTGCTCAGGAAGGAATTGAACGTAACCTGACATTCTATGCCTTCTTTCAGTCTTGCTCTCTATCCAGATGCTCAATATAATTTTTCTGTGTGTTACATTACAAATGGTGTTATTTGCTAGGCTTTCTTTAAGTTTTGAATTTAGCATTTTACTCTGATTTATTGTCTTTTGTTCTGTTTAATGCCTTTGTATATCCTTTATCTATCTGTTGCAGTGTTTTATTCAGAAAATATTTGTATCCAATTTTACATATATCTGCTGTTTCTTTATGAGACTCTGTGAAACATCTTGAGCATGGGAAATGTGCTATCTAAATAAAATGTATTATTATTATTTTTTGTCAACACACATAGAATTTGGCCATGATGACAGAACGATTTGACGTTAGATTGGCCAATTTGGCTTGGCCTCTGGCTAATATTTTGTCTTCTGGTTCCTTCTTTTAGGCCTATATGTTATTTACGCTTTGAGAAGACATTATTCCTCTCTCTTTAAAATATAAATGCATGAGCATGAATGGAGCTTACCCTTTCAAATATAGTGCTACATTTTTAAACGGTAAACTCCTGAAATGTGAGTTTTAATTCTTTTACTTATTCTTTTATCCTTTGGGTCTTTATTCCCTCTCACAAAGACTTAAGTGCATCCTTAAAAAATATTTATTTTTCACATACATTATGTTTTTAGATTACAGAAATATCTGTTGGCAAAGAAAAAAATGCATCCCCAAACACCACTGAAAGATACTTACAAAACACAACAACTGCGGCAATGGCAGCCAGAAAGACAGCACACAGGAACGTTAACAGCAACCACATTAAAAAGGTCTTATTTTTCTTTTTAGTAGGAGGTACCAATACATCTGGAAGAAAGAAAAACGAGTTTGTTGGTTACAGCAAGAATATTTTGCAGTGAATTATCACAAACTTCAGCTAGGGGAATATGAGCTCACCGGTACTTTTGTTTCCACTTGACTGCTTGTCAATTCCAGTCATTTTCCAGCCTATATTGCAGTAGGTATCACTCTCTGCATGAGCAGCTGAAAAGCAAACATTAGAAATGACCCTTCATAAACTTTTCTTTCATTAATTTTCCTAATGTTTAACTCCATAAACTTTGCTCTAAAGAACTTTATTTTTGAAATTTGAGCTTGGGCTACCAGAGCCAGTGAAGAGGAAAGTAAATCCCATGATCCTGGCTAAGGCTGCAGTTAAGATGTAAGATGCTAAATTTAAACAAACATGAAATATAAGCAATCTATTAAAAACTATGATGGGCTAGCACATGTAAGGCTGTACAATTCACTTGATGTTGACAGTGCTGATAAATGTGTTCAGGAAGTTACAATAGAAAATGGAACATTTTATTGAGTTATAGATTTTATTTTAAATGGATATTTGTGACATTTTCCCATCAATCTACACCCAATAACCCATAATGACAAAGTGAAAGCATGTTTCCAAAATGATTTGCAACATTTATTAAAAATCAAAAACTGAAATATCTGTTTCATATAAGGAGCACCTTTGGCAGCAATTACAGCTTTGAGTCTTCTTGAGTAGGTCTCTACAAGCTCTGCACATCTGGATTTGGAAAGTCAATCCCATTTTTCTGGTATATCCTTTCAAGGTCCTTTAGATTGGATAAAAAGCATCTGGAAACTTCAGGGGCCTCATGTATAAATGGTGCGTACACACAAAAAAGTTGCGTACTCCCATGTCTACGCTCAAATCGCAATGAATAAAACCTAAACTTGCCGTAAAGCCAAGCACATTTTCACGGCAGCTAAATGTCTGGCATACGCAAGTTCTCAGCTCATAGCTCATTTTTGCAAACTGAAGGCACCCAGCGTCAAAGCAGAGAGAAATGCGGAGAGACCTGGGGCCTCATGCATAGCACCGTGCATAGAATTCACACTAAAACATGGCATAAAGACAAAAGCAGAAATGTGCGTACACACAAAAAAATCCAGAAGCATAAATCTGTGCGTTTGCCAACTTCCACGTTCTTCCGCTCCGTAAATCCCAGTCAGCGTGAAAAGTAACGCACGTGCACGCGCCTGCTGCCACTCCCCAAACTCCTCCCAGAATTACATCTCTTTTAATATGCAAATCAATGTACAGTAAATAGCCCTTAAGCTCAGTGTTCTGTGAAAAGGCAATGGCAAAAGCACAGGGGGAAATAAAGGAATTTCAGCAAATACCAAGTGGAGGCAAGGAAAAACATACTATTTGTTGGTTTAAACAGTGCTATAAACAACAAAAGGAAGTTGATCTAGTGACATAGTGTGTCGGAGAAGCAGTCGCACAGTGCCCGACATAAGAAAGAAGTTGTCAGATATCAAAGTTGCCGTGAAAAGGCAAGTTGTAGCCCACCGTCTGAGTGTCATATGAAAGCTTATTGGGGTACAGAGAAAAAAAATAGGCACAGAGTTGGAAAAAAGCACGAAATGTCCACTTTAATCTCAAAAGTTCCACTTTAATAATGTAGTTTATTTTGTCATTAAAGTAGAACATCATAAACTTCATCTTAAAATTGCTTAATTTGCTAGTTTCTCAAATCCCATCGTAACTAAAGTAGCACATTAAATGCTTTGTTTTGTATTTGGTCTTCTATGTGCTCTATGTGTGTGAATCACTACATGCTTCTTAAATGGGCTTTTTCTTTTTCCAACAGGCCACAGAATCCATTACATTTCTAATATTACAGCTCTCTGAATAATTAAAATACTGAGATGTATACTTGATATCCTTTTTATGATGATAGGAGTTAAAGCATGTTATTAAACATGGGAACACGGTGGCGCAGTGATTGTTCATGCCTTACACAAGATGCTTGCTTTGCGTGCACAACCTTCAATGAAATACTTTATTGCAGCAGTACTGTCTCTTTCAAACGTACTAACCCCCAATTCCTGTCCTTACTTTTCTTTCTCCAAATACCCAATTGCAACACAATCAGCTCTGTAATAGACGTTAAGCCATCTGTAAGCTTAGAACTCCGATTCTTCAAAACCTTTAACAAACATTGAAATATCTTCATAGTACATGTTTAATTATTCTGTCCATCTATCCTTCCAGTGTCGCGCCAGCACAAGCAAGAATACAGCGTGAGGCAGGAACAATTCGTGAACGGAGCACCAGCTCCTTGCTAGCGCTGTAACACCGTGTCCTCACATGTTTAATCATTAACAATACAGATTATTTAAATGAAGTTAAAGTTTTATCTGTATAATATAATAAACATATTTTGCTGCATTTCATCTTAAAAATGATATCTTTATCATATGTAAATACACATTTTATAAAGTGGCTCAGGTTGTGCAATATTATAACTGTATCGTAAGTTTACAGTGAGGTAATTGTACTTATAAGTACAAAGCGTTCTACAAGGACCACTTGATGGGCTGATTGAGTGCGTTTATAGTTCTTGGGATGAAACTGTTTCTGAACCACAAGGAAAGGCTCTGAAGCATTTGCCGTATGAGAGCAGTTCAATAGACAGCATGACTGAGGCAGCATGTGCTTGATGCTGTATACTGATAATTCTCTTTCTGATCAGCTGTTGTAAAGCTGTGATTCCACACTCAGATACAGTGATATAAATACTACGAGTGGTACAGTGAGATTAATATGGAAAAAGATGATCCGCTGTGGCAACCCCTAATGGGAGCAGCTGAAATTAAAGTAATAAACAATATGCGGTTAATTTCAGTGTATTTATAAAGCCACGTCAGGGATGTGGATCTAAAAAAGAAAGGGAAACCACACTGGAACAGTAGCACTCCTTTGATGCTGGGTGCTGCTAGTTTGCAAAACCGAGTGGAAAACTTGTGTACGCCAAGCATTTAGCTACCGTGAAAATGTGTGTGGCTTTACGCTAAGTTTAGGTTTTATACATCGCGATTTGAGTGTGAAAACGGGCTTACGCAACATTTTTGTGCGTATGCACCATTTATACATGAAGCCCCAGGTGCTTAAAGAAATCTGACTTATTACTTCAACCACTCTATAGACATTAACACAAAGCATAGAAAGTTAAAAGCAGCATGGTATTTATTACAGGAATAATAATACCACTGGAACAAAGAATAATAGAAAAGACGAATGATAATAAAGTCAGGATATATATAGTCTTTAGAAAAAGCTTACGAAATAGTAAAGATGACAAGGAAGAATGCCGCAGACGGCTTGTGATCTAGCACTCATAGTTGCTCATGATCCTTTTATGACGATCAGATGGAAATGGCTTCACGTTGACGTCGCTCTGTCCTCCTTTGACATCTTCGTCCCTTCTTCTTCCTCCCACCTTCCTCACTTCCTTACTCACTTACTATATCGCTCCTCAGATGAGGCATATTTATTCTAAAATACTACTGGGGGGGTTTGCAAGATGTGATTGTTAGATATTCTGATTGGCTAGCTGTCAATATGATGAATGAATTCACTGTTTGTTCTCCCAAACAACCACACTTTTTTATGTTCTCTGAGGTGTTGCTGTGTCTTCCTTTCCCAGGCTATAATATCCTTTCTCAGGTTATAAAGTATTTCAGCCAACAGGATGTTTTCCTCTCTTTGTTGGAACAGCTGTTTTAAAAGTGAGATATAACTGGGAAGAAGGCATGCTTTGATTTGTCCTGAATGTAGTTCATCTGTTGTCTTATCTTGAACAAAATATAATGAAAATATAAACCAAAATGTACAGATTTTGTACCCCACAACAATTGTTTAGTTACTTCTTCAAAAGTCAGTTATCACATTTTATTCATTAAATATTTTTATTAACAGTGAGTCATTTAGAAATATTGATGATAATAGAATGCAGTTACATGTGTTAGTAAACTACATTAAATATGTGTTATTTATCAGTACTTTATAATATCATGTATGTAAAAACAGAGTCCAAATAGGCTTTTTGTGGCTCAATAGTTTAAAGACAGCAGAGTCCAAATTCAAGTAACAATGACGAGCTGTTGTTAGTTGCAGAGGGTTTGTGACTAATTATAATTTAAATTTCTTACACATAACATTTTTAAAGAGAGAGTTAAAACCTCTGTTAAAGTCTCCAGTTAAAATCATTGGATTCTTCAATCCAGGATGGAGCTTTACGAATAAATTCTATAGTGTCAGAGGATTATTGAATTATTGTAATGTGCAGATAATGCAGCCGTGAGGTTGCTTTTAGTGTAGCACACTGTTAATTGTGAGGGCATATTTGTTTAAGCAGCAGGAGACATTATATTATGTGCCAGGGGATTACACCCACGCCTCTTCCATAAATCAAATGACTTATACAGTACTAGGGATATGTTTTGCCGTCAGGAGCAAAAGAGGAAAGTATACATAATATACAAGCTGAGGTGACTCCTCTCAAGGTAAATTTGAAACAGCCTGTAATAGACATTGCACAGAATGTTTCTCTGTTTTACAAATTAGACAGTGTGCTTATTAATAGTGTACTGGGATATTCCCAGATTATCTGTAAACTGCAGTTGTTAATATCCTGCACAAGAAAAATAATCTCGAGTCCTTTCTACTTAAGAACTTTACACCTACTTCTAATCTTCCTTTGATAAGTAAATTGCAGAAAAAGCAATTTTCAGCAGTTAAATGATTACTTGAATATACATTGTCTTTTTTGATAAATGTTTAAGTCAGGTTTTAGAACAAATCAATGTACAGAAACTGCACTGGTTAAATTAAGAAATGAGTTGCAGGTTAAGGCAGACAGAGGTGAAGGAGGTGTTACTACTGGCTTGATTGACCTGCAGGACTCTACTTGCCTGGGGAGTCATCAGTAGAAAAGGAACCGTGCTTTGTGATTTTAAAAGGACAGCTTCCAGCCTGCCTGGGGTACACCTCCAACCAGAGGTGTATTTTAACCTCTACGTTTCACCTGTTTTATGGATTATTTATTTAAGGAGCTGTGATGCACTGCACTTTAATTTGAACACTGTTTTGAGTTTTGTTGTTTTAAATAAAAGCACTTGGCACTTTTTGCACCATCCCCTTGCTTCATTGTTTGTGCCTCACTGTACAGCTTATCGGTGACATTACCAATGGTGTCGGGTTCGAGAGCTCCCAGAAGCAAGAAGGGAGCATGGAGTGAACCCGCATCGTCACATGACCCAGTTAGTGGCCCAAACTTTCTTTTTGTTGTCTCAAGACCTGTCATTCCCACACTTGGTCACAATAGATTTATCATAGTCTTCATGGATTTACAATAGTTATTAATGTCTACCTGCAGTAGGCTGGCGCCCTACTCAGGGTTTTTTTTTCTGCCTTGCACCCTGTGTTGGCTGGGATT
This sequence comes from Polypterus bichir lapradei, assembly GCA_026402145.1. Taxonomy (NCBI): domain Eukaryota; kingdom Metazoa; phylum Chordata; class Cladistia; order Polypteriformes; family Polypteridae; genus Polypterus; species Polypterus bichir. Next base: position 32,268,126 of record JANRMT010062807.1, read on the forward strand.
GGCTCTAGCAAACCCCCGTGACCCTGTAGTTAGGATATAGTCGGTTGGATAATGGATGGATGGATTAATATCTACTTTTCTCTGCTATCATTTTTGGTTGTTTGGTGGTGTTGTTTAACTGCTTTTTATAGGAGGCTCCTAATATTCCTACCGTCTCACACAAATACTAGGCACTCAAGGAGCATGTTCTTCTAAGTTCTAGACCCAGCGACATTACAATATTTATAAAACACAAGAGAATAATTACATTCAGTTGTGTTTCTGATCAGTTTCATGAAGGTTAATGGGTTTAGAACTGCTGTCCAGTGAATTGTGCAATTTTTGATTCAAAAGAAGAAAAGGTAACTCAAAAGTAATGTGCTGTTTGTAATGCATTACATTTCAAAATAAGTAACTATATGATATATTTAGTTTTCTTTTTTAAGTAAAAACTAATGTAACAAAGTTACTTTTAAAAGTAACATTCTCCAACACCTCTTGTAAGCAAATCTTTTGTTTTGCATTTTTTTAAATAGACTCATTATTTATTAATGATGCTTTGTTTTTGTCATTTTGTCCAGGAATTTATGGTTCCCCTCTTTCTTTTCTGTTTTTTATTTATTTATTATTTATTTCTTTTTTTGACTTATAAAAGCCTTCCCAAGTTACTGTTGGGCCTGTGCAGGCCAGGAAGCCTACTTATTGAGTTTGGGGCCAGGCTAATTTTGTGCTGGTGTATATCATACCTGATATGGGAGTACAGGTCTGACTTTCAATTGGAGGCCTGCCGTACCTGTTTGAGTTTCATGGAGTTTGCAAATCATAACACCAAACAATTATGGGTGTCTTATTTTTGGATTATTGATTTTTAGGCCTGTTCTTTTAGAGCAATTTTTTATCACTTGCCCTAGAATGTTTGTGACAACTTAGCACAAAGTTATCCAAAAATATAGCACTAAGAGTCATTGAAGTATGCAAGCCCCCCATACACCGTCAGCATGGCACTGCCAGATTTAAACACTAGCGAGGAGAGTTACTCACGTAGTTAAGTGACTTTAGCTACAGGTGGAAGTCCCACTTTAATTACGGTGCCAAGCAGAGTTGTGTCACAATGCAGAAGTCTATTAGCCAGTGAAAGTACTGTGAAGAAGCTGTATGTTGTTACGGTGCTACCTTTGTCTAGAAACAGCTCCATAAGCTTTATGACCACAGACTCAGAAAGTATTTCCCCTTGGGTTGTAACTCAAAACACAGTTCTCAACAAAACATTACCAGATGTTCGAAATCGCAGCAAATCTGTAATTTTTCACACGTTCTTCATGGGTGTCTTTGTTGTCAAAGCGCAAATGCCACCTAGTAGTCTGATAGCAGTCACAGAACATCGTATTTTTGATTACCAGTACAACAAATACTGTATTTTGCGCACCATAAGGCGCACTGGATTGAAAGGCGCACTCTCAATTGCGGGGGTTATTTCTGTACTTAAGCCATACATAAGGCGCACCGTATTATTCGGCGCATGCAAAAACAAGGTAACAGAAGCAAAACAATGAGTTTAGTTAAACCTTATTCTACTATGTATTTAAAAATACACTCACATTGTTTTTTGATCAGTTTGTTGTCACAAATCCATCGAAGTCCTAACCTTCTGTATCTGAATTGAACAGATGGGCAAGTTCGCCATCAAACATGCCGGGTTCCCTCACGTCATTGTTGGAGTCAGTCTCATTGCTGGGTGGCTGTTCAGTAATGATTCCAGCTTTCGCGTAAGCTCGGACAACAGTCGAAGCAGACACCTTAGCCCAGGCATCCACAATCCATTCACATATGGTGGCGTAACTCACCCGGTGCTGCCTCCCAGTCTTAGTAAAGGTGTGTTCGCCGTCTCTCATCCATCGCTCCCATGACGCTCGCAACTTCATTTTGAACGCCCTGTTTACACTGATATCCAGTGGTTGGAGTTCTTTTGTTAATCCTCCCGGAATGATGGCAAGCTCCGTATTCATTTGCTTCACTTGTTTTTTCACAGTAGCGGTGATATGGGCACGCATGGAGTCGCAGATCAACAAAGACGGTGATGCATGGAAAAACCCGCCCGGTCTCTTCACATACACCTCTCTCAGCCACTCTCTCATTTTCTCCTCGTCCATCCAGCCCTTTGGATTGGCCTTAACGATGACTCCGGCTGGAAACTTTTCTTTTGGCAGCGTCTTCCTCTTCAAAATGACCATAGATGGTAGTTTCTGTCCATTACCGTGGCAACCAAGAACAACAGTGAAAGCCGACTTCTCATGCCCCTTGGTGCGTATGGATACCATGCTGGTCCCCTTTTTCTCCACAGTATGGTTCACGGGGATGTCAAAGTGAGAGGGACCTCGTCCATGTTGGTGATGTGGTTGGGCTGGATTTTTTTGTCGGTAATCTTGTTGCTGCAGTAGGTGCAGAAGATGGTCAGCTTTTCTTTGTAATCCGTTGGCAGTTGCTGCGCCACGGTAGTTCGTGCGCAGATGGTGAGTTGGCGCCTTTTCATAAAACGAAAGCACCAAGACGGACCTCCTTGAAAGTGTTCGAGCTTCATGTCTTGTGCAATCGTTATTGCCTTCAGTCGAATGGTGACTGTAGAGGTGCTTCTCCCGGCTGCTCTTTGTTCAAGAATCCATTGTTCAAGTTGGTCTTCCAACTCTGGCCAACTCGCCTTGTTCCCGCGGAAACTCTGTTTTGTCTTTTTAACTTGACGCAATTCATTCTCCTGCTTCCTCCACTTCCGAACCATAGATTCATTTATTTTGAATTCTCTCGCTGCTGCTCTATTCCCATTTACAACCGTGTAACTGATAGCCTGTAGTTTGAATTGCATTTTCAGGGTCCTTAGCCAAACAAATGTTGTTTCGCAGCGCACCAGTAGTACAATATACATATCTGCCATAGGCATGGCGGAGGTAAGCGTACGTCTGTACGTGGCTTTACGTAATATTCTGCAATTGGTTTATCGCTGCCAGCATACGTAGTGTACGTATTACTAAGTCCCTATGTCGGCAGGAAATGGTCCGACAGTCAATCAAGCGGAGCGCTTACTAAAATGCATAACAACATTTTTACAGATTTTGGAACTCAGTGCACACATAAGGCACACCGTGGATTTTTGAGAAAATTAAAAGCTTTTAAGTGCACCTTATAGTGCGCAAAATACGGTAGTTCTGAGCAGGCATCAGCCACAGCACCAACTGTGGTCATCGCTGCTCTTGTGAAAAGAATGGAGATAAACGCCATCAACTCAGAGAGGGAGACGGAAGTTTGTTGAACCACATGAATGTCACTGAGAGAATAAAAGTGAATAATAAAAAAAGTGCTAACTTTTACAAGTAGCCAAAATTTACACCAGGTGTTACAGACTCATATCAAATGTATGTTTTTGTTATATGATAGTAATAATAATAGCAGCTCACTACTCAAAATGTGGAGGGCCAGGACTCAAACCTTTTGGTTATAAGGCAGTTCTTACATCTGTACCATCTAAGACTACATATTAACTTTCTGTTGATTGACACTTGAGATTGGGTTTGTAACTCATTGACAGCAACATGTAAATTGAATGATTTTTTTTTTCTTCGGTAACACTCTTGTATAAAAAGCCCAAATGCCAAATGTATAAAAGTGCACATGTTTATTTGATATTTGGACTAATGTATCCCACATTATACACTTCACGTCATTATTAGTATATGTTTTAGGTATGTGTTCAGCATTTCTTGCCTCACATTTCTTATCATCCTACACTTACCCAGATCTTCATGGACACGGAACACACATGAAATGTATGTATTCCAAATAACAATATATTATTTACCCTATACAACTCCAGGCACCTCACATACAGATAAAGAGACTTGCTGAGACAACTGTTTGTCCAACTTGAGCTGTGGCGGTGGGGAGATTGGGATAGCAGGCTGCTTGCTGCTTGTGCTGATTGACATATTTACAGACCAAAAGACAATGATGGAGAGGTGTGAAGGAATTTAAGGTGGGCCAGGATTACAAGTTTTTTCATAGGCTTCAGGGATTTTAGTGTTAAATAATGAGTTCTGAATTTGTCAATAATTTATCTACCTCAGTAGAAAAGAAAAGAGTTTTCAAAAAATGTTTGCTTTATTTTTCAGTATGATTTCCTGATAACTCTATACACTTCATCCATTTTTCCTGCAATGACATTAGCCCCTTTGAAAAAAAAATCTTCTGTTTGACCTTCAAACCACGATGTCACAGCTGCTTTGATATCTTCATCACTTGAAAAAGTCCATGAAAAGATTTCTTCAAAACTCGAAACAAAAAGTAATCAGGGGGCGCCAGGTCAGACTGTACGGTGGATGGTTCCGCTGCTGGAACCCACATTCTCAGATGGCAGCCTGTGATTGACGTGACATGTGAACTGGTGCTTTGTCATGGAGAAGCTTACTTGGTTTGCACAAGGACTCTCCTGACATCTTGTCTCTTGGAATGTTAGACTTGCACTGAGCTACAACTGTGCACGAGTAACCTTGAGACATGGTACTGCATCCCCTGACTTGTTTCAGCATGCTTGCTACTTTCTTTCATGCTCATATGATACCCAGCAGGGCTGAGATAAAGAACTCCAAGTCCCATGTTGTACTGTGGAAAAAAGGGGCACTACTGCAATCGAGGGGAACTGCTATCTAGCGTTCTGGGGGAAGCAATGCCCTAAAGAGGCTGCCTTCCCCCATCCTTCCACATCTTGGTTGTCCCAGTTGTCTATTACAATATATATATATATATATATACAGTGCATCCAGAACGTATTCACAGCGCATCACTTTTTCCACATTTTATTATGTTACAGCCTTATTCCAAAATGGATTAAATTCATTTTTTTCCTCAGAATTCTACACACAACACCCCATAATGACATGAAAAAAGTTTACTTGAGGTTTTTGCAAATTTATTAAAAATAAAAAAACTGAGAAATCACATGTACATAAGTATTAACAGCCTTTGCTCAATACTTTGCCGATGTACCTTTGGCAGCAATTACAGCCTTAAGTCTTTTTGAATATGATGCCACAAGCTTGGCACACCTATCCTTGGCCAGTTTCGCCCATTCCTCTTTGCAGCACCTCTCAAGCTCTATCAGGTTGGATGGGAAGCGTCGGTGCACAGCCATTTTAAGATCTCTCCAGAGATGTTCAATCGGATTCAAGTCTGGGCTCTGGCTGGGCCACTCAAGGACATTCACAGAATTGTCCTGAAGCCACTCCTTTAATATCTTGGCTGTGTGCTTAGGGTTGTTGTCCTGCTGTAAGATGAACCATCGCCCCAGTCTGAGGTCAAGAGCGCTCTGGAGCAGGTTTTCATCCAGGATGTCTCTGTACATTGCTGCAGTCGTCTTTCCCTTTATCCTGAACAGACTCCCAGTTTCATCCCCACAGCATGATGCTGCCACTACCATGCTTCACTGTAGGGATGGTATTGGCCTGGTGATGAGCGGTGCCTGGTTTCCTCCAAACGTGACGCCTGGCATTCACACCAAAGATTTCAATCTTTGTCTCATCAGACCAGAGAATTTTGTTTCTCATGGTCTGAGAGTCCTTCAGGTGCCTTTTGGCAAACTACAGGCGGGCTGCCATGTGCCTTTTACTAAGGAGTGGCTTCCGTCTGGCCACTCTACCATACAGGCCTGATTGGTGGATTGCTACAGAGATGGTTGTCCTTCTGGAAGGTTCTCCTCTCTCCACAGAGGACCACTGGAGCTCTGACAGAGTGACCATCCAGTTCTTGGTCACCTCCCTGACTAAGTCCCTTCTCCCCCGATCGCTCAGTTTAGATGGCCGGCCAGCTCTAGGAAGAGTCCTGGTGGTTTTGAACTTCTTCCACTTACGGATGATGGAGGCCTCTGTGCTCATTGGGACCTTCAAAGCAGCAGATATTTTCCTGTAACCTTCCCCAGATTTGTGCCTCGAGACAATCCTGTCTTGGAGGTCTACAGACAATTACTTTGACTTCATGCTTGGTTTGTGCTCTGACATGAACTGTCAACTGTGAGACCTTCTATAGACAGGTGTGTGCCTTTCCAAATCATGTCCAATCAACTGAATTTACCACAGGTGGACTCCAATTAAGCTGCAGAAACATCTCAAGGATGATCAGGGGAAACAGGATGCACCTGAGCTCAATTTGGAGCTTCATGGCAAAGGCTGTGAATACTTATGTTCATGTGCTTTCTCAATTTTTTTATTTTTAATAAATTTGCAAAAACCTCAAGTAAACTTTTTTCACGTTGTCATTATGGGGTGTTGTGTGTAGAATTCTGAGGAAAAAAATGAATTTAATCCATTTTGGAATAAGGCTGTAACATAACAAAATGTGGAAAAAGTGATGCGCTGTGAATACTTTCGAAATGCACTGTATGTACTATGTGACGTCTACAGTCCACTTTTGGAGTGATGATTGACCTCCAAGGTTATTCCTCTTTTTCTTTTTCTTTTATTTTATTGTAGAATCAACTCTTGGCAGCGGGCAGCAGGGCGGTCATGTGGTGCATGTGTAAGGGTGCCGTTTTCACCTCTACCACCTTTGCTGTCCCTTACCTCTTAATATCTCTAATCATTCTTGAGGCAAATTGAAGACTTATTTGCCAGCTTAAGTGAATAATTAAAGGAAACGTACTAAGTAATTGCAACACAAACACTGACTTAATCAGTTTTAATGCTAAAAGATGACAATGTAAGAAGAGAAGAAGCGGCCACTAGGGTGGAGAAAAGAAGAGTAGCTCAGGAAGCAGCAAGTGCATCAAGCAAACGAATGGTAAACGTACAGAGAAAGAGGATGACAACTATGAATGCTCAAGTCAAGTGTATTCACATACAGTTCATTTAGAAAGTGCCTTTATGTTATAGTATTTAGACAAGTGGTTGTTAACCTTGGTTTGGAGGATTTTACAAACAAATTATGGAAATTAATTTGCGTCAGACTTCTCTATTATATAAATAACATGAACAATGAACTCCTTTCAACCATTTCCTCTTATCACACAGTTCAAGAGCTGAAACCATTTCAATGAACACATCCACCGAGTTCATTTGCTTCCTTTGGCTACAACACATAATTATATCATTAGTGCAATTGCTGAACTGATAAAGAAAACTGCAATATATTTAATTTAAATATGTTTGTATATAGTAAACTGCATAATGCTTTCCTTTTCTTTTACAACTATGAAAATAAACAAATAAAAATGGAACAATTTAAATATAGAAATGAACTGCAATGCAGTTTGTTGACAGATCAGGAATAACCAAATCAAGTCATGATAATAACTGAAAAACAATGTTACATTTATAAGTGAACAATGCAGATGGTTACTTCCACTTTCCTTTTGGTTTAAATGCTAATGGAGGACCTTTGCATTGTTGGTGATACTCAGCTAAAACTGTTGTCCCCTCCGGATGACCACATGGTATTAGCTAGAATACTCTGCATGTTTCACTAATATTACAACCTGGATGAAGAAACACAATCTTCAGCTCAACCTGGAAAAGATAGACCTTCTTTATATTCCAGCTCGTCCATCTATTCAGCACAACATTTCTGTTCAGCTCAGCTCACTATCACGTCAGTATGCAGTCTTGGGGAGGTGATCGATGACCACCTGTCCTTTAAGAACCATGTTGCTACAGTCTCTATGTCTTGCAGATTCATTTTATACAACCTGTGCAAGATCAGACTGTATGTAACAGAGAATGCAGCATTACCTCCTTGTCCAGACCTTGGTCTTGTGCACGTCTGAACTACTGGCAGGAGTATCAGAATGCGTCAACAAGCTGCTGCATATAGTTCAAAATGCTACAGCACGTCTGTCATTCAACCAGCCGAGGTGGGTACATGTCACTCCTCTCTTTGGATCACAATATTGACTCTTTTTTGCAGCATGTATTAAGTTCAAATCCTTGATCCTTGCTTACAAAGGAATCAACAGATCAGCACTTAAATATATAGAGAGACACTTCTGAGGTTCTATGCACTTTCTTGTCCACTCAAGTCTACTTACGAACAGTGTCTGTTGATGCCACCACTGCAGAGCATCAAATCTCAGTCCACTGCAGTTGTTTCATATGTAGCTTCTAGCTGATGAATGGGTCTTCCTGCACCCTATGGATATGATGACTCCCTGGTTTGGTGAATTTCAGTATAACTGATATTAGCTATTAGTTTGTGTAACCTAGGAATTTTGATTCGCTTGATTTTTGTTCTGAGCTCTTGAGTTGTGATGATCAATTTTTCAACCTTGTCCCATAACACTTGTTTCCCAAATAACTGCCAGACTGATGTTTATTCAATTATGTCGACCTTCTTTTTTGTAAGTCACTTTGGATAACAGCATCAACTGAGCAAAAAAAGAAAGGAATGTAATGTGTCATTTTCACACTGTTGTCAATTTTCTGAGGAGATGAGCCTGCCACCACTTCCACAGTAGAGAACACATTTTGGTCTCCTAACAGCTTTTTGCACAAATCAATGAGTGGCTAAACTATTATAAATGACAGGTTATGCTCTGGAACAAAAGTGACAAAACACTTTTTTTTTTCTGACTCTATACATGTTCTAACATTGATGCAGCAACAATTCTGATGGCTGTCACTTCTGCCAATGTTAATGTAAATGAGAAAGCACCAATAGCTACTGTGTGTCTTTGATGCCATAATGAAGATTTTTTTTTGAGCCTTACTGTAGCTACTTAGAACTCACAGTGCACCAGGTTTATTTAATATGTGATATCAAGAAGCCAAGGTGTTATTCTTCAACTCCTTTTCCCTCCATCTAAGCCCTCCACCATTTATTTTTAACATGTTTTTCTTCTGTACTTGCATCTTCATCAGCCTTAAAAAACTTGGATTCCACCTGGAGGGACAATTTTTAATCCTAGTTGTGCTTACAGTATGCTCACAGAAAGCAGCTTGCTGATGATTGGTTAATAGAATACCTTTGGTAATGGCGAGAGTATTTTTATACAGTTGGCTGAAATGCATCTAAAACAAAATACTTTGCTGTTGCTTTTTTTACCAGGTTGTTGCTGCTTTAATAAAATGGTAGAACAGCATTTTAATATTTTTATTAATCTAGAATGACTTCTTACTGGAAATCTGGCATGCTTTCAGAAAACTTTTAGCTCAGTTAAAGCCAAGGATGAGAGGTGCAACTGTTGTGAACATGAAGAATATATAGATTTGCTTCAACAACAACAACAATATTTATTTATATAAATGTTGTAGCTCAAAATGTTTTTCAGGAGAAAAAAAGACAAAATTTAAAAATAAAATTAGGCAACACTAATTAGCCTTAGAATAAAAGTAATGATAGCCAGGGAGAGCAGAAAAAACAACAAAAAAAAAAAACTCCAGACGAATGGAGAAAAAAAAATCTGCAGGGGTTCCAGGCCACGAAACCACCCAGCCCTCTCTAGGCATTCTATCTAACATAAATGATCTCATTCAGTCCTCATGGTTTTCAGGCTTCACATAGAAGAACTTGAAGATGATGGTCATGTGGACCTCCGGCCTTCAATCCATCAATGCAGGGACAGCACGGTCACAAAAAAATGGAAATATTAGGCAATAAGTACAGTATGTAAAATCTATAATTTGAATAATAATAATGGTACTATAGTGATATTTTGAATTAAACAGAGTAGTTTTAATAAACAAGGGCTGATCCTGATAACTACTATCCAGTCATGTGTAAATGGTTGAATGTGTACCTTCTTCAGATCACCTATGAAATACTGATTTAATAACGCTTATATTAAACACATAAGCATGTCCACCTTGTTTCCACAAGTAACAATGAGCAATCCTAAAAGGTCCATGTAAAACACACTTCTGAGTCCCAGAAATGTACACCTCTCGTATGGCACAGAAACATTTATGCAATGTACAGAACCTGAGTTCACAGCATATTGCAAAGTAGCAATAATCAGTATCATTGGCATCATGCCTGGGTTCCTCAGGAGCTTACAGAAGTCTTGGAGAAATGTGGGATGGAAGATAGCGCTAATCCCATAACATCACAATGGATGAGCTACTTCATCAGGCAGGGTGAAAGGGCATAGAATATCCCCCAGTGGCAACAGCTTGGACTGACACCTAGAAGTGAGTGGAACCTGATAACTGACCTGGACCAGCAGGTGAAGTTTCCACTTTAAATCACCTCACTCCCTTCTGAACAGATATCAATGGTGGAAGGATGGTGATCATGACCAAACTCACTTTCCAATGGGAGGATGGAATAGAAGAAGACTATTGAAAAGAACAGGGAGATGTACAAGGAGTTGGAAGAATCATATGTGAAAGCAGGGTGGAAGAGAGTAGCCTGAGAGAGTTTGCTGTAGAGGCGTCAGTGGAAAATCTACACAACAGTTTCCGAAGGCTGTCAGAGTTACTGGTTCCAGGAAAAACAAGCGGACAAAGAACTGATAGAAGAGGCATATTAAGGGAGTTTCTGGCCTTGGCCAGAAAACACAAAAGGGGGAGAGAAAGGATCCTAGGGCTGGCTAGGAGTGGAATAGAGACATCGCTGCCAGTGCCCCAACATCCTAAGATATTCTGGGACTAAAGGGGTGAAGCGTCAGGGAAGGGTGGTTCCTGGGCTGATGACCCTACAGCCGGCCCATCGACACTGGTGAAGATGTGTTAGGCAACAATGACTTGCAGGCAATGAATACACGTGTTTCCATCTAATACACTTAAACTATTAGTAAGGTTTACTGGAATAGAGAAAAAAGAACCTTCCTCTTAAACAAACTTACCTGCTTGAGGGCCTGAATCCATTTGTTGTGTTTTTTTAGGTTTAACCTCTGCATAGGTGACATCCTCATTTTGGTCTGTTTAAGGAAGAAAAGAAGAAATATTAAGCTATGCTTTATACAAAATTAAAGATTAAAGTCATATATCCATTATATATAGGTAAATAAATGTGATTTTATGCAACATATTACAAACATTCAACACAATCCACTCCTACGTGTGATACATTTACAATCACTTTTATTTTAAAAGGGGTGTCCATAGCGTACACTGTACACTTTAGACAGATAATACTTTATTTGTCCCAGAGGGAAATTAAGACTCTACAGAAGCTCAGGAAAAATATAAATAATATAACAAACAACAACAACACCACAAACACAAACAAGAGGTTCTGGCTTGGATACCGCTTGACATTGGGCTAGCAGGTTGGATCATTCTGTGATCAGATCTCCAGGTGCGACAGGTTTATATTTACATTAAACAGGATGATAGAACTTATCCCTCTAGGCAGTAACATGGACAGATTCTGACAGTCAGTAATTCAATGTCTGGATGATGCATTTTAGTTTTAAATGTAATGTGCTAAATTTTACAGCATTGCTCAGTCACAAAGATTTACAGTTCCCCTCCTGCCTTTTTTTCACTCCATCAGATTGTAGCAGATGAATTCTGTTCACCATCTGTAGGATCTGTAATAAGTTGCTTAAGTCTTTCTCTGCAGTGCACAAAATGCAACAGGACCTGAACTTGCCATGACTTGCTGTAAGATAAGAGTTCATCCAAGTTATTCAACAGTGATTAGAAAATACCTCATATATGGAGGTAGGCTAATTCTGAAATCTTTTCACTTTACTTTAATTATCAATACGGTTTTTCACCTTTTCCATCTTTGGACGAGTTGCTCCTCCAATAAGGTGTAACAGAACTCCTTAGGCAGCAGTGATTGCAGTGCTACCATATGATTATGGGAATATTTAATACATCCCACTTTATGTTCTTCAGCATCTCTTTCATTCTCAGATGTTGCAGAGGAAAGGTAGGCTTCAAATCTTCTTGACTCTCCTTTGACTTCTGTCAAGTTGGCAGCTTCTCCAAAAGACAATTGATGAATAAATCATCAACTATCATCAATGTAAAATACATTTATGCATTTTTGTTGAAAGCTGTACCCAGACCTCATCTGATGTTAATATTAATAAATTATAAAAAGAAATGTTTATCAAGAAATAGTAACAACAAAGAAAAAAGAAGAACAAATAGAGATAACGCTTAGCTTCTGACCCAACGCATGAATGGAAACAACAAGCGTTACATTGTAAAACTGTACAACAGAAAAATAGAGAAATGGATTAAAATTTGTAAACAAATTAAGTCAGACAAAATTACTACCATAAAGGTGAATCCATTATTTTATCTTCAACTATGAATTACCATAATTTAATAATTATCATAGCATATGTACTGTAATTGGATCAAAAGACAATGACAGAAATTTTAAAAATGTAGAATACTAGGGGGCTCTGACCACTGCTCTCTTTGCTCGCCAACCCCTGGCACTAGCCTCTTTGTGGATCTGCTGCTCGCGTATGGGGAAGCGAATGTACAATTTAAACCGATTGTTATTCATCCATCCATCCATTTTCCAACCCGCTGAATCCGAACACAAAGTCATGGCAATTGTTACAAATGCATAATAGAACTAACTATTTTACATTACAGTGGGTAATTAACCATAGTAAAAAATAGTAAAATGTAATAAACTGAAAGAAAATTATGTTTTATGCTGTATTAGAGGTATTCATTGCATTATACATTTTCGTTCTGTTTGGGTTTGAAATTAACACGTAAATACTTTTAAACGTACACTTTTACTGTAAAACTTCAGTTAAAACATTTTTTTTAATTAACTTTTCACCAGTTTTTGCAATGAATTTTGATTCCGTGTTTGGACTTACTGCGGTGGGCTGGCGCCCTGCCCAGGGATTTGTTCCTGTCTTGCACCCTGTGTTGGCTGGGATTGGCTCCAGCAGACCCCCATGACCCTGTAGTTAGGATATAGCGGATTGGATAATGGATGGATGGATGTTTGGACTTACATCGTGACAATGCAACTTGTAATGCCTGTGAGTGAATATCGTTTCTTTCTCTCTAATAAATAATCCGACTTTTTTGAATGTTTGTCCCTGTGACTTGATAATTGTCATAGCAAAAGCTATTCTAACGGGAAACTCTAAACGTTTTAATACAAATGGCATATCGAGATCTCCTTTGGTGTCTAATGTTATCTGTGGACGATGTACTACATTACCTGTCTTGTTGCCTATTAAAATTTTATATGTCAGAATTGTTTCTCGATGCTAGGATTGCCCGTGTACTCATTTCTTCTGTTGATAACCCTTCAGGATGAAATTCTTCAATAAAATTTGACATGATAATTCTTCTTTTACTGGAAACTTAAAGTGAGGAAAATGTAAAAATTTATGAGCTGAGAGCACAGGAACTGTATCTGACAAAAGCATTCACACGAATGAGAGGTGACAGGACATTGGGCGTGGTTGAAAATGGTTGAGAGGAAAGTGGGACTTGAAAAAATCTCTTGGCAATAGTCTTGTCTCAAGATTTTCTTTTATAATAGAGAGATATATTCTACCACTTCTATCTCTTTTCATATATTTAAAAAATTTTACTAGTACTTTCCAACAATTGTGAAGGAATACATCCACCTCTTTGATACTGTAACTTAAAAAATCATTGTGATGCTGTTAGCAGTGACAATGTCTTGAGATCCTAGGGTTTTGGATGCTGCTCAAAATGCCTTTCTATGCTTTATGGTTCATGGCTACTGTCCTTGCTTGATTGAGGTCAAGGTGCTGGCTCTTCAAATCTTACAGTACATGCTTGATCCAAGTTTTCTTGGGTGAAGTTCATTGTAGGGTGGGTGGATGGGGGACCTTTTCCACAGGAGTTGATTTAATAGGTGGTCTGGGTCCAATTGGCAGTCATGACCAAACCATCTGAGCTGCTGCTGGATTTGCTCTTCAACAGTGAGTTTTGTTGTGCACAAATTGGCCAGATGACTTCATCTGAGATGTGGAGAATCTGTTGCAGGCATCACATTTGAAATACCTTGAGTTGGCTCAGGTCTGATTGAAGTAGTATCCACACTTCCAATCCATTGAGCAGAATTGGCAGGATGAGTGTGCATAAGAGACACATCTTAGTGCTTAGGGTAGTGTTCTTCTACAGGCACCACTTGAGTGAGGTAAATGCTCTAGTGCCAAGTCCAATTCAATTCATCCAGTTCCAGTTCCAAAATCTCATCTATCAAGTAATATCAAGTAGCATACATACCAAACAATACAACATCCATTTTAATAAGGCAAAGGAAAGCAGTATAATTCATTGTAGATTGTTTCAGGTCTTAACACCATTTTGAATATGCATATTGTGGTGATGTGAAAGCATAATGACATAAGTAATGTAACTGGCAATGGTGCATCTGCAATTCAACAAAATGGCAGCACCCATGTTAAAAATGTCCCATGTCCAGAGGAGCACGACATGTAGGATAATGTTAATTTGTGCATGTAAAATTATTTCATTTAAAATTAAATAATACCTGTAAGTAAATATTGTTTATCTTGTCTTAAAACAGTTCCTTATCTCTCTCTGTTTGTCTCTCTCTAACAGTCACTTTCATGTCTACATTTTGTCAATTATTACTAAAACATGAAAAAGTTTCTGTTTTAATGATGTGTTTACAGTGCATAGATTGTTGTAGACACGGAACACAAATGAAGTGCAAGTGTTCCAAATAACGATATAGTATTTATAAAAGGTGTCATTTTGCTTGACTTCTCACTCTATACAACTCTAAGCAACTGACACACAGGTAAACAGACTTGAGCTGAGAAAACTGTGCGGGGTGGGGGATGTGATAGCAGACTGCTTGCTGCTTATCAACACATTTAAAGGACAAAAGACGCTGACGAAGAGGTGAGAAGCGTTTTAAGTTGGGATGGATCTACGCGTCTTTTTCATTGTAGCCAAAACTATGCTAACAGTCCTTCATTATCCCATCGTGATTGAAGACTGAGTGGCAGGAGGTGACTGGAGCATGAGACGTACCATACTAACATGCTGACATCATCTTTACGATTGGAAGTGGAAAGTGGAGTTTTATGTTACTGAGGTGTGAAAGTTAATTAAAAGATGATTTTTACTCCTAAAAACGTAGCTTTTTGCCTTTAAGGAGTCATGCAGGAATTTTTTTTACTTTTTATTTACTTTCTGATGAGTTTTTTACTTGTTTTTTTGCCTGCACAGGAGCAAAAGTAGCTGAGTGTCTGGGAAACATTTGGAAAAAGTTACATGTTACTTGTACCTTGTACTTGTTATTTGTATTTAAAGTAGGGCCGTAAGCGGTAGCTGAAACTAGTAAATCTTTAAGTAAACAACTGTCATCTTAATGCCAAATGGTGAAAAGCAACAATGATTTCTTTAGTGGGAAGAAGTTAAGGCATATAAAGAATATTTAGATAGAGCACCATATAGCCCTTGTGCAGTTAAGCGTTAATGCAGTAAAAAGTGAAGGCACACGCGTTCATAATAAAGAAAGCATTTATTTTAAGTATAGGTAGGCCACTAACTTGAAAACAGCTAAAAGAGGGGTTTGAGTGTAAGCAAACAGGTGTCTTGTGAGGAAGTCCCAATCAGGCACAAATGGCTGGAGAAACAGACAAGAGAATAAATACATAACTTGTGGCAGATATTCATTGGACAAATTTCCGTAGCATGAAGGAAGAAGTGTGTAAAAATTTACTAGACTGAACAGTTTTCAGCAGTCAGAAAAGTAGAGCAATTAATAGGGAGGCAGTGTAAGTTCATTAATACAAAGGAATACAAGCAGTGTGAGTGGAGAGCTTTTATGTAAGGAATAAGAGAAGCACAAAGTTAGGACAGCAGACAAAGAAAAGTAAAATTAACATATAGAAGGACAAACAACAGGCAGTTGAGGGGGAGAAAATTACATGAGCTTAAGGGGCCAAAAAGAATAAAATAAATAAAGTAGTTCTTTAATCTATTTGTTTAGTTTAAACTTTTAAGTCAAATCATTTAAATTTAAAGTAGTTTTAGTAATCCAAAGCCTATTTTAATAATGAAGTCAGTTCAATGCAAGTCCTATTGGATGTTGGACGTTTCAGAGGACAGCTTGGAGGAGCTCCTCTTCTATGAGGGCTACATCTGTAGGAGATGCCATCTGGTCCAGCATCTCAAGCTCAGTGTCATTAAATGGAATATTTTATATTCCAGTAACCACTTGAAAAAAAAAGAAAACATGTTCAAATGAAAACTCACGTTCAAATGGAATAGCATTTTCAAATACTGTCTTTTTCATGTATGAATGTGTGTGTGTGTGCATGCGCAAGAGAGGCAAAGAAAGATTCCATCTCATTCCAGTGGATACTGGAATATAAAATAAACACTTTTGCAAAGGTATAATACGAAACAAGTGTGCTTTTATTCAAGAATTCAAGTGACAAGAAGACACAAAGTAGACATGATTCATCAGCGTTTGTGTGTCTGCTTATACCCCTTCAGTGATATCTTTGACAGGCAGCAAAACTTTACACCAGCTGTTACAGACTGAAATTAAAGGCTTCTTCTTTTTGGGCGCATACACCATCAGTGTGACACTGCCAGATCTAAACACTAGCATGGCGAATTGCTTGCATACTGAAGTGACTTTAGCTGCAGGTGGAAGTCCCGTTTTACTTATGGTGCCAAGCAGAATTGTGTCGCAGTGCAGCAGTCTACTAGCCAGTGAAAGCGCTGTTAAAAAGCTGTCTGTTGTTACGGTTCTGCTTTTGTCCAGAAACTGCTCCATAACCTTTATGACCACAGACTCAAAAAGTCTTTGCCTTGGGTTGTAACTCAAGTTCTCAACAAAATGTTGCCAGATGTCAGAAATCGCAGCAAATCTGTTGCTTTTCAAACTTTCTGCATGGGTGTCTTCGTTGTCAAAGCACAAATGCCACATGATAGTCTGATAGCAGTCACAGGACATCGTATCTTTGATTGCTGGTACAACAAGTAGTTCTGAGCAGGCGTCCGCCACAGCACCAATTGTGGTTATCACTGCTCTTGTAAAAAGAATGGAGATAAATGCCATCAACTCAGAGTGGGAGAGGCAAGTATATTGTACCACGTGAATGTCACTGACAGAATAAACCTGAATGATAAAAAAACAAGCGGAAACTTTTACAAGTAGCCAAAATTTAGGCCAGGTGTTACAGACTCAAATCAATTTATGTTTTTATTATATTCTAGTAATAACAGTAGCAGCTCACTACTCAAAACGAGGAGAGCCCGCTCTCAAACCCAGAACCTTTTGGTTATAAGGCAGAGGTTCTTACCTCTGCACCATCTAAGACTATGTATTAACTTTCTGTCGATTGACATTTGAGCTTGGTTTTGTAACTCATTGACAGCTACATGTAAATCAAATGCTTTTTTTTCCCTTGGTTATATTCTTGAATAAAAGCGCAAGTTTATTTGATATTTGGACTAAAGTCTTCACACATTATGCACTTCATGTCATTATTGGTATAACATGGAAAAAGTTTCTGCTTTAGGTATGTGTTCAGCATTTGTTGCCTCGCATTTCCTGTCATCCTACACTTACACAGATCATTGTAGACACGGAACACAAATGAAATGCATGTATTCCAAATAATGATATACTGTATTATTTACCCAATACAACTCCAGGCACCACACATGCAGATAAGGAACCTTGAGCTGGGTGAACTTTTTGCCAGAGTTGAGATCCGACATTGCTTGCTGCTTGTGCTGACTGACACATTTACCAAACAAAAGACGCTGGTGGAGAGGTGTGAAGGAATATAAGGTGGGCCAGGAATATGAGTTTTTTCTTAGGCTTCAGGGATTCTAATGTTAAATTTGAAAATGGGGATGAGGGAGTTGAGGACAAGCCAGCTTTAGAATTGTACAAGAAGGGATGAACAATTGTGTCAAAATAAATAAGCATAGTAATGTAAATTCTAACTCAAATGTTTTAGTTCAAAAGTGAAAAAAGCTTGCTTTCATGCTAGAAGTACTAGAATAAAACAAGTGAGATGGTGGTGTATGTATCTCAGCATAATTATGATATTAGAGCAATAACAGAAAACTGGTACAGTAACAAAGATTGGAATGGGTATAGCATAAAGGGATACACATTTTTAGGAAGGGTGGACAGAAAAGAAAAATTAAGTGGAGTTGCTGTTTATGTCAAACAGAATTTATATTCTTCAGTTAGATGATGAGGCCCATCTTAGTGAGGGCATACGGATTCATCTGGAAAATATTAAGGAAAGAGTTCTTATTTTAGAAGAGTGTTAAAGACTGCCCAATACAGACAATAATTTTAATATACTTTTTATATTTTATTTTTAATAATACTAAAAAGGCAGGTTTGCACTGGGATATTATATTCATGGGGGACTTTAACTACCTGAACATTACCTGGGATAACCATGCAAATAGCGGAGCACAAGAGCAGGATATTTTCAGTTATCCGTGACTGTTTTTTAACACAGTATGTTAAAGTTACCAGCACGAGGAAAAGCTTTTCTAGAATTAGTATTATATAATAATCAGGAAAGAACTTTGTGTGTGGAGGTGATTGAACCAGTAGGGTGAAGTGACCATACAATTCTCAGCGTTTTGGAAGAGCACTGATGCAAAGACCAAAACTGTTTAGTTTAACTTTTGTAAACAAAATTCTACACCAATGCACCACCCAATTATGAAACAAATATTTATTAAATTATTCAAACACACAATTATTTCTCAAATGCCTGCAGTTTACTTTTATTAAACAGTCCCAATTTCTCAACACAGTCTAACGATTCATATGATGAAAAGACTAATATTCAAATAGTCCAACAAATGGTGTCATGTTTGATCTTAACGTAACGCTTTCCACTCAGCCCCAATTACTTTCATTCCTATTTGTAAATAGTAATATCAAATTACTGCTTCTCAACTGTGTCTGTCAAAAAAGCTTCTCAGATTGTCCCTTCTGTTATGGTCATTTGTCACTGCGTTGATTCAAACACACACTCGTCTTTGCTTCTGTCCAGAAGCTCACTTCACCTCTTCATCAGAACCCACACAACTCCCACATTGGGTTTTTCAAACCTTTGTGTGTTTCTCTCTAAAACTGTTTCCATCTGCTTCTTCTTCTAATCAACTCTTTATGTTTTTTGTTTCTCCACCTTCACATCATGGTCATTAGCAGGCTGGTGTAAAGTTCAAGGTCTCCATTATTTTCTGATTTTTCTCTGTCTGGCTCATAATGAAGTTATACAATCAGTAGCCACTTTATTAGTTCCTCACCTCACAAACAGCCAGCTAATCAAGTGGTTAGAAAAATTAAAATAACAAATTAAAAAGCTAAATACTAGAATCAATGAAACAAAAGATGTTATCTGCACAGAAGTTTAAAAAATGAAGATCTACTAAACAGGAATATGAACCAGAAGAACCTAGTGATACAAAAAAGGAGAATCCAAAAAGCAAAGTCTGAAAGGGCAAGTGAAAAAATATCCATAGCTGTTACTATCCTAAGAGAGATGCCTCACAACACTTTTTTCTTACAAACTTACAAAAATGGCAACCAACTTCAAAATGTACAATTCAAAATAAAAAATAATGTAAAATTAAAGTAATAAAAATAAAAAAAAACAGATCCTGTACTCCAGTGAGCTCATTGTACACCAATCAACCACAACATTATAACCACTGACAGGCAAAGTGAATCACATTGATTATCTCGTTACAGTGGCACCTGTCAAAGGGGTGGGACATATTAGGTAGGAAATGAATGGTCAGCTCTTAAAGGTGATTTGTTGGAAGCAGGAAATATGGACAACTGTAAGGATCTGAGCGACTTTCACAAGGGCCAAATTGTGATGGCTACACAACTTAGTCAGAGCATCTCCAAAATGTCAGGTCTATTGGGGTGTTCCCGGTATACAGTGGTTAGTACCTACCAAAAGTGGTCCAAGGAAGGATAGCTAGTGAACGGACAACATGCTAAAACCCAATAATGTGTGTGGCTAGCCTGTCTGGTCTTATCCAATAGAAAAGCTACTGTAGCACAAATTGCTGAAAAAGCGTTAACACTAGAATTACCAGAGCCAACGAAAAAACTTGTAATTCCGGCCCACCTTAATTCCCTTCGCACCTCTCCGTCAGCCTCTTTTGTCTTCTAAATGTGTTGATAAGCCCAAAGCAGTAAGCAGCCTTATACCATCCCCCCCATTGCCGAAGAACGGCCAAGAAGTTCTCCCAGTTCCTGCCTTGATTGATTATCTGGGAGTGAGATACTCAGAATTCGAAAGGGAAATAACTTGATGTGCGTTTTGTGTTTAAACAATCTATGTAAACAAATTATTAAAATAGAAACTTTTTGTAATAAATGACAAAATGTACACATGAACTATATAATATGTAAAGGCTGATGGCCAAATATCAAATAAACACTTCCATGTGTTAGAATGGCCCAGTCAAAGTCCAGATCTAAATCCAATCGAGAATCTGTGGCAAGATCTGAAAACTGCTGTTCACAAACGCTGTCCATCTAATCTGACTGAGCTGGAGCTGTTTTGCAAAGAAGAATGGGCAAGGATTTCAGTCTCTAGATGTGTAAAGCTGGTAGAGACATACCCTAAAAGACTGGCAGCTGTAATTGCAGCAAAAGGTGGTTCTACAAAGTATTGACTCAGGGGGCTGAATAATTACGCACACCCCACTTTTCAGTTATTTATTTGTAAAAAATGTTTGGAATCATGTATGATTTTCGTTCCACTTCTCACGTGTACACCACTTTGTATTGGTCTTTCACGTGGAATTCCAATAAAATTGATTCATGTTTGTGGCTGTAATGTGACAAAATGTGGAAAAGTTCAAGGGGGCCGAATACTTTTGCAAGCCACTGTATATGTGACATTTTGAAGAAATCATTTTATGACCTGAATAGTACCAATCAGAAAACGGTGTCGCACTAATGCAATATTATTTGAAAATGAACAGCGTCAGATCGGGTGTGAATTTATACTGGCGCTGTTAGACAGAGTCAGATCAGAAGGGGCGAAGGAGAGTGTGAACGAGACTGAGATAATAAAACTGAAAAAAGCTAACTTTTAGAAATGCCATACATTTACAGCTGATCTAACGCTGTTCGTTTTCAAATATTGCATTAGTGCGACACTGTAAATGCATTTCTAAACAAATGCATTGTTTATACACAAAACGCACATCAAGTTATTTCCCCTTACAATTCTGAGTAGTTCACTCCCAGATAATCAATCAAGGCAGGAACTGGGAGAACTTCTTGGTCATTCTGAGGCGATGGGGGGGATGGTATAAGGCTGCTTGCTGCTTGGGCTTATCGACACATTTAGAAGACAAAAGAGGCTGACGGAGAGGTGCGAAGGGATTTAAAGTGGGCTGGAATTACGAGTTTTTTCTTTGGCTCTGGTAATTCTAGTGTTAATGCTAGCCATGAGAGAAAAGTCCACATTCTGACCCCAGTCCACCATCAAAAGCGACTACAATGGGCAAGTGTGTATCAGAAATGGACCATTGTGCAATTGAAGACAGTGGCCAGATTTGAATAATCCCATTTTCTTTTAGTTCGCATGAATGGCTGGGTGAGTGTGCATTGTTTACCCAGGTAAGATATGACAGCAGGATGCACTATGGGAAGAAAGCAAGCTGGTGCTGGGAAACCTTGGGTCCTGGTATTCATTTGGAAGTTACTTTGACACGTTGGAAATGATATTCCCTGAAGGTGGTGGCCTCTTTCAGCAGGTTATTGCACCCTGCCACACTGCAAACATGTCTTTAAAGAGCTTCTGTAAAAAGCCAAATTTCCCCGCAGGGACAAACTATGTTCTATCTATCCATTTATTGTAACACTAGAGGGCACCGTCGCTCCTCTAACTGAACAGATAGGCACTGACAACACGAGTTAAAAGCACCAAGAACACATTTTATTCTTTTTCTTTTCTTCACAGTGCTCTTTACCACCACAGCCACAAGTAATAAGCAATTACACAGCACATGTACTATTCTTTTTCCTTTCTCTTTCTCCTCCACACCTCCCAAGAAGCTTTGACCACCTCCACCTGACTCTGGCTTACCTGCTGGGTTCACAGCATTCCTTTAAATAGTGTCCGACCCGGAAATACTTCTGTCCTTCCAGCCACATGACTTGTCAACACTTCCGGGTCAGATAGGTAACTTAAGTTTTTCTTCAGCCTGGAAGTACTTCTGGGCTTGCATTCCCGTGGCCTTCTAGTACTTCCAGGCTATGTAGAAAATAAGAGTCACAAGGTCTTCTCATAGCGTCCCCTGGCATTGCCCATGGTACCCAGCAGGGCTGCGATGCTGAACTCCAAATTCTATGATGCCCTGCAGGAATCCAGGGCACCATTATTCTACAGGGAAGCTGCCATCTAGCATCCTGGGGGAGGCAGTGTCCCAAAGTAGCTGCCTTCCCCCATCCTTCTACTCTTTTTGCGTCCCTCCCAGGTTGAGCTCAATCTGGCTGTCTATCTATCTATTTATCTATCTATTATATAGTGACTTTCACATCTATCTATCTATCTATCTATAGCAAAGAATTCAAGGTGTAGATTCGGCCTTCAAATTGTTTCATATCTCAGTTCCATCAAGCATCTGTGGGATGTGCTGGAAAAATAAGTCTGATCAGTGAAGGCCCCACCTTGCAACTTAGATGGCTTAAAGCCACTTACATCTTGGTGCAACGTACCATAGGAATCCTTCAGAGGTCTTCTTGAGTCCATGTCCTGATGGGTCAGACCAGTTTTGATGTCACAATGGGAACCTACACAATTTTAGGCAGGTTGTTTTAATGCTCTGGTTTATCAGTGTTGTGTGTGTGTGTGTATATATATACATATTAGTATATACTACATATATGTATATAGTATTCTAACAATGTCTAGAAATTTAATTGTTGTCTCATTAAATATTAGAATGGCGAAGATGTACAATCTAAGAGACTGACCATTTTCTAATTAGTGATGTCAGACGGGTTGATTGCAGCTTTTGCCCTATGATTTCCACACACTTCAGTACAGAAAATGGGTGACAGATTAAAAACATCTTTTTCTTCCTCTTTTGTTGCCCACTTTGATGCATTTATTATTAGTGTAAAGTATAATACTAATACTAAAAGCCTCTTTTATTTGTGAAAATGTGCTTTATAAAAATGTTGTTGAGAGGCAGTTATGTGGACTATAACACACTAGCAATGAGAAAGGTTGGAGGAGAACAGCAAAACTCATTCAAGCTACCAGAAAGGTCCAAACTACTCAAACAACAAAGTAGTATACAGAAAGGCTCAATGAGGTACGATAAAACCTTTACACAAAAGACCACCTCTGTACTTTTATTTCATCCTATCATGGGGTCAAAATATCTAAATACTTTAGCTCTGCCACACTGCAGAACTGCATGTGGTATTTTGCACATTATTTTTAACCTTCAAAAGTGTTTCAGATGTGACCACAGAGGAAACTAGTTGAAGTTCAGAGAGATTCATATTTGTTTGTCTCCCACTGACTTTTAAGAGCAGTGCCAAAAACAGATAATGACTATAACACCATACATTAAATACAACATGAGATGATAGATAAAAGAAACTCATACAGTTACAGTACCTTTTTTGTTTGGTTATTAACTATACAGGTAATCTTCAAACAATTGTTCATTATACGGGCATTTGTTATCAAAGTCAATATACAAAGTAAAAATACAGTAGTTGTACAATGTAGTTGTACTGACTGAAAGGTAGTCAGTGAGAAATTTTATGAGAAATGACCAGGAGAAAAAGATGTGGCCAAAGAAAAAAGTAAGGGTTGATGGCTAGAGGCAAAAGAAGAACCATCAAAGCTAAATTGCCAACCAAAAAATCAAATGATAATTTGGAGCTTTTATCTTTCACCAGGAATCACAATAGTAAGAGTCAAAATATGTATTGCTAAGTGTTATGCATCATCCTGAATTTATGTGTTTTATTGTTTTAATTTTTTTTCATTTATTTGTCATATTTTTATGTATTTTCTATCATTTTTGTAATTGTGTGCTGTCACTTTAATGGGGCTACTAGAGGTCAATTTAGTCTTGTCATTTTTTCTACAGTACAAGGAGGGTATATTTTAGTTAATATATCATGATTTTGATAACAAACTATTACTAGAATATTACTTGCTTTTGTCTGGACTAATGGCAGGCCACGTCTTCTCATAGACAACTCAGGACTGCCTAAACATTGATGAGGTATTATTGCTGTACACAACCTCCTTCTGGCACAGCAAGCACTTTACCAGAATTACATTAAAATGTAATAAAATATAATGTGTATGGCAAGTATGATAATAATAATAATTGTGAGCATACAAAATCACCAAACTAGATGAGGGGCTACTATGACATCACCACTCCCTAGAATTCTCTATGGCTCTTTAAAAAAGGAAAAAGGGTGATGATTCATTGAGTTTCAGGGAGTATTTGCTTGTTTCATTTACGTATATTTCCTGGGTCTTTGATTTCTTCCATTCTTTTCTTGTATTAAATTTTCTGGAACTGTGTATTGGGACTTGTTTGCTGTTCTCCTGCAGATAAGTCGGGGCTTAATTTTACCCTATAATTTCCGGTATTTTATAATGTCGGTCATATAAGTTGAATGTGGAAAACTCACGCTATTGGTCCAAGAGATTATGAAATGATGACGTCCACCTGAGAGAGTAACCATGAAGCACACTGCCTTTTTTTCTATGTATTGTGCCTACGTGACCACACAGTAATACCCAAACTATTCTTAAGCGACGTTTGCACTGATTTGTGTTTTTTTGTATCTCACACCCTCATACACCTTTATCATAAGAGCATCTCTTATCCATTAATGTGCACTCGATCAGAAGAAAATATGAAGCTGATTTTAAATTAAAAGTCATTGAAGTGGCAAAAGAAATTAGTAACTGTGCTGCTACAACAAAGTTCGATGTGTTTGAGAAACTGGTGCGAGATTGGAGGAGGCAAGAAAATGTAAAGAAAAGAAAAATAATTAAGTGTCGTATTTTTGAACGGGTATATAAGTTGGGGTCTGATTTTATGAACAATTTTTCGGGTTTCAAGATCCAACTTATACGCAAGTATATATGGTAAATATTTTCATTCAAAACAGATTTTTATTTTCTTTGATTGCAAGACAATAGTTTATCAACAGTTCCTCTAACTTTTGAGCCATGTTTTGAAATAATTTTATTTATTTATGAACTTTCATGCAATATCTCCATTTTGGGGCCTGATAGGCCTGAAGCCTACTGCTCTAGTTTGGAGTAAGCTGCACTGGGTGAGCCTCATCTGAGATGGCTAATGAGGACCCAGGCCTGTTTCATTGTCTTCTTTTTACAGGACATCTTTTTGTTTTGTTTGAGACTCCATCCCAGAATAATCACTACATTTAGCTAATCTCAAAGATCCAGTAATGCGCCTTTATGCAGTCGTCCCAATGGTGTCATCATCTCTCACTCCCAATACATCAAGAAATGGTGGTATCATTAGACGTTGTTGGCTAGCAGATCTGAGTGGACAAGATGGAGCATAGAAACTTATGAACACTTTCACATATATACTGTAGGTGCTGACCGACTCACTACTCTGTAGGCAAACATGAAGGAATTGAATTTAATGTGTGATTCTACAGGAGGCAAGTGTGGTGATCTGAAAAGAGGAGTGAAATGCACCAATTTTGGCTACTTGAATACAAGACCTGCCACTGCATTTTGGATTATCTTCAGTGGCTTGAGAGCACGGGCAGATACTGCTGCCAGAAAGGAACTATAGTAGTCCAGACATGAGAAGACCAATGTCTGAAGCAAATGTTGTGTTGCATATTGTGTTAGATATTACCTGATCTTTTTCTGCAGTTATATTATTGAATTAAAGCTCTGTTTTGTTATACTTGTACCTTTGGTGAAAGTGTTTATTTGATATTTGGACTTCAGGCTTAACACATTTTATACTTCATGTCTACATTTTCTCAATTATTACTAAAACATGAAAAACGTTTCTGTTTTAATAACATGTTTACATAGATTGTTCTAGACATGGAACACACATGAAATACATGTATTCCAAACAACAATATATTATTTACCCTATACAACTTCAGGCAACTCACATGCAGGTAAACAGACTTGAAAAGAGAGAACTTTCTGCCCTTTCTGCATTGGTGGGGGGATGAGATGGCAGGCTGCTTGCTGCTTTTGCTTATTGACACATTTATAAGACAAAACATGCTGATGGCGAGATGTGAAGGGATTTAAGTTGGGCCGGCATTACAAGATTTTTCATAGGCTTTGGTAATTCTAGTGTCAAGGGATAAATGACTAATCCCCCTGGTGCATGCTTTTTGCTGATGATACTGTGTTGTATAGCACTAGAAAACAGGAAGTGGAGAGGAAGGTTGATGAATGGGAAAGGGCTTCGAAAGACAGACGGTTAAAGATAAAAGAGAAGAACACAGAATATACTGTATGAGGTTTAATAATGATCAAGATTTAGAAGTTAGCCTGTAGGAATGAGTTTTTAAAAACAGTGAAATTTTAAAATTTTAAATATCCAAGATCACTAATTCATTCATTCATTTCCAGTGCTTATCCAAAGGTGGTTCGCAAGGGCAACAGACTTAGTAGTGAGACCCATACATCCTTTTCCCCAGTCACACTTCCCAACTCATATTGTGGGATCCCAAGGTGTTCCCAATCCTTCTGAGAGATAAAATCCTCCCAGTGATCCCTGCTTCTTCCTTATGTTCTCCTTCCAGCTTGTTGTTCCTGTAAAACCTCCAAAGGGAGGCGTCCAGGAGGCATCTGTATCAGACGTCCGAAGCACAATCAGCTCCTTTCGATGTGGAGAGTCAATGGACTACTCTGAGCCTTTCTCGGATTTCTGTGCTTCTTACCCTCTCTCTAAGAGAGAACCCAGCCACTCTTCAGAAAAAGCTCATTTCGACTACTTGCACCCTCAATCTCATTCTTTTGGTCATTATCCAAAGCTCATTACCATAAGTGAGGGTAAGGACGTAGAGTGCCTGGTAAATCGAGACCTTTGCGTTCAGACTCAGCTCCTCCTTCACCACTACTGATCAGTATAGTGACTGCATAACTGCGCTACCCACACCGATCTCTCTGTTAATCTCACAATTCTCCTCACTTGTAAACAAGACAACAAGGTACTTAAACTCTTCCACTTGAGGCAGTTACTCACCTCCCACTGGGAGAGGACAGTTCACCTTTTTACCTATTGAGGACCATGGCCTCAGATTTTCAGGTACTGATCCTCATATCTGCCACTTCATGCTCAGTCAAAACCATCCCAATGCATGCTGGAGTTTACAGCCAAATGAAGCCAATAGGACCTTATGTGGTGTTATTCTAAGGCCACCGAACTGGACCCCGTACCCTCCCCAGCTGCGCCTTGATATCCTGTCCATGAAAATCACAAACTGGGTTGGAGACAAAGCACACCCACTGGAAAGGGTGCTGATATTTTTCCAAGTATGTAGACACAGCCCTCACTGTGATCATACAGTAAGTTAATAGACCTTATTAGGGACCCCAGATTTCCATACTCTCCCAGCACACCCCACAGCATCCCTGAAGGAACACGGTCATATGCCTCTTCATTTGCCACTCCAGAGGCACAGTTCTTGATGACTATGCAACATTGAAAAGACATGTGAGCCATAACAGCTCAACAATGTCCAATGCCTTCTGCATTTCTGGGTGGATCTCATCCACTCCAGGGCTTTGCCACTGAGGAGTCGCTTAACTACCTCAGTGCCTTTCCTCGGCAATTGGTCATTGATCCCCCATTCTGGCTCTGCCGCCTCCACAGAGGGCATGTCCATCGAGTTCAGGATCTCCTCAAAGCGTTTCTTCCACTGCCTAGACAACATCTTCAGTCCAGCTTAGCATTATTCCACCTTTGCTGCAAACAGCATGGTTAAATCCCTGCCTTCCCTTTCTGAGTTACCTGAATAGTCTTCCAGAACCTCTTTGAGCTCAGTCAATAGGAGCTTTCCATGGTCTCTCTGAAAACCCTCCCACACCTGGGTTTTTGATGCAGCCCTTTCGGCCCGTTGGTGCCTCTCTGCTGCTTCAGGAATCTCTCATGCTAACCATACGTGGAAGACCTTCTTTTTTGGCCTAATGGCAGCCATTACCTCTGGTGTCCACTGTGTCATTTGGTTTTCACTTCGAAAAGCACCTATGGCCCTCAGGCTGCAGCTCTCTGCAGCCACTTCCACATTTGGACGCTATATTTCCAGCTTCCCCCGGGATGCGAAACAGTTCTTTTGGAGATTGGAGTTGAATGACTTCTGGACAGTAGCCTCTTCTAGACTCCCAGTCCACCCTCACTACTTACTTGAGCTTTCCAGGTCTGTCCAGGTGCCTCCCCCACCATCTGACTTAATTCACCACTAGATGGTAATCAGTTGACAGCTCTGTCCCTCTCTTTACCTGAGTGTCCAGAACATACAGCCACAAATCTACAGAGTCCCCTGCTCTGACCCTTTCCAGGATCCCCTCCAGTGACTCCAAGAAGGTCTGATGCTCCAAATTGGTGCATAGGCACATAAGGCAGTCAGAGTCCTCCAGTCCACTCCCTTCAGCCACACATAGGCAACCCTCATTGACCAGGCAGGGACTCAATAAGAAGCCCATTCCTGCCTGACACCTTTTCCCCCTGGGCAACTCCAGGGTAAAGGAGAGTCAGCCTCTTTTGAGTTTTTTGGTTCCAGAACCAAGCGAGTGGGTGGACATTAGCTCAACTGTATCTAGTTGGAACTCTCTGCCTCACCCACCAACTTCTGATCCTTCCCCCAAATAAAGGTAACATTTCATGTTCCAAGAGTCAGTCTGTGTGTCTCAGTTCCATTCCACCAAGACCTTTGCCTTCGACTGCCGCCCAGGTCACATTACATTTGGCCCCTACTCCTCTTGTAGGTGGTGGGCCCACAAAAGGGATCTAGGAATAGTGGTAGCCCAAAATGGAAGATTAGGTGCAGAGATGATCCATTGAGTACAGTGTGGATGGAACAATTGGAAGAATGTATCAGGAGTATTGTGTGATCAAAGAATTAAGGTGAAGGTTAAAAGTAAGGTATTTAAGACAGAGGTAAAAACAGCAATGATGTATAAAGCTGAGGCCTCAGCAGTAAAGGAAGCACAGGAGAAAAAGCTAGATGTGGTAGAAATGAGAATGATGAGATGAAGATGAATGTGTGTATTTACAAAGAAAGACAGAAAAAAAAATTAAAGTAATCAGGGGTACAATAAAAGTGTGAGGGATATCTAAGAAAGTAAGTTGAGATGGTATGGACATGTGATGAGGAGAGACAATGAATATGTAGGCAAAAGAGTGATGGGAATGGAAGTACAGAGGTAGAGAAAATGAGGGAGGACAAAGCAGAGGTGAATGGATAAAGTAAAAGAAAATCTGAAGGAAAAGAGCTTGACTTGTGAGGAGGTGCAGACTAAGCTGAGCCTAGAAGGTTAATCAAACACAAAGAACCCAAATAGAAGTGAGAAAAGATAAAGGCAAAGAGGAAGAAGAAGAACTTCTTCTAAACTCATGAATATAGTCTTAAAGTAACCATGTTCCATCGGTGCTTATACTAGCCTGCTATTTTATTGTGCTATCAGATCACCATTGACGTGCAAAATACTCTAAATTCTGCTTTGCCTTTCTGCTTTCCCAGTATCTTTCTTACATGACATGGCTTTTCTGTTTTTAGCCATATATTTAAAATCCTGTCATTTGAAAAAGTTAAAACACCTCCCATTCATCAAGTGTCTGTATCACAATGTCACATGTTTTAAAAACTCCAATAGCTGGTTGTTGTGGGAAAACAATGTTCAATATATCTTAAACTGGAAAAAATCGATGTCTCTGTACGAGGATCAGTTAAGCCATTTTTCAGAATGGCACCTGTACTTAATCTTATTAATTTGGTTTTAGTTTTATCCAAAACAAATAACCATTTTAGTCTGTCTACTCGTAAAGCTCTCTTGCTAAGGTACGGGCTTAATGACAAATTTCATGGATTGTTGATGAAGCAGGTGCTGCACTTGCTGTTATTTTCTTTTGTTTGAGTTGTGTTCTGTTATAATGCCTAGTTCCCAAATGAAAGGAATTAGAAACAGGAAGGAATTCATTAAAGGGAAATTATCCCCTAGTGGTACCTGTCTACATTGTGGAGATGACTGATCAAATAACCACAGTACTGCACCAATGCTCTTTATTCTCCTTCTGTTACACCATATTCTCTGATTCCTTCACCAGTTGAGCATTTGACAAATTGCCATCACTGGTGCCAAACTCCAGCTTAACGATATGGACAACCATGAACCACATCCAGGCTCCTAGATGGTGTATTAAAGTCCTGGGGAAGCCCAATCATATAGTTAAGGGGCTCTTCACTGATACCAAGCAACTTAAGGATTCTTCATGCTTAAACAGAATTTCTCTGCAACCCAGCAGTGTTTTTCGTTGATTGGAGTTTTTGTTTTCTTCTCCTCCAGTGTCAACAGGCTATAGTCCAACGAGTAATGGACTCCATTTATGTTAATCAGTTTCTAACTATTTTATGCCTTTATGTACTCATTATGTAAAAAGTAATTGTATTTATCTAAGAACTTATCACAGCACTCTAAGCTTGCACTCAGCAAAGAGCGCTATACAAAAATAAACTGAATTGAATTGAATATTTTTGTCTAATGCTTCATAATGCTCCTTATTCACCTGGTAGTGGCCACTACTGGTCATAGGTACTTTTCCTACATTAATTCCTTTCACAAGATAGATTTTGTATTTGGAGCACAGGTAGTGAGTGATCTGCTTAGAGTTACACAGTGTCTTGACCACTCCACAGTAAGATGAGAGTTTGACAACATACAGATAAGTACTTGACAATGTCTCACAAAACTAAGTGCATCTGTGAGAAAATGTAAAAAAGAAACAAATACAACAAACAAGCAAATCAGCAAACTGTAGTTAATCCAAAAATGAAAAAAAGGCAAGAGAGTACAATCTGCAATGAATGAAATATTTAAATTCATCCTTCTTATTATATTTCATTTCTAACAGAAAATGTTAAAAATTAAATAAAAAAAGAAATGTACCCTTCTTACCATCAATTAGCACCCCTAATTAAAAGACATGATAAGCATAGCCTTCGTAAACACACAACTTTCAGGAATTGTGAAATAACAGACTGAATTTTTGTATAAATTCTCTAACCTTTTGGCTTCTTGCTGTCCAGTTCTGGCTGTTGGTTCCCTTGAGAGAAGACCACAGACGCGTAAAGGACCTGATCGGCCATCCTGCAGAGAAAAGTACAATGAGTGAGGAGAGTCTAAATGACAGCTTTGAGGTTCACTATCCACACGCAGATGGAAGTTTAAAACATCACAGGGAGGAAGAGGAACAACTTTAAAAAAATATGCTGAATAGCTGGCAGAGGTTGTAACCAACTGTGCATTACCAACAGCAATAGTAAGTGTTGCATGATAATTAGGAAACATTTACAGTCTGGTAATTCACCTTCACAGATTACAGAATTACAAACCACTTGACATGACACACATGATTAGAATTCAAAGTAAAGATTTCACCAGAAAAGACCCTGATTTAGTGCTACTCTGGACTGTAATATTTGCTGAAAATATGTCATAGGGGAGTCCTGTAGTTGGTCTTAAGTCCAGAATAATCACAAGAGACAAAGGTTGACAAAAGCAGATCATTTATTTTTATTTATTTATTTATTGAATTTATTTAAAGCAAGTAACTTTACATACAATCAAGTCAAACTTAACAAAACTAAATTGAATTCAACCACCATCCATGAGAAAGAGAGAAATTTTGAGAGTGGTATAGAGGAAAAGCAGTCTTTCTCCCCAGTATAAGTGCCTATTCTAAAATATTATGGATTCGATCCTTCCAGGTTTTTAGAAAGTTTTATACAGATCCTCTAAGAGAGTGAGAATTTTTTTTTTTTCCAATTTCAAATAGTATATAACATCTATGTGCCAGTAGTGTAGTAAAGGTAATTACAGTTTGTTTGTTTGTCCTTCTTCACTTTAAGCCCATCTGGGAGCCCACCAAACACAGCTGTTAGTGAATTAGAAGGGATTGTGACACCAAGGCTTTCTGACAGACATTTAAACATTTTGGTCCAGAAAGATGTTACTTTGGTACACGTCCAAAACAGATCATTTATTT
Source organism: Polypterus bichir lapradei (assembly GCA_026402145.1). Classification (NCBI taxonomy): domain Eukaryota; kingdom Metazoa; phylum Chordata; class Cladistia; order Polypteriformes; family Polypteridae; genus Polypterus; species Polypterus bichir. The sequence goes on from JANRMT010062807.1 coordinate 32,300,309, forward strand.
AAATAACTAAGGTAGCAAATTAACATAACGAATAAATAAATAAATAAGGGGTCCTTAACCCCTGTCTGTCAAACAGGATGATTTTCCGCTTGCCTACCTCCAACTGTTGTAAACACTCCAGATCCAACCTGCCAGCTCCTGCTGATTCTCCTGCCACTAACTCACCTCTGCACTCCGAGCTCAGAAAGCATAAGAGCTCAAGGCGGCTTTAAACATAAATCTGAGTCCTGGAATCAGTTCCAGGATGAAAGACAACTTTACTTTTATAACCAGGAGAAAACGCTGAGTACCCTCTGGTGGGCTCTTGGTGTCAAGGCAACACAGAATCATTATTTTACTTTAAGGAATTCTCTACCCAAAAGTGATGCTTTTTGTATCTTTTACTTATCCAGTGTGTGATGATCAAGAAAGAAACTTTAATCAAGGACACTAGTGATCACAACATTGTTGTTACAGTGGGCTTCAATGGAGAATCAGATTGAACAACAGTAAACATTATGAAAACTAATTTCAGATTACTTGTGTCAGATATGCAACACATTGTCCCAAGCACATGCATTCTGGTGAAAATATTGTAAATAAACCACTTCTGGAAAATCCTCTTATGCATCACAGTGAAGCACATTCAAACAGGACTGAACATTTGTTGGTCATTAAGCTACAACTGCAATAATTTATGTTTAGTCAATGGCAGCCATTTAATCGACCTTGTGCTTGTTGAAGCACCTCACATATGATGGTTTCATTTCCTTTTCTTTAACTTCTAATCCTTTATAGCACCCTGAGGAAACCCATGTAGACATGGAGAGAACATGCCCACTCCATTCAAGGTAGACCCTTGACGTGAACCCTGGTCTCCTTCCTATGGGGCAGCAGCACTACCACTGTGCCACCGTATTTTATAGAAGTGGATCGTTTAATAATATTTTATCAAAAATACAGATATATGACATGTTGTTAGCATATGGATTATTGCGACATAAGTAAATGGAGATTTTTCTTGATAAAAATTTTGCTACTGTCTGTTGACATTCAGCATTGTGCAGAATTTTGTCATCTCATTCTCCATGAAAACATGACATGTAATGTTTTTCTCAGCCATCACTACAAACCAAATGGACTAAGTAACGGATAAAAAAAGTTAAAACTGTCGATTAATCATCATTAACACAAGTGAGCATCAAGTTAAATTTTTTTGTGATTCTGTGTTAATTTAAACCGGTCAATTTGACCGCGCTTCACACTTAATAAGGCAGTGCCAGATGAATGCAAACCTGTTAATAGCATATGATTATTTCCTGTGTTTTTTCTTGATAATGGTTTTCATCCACATATAGCAGTAGAGTTGCCAGTCGTCCCTTATAATACAGGATTATCTGATATTGGAACATAAGATACAGTTTTGCATATTGAATTAGTAAATGACCCGATTTATTCCATATTTTCATATACATCTTTTCATATATATTTTCTGGTTCTTCAAAGTGCAGAGAACAACATAAGATCAATTCAGATCAAACCAGTTATACAAGCAGAGTGAATGAGTTTTATTTTCGCGTGTTGTGCTAATGTTGCAGATGCACAAGTACTGGGTGAGGTTGTACATTAGCGTTATCATTGCCATTATGCTACTTTCAAATATTGGCTGTAAATAAAGCACAGTATAATAGAACTCCAGAACAAGATGCCACATACAGTGATGTATCTTTACTAGTGCAAGCCTGCCTGTGACACAAGAGTCAGAGTCAGAGAGAATTAAGAGGCAATCAAATGTCCATGGGTCAGCCTTGTCCCTGGCAAAAAAAACACTTGCCATCAAGCTTTTTCATTTGCCCATGGGGGAATATCGGATCTGAAACAACACAGTGCAGGGTCTATTAATGTCCCAACAGATGACAGTGGAGAAAATGTGCTATATAAATAAATGTTATTGTTGTTGTAGAGTGAGAAGTCAAGCAAAATGACACCTTTTATAAATACTATATCCTTATTTTGAACACATGCATTTCATGTGTGTTCCATGTCTACAACGATCTATGTAAACACGTCGTTAAAACAGAAACATTTTTCATGTTTTAGTAATAATTGACAAAATGTAGACCTGAAGTGTATAATGTGTGAAGCCTGAATTCCAAATATCAAGGAAACACTTTCACAAAAGTTACAAATATAACAAAACAAGTGCACTTTTATTTAAGACTTTAACCGAAGAAAAAAGAAAGCAGGTTATGGTAGGTGGTTGATATGTTTATACATATAACATATAACAGTCCTCTGCATCTCCTGGAGTTGAAGAGACATACCAGCATGCAGCAACATGTGGACACTGGCTCGGAAAAACAAAAAAACAAACAGTCACGTCATTACTACACCGCATGAAGGTATGCAAATGAATATAATGTTGCGTTAGTGCAACAACGTTTTCCAAAATAAACAATACAGGTCATAAAATGAATTATTCCAAATGTCATATATATCTAAGTCTCTCTTTTTTTGTCAGAGCAGCTTTGATATCATGGATCAGAAGGCGCATACTAATTCAGCGTGAGCAGGAACACTCAAGAATAAAACTGAATAAAAACAATTCACATCCACAGTCATTCTCAGTCACGCAAGACACTCACACCCATGTCCGCAGTTTTCCCAGTCTCGTTCGCGCACTAGATCTGACATGGTTTTCAAATAAATAGAGGGTATAACAAAACAAGTTTGTACCCACCACATCTTTATCTGAAAAAGGCATCACATTGTGGAAGCTTGAACGTTAGAGAATAAAACTGAAAAAAAAAATCGACAATTACTATAAATTTACAGACGCAAATCAAATGTATGTTTTTATTGTATGATATAAATAATAAGAGTAGCTCACTACTCAAAATGGTAAATTTGGGAAGCGGATGATATTGAAACTGTGACCTCTTGATTGAAAGGCAGCAGTTCTTAGCATTGCACCACGCAAGCTGTCATATCAACCACCTACCGTAACCTGCTTTCTTTTTTCTTCGGTTAAATTCTTGAATAAAAGTGCACTTGTTTTGTTATACTTGTACCTTTTGTGAAAGTGTTTAGTTCATATTTGTATTTCAGGTTTCACACATTATACATTTCATGTCTACATTTTGTCAATTATTAGTAATACATGAAAAACGTTTCTGTTTTAAAAGTGTTTTTACAGAGATTGTTGATGACACTGAACACACATGAAATGTATGTATTCTAAATGACGATGTACTTTTTTACCCAATAAAGCTCCAGCACTTCACTCGAAGATAAACACTGAGCACTGAGAAACTTCTTTGCAAATTGAAATGTGGTGGTAGGTGGGGGATGGAATAGCCGGCTGCTTGCTGCTTGTCTTAAAGGACAAAAGACGCAGAGGGAGAGGTGCGAACGTATTTAAGGTGGGCCGGATTTTCGAGTTTTTTCGTAGGCTCTGGTAATTCTAGTGTTAATCACCAAGGAGAACTTAAAAAAATTTCTGGGTTCCTTATTTTAGCCCCCTTTTCAGGTTCAAAATCTAGACAGTGCAACTCTACAGTCTACATAAAGCTATCAGGCTAGAAAAAAACAAACAGACCCAAGCATATTTACCAAAGAAACATCCATCCATCCATTATCCAACCAGCTATATCTTAACTACAGGGTCACGGGGGTTTGCTGGAGCCAATCCCAGCCAACACAGGGCGCAAGGCAGGAAACAAACCCCTGGGCAGGGCCCCAGCCCACGCCCACTGCAGACCAAAGAAACAGAGACCAGAAAACAAAAGGCCAACAATACAGAGTTACAGATAGCACCCCTGTCAAGTTACAGTATCCCCATATTCACATGCAAAATGAGTCTCGTTAACACAAGCAACACAGATCTACTAGTGCCAGGCATAGATTTTACCAAAACCCATAACGGCCTACAAAATGATAATCTGCTGGACAGCAAAAAAATGAAACTTTGAGAGATATGATCAAGAATGAAAAGGTCAGAGAAATGGTCGGAGCAATACAGGTCCAGCAGAACATCCAAATGCAGAAGGACAACTGGTTTAGACACCTAATTCGAATGGCAGTGGACCAGCCAGACTCAGAGGTGTTCTGGAGTCCATGCAAGAGGAGGACCACAAAGACAATGGACCGGTGGTGTGGCATAGACTCTCTTATTGGTCACCAAGTCTTCTGACCTCGCACTTGGACACACTCCACTATGTGATGCCCCAGGACAGGAGTGGAAAATGAAGAAAAGAAAAAGAGCTTGTGGAAATAAATAAGCTGAACCGTCCGTTTTGCTGCAGGTTAATAAAGTTTGGACAGGACTGCAGCTGGCTAAAGTCACACAATTCATAAATCACAAACATTTACAAACAGCACTACACATAAGAAATGCGGAGAAACTGCAAACCTGACAGATATCGTTGTCTTCTCTGTGACTGAAATGCTGTTAATAAAAAAAAGTACTCTGTGCTTTCTTCCACTTTAGCCAAAGTGTCACACAGCTGAAATGAAGTAACCTCGGTATTGAAGCTGTATTTGACAATTTATACAGAAGGAAACAGAGCTCAAAGCTCAATTAAGCAAGCTGGTGTTACAGGATGAGCACTCTGAAAAGGGGGCTTTCAAATGAGCAATCAGAATAAATAAAAAAAGAGAAACTGAGCAGCCTCATCTGATGGCAGAAGGTGTACATGCTAGGACCTCTAAACAGTCAGACGCACAGAATGTTCAATGCAAGCATACAAATATTTTTTGTATTAATAAGCCTTATCTGATACAGAGATTTGAAGTCTCAAACTCTTGTTATACCACTTGGTAAGATGCTGGTTCAGTTATTACAGTTCTCTCCTCTCTGCTCTATTAGGAATGCCAAGAGACCTTCTATTAAGCACCATATTTCAGCTCAAGATAAGGAAGTGTAATAAATTCGGTAACTGCCTTTCCCGCTTTTCCCCTAGAATGGAAGAGGAAAACCTTCAAACAGCTTTATTAAAATCTGAATGACCAGAGAAGCATTCTTTTCACAACCTGCTGCTGAAAAGAACAGACCCTCCTAAGAGGCAGCAAATATTTTTGCTTGAAAAGTCCTCTCTATACGATGGACTGTCAGTCCCAACTTAACTTGTAATTTGTGCTGTTAGATGATTTTTGCAGCAAAACTGTCTCTCATTGAATGGGGTATCCACCCTGGAGCCCCAACCCTTTGACTGTCTCAGCTCTCTATTCTTAGACACTTGGTGACATTTATGATTATCCCACATTGGAATGTTCCAGTTACTGAGGTCCTGGTTCTCTGTCCTCCTTCTTCCTTCTTTTGCAATCTACAATTCAGATCACTTCTTAAAGCAAAACTGTGCCCCCTTATCCTCTCTGCTCCCTTCCCACCCACTAAGTAACTTTTTGTGTTTTGCTACAGTATATCCAAATATAAAGCCAGAGGCTTCATTATACACAAGTCTACATAAGGCATTTAGGGCTTTACCTTTATTTTAAGTCTGGTGGTGTCACAACCCTTTTTCTCCCTGCATTAGCATCCTAGCAACATGTCTGTATTCTCCGAAAACCCAAATGATCAGTGTGTTCAATTTAAATTTATACATCACCTATACATCACCCTGGTAAGCTATACACATTTGGCTGCTAATCCCATCCATCACTTAAACCCTTGAATGCCCAGGGTGCCTCAGTTTTCTACTTAAATATTTGTTCTCCTGGTTATTTCTACTCTTACCCCCACTTTAATCCAGCAATATTATAAAGTTCATTAAATGCTGAATTGATTTTTATGACTTGTATTTTATTGAGCTTTGATCACAAAAAAATAACCAGGCTCATGTAATTATATGCCCACCTACAGGGAAAAAGTTTTTAATATTTTAATACATTTCTATAGTTTTATTACATTGTCGTGTGTTATTTGGTTTCTTGTGAAGGCACTCTATGAAAGATTAATTATAAAAGAATAAGAAGATTCATTAAAATCATTCACAGTTCCATGGACTTGCCTTTGATTTGTGCCACTGCAGCTGCCTGTGTGGTGTTTGCACATTCTCCCAGTATTTGTGTGGGTTTATCCCCAGGTACACCAGTTTCCTGCCATCTTTCAGTTATGTGTATTAGGCTGAATGGTTTCTTTTAATGGTCCAGATGATGCATCAGCACCAAGGAATTCACTTGGACATCTCTCTCATCCCTGACTCACTGCTACTAGATAAAAAGTTGGTCTGCTGTATTCAAAGTGAAGTCCCGTCTTAACTAAAGAATTGTCCTCGGTTAAGGTTACCAGTCTGCCTCTTTCACAACAGCAGGTGTGCCTCTTTCGTCCTATCTACACTTCAGCTCCATATATCCTGGTCAGCATGAAATGTAACGCATGTGTATGCGTCTGCCGCCCCACCCCAACTCCTCACAGAATTTTGCATATTTTAATACCTTCTGTTCAGTGTTTTGTTAAAAGACAATGGAAAAAGCACATGAAAAAAATAATTTTAGCAAATGTGAAGTGGAAGAGGGAAAATCGTACTGTTTGTTGGCTTAATTTCATCCTTAAATCAATGTCTAATTTACTAGAGTTTCTCAGATCCCATCATAACTAAAGTAGCACATTAAATGCTTCGTATTCTATGTGTTCTATGTGTGTGAATCACTACGTGTTTCTTAAACGGACTTTACCTTTTGTATACAGGAGCATGCAGACACTGATCTCCAAACAGAATTCATTACATTCACGATATTACAGCTCTCTGAACATTTTTGAATAGTAAGATATATGCTTGATATCACTTTCAGGATGAAATGCATTAAAGCATGTATTAAACATGGAGGCACGGTGGCGCAATGGTAGCGATGAGCTTGCGCCCCATCCTGGGATTGTTCCTGCCTGCCGCAAGATGCTTACTGGGACGTGTGTGACACTTGATTAAATTATTTATTTCAGTACTACTTTGTTTGTCAAATGTAGCAACCCCCAGTCCCTGCCCTTTCTTTTCTTTCAACATGTAGCCAATCGCTAAACAATAAACTCTTTAATAAATGTCAAACCAGCTGTAAGCTTAGAGCTCCGATTCTTCAAAACTTTTAAGGAACATTGAAAAATCTTTATAATACATGTTTAATTATTCCATCCATCTATCCATCCAGGGTCACGCCAGTCCCAGCAAGCATACAGCGCGAGACAGGAACAATCCCTGAGCGGTGCGCCAACTCATCGCTACAGCTGCTCCACCATGCACCCACATGTTTAATTATTAACAGTATACATTATTTAAATTAAGTTAACAGTTTATCTGTATATACATTCTTTAATGCATTTCATCTTAAAAATGATATCAAGTATACATTCTAGCATTCTAACAGCACAGAGCTCAAAGAGGATATCTCTTGGAAATCTAAATCGACTTAGAAGCCAGTCGTCATCATCTGTAAATAAGCGCACTCTTCTATTGAATTGAATTGAATTGAATTCCTTTATTGTTATTGTATGGTACAATGAGATTCAATATGCAAATCCTCCATAAACCTATTTTCCTTTAAAATGATAAGATAGCAATAATAATAAGAATAATAGAATAAAAAACAATGAAAAATATACAATATGAAAGCATAAGTGCAATATACATGTACATATAGCGCAGAAAGTGCAAATGGTTCATAAAGTGGTTCAGGTTGTGCAATATTACAGTTGTAGTGCAAGTTTACAGTGAGGTGACTGTAATTCTAAGTACAAACAGTTCTACTGAGAGCACTTGATGGACTGATTCAGTGCGTTTGTAGCTCTTGGGATGAAACTCTTTCTGAACCTCGAGGTCCATGCAGGAAAGGTTCTGAAGCATTTGCTGGATTTTTTGAAGTGCAAATGGACATTGTGCATGGCTGACTGGAATCTGTGCAGATACTGGTGATTTTCCTGAGGCAGAGTATGTTATAAATGTCCTCCACATAATCCTCTGCGCTGTCGACACAACCCTCTGTAGAACTTTCTGATCAGTTGCTATATATTTGTGATTCCACACTCAGACACAGTGGGTTAAAATACTCTGAATGGTGCACTGAGAGTAACAACACTAAAGCAACTATGGTATTTGGAATAGTTTGGCCATTCTATGCACCATCATATTGTTACATGCTGATTTCAATCAGGTGCCTTAAATTTATAAACAATATGCTGTTCATTTCAGTGTATTTGATAAAGCCACATCAGGGATATGATTCTATAAAAGAAAGAGAAACCATGATGCTAGGTGCCACAAGTTTGTAAAACCGAGCCAAAAACTTACATACGCAATGGATTGAGCTGGTGTGAGAATGTGCGTGGCTTTACGGCAAGTTTAGTTTTTATACATTGCGATGTGAGCATGGAAGCGGGTGTACATAACATTTTTGTATGCATGCACCGCTTATACATGAGGCATCAGATGAGGCCACACTATTGAGTTATATATGGCAGCTTCACGTATACCCCATACATAGTACACACTGTCTGGATGCATCTGAATAGTGATGAGTCCATCATAAATCCTTTTTTTTTCTCAAAATGTGTGCTTTCAAGTTTCAGGCCACCCATTATGTGCTCATATCTAACATACATATCTTTCTACACATAAAACCCTGTAATTATTTGCATTAAATTTCATTTTCTGCAAATCTGCCCATGCCTGTATGCTGCCCAACTCCCTCTGTAATGATTAAGCTGATTCTAGATTTGCATTTAGTTTGGTATCATCTGCAAACTTAGCTAGCTTGTTATTTATATTCTTACCCACATCATTTATGTATATTAAAAAGATCAGCAATCCAGCACTGACCTCTGAGTGACACATATTCTCATAAAGTTCCTCTCACTATAACCTTTTGTTTCTGTTTTTTACGCAAATTATCTATCCACCTACAGACAGCACCTTTGAACTTCTGTTTCTTTTACTTTAATGTTTTAAAACAAGTTTATCCCATTGTTTATTAAGTGAGCTAGAAGACATTCACTTTTAATGGAAAGAATTGCCCTTACCAGTTTGTTCTCCAGATGCACACAGGTTGTGCTGAGTGTTGTTGGCTTTAGGGTGGACAGCATTAAAACATTAGAACAATCTAGAAAAGAACAGGCTATTCAGCCCAACAAAGCTCACTGGTCCTATCCACTTAATTCTTCGAAAAAAACATCAAGTCGAGTTTTGAAAGTCCCTAAAGTCTTACTGTCTACCACACTACTTGGTAGCTTATTCCAAGTGTCTATTGTTCTCTGTGTAAAGAAAAACGTCCTAATATTTGTGTCAAATTTACCTTTAACAAGTTTCCAACTGTTTCCGTGTGGTCTTGATGAACTTATTTTAAGATAACAGTCTTGATCCACTGGACTAATTCCTTTCAGAATTTTAAACACTTCAATCATGTCACCTCATAATCTTCTTTTGCTTAAACAGAAAAGGCTCAGCTCTTTTAATCTTTCCTGATAGCTCATCCCCTGTAGTCCTGGATTCAGCCTGGTCGCACTTCTCTGGACCTTTTATAGCGCTGCTATGTCCAGACCAAAATTATACACAGTACTGCAGATGGGGCCTTACCAGGTATTCTGGGTTTTACATTTATACATATATATATACAGTTTGTGGAAGTTGACCCGGACACAGACAGGCGGACATGTTGTTTTCAAACCACCACACGTTTATTTACAATATTTTACAAAGGATATGGTCACACAGACCCAGTCCAAAATAGTGCACAAACCCCAAAACACTCAGTCCTGGCCACAAATGCCTTTCTTCGGGCCGCCTCCACTCTCTTCTGCCTTGTCCTCCTTCCACCCGACTCTAGCCTCAAATGAATGGAGACGGCCCCTTTTATAGAGTCCCCGGATGAGCACCAGGTGTTCCCAACATTCCTCCTCTGGCCATGCCCCAGCGTGGCGGAAGTGCCGGCTGTCCTCCCGGCAGCTCTCCGGGTGCCGTCCTAAATCTTCCCCAAGGCATTGGGGCGCCTCCTGTCGGTGACCACGGGCCCCTACAGGGTGGAGCTTCCATGCCCTGTACCCCCAAAGCAACCAGGAAGGCGGCCCCCATGTGATCCAGGGTGGGCTCTGACCCTCTTCCGGTCCCTCACGGCATCCCGGCTGGGTCGTTGCCCCTGGCATCCCTGACAAGTTATACATTTTATAGGCCCCAGAGAAGATACTTGTGCTCCCCACCTGTTGGATTCTTCTCAGTGTTCTTCATTTGACTAGGGTCAGGGGTCCAGTCAAGTATGTTTGGATAATTTGCTATGAGAGGAGCAGATCAGTTTGGTTCTGGAGGAGATCAGACCTGTGGCGTAGCAATGGATTGTGCAGATTGTGCAAAGCACCAAGGCCTGTAAGCTTAGGGGGGCCCACTCAGGGCCATATAGATAAAATTGAATAACTTAAATCACTTGCACAGTTCATTGCGTTAATAATTCACAGTTTCAGTGACATGTTTGCACCATCACCAGGCCAGTTCAATCCTGTCCATGATGATATTGCATATTTGGCAGGCCTACAGTTTACACAAATTTAGACTTCGGGAGTTTGGAGGCTCCAAGTCACAACACATCCTAGTCCAACTAACAAAGAGGTGCACGTTCCCAAATCTGGCAACCTTTTGTGTGCCATAGCATGATCGGAAGAAGTTTTGAAGAATGTCATATGAATAGTGTAAATATACATTATTATCTTAAATAACTGTTACTTTGGTACTTTGATTTGATGTCAACGGTTTTTGAAATTCAAACTGATAAACAGTATATCATAGCAATTCTGTTCTTATAGTCCCCGTTTGTCGGCAAACACTTTTTATACTCTCATATTAGCCACTAGCAGTGGATCCAACAAATATTATAAGAGTGGTGCTGCTAAACGTAAGGCGCACCTGCAACAGGAATTGAAAAATGCTAAGCTTACCAAGATTTCTACCCTTCTCAAAACTGAGAAAGGGCCAGAGGTATGAACTGGGAATGCTGATGCTGGTTAATCGTCACAACATTTGCAAGCAGGTTATGCAGACAGTGCAGTGAGTGAAGTGGTTGCAACTACTGAGTCTGGAAGTAGCGATACAACGGATTCAGATCAGGTGTTATCTGCTAAAACTGTTAAAAATAGAGGAACAACTAAAGACAAACAAGTAATATACAGGTATATGACAAAACAGTCTCCTACCGACAAGGCAAATTCCTTGGAACCATTGACACCTAACTTTATGATGTCTATTTTCTCAGAACTTGTGTAAAACAGGCCGATGGTGTAGTAGAACTCTGTCAGCCGGTGTTGTCATTTTAATTTGTTACAAATTCAAATTACTTCATTTTATAGCACAGAATAGTTTCTTCTTCTTAGCTTACATTACATTTTAATCACCCTTCTTCACAAAGTTGTCTTGGAAAAGCAAGCAGGTCCACATCTTACATATTTTTTATGTGTTATTACTACTACCCACACCTCCCACATTCCATTCCCACAATTTATTTTATTTTTGCTATCTTACAGCTGCTCTAATAAAGTGAATAAAAAAAATTGTTACAAATTCCCTTTAGAGAGCCAGTTAGTCTGTCACCAATGTGTGATCTGATAGTGTTGCAGTCGCGGACACCACTGCCTAGCCAGCCCCTAGGATGTAGCTGCGAATAAATGACTAACAGTTATGCTAGACAGGAGGGAGCTGCACAGGGGCCTTCAGCAAGCCAGCTACACCACTGGATCAGACTCTCAGTTCAGGGACATATTGAGCGAAGCTCATGTGAGAACAGAACTGCAGTGGGACGACTGCTGTTGAGTTGCATTGTTAGTCCTGTTTTGCTAGGGTAAGCCATCTTTCCCTCTAGGTACTGGAGAGACATAGCAATATAGAAGATTGTAAGGGCTGACTAGTTAGACCCCATCAAAAGGATTGATTTTGCTCAGATTTTATTGAGTTTGTAAAAAAATTACATACTTTTACTGAACACTAATGTTTTATCATTTATTTATTCAGGCATTTATGTTAAGTTGCACTTTTACTTTTAAATGATTATTGACTCTGGCACAATAAATGCACCTTTGTTCTTGCTCCAGCTCATCTAACCAGGCTGTCATTCCTACTACACATCTCACCGCAGTCACAATATCCTCATTCATATCCTGCACCACCCCCACATATTTTTCTGCTTCTTCTGACTTCCTCATACAGAACCATTACTCCTCTCTTTGCCCTCTGTCATAAGCTTTTTCTAAGTTAACAAACGGGCAGTGCAATTTCTTCTGACCTTCTCTGTACTCCTCCATCAACATTTGTAGTACTCTTTAACTTTAAATTTTAACTAACACGCAATAAAGCTTTAGAAATGTAAATGGAGAACAACAAAATTGCAGGTTTAGCAGTTTGCAAACATTGATGGTATTGAAGAATATAAGGAAGCTACACACAAGAACTGCTGTAAATATTTCTCCAGACTAACAGATAACAGTGCCTTCTTTATGGTGTCTCATCTTATTCATCTGAAACCACTTCTCCTGGTGAGGGTTGTGATGGCAGCACATCAAACAGTTCAGCACACCTACAGATTCCAGCTCCCACATGTGCTCAAGCCAGCCGAGAGATGTAATCCCACCAGTGTGTCTTGGGCTCAACCCGTGTTGCTTCCAGTTTGGTCTGAATTCTTTGAGGGTTGGCATTAACAAGGTGCTAGAAAAGTTTCAAAGGGATTTTGGTGAAAGTTGACCTGATAGCATTACTGAATTCCTGAAGATTTTTGAGGTATGAATCTACCATTTCACCTCATCCTAAAACTGTTCATTTGGGCTGAATTCTTTGGACTGTGTACTAAACTAAAGCCACTGTCAGGTCTGTGAAACCAGTTTGAGATGATATGTATTGATGTACCTTACAATGCCTGTAAAAAGTATTCATCCCTGTGGTTGTTTTCACATTTTATTGTTAAATTACATTGATCAACATCGAAAGACTCCTTAATGTCAAAGTGAAAACGGATCTCTGCAAAGTGATCACTGCAAAATATCTCATCTTTATGTTGTGTGGTTGCTATGGTGGCACAGTGGGTAGCGCTGCTGCCTTGCAGTTAGGATACCAGGGTTCGATTCCTGGATACTCCCTGTGTGGAGTTTGCATGTTCTCCCCATGTCTATGTGGGTTTCCTCTGGGTGCTCTGGCTTCCTTCCAAAGACATGCAGGTTAGGTGCATTGATGATCCTAAGTTGGCGTGTGTGTGTGCACCCTGTGGTGGGCTGGTGCCCTGTCCAGGGTTTGTTTGCGCCCTGGGATTGGCTCCAGCAGACCCCCATGACCCTGTAGTTAGGATATAGTGGGTTGGATAAAGGATGGATGGTTGCTACGCCTTTTTTTTCTAGGCAGGCCAACTGAGAATGTGCACTTCTGGGTTTGCAAATTTCTACCAAAAATAAACATACCACACTTTTAATCTCCATCACAAATACATTATCAATTAGTTACTTTATATTCTAATGTAGAATAATGAAAACTTTTTAAACGAAGTTGAATTTTTTTTCTGCTTTTAACAGTTTACTATTAAGGCTTTAAATAATTTGTCGGATGGAGAGAAAAGCAATGAATCTGGGGTTGTACAACATTTTTTTGTGCATTTGATTTAAAAGTGCTAGTTGGCAGTAGAAACCCGGCTTCTCTGCCTTGTTTGTGTTTGTTGTGATGTTAAATGTTGCATACAAGTTGATTAATATTTTGTATGTCTTTATTTGTAACTTAGACAAAGCAATGTAATATTAGTGCTACATTATTGATAACAACAACAATGGTTTGATGGTTTAAGAATCCCGTCCCCACTTTAGGGTAATTTTACGACAGGGTTGGGGGAAGTGCCTCAGACAAGTTTGGTAAGTGTTTCTCTGCTAAAGTCTCTCAGCCAACCCCCACAGGAAAGACAGACTGCCTAACTGGCAAACTTTAGCTCAACAAATGTTTTTGGGAGGTGGCAGGTGTGAAGATGTTTTCTGTTCCCCCATTGGTCTGATGGCTGTTTGGAACTGTCTTGTATCAAAAGCCTTTAAGTACAATGACACCCTATTGGCTGTAAGGGTTGGACAGAAAACCTATAAACCTATAAATTTGCTCACTCCCTCACACTCTCTCTCTCTTACCAAACTGATGAAAGACCATCCATCACACATCATGAACTGAAAATGACAGCACAATGGAGAGCACAGCTCGGCATCCATATTGAGACAGGCATGCGGCCTGTTCTAAAGAAAGCTGACCAAAAATGATGCCTTAATTAGAGACATTTAAAGTAACAGACAAGTCTGTGTGCCGTCTAAAACTACACATCAACATTTATCAGGTTGTGAGGTGGCCAGTATTCAAATGTACTTTGCATATTGTTATTATTTATTAATATTATAAATAATACATTATTTTATGTGTAACTTAACTCCTGCTTGTCTTGTACTAAACCTAATTGACTGAGGTTATAAATGTAGAAGTTAAGGTGGGGAGAAGTTATATGTTATAATACCTTATAAACAGTGGTAAGTCTGTGAGATTTGAGGCATTCTAATACATTTTTATTTATATAGCACCTTTCCCATGCTCAAGGCACTTACAGAAAATAAGAGAAAACAGCAGGGTATACAGTGTATAGCATTGTACAAACCAAATAAATAAATAAAGAATATTAAGACAGTAAGTTCAAAGAAAGCCTAGCAGACAACAGAATTGATGGTCTAGCGCACACACACACAGGTTACATAAGCATTTTGACAGAGAGGTAAACTGAGAGAAGGGGAATGAAGTCAAGTAGAGCTAAAAGCCTTCCTGAACAGATGAGTTTTGAGTTGTTTTTTAAAAGAATTCATGGAGTCAGCTGATCTGATTAATTTCGGTAGGTCATTCCAGAGTCTGGGCGCTATACAGCTGAAGGCCCTGTCACCCATGGAGTGTAGATTAGTGTGGGGCACAACAAGATTGCCAGAATCAGAGGACCTTAGTGGGCGGGCAGGCATATAGTGATGAAGAAGGTCACTGATGTAGTTTGGTGCGAGGTTATTTAAGGCTTTGTAGGTTATTAGTAGGATTTTATATTCGATTCTGTAAGACACAGGGAGCCAGTGAAGACGGAGCAGGATGGGTGTGATGTGCTCGCTGCTGCTGGTTCGAGTCAGGACTCTTGCAGCCGAGTTTTGAATAAGCTGGAGCTGTGATATAAGATTCTGACAAAGGCTACATATTAATAATACAAAAGGGGAAGGTAGAGCAATATATTACTCTACCAAGACAAAACAGTGTTGGAAAAAGGAGAAGTTTGATTGTAATAATCAAGTTGGAGCACAGGGTATGTCAAGGCTTGAAACACATGGGTACAGCCATGTTTGACTAAAACAGGTAGATATTTAATGTATGTCCACTGCCTAGAATTTATAAAGGTAACTGAATTGTCAGTCATTTTTCTAATCTGCTTGGTCCTGAACAGGGTCACAGGGGTGCCAGAGCTAATTCCTACAAGCATAGGGCACAAGACAGGAACAAACCCTGGACAAGGCAACAGTCGATCACAGGGTGAACACACACACACACACAACAGACACACACTAGGACCAATTTAGTACCTCCAATCCACCTGACTTGAATATCTTTGGACAAGTGGGAGGAAATCTGAGTACCCGAAGGAAACCCACGCAGACATGAGGAGAACATGCAAAGTCCACACAGGGCGAAACTCAGGACATAAACCCTGGTCTCCTTACTGCAAGGTAGCAGCTCTACCACTGCACCACCATGCTGCATGTAACTGAATTGTAAGTTTTAATTTTAATATAAAAAATATTATGATTGTATGGTATGTAAACATGTACTAAAGGATCAGTTTGATTGATTTTGTGTGCATTTATTTAGCACTTTTGTTTCTAGGACTGAAAATTGTTTATAAGGATTTAACAGATAATGAGTTCTGACGGTAATCTATGAAAATAACAGTGGCATTTTCTGAGGAAGACTATTTCTTATTTGGACTGAAAGAACAAATAAGAAGGATGGGGCTGACGAGACAGCCTGACGTGCTGGAGGTTAAAGATATCTTCATGTGATACTCCAGAGCTTTTGTAAAGGCACCGACAAGAAGCATCCACCTGGCACCTGGTATGAGCTGACATTATATCACTCAAATGAGCAGCTCCAAATCCAGCTGCAAAGAAGACTATAAAAAATATATGCCAAACAAAGTCATATATGAATTTAAAAGACCTACAGACCGACTCAGCAAAGTGCAAAGTGCCACAGAAGGCCAAAATGGACTTGCCGGACTCTTCTGAGGAGATGCTGGAGATTTTCAAGGCTGAGATCTAGGATTTGGAATGCTGTATGCAGAATAAGTACAAGAAGGAAGACTGCAGAGACACTGCTTCTTTGGCAGCTCCAGCATTGCTTCTCCATCTACTAAGGTCCAATTACTGACAAAGCTACTGGCTCATGTAGTTGAAGAAAAGTGCAGCAGATGTTGTTTCCACCAATACCAGGTGAACAGTGTGAGGCAGGGTTAGAGGTGAGACTGTACAGGCAAAGAACGAGGTGGTGTTAGCAAGCAGCCACAACAGGGGAGTCTCAAAGCTGAGATCAAGGAATTCCAATTGCAGCATCAGCTCAGGAAGGATGACAGCCAGAAGACTAGTATATCTTCATTGTTCCTTCCAAAGTCACTAAATATTGTAACTTCAGGGTTTATTCCTCATTAAAGTGGGGTCAACATTTTCAGTAGGAGGAATATAAACAGAAATAGAATAAAGTAACTTATCTCCCTAGGCCAACATTGTGGACATATTCCCAGAACCAATATATTAATGTCTGGATTACAAATACTAGTTTAATTGTAAAATATTCTCTACTACACCATCACTAATTTACCTAAATGACCAATGTCACTCCCGCATTTTTTCCACACTGACCAATTGTATCAGATGAAATTGATCTAGTTTTAAAATCATGCCAGGAATGTGAGGTTTAAGCCAGCCAACACAAAACACCACGTACATAAGCACACTAAGAGCCAACAGACTGTCTAGTAGGTTATTTGTGTGTGTCCATCTCAATATATATAGTCAGCATCTGAATATATAAGGTGAAATTTGGTACATATAAAACCATTCTCTATCTATCTATCTATCTATCTATCTATCTATCTATCTATCTATCTATCTAT